>CAWUFW010010012.1:0-734057 GCA_963921515.1 Calotriton arnoldi
CCCTGGTCCACCTCGGGGGTTGGTGGTGGTGGTGGTGTCCATGGCCCCAGGTTGGTCCAGGGTCACTGCGCTGGTGTTGTTCCTTATTCTGTCCATGTCGGCAGGGATGGTATTCGTGGTGACAGTCGTTGGAGGGGTGGGTGCAGGGGGTGCAGCTGGTGGACCTGCTGGTGCTGCAGCTGGTGGTCCTGCTGGTGCAGCATGTTGACTTGCACCGGATGTGCCAGGTTGTTCTTCATCGTCCGAGGAGGACAGAGGCTGTACGACGCCAGTGAGCTCGGCATCCTCTTGAGCCTGGGACTGGGACTCCTCAGCGTCTGCTGCTGTGTCCCTATCATCACCTGTTTTTGGGAGACACAAACAATGTATGTCATGTTTCTGCAGGCATCAGTGGTTGACACACCTGACAGTTGTGACTGTGCCTCGGGGTGCGGGCCTGTACATTGTATTGTCCTAAGTCGTCACAGTCAGGGGTTGATATTGGTGTGGCACATTGTCCTGCATTATTTGGGCATTTCTATGTATTCTCTGGGGTGTGAACATGGTCTGCATTGATTGTGTTTGGTTGACAGCCAGACCTCCTTCCCACCCACCCACCCACCCAGTCAGTTATCCCACCATGGAACGTGCTTGCATTGCAGGGAGTGTAAGTTGTCTCTCAGGATGTCAGTCAGAGGTGTCCTGCTGTTTGTTGGTGCACAGTTGGCAGCAGGGCCTTGTGCTCCCCACAGCAGTAGCCAGTGTCAGCCATCTTGTGAGTCCTTCTCCACTCCCTGTGATGTGAGCATGGTTCAGGGTGGTGTTGATGGGACAGTTGTGAGGCTGAGCAATGTCTGTGACTACCACTCCCATCATGCTATTGCCTCCACCCCCTTCCCAGCATGCCCATGCTTCCTTCCTTTTGACTCTGCTTCCCTGTGGGGTGGGCTGGCTGTGCTGACAGGATGGCTGGGAGTGTTGTCCTGGCAGTTGTTTGGCTAAGAGTCCCAAGAGTGTCCCTGTGCTTCACACAACATAACCCAGGGTGGTGGTGCTTTGTGGGATCTTGTGTTAGGATGGAGGGCATTGCATTCTACCAGGTGGGTACTGTGGAGTTTGTGTTGGGGGGGTGTGAGGGGAGGTGCTGGTGACTATGGTCAGTGCTGCAAGTCCCCCTTCCCACCCAGCCAGCCGGATATCCCACCATGGAACGTGCTTGCATTGCAGGGAGTGTGAGTTGTCTCTCAGGATGTCAGTCAGTGGTGTCCTGCTGTTTGTTGGTGCACAGTTCCCAGCAGGGCCTTGTGCTCCCCGCAGCAGTAGCCAGTGTCAGCCATTTTGTGAGTCCTTCTCCACTCCCTGTGATGTGAGCATGGTTCAGGGTGGTGTTGATGGGCCAGTTGTGAGGCTGAGCAATGTCTGTGACTACCACTCCCATCATGCTATTGCCTCCACCCCCCTTCCCAGCATGCCCATGCTTCCTTCCTTTTGACTCTGCTTCCCTGTGGGGTGGGCTGGCTGTGCTGACAGGATGGCTGGGAGTGTTGTCCTGGCAGTTGTTTGGCTAAGAGTCCCAAGAGTGTCCCTGTGCTTCACACAACATAACCCAGGGTGGTGGTGCTTTGTGGGATCTTGTGTTAGGATGGAGGGCATTGCATTCTACCAGGTGGGTACTGTGGAGTTTGTGTTGGGGGGGGGTGTGAGGGGAGGTGCTGGTGACTATGGTCAGTGCTGCAAGTCCCCCTTCCCACCCAGCCAGCCGGATATCCCACCATGGAACGTGCTTGCATTGCAGGGAGTGTAAGTTGTCTCTCAGGATGTCAGTCAGTGGTGTCCTGCTGTTTGTTGGTGCACAGTTGGCAGCAGGGCCTTGTGCTCCCCACAGCAGTAGCCAGTGTCAGCCATCTTGTGAGTCCTTCTCCACTCCCTGTGATGTGAGCATGGTTCAGGGTGGTGTTGATGGGCCAGTTGTGAGGCTGAGCAATGTCTGTGACTACGACTCCCATCATGCTATTGCCTCCACCCCCCTTCCCAGCATGCCCATGCTTCCTTCCTTTTGACTCTGCTTCCCTGTGGGGTGGGCTGGCTGTGCTGACAGGATGGCTGGGAGTGTTGTCCTGGCAGTTGTTTGGCTAAGAGTCCCAAGAGTGTCCCTGTGCTTCACACAACATAACCCAGGGTGGTGGTGCTTTGTGGGATCTTGTGTTAGGATGGAGGGCATTGCATTCTACCAGGTGGGTACTGTGGAGTTTGTGTTGGGGGGGTGTGAGGGGAGGTGCTGGTGACTATGGTCAGTGCTGCAAGTCTCCCTTCCCACCCAGCCAGCCAGCCAGCCAGATATCCCACCATGGAACGTGCTTGCATTGCAGGGAGTGTAAGTTGTCTCTCAGGATGTCAGTCAGTGGTGTCCTGCTGTTTGTTGGTGCACAGTTGGCAGCAGGGCCTTGTGCTCCCCACAGCAGAAGCCAGTGTCAGCCATCTTGTGAGTCCTTCTCCACTCCCTGTGATGTGAGCATGGTTCAGGGTGGTGTTGATGGGACAGTTGTGGGGGTGAGCTATGTCTGTGACTACCACTCCCATCATGCTATTGCCTCCACCCCCTTCCCAGCATGCCCATGCTTCCTTCCTTTGACTCTGCTTCCCTGTGGGGTGGGCTGGCTGTGCTGACAGGATGGCTGGGAGTGTTGTCCTGGCAGTTGTTTGGCTAAGAGTCCCAAGAGTGTCCCTGTGCTTCACACAACATAACCCAGGGTGGTGGTGCTTTGTGGGATCTTGTGTTAGGATGGAGGGCATTGCATTCTACCAGGTGGGTACTGTGGAGTTTGTGTTGGGGGGGGGTGTGAGGGGAGGTGCTGGTGACTATGGTCAGTGCTGCAAGTCCCCCTTCCCACCCAGCCAGCCGGATATCCCACCATGGAACGTGCTTGCATTGCAGGGAGTGTAAGTTGTCTCTCAGGATGTCAGTCAGTGGTGTCCTGCTGTTTGTTGGTGCACAGTTGGCAGCAGGGCCTTGTGCTCCCCACAGCAGTAGCCAGTGTCAGCCATCTTGTGAGTCCTTCTCCACTCCCTGTGATGTGAGCATGGTTCAGGGTGGTGTTGATGGGCCAGTTGTGAGGCTGAGCAATGTCTGTGACTACGACTCCCATCATGCTATTGCCTCCACCCCCTTCCCAGCATGCCCATGCTTCCTTCCTTTTGACTCTGCTTCCCTGTGGGGTGGGCTGGCTGTGCTGACAGGATGGCTGGGAGTGTTGTCCTGGCAGTTGTTTGGCTAAGAGTCCCAAGAGTGTCCCTGTGCTTCACACAACATAACCCAGGGTGGTGGTGCTTTGTGGGATCTTGTGTTAGGATGGAGGGCATTGCATTCTACCAGGTGGGTACTGTGGAGTTTGTGTTGGGGGGTGTGTGAGGGGAGGTGCTGGTGACTATGGTCAGTGCTGCAAGTCTCCCTTCCCACCCAGCCAGCCAGCCAGATATCCCACCATGGAACGTGCTTGCATTGCAGGGAGTGTAAGTTGTCTCTCAGGATGTCAGTCAGTGGTGTCCTGCTGTTTGTTGGTGCACAGTTGGCAGCAGGGCCTTGTGCTCCCCACAGCAGAAGCCAGTGTCAGCCATCTTGTGAGTCCTTCTCCACTCCCTGTGATGTGAGCATGGTTCAGGGTGGTGTTGATGGGACAGTTGTGGGGGTGAGCTATGTCTGTGACTACCACTCCCATCATGCTATTGCCTCCACCCCCTTCCCAGCATGCCCATGCTTCCTTCCTTTTGACTCTGCTTCCCTGTGGGGTGGGCTGGCTGTGCTGACAGGATGGCTGGGAGTGTTGTCCTGGCAGTTGTTTGGCTAAGAGTCCCAAGAGTGTCCCTGTGCTTCACACAACATAACCCAGGGTGGTGGTGCTTTGTGGGATCTTGTGTTAGGATGGAGGGCATTGCATTCTACCAGGTGGGTACTGTGGAGTTTGTGTTGGGGGGGGTGTGAGGGGAGGTGCTGGTGACTATGGTCAGTGCTGCAAGTCCCCCTTCCCACCCAGCCAGCCGGATATCCCACCATGGAACGTGCTTGCATTGCAGGGAGTGTAAGTTGTCTCTCAGGATGTCAGTCAGTGGTGTCCTGCTGTTTGTTGGTGCACAGTTGGCAGCAGGGCCTTGTGCTCCCCACAGCAGTAGCCAGTGTCAGCCATCTTGTGAGTCCTTCTCCACTCCCTGTGATGTGAGCATGGTTCAGGGTGGTGTTGATGGGCCAGTTGTGAGGCTGAGCAATGTCTGTGACTACGACTCCCATCATGCTATTGCCTCCACCCCCTTCCCAGCATGCCCATGCTTCCTTCCTTTTGACTCTGCTTCCCTGTGGGGTGGGCTGGCTGTGCTGACAGGATGGCTGGGAGTGTTGTCCTGGCAGTTGTTTGGCTAAGAGTCCCAAGAGTGTCCCTGTGCTTCACACAACATAACCCAGGGTGGTGGTGCTTTGTGGGATCTTGTGTTAGGATGGAGGGCATTGCATTCTACCAGGTGGGTACTGTGGAGTTTGTGTTGGGGGGGGTGTGAGGGGAGGTGCTGGTGACTATGGTCAGTGCTGCAAGTCTCCCTTCCCACCCAGCCAGCCAGCCAGATATCCCACCATGGAACGTGCTTGCATTGCAGGGAGTGTAAGTTGTCTCTCAGGATGTCAGTCAGTGGTGTCCTGCTGTTTGTTGGTGCACAGTTGGCAGCAGGGCCTTGTGCTCCCCACAGCAGAAGCCAGTGTCAGCCATCTTGTGAGTCCTTCTCCACTCCCTGTGATGTGAGCATGGTTCAGGGTGGTGTTGATGGGACAGTTGTGGGGGTGAGCTATGTCTGTGACTGTGACTCCCATCATACTATTGCCTCCACCCCACTTCCCGGCATTCCCATACTTACTTGCTTTTGTGGGGAGTTCAGTGTGTGTGGGTGTGAGGGCAATGGCAAGATGGCTGACAGTGGTGTCCTGCTGTTGGTTGGTGTGCAGTTCCCAGCATGCCCTTGTGCTCCCCACAGCAGTAGCCAGTGTCAGCCATCTTGTGAGTCCTTCTCCACTCCCTGTGATGTGCGCATGGTTCATGGTGGTGTTGATGGGACAGTTGGGGGGGGGGGCAATATGTGTGACTGCGACTCCCATGATGCTATTGGCTACACTGACTTGGCCAGCATACACAGAATTCCTTCCTTTGAGTGGTCTTCACTGTGTGTTGGTGTTGTTGTGGTGGCTACATGTGTGGATGTGTGTGTTAGTTCTATTTGTGCCACTGCCTAGCTGTAGTTGTGGTTGTGTTTGTACATGTGTTGGCACAGTTGGATGTGACTTTTTTGATGGCATGTGTTGTGTTTATCTGACTGACATACACATTTTGGGATGATTCTGTTCTAGTTGCTGTGTAATTGCTATGAGTGCATGGTTTGACTCTCCCCTTGACAGTGATGTGTGTGTTTTGTGGCAGTTTATTGTGTACATTTGTTGTGTACTCACCAGGCTCTGGGATGTCCTCTAGTCCATATACGCTCACTGGCGGAAGGATGGCCCGCACCTTCTCCTCCCAGGGCCTGAGGTATACTGGCTTGGCAGGAGGGCCACTGCCGGTGTATTGGCTCAGGTGGTAGTCTTTCTTGAGCAGCTCCCGGACCCTCCTGCGCACGTCATACCACCTGTTCTGGATGTCCGTCTTTGTGCGCCGACATGGTGATTGGGCGTTCACCCTGTTGATGATCCTCTCCCACATCTTGGTTTTCTGCGACATGGGGGTCTGTTGGACCAATGTGCCAAACAGCTGTGGCTCCACCCTGAGGATCTCGTCTACCAGGACTTCCAATTCACAATCTAGAAACTTGGGATTCTTCTTGGGGGGCATGGTGATGGTTGGTGATGGTGGGTGATGTGTGTGTTGGTGTGCAGGTGAGGGTGTGTGGGTGTGTGTTGTGCTGGGTGTATGTGAGGTAGGTATTTGTTGGTGTGCTGCTGGTGTGTGGCTTGTGTGAGGGATGAGCTGTGGGTGTGTGGTTGCTTTCTCTTGGGTGCTGGCAGTGGAATGGCATTTGCAAAGGCTCATGGTAGTGATTTGTGTCCTTTATATAGGTGGAGTTGTTGGTGTGTCTTTGTTCTCTGTCCCCACCCCCAGTATTTATTGGCTTGGTAATTGCTTGTTTGGCCTTTTTTTGGTTGATTTTTCCTTTGTGCTGTTTGTGTATGTTGGAAACGTTCTTGTGACCGAGTCGGACCCTGCATTGGTCTCGTACGGTGTTTTCCGTTTCGTTCACGCTGTGTTTGTGCAGTTTTGTATGCTGCGTACGCGTCGGTCGCGGTGTATTGTGTTGCTTCGGCTCGGTTTTGTATGCGTGTCGGTCGTACGGCTTGTCCTCCGTCCGACTCGGTCGTGTTTTCGCGCCTTGCATCGTACTTTGCAGGTTGGAGTTGGCGGGTACGATTCGGTCGGATTTGTTCCGGGTGCGTGTCGGTCGGTTGGATTCGCGTGTTTTTCCGGCCGGATTGCTATTTTCCGAGCGGCTCGGTCGGTCGGCTTGGTTTCCTGACGTGTCGGTCGGATTTATCGCGGCTTGCATCGTACTTGGCGTGTCGGGCGCCACTGGTACGTGTCGGTCGGTATTTTTTCCGGATCCGAGTCGGTCGGTGCTTTTTCCGGCCCGAATCAGAATCGACCCCTAAATGTCTTTCTATGTCCAACTGAAAAAGGTAACATCTTTCAGCTGCAATGTTTGATAGTGGACTTGGTTGTAAACAGTTATGCTGACCTGCCCTCTTCTGGTGTTGATGTGGAACTGTAGCTAAGCAGATTGAATACTGCTGTACTATTCTCAGGGCCACTGGAATTATGCGATTGTGCGGCCGCGGGAATTTTCGCATAATTATAGATTTGCCGCAATTGCAAATCTGCAGATTAAAACAAATGTTGTTTCTAGCTCAAACAGTTTAAAAGTTACTGAAAATGCAGTGATACGCATTGCTGCGCAGTGAAAGTCCTTTGCAAAGCTAGACTTGTCACCTTTTTGTTGTTTATTGCTCTATTTGGGTATTAAAATTGTGCTAATGAGGTGCAACCAGTGCTCAAAGAGTGTTGCCAAGTTTAAAAATGATGAATTAATGAATTAATACTATTACGAAATGTGCTGCATTATGCCGCATAATTTTCCTTTCATTGCCACATAATTTACTCAACTCTGCCACATAATTTGTCCCTCTCCTGCTGCATAACTCCAGTGGCCCTGACTATACTAATCCAACAGTTTGACACGGCGCTCAGTTAGGGGCTGGAGGGGTGGGCATGTTCTCCATGCAGACTGCAATACAGCCTGCATGGAGAACAGGGGAGTGCGCATAACTGGTTTGGGCGGCCCGAGAGGGCCGACCAAACAGTCACTGCGCACTGAGGAGTGGGCAAACCACTCCTCTCCTGCCCTGCTCCGTAAGCAGAGCAGCGCCGCCCATCCACCCGCTGGCAAAAAAACCCATAAAATGGTAATAACTAATTTACACTGTTTAGCAATGGATGGTAACGGAACATTGGTAAAAACTGGTGAGTTTTCTAAATCAAATCCTTGCTTTGGCGATTTGTTGATCATCTGGCATAGACGTGCCATAGGATGGCCAGACGACGGTCATAACATTCTGCTAGAGGCGCTAACAGATATCCTGAGGTATGGTGTCTACTGACGTATATATGCTAATCTGTGCTGATGCTTTATCATGATTACTGGGAGTTCCATGAGTGGGAATGTTTAGAAATAAAATATATATCCCTTTATGGACGACAAAAGGTGGTGCACATGAGCTAGGCCGTGTTCTGTAGAGGTACTAGAAAGTGTGAATGGCGATGCAGCTCCTTGTTTAAAGCCTTGCACACAATGTCTGGCACAAGTTGGTTCCCAGAGAGTAGTGCCTTACTTTGTAGTCCCTTTTATGCAATGTACAGAGTGGTCCATACGAGTGAAATGTTAAAACAGATCAAATTTCGAACAAGTAATTTGAAAATAGCATTTTTAGGTTTCGCCTACAGCGTGCATGCGCTGTCAGTGAAATATATTGCCAGCAAAAAAAAGCTAAAAAACGGGCTTAGAACCCGCCCATTACTTACCATTGGTTGGCTTCCAAGTCACTTGTGTTTCCTTGCTTCTGATTGGTTAGCGCTACCTGCTCTTTCATACTTCCTCCAGGCCTTCCAGTGTCAGTCCATACCATGGAGGATTACCTATGATAGTTTCCTGTCTGTAGCCAGTGTCCTTCCACTGTCTGCAGGCTCCTGCAGATATATTTTTTTAACTTTTGGAAATGAACTCTCGACAACTGCATATTTGCAGTCCGTCTCTCACCCTGCTCCTTCCTCATGTTGCCCCCTCTTACTACTACAATATGCAAAAGCTTACTTATGAGTTGTAAAAGTATTTCCAACTCTACACGAATTGCAAATAGGAGGGATGCAAAAGGTGCGTCACATTTTTATATGCATTTCAGAAAAAAAATGTATGAATGGTTTGTCACCTTACATGCAGTTGCAAACCGTTACATTTATAAAGTGCTTAAACTGATCGGTATTTGGGCACTTTCCGTGTCCAAGTGAAAGTCCAGCCAGAGCTTTCCTTCAACAATGGTTGTTAGTGTGTTTAATCCCAGATCGTTCAATTGAACACTCAAACTAAGACTTCAACTACCAGAATGCACTGACATGTTAAATAAAAGCACAGGTCTAGAAACATTGGGGCATATTTACAATGCCCCTGTGGCACTTTTACGCAGCCGGCGTCACTTTTGTGACGCTCCGGGGGCGCAGTGTGCCGCCCATATTTACAAGACCACACAAAGCCACCCTGCTATATGGGAAGGTTGTCTTAGGCCCTTAATGATAAGATGGATAACTTGTCAGCCTTGGTAGTGAAGCTCAACTCTTACCTACTTCACACGATCGACCTAGCCAAGACAGTAACTTGGGAAGTACTCCAGTAGATGACCCCAAAATATGCTTATTGAGCCAGGCTTATTCAACAAATGCTCCAGGCATTGCTAGAGCTACTGGGGCGACGTCCTCACCCTTCCCAAACCCGGGTAAAAAACCCAATCCATCCCAGGGTTGCGACTGGCGGCCCACAGAACCTTTTAGGGGTAATGGAACAAATGGTCACAAAAACTTGAGGAAGGCCAATCTAACATCAAATCCAAAAGGCCATATAGCAATACCATTAGGAGCTAATACCAACCAACAGGATATATTCATGATTAATGTTCCAAAAATCCCATTAGGTCACAAGGATTCGCAGAACTTGTTAATTAATAAAAACATTCATTGCCTTAGAAAGGTTAGGGGTTGCAGATCTGTTATTAGAGAGGACATATTACATGCGACTAGGTGCAGTCACAGACATCTAACACTTTATTATATTGGACTGAAGCTAGTAAACCATGAACTTGTTAAAGGGCTGATAGCGTTGGAGCATAGATTCAGGCCCCTCTTAGAGTTTCACATAAGGCTTAAAGTAAATGCCCCATGCCAAATAATTATCCCAACCAGTGTTCGTACCTTGAAACCATCAACCTGCCATCAACCGCTTCCCCTTCCAGCTGCTCATGTGGTTAATCTATCTGAAATTAACTAACTATTGGAAAATCAGACTGACAATGGCATACCTTTAGTGTTGTAAAACCCACTACCAGATAGACCTTCCATGACAGAGTCTATATGCAATTCATATGGCAACTCGGTTAATACAGGAACATCTTCAAATGCCCCTAATTCACTCGTGGTAGAACAGAGTCAGAGTATTAATCCACCAGACCATCATGTAGGGGTGAACTTGTGCCAGACTGACACCTTAAAATTCTTGTCTTGAAACGTAGCGGGGGTTAGAGCTAAGTTAGTGTACCCAGAATGGGGTGTTTTCATAGTTCAATATCACATTATATTATTGCAGGAACCATGGGCGCCAGAGCTGGTTTTAGTTCAGAGCATATTACATTTGCTACTATGCAGTCCCATCACCAGCAGGGAGAGATCTATTGGGTATAGCTATTCCAACAGGCATTGCCCCTGGTGCCAGGCATATTGCCATTATAAATGTCTATTTTCTCTCTGTCCCAGTAAACCTCCACTTAGATACTGTGGCTCAAATGTCGGACATGATTCACCCTCTATACCATAGTCACCTCAAAATTATTGCAGGAAACTGCAATACAAAAATCAGTCGGCCGCATGCCCAAGGACCAGATGGAACTATCACATGAGTTCAGGGCAATGTCCACCATTAATGCTGACCTCGTAGTTAAGCATTCTATGGTCACAGCTGAAATTGTTGACTTGATAGTGGCTCATGGACTGAAGGTTGTGAATGGCTTTACTCAGTCTGACTCTCCCCCTTTCCCAATGGCCATCTTTGATTGACATGGAGGTAGTCCCCACAAATGACAGTGACCATGAACTAAGCACTGAGCGTCCATTTATTTGGTAGCCCCTTCCTGAACTCAAGTATGCTGCGCAATATCACTATAAGCATGTTTGAAACCTGCAATAACAGAAGGAATGTGAAATGGGCAGCAATAGCTCCATAGTCCAGCTCCAAATTTACAATCTATTTGTGGAGAAAATGGCCCAGTTAGAATCAATGGATAGGAGCACAATACATTTTGTGAACCACCACTGTGAATTTATGGGGCTGTTGAAGAGCCTTTTGACAAAGGAGGGGCCACTGTCTAGTCCTTCTACCTGGGTAGCATTCACATGAATGTAGACAGGCTAAATCATTACTAATTGAAGTTGCAAAAAAAGGTGACCGTAGGGAGATTACTGAAACCAGAAAAGCCTATAAGGCACTCCTGATTAAGGCCAAAAGGAGCTGGGAGACAGAGCAGTGGGAAGAACTTACTGAATCCCTCCATAACAAGAATGTCAAGGTCTTCTGGAAACTTATAGCATCCGTATCTCGCACCATAGAAAGCCATCTTGATGCAGTTGTTCAACCTGAAGCATGGGTAGTCCATTTTTGGAAAACTATATAGGAAGTGGCCCAAAGATATAGTTTCGTCAAATGAGGACTGCTCATCAAACACACAGAGCAAAAGGATGGGATTGAGGTCAGAGCCTCTGCTGAATTTGGTATGGCAGAAACAGTGTAGGTATTGCAACTACTGAAGAGGGAGAAGGCGCCTGGACCCGATGGCATTCCAGGTGACTTATATTTGTCCCAGTTGGAAATCTGGGTACCTTACCCGAATACCCTAGGAAATGCTATCCTGAGAGGAGAGGACATCCCACCCTCCTGGCACGGAGCCACCATTGTCCCTATTTACAAGAAGGACAGGAGGGATGAGCCATCCAGTTACAGACCCATTAGTCTGATTGACATTAGCCAGAACATTTTTGCTATGCAGATATTATTTAGACTCCAATCGTGGATAGTAGACAATCCCATTTTATCAGATAGCCAAGCAGGGTTTAGGGCTAAGGTTCGTATCCACGATCAGGTGTTCCACTTCAGGCCTATCTGCTGGAAGTACATCGTCCTGAAGCGGGACTACCTTTACGTTGCCTTCATAGATTTGAGGGCAGCATTTGACCTGGTGCTGAGGGAAAATTTATGGAGCATGCTGGAATCTTACGGTATCCCAGGCGATCTCATAAAGATTTTGAAAATCCTACATTCTGAAACATACGCACAGGGCAGGTAGAACTCTGGAGGGGATATTACATCCAGAACAATCATAAACCGTGGAGTCAGGCAAGGCTGCATGCTTGCCCCCACGCTCTTTAGCCTATACATTCATGGAGCAGTAGACTGGTTGGCAAAGTGCAACCATGACGCCCCTAAATCTGTGGACACTAGCACCCTCATTCTTATGTTTGCTGGCTACACGCTCCTAATTTCCACAACTCCACGTGGACTCCAATCCTTGCTGGACTGTTTTGCATTGTTCTGCTTAGCAAGGGGCCTGGAGATAAACCATGCAAAGTCAAAATTTATTGCGCTGACACCCCACCGCTCTCTTAGAAGCAGGATGAGGGTAGAGGGGGCACCTTTAGAGCAAGTTAAATGTTTTGATTATCTGGGTGTAAGATTGTCTGATAATATGTCTTGGGTCCCACAGATGGGAAAAAGCAGAGCCACCCTGCTCCAAAGGGCACCGGCTATAGGAAGAAAATACAAGGCCACTTCCAGTGGCGCAGTAGCACTGGCCCTCGAAGTATATGGGGCAACTGCTATCTCAGGGGCCACATATGGAGTAGAACTTTGGGGTTGTGCTGATGTGTCTGCACTTATTCAAATTGAAAATAAATTTATTAGGACACTGTTCAATTTGCCCCCAAGTACCCCTTTCACACCCCTACGATTTGACCTAGCACTAATGAGAATTGACCAGGTGGTACTACTAAAACTTTTTATATATTGGGTGCATCTCTGGGCGACACCGGACTTGGAGCCCCATAGAGAAGGTTTGTTGAAGTTAATTAGTATTAACAAAGTTCGCACCCCATGACTTAGGAAAATAAAAGTTTTGTGTGAATCTGTTAAAATGGAGGACGTTTGGTACTCCCCTGCTTCAATAATGAAAGGAACCCTTATAAAATTGAAGCAAGCTTTCGGGACTTTATTTTGGAACAAACCGGGAAAGACCAAAAAGCGGGGAGCATCACTGAGAAATTCCTCAACCACAAATGTTTTTTTAGTTTTGAACCATACCTGGACAGGATCCGGCCTCCCCAAGCGAAAAGCTTACATATAAAGTTTAGAGCTGGCACCTTGCTGTTAAAATCTTTTACATGCGAATGGGACAAAAGTTGCTCATTGACTTCCTATTGCCATTTTTGCCCGCAGTCGCAAGAGTCAGTGGGACATTTCCTCTTCTGCTCAAGTTATGCTCTGCCCCGAAGAAGGTGGATAACTCCTCTGTGCAAGCTAATGGGTACAATACATTACTGAGAAACTTCTAGGATTCTTAGGTGTGATTCAAAGGAGTACATTGTGTTTCTAGATTTTTAAGAGTTAGATAAAATAAGCTATCTGTGACAATCTAGCCAGAAGGCTCTCTGGTCTCAATAGGTGTGTTTTCATTGCAAGCTGTACTCACATTTTAACCAGGAGCGCTGCCCCACTGCCTCGATGCAGCAAAAGAAAGGGAAAAATAAAATGATAATAACTAATGTTATTATCATTTTATTTTGTCCTCTTGCTGCAGCAGCTTGCATGAGGGGGTGGGACGGGGCTGCAGAGCAGGGGAGGAGTGGTAGAACCCTACCATGCCCACCCCTCCAGCCCCGTCAGACCAATCACAACGCTGCATTGCAACATTGTGATTGGCTGCAGGGAGCGTGGTAGCCCTGGCGCTTCCTGTTTCTCCCAAGAAGGAAGAGGACGCACGAGAGGTGGCAGCGGCCAGGAGGTAAGTGATTTTCTTTTTCTTTTTTTACCCGATCCCCCTCCGCCCCACTGCAGATGGGAAGTAGCAGCCGTGACTGGTTGCTGCTGGTTTAAACTTTTTAAAATATGTATACTCACATGGGCTTTTAAGAAGGGTTTCCAGAACTGCGTACTGTATTGCTGTATTGCTTGAACGCGACAAGATATTTTAATGTTTTGACATATTTATGTATGTACTTTTATGGTTATATAAGCTGAAATAAAGTATTATCGGATTAGAACCATTGTTTTCTGGTATAATAGTTAAAATTCAAGCACTACATATATCACCACGGTCAGATGATGAGAGGACCAGAACTACCAAGCAACAAGAGGTAAATTATAGGAGAAAATTGGGAAATCACAAGGAAATAAACGGAAATATAGAATCCAACTTCTAATTATGAGGGCTCTTGCAAGCTTAAACAGGCATGGTCATTTTACTCTTGGAGCTGCCCTCTTCTTATTCGAGCGTGAAAAGAACCCCTTCACTTTCCTCTACTGTTCCACTACTCCATTTGTTTTAATAAACACTCATGACATGATATTGCTAAATTTATACCTATATCACCTGTGACATTCTTAGCAATTCCATGTTACTGATGTAAATCTGCCATTGTTTATCACAATGTTATATTTCAAATGCACCACTATAAACAGTTGATGGACGGAATGCTGGACAATGCAAACATTCACCCCCAGTCACAAGGATCTGGGTTTAATCCATCATTCTTTTGCTCACCACACCACCCCAGTTTGGACCCAGCCATATGCAAATCAGTCTTGACCCTGTTCCTTGTGGGAACAGTCCAGCCCGAACTGCCAAGCCAGGTCCTCCCTGGACCGGAAACAAGCATCCTGGGACCGGTTTCAGGGCATCACCCTTCATCAGCCAGGCTAGCTTGAATCCAGTGGTGTAGTGAGCACGGGACCCACGCCTGGGCACACCCTTCCAACTTAGGGCGACATATGCAAAAGAAACAGTTGATGGACGGAATGCTGGACAATGCAAACATTCACCCCCAGTCACAAGGATCTGGGTTTAATCCATCATTCTTTTGCTCACCACAAAAAACGATGGATTTAGGCCCAGATCTCTGTACTGGGGTGAATGTATGACATTGTTCTGCATTCTGTCCATCAACTGTTGTTTTTGCATTTCTCACCCCGAGTGGGACGGGTATGCCCAGACGTGGGTCCCGTGCTCTCCATGCCACTGGAATCAAGCTATCCTGGCTGAAGAGGGGTTAAACCCCGAAACTGGTCCTAGGATGCTTGTTTCCAGTCCAGGGAGGACCTGGCTTGGCAGTTCGGGCTGGACTGTTCCCATGACGCACAGGGTCAAGACTGATTTGCATATGGCTGGGTTCAAACTGGAATGGCATGGTGAGCAAAAAAACGATGGATTTAGGCCCAGATCTCTGTACAGGGGTGAATGTATGACATTGTTCTGCATTCTGTCCATCAACTGTTGTTTTTGCTCTTGTAACTAGGGCCTCATTTACGAGGATTTGGTGCAGGGCAGTGCCACAAGGAATCTTGCTGCGCTGCCCTGCGTCAAAAGAAAAGGGCAGGAATGCACCGTATCTATGAGATACGGTGCATTCCTGTCCTTTTCCTCTGCGCTGGCGCACAATGGGCTGCCATGCGCCAATGCAGGCACCCTTGCACCATAGTGCGAGGGTGCCTGCGTTATAGGGACTCCTTCCTGCACAAAAACAACCATTAGAGGTGTTTTCCTCTTTCAATGTGTGCTGCAGAATGAGGAAAAAACAAGGAGAAATAATGATATTTCTCCTCATTGCGCCTCCCCAACGCTACCCCTGGCGTTAGAATCTGAAGCATTCCCAGGTTTATAATTCCTCGTATATCTGGGAATGCTTCAGATTCCATGGGTATTGCGTGGGAACACCCACAGCAACACCCACAGAATGTCCCTTTCACGCAGTGTTCTGCATGAAAGGGGCACATATTTACAAGGCCATGAAAACCCACGTGAGGTGGCTTTGTGTGGCATTGTAAATATGCTGCAGCACATTGCGCCACCCGTGAGTCAAAAAAGTGACACTCCGGCAGCGCAAAAGTGCAGCTAGGGGCCTCGTAAATGAGGCCCTCAGTCTGCAAGTCTGTAAATACTGAATATAAATAAATACATCAAAAACCAAATACATTAATGTAGGAAGCTGGCTCTTTATATAAAATACCAAAAAGAGGTACATTGTGTACAGAGTCCAGGTATCGCTTATGAGTGTGCAGGGCTAGCTTTAACAATTCCAAGGAGCTCTTTTTGTGATAGTGTGGCCGAGCAGCCTTAGGCTTATCAAGGAGGAGTGTTAGACATTTGATCCATACACACAGTCAATAAATGATACACCCACACTCAATAAGGAGATCCACACCAATATAGCAAAATAACACATATCTTTATATAATTTTTGACGCCAAGAACTTTGTTATTGGGTAAGTACTTTTTAAAATAGCAGTTTTGAATAAAACAGGTAAGTATACTTGCATTCTCTCTCCTATGGAGAAAAACACATATACTACATACGGGTACTTAGCAGTGACTTACAGGACCAATCTTCTGGAGGCAAGGTAAGTATGGGGCAAGGTCCAAGGCAGCACCAAAAGGTCACCTTGGTAGGCTCTGGGGCGACCGGGTACAGAGGTGCTTTTCGGCGTCAGGTGCCCTGTTGGTTTAAATGGGAAACGGTCCTGGGAGAAAGAAGCTGCAAGTTGGGACTGGGGGGCCATTCTGGTTGAACCCACAGGGGGCTCATCCTTGAGATGCTTGGGCACATAGGGACACCGTCGGTCCACTTCTCTTTGGGCTGTGGGGTGCGGGTACAGTGGTGCTTTTAGGTGTTGGGTCAGTGCTGCAGGAGACACTCGCGGTTGAGGGGGCCTGCACAAAGAGGCGGCAGGCGGCAAATGGAAGTCCAGTCTGGGCAAACCCAAAGTGGGGTTCGACTGTGGAGGGTCTCAGGTTCTCGTTGGCACCATTGGGCAACATCCACTCGGGCTGGGGGGCACGGGTACAGTGGTGCTTTCCAGTGTCTGATTTTCGCGGTCCGGATTCCTCTTGGTTCTACTTGGGTACCTGCAGGGTGCAGGGAAGTAGCTCCGCTACTCCACGGGAGATGCTGATTGCTCCTTGAAGTGCTGGCTGACCTCCCAGGCTTTTTTGAGGCAGAGCTGCTGCAGGGCGAGTTGTCTTTGGTACAATTGTCGGGGACAGCAGACAGGCCGTCAGGGTTAGTTCCAAGTCAGTTGCTGCTCCTCAGTTCTTGCTCTTCGTGCCTCTTCAGTGTCCTTCTTCTTCTTAGTTCATCAGAATCTGCTTTCCTGGTACCAGGGGCTCCCCTAAATACTAGATGTAGGGGCGTAAAGGGGACTGAAGGGTGGTAGCCAATGGGCTACTTACCCTTGGGGTCCCTGCACCCCCTATATGACCTTTTCCTGTGGGAAGCGGGCATAACCCTGTACCAGAGTCCCTAATTCTGCCATCACCTAGATGGCAGAATTTTCCTAAAGAGGGGCACATCAGGCAGCTCTGTGTGACTGGCCTGGTAGTGCACCATGCCTCCTTGCATATCTAATTTCCCGCCTGTCCTGGTGCCAAATGGGCCCAGGGCGGATGTTTGTATTTCCCCTGTTTGGGGAAGCGGTGGTCACATATTAAAAGCAGCAGAGGCCTTTAAAGCCTCCTGCCTTATTATGCTGATTACGTAGCCATCCTGCTTGGAGGTGGTGACAATACCTCTGGTCAGAGCAGGCATTGTTTCTGCCCTCAGAGAGTGTGGGCTCTCACCTGAAGGGGGTCAGAAACCTGTCTGTGGTGGCAGGCTGGTCGAAACCGGTCAGCCAGCACACTTGAGGCTGGTAGGTTTTCAGGGGGCACCTCTAAGGTGCCCTCTGGGTGCATGTATTAATAAATCCCCCACTGGAATCAGTGTGGGTTTATTAATACAAGGCGTTTGATACCAAACACCATAGATTTCAGTGAAGCCATCATGTAGCTGGGGGAGTTCGTTTTTGCCAGTGTCCAGCACATGTACTTAAAATGGCTTCCATATTCACATGCGATATCTAAGAATTGATTTAGACATCACAGGGGCATATCTGCTCATGCAGATATGTCCACACATGTCGTATAGTACACCCTCCCTTAGAGCTGTAAGGCCTGCTGTAGGGGTGGCTTACCTTTACTACATGTATTGTCTGCAGGCATGGCACACAGGGATGTGTGCCATGCAATGTTTTCACTTTTCTCTGCACCAAGACACGCAGGCTGCAATTTTTGCATGTTGGTGGTGAGGGGTCTCTTAGGGTGGCACAATACATGCTGCAGCTCTTGGGGACCCGCTTTAGCCTCCTTGTTTTAGGTACCTTGGGTATCACTTACTAGGGACTTACAGGGTTGCTAAAGGTACTGCCAATTGGGGGAACAATTGCACATTTTAGTGAAAGAGACCTGACACTGGGTAATGGATAGCAGGAACCCAGTGCACTTATGTGAAAATTGCATCTCATACCAGGCAAAATGTGGGGGTGACCATATCAAAAAGAGGCACTTTCCTACAATTAAAATGCCATAAGATATCCATGTGCCCTGATTCACATTGTGTAAACCATCCAAATGATTAAACAGAGAATTTGCCAGCACAGTTGCCGGATACATTGCTTCATTGCACATGCCACCATCGTGGAATCTTTTCATGCCCACACCCCTAATGACCAACAATAGCAAGTGATCGAGTTTGTAAAACCATCCTCACGGGTTAAGATCGTAGAGGGAATCCTAGTGGTTTGACCAGCCTCACACAGTTGCACAAGGATTGAATGAAGTCCCTGAGTTTGCTAATTTTACTTTCTAAAATGAGAGTCTCCTGCAGAGGGATTTCTGTGTATTGTTACCAATTTCTATAACAACAACTATTTTCCACCTATGGATTAATTGGCTTCTGCTTAATATATCAAAAACAGCAGGACCTCCAGTCTGACACCTACTACACAGCAGAGATACACACCCTGAAAAAACAACTAACATGCCTGAGGAGGAGATATGCCAAAACCAGAAATAAAGCTTATCTGCATGTACTGAAGGGACTAACAATAGAATACAAACACCAATGTTAGAACAAGATACACTATTTCAAGCTGAAAAGATGTCATATTATAAAAGAATGGGCGGCTCATTATGAGTCTAAACATTTTGGGACTTAGTCCATGCACTGGAACATTCAAAAGTCGAGACTAATACATTGATGCAGACATCTGGATAAGGTTTGTCTCTGATCTCTACCATGATGAGCATCAAGAACATTCCTATATACATACCGACAACCATACAGCACTAACATTTATGGCAGCGATAATTACCGAAGCTTTGGAGACAAGCAAGGGTATTATTGCTCTAGGTCCACACAATATCCCCATTTCCATATTCAAGTTGACCCAGAAGTCTTGGGTTGATCCATTCTGTCTTCTGTATAATTCGATCCTGGGAGCACAAACAATCCCTTACTCCTGGAGGAGCTCAATTCTCCATCCATTGCACAAGAAGGGAAGCTTGCATACCTAAAAAATTATTGTACTATCACTCTCCTCGACAACAAGGCCAAACTTTTTGTGTGCATCTTGCTTTCCCATTTGGAGGAACGGGTGGAAGATAAGAAATATTGCCAATGTTCCAGACTGGGTTTACAAAGGGGTGTGAAACCCAGGATAATGTACTTGCAATGAACCTAATTGCACACATGCAATCCATTCCAATGACAGGTTCTATGCATGCTATCTCGACTTCAGTGCCACTTTCAATAAAGTAAATAGAGCTGTACTTTGGGGCAAACTAAAAAACTGGAGCATACCACACTCTCTGTTATCTGCCATCCACATGCTACACAGGGACACAGGGTGCGTGTGAATTTAGGAGATGGCACTCAAGTCTCTAGGAAGATACTCATCAACCGCAGGTTAAAAAAGGGCTGGGTACTGGGCCTACTCCTTTTTAATTTGTGCACAGCAGACTTAATCCCAGAATTAAAAAACTGGGCCTTCTTCCCAGAACTGGACTTTGAGCAATCTCCCACCTTGCAATATGCAGACAATACGGTTCTTCTGGACCACATACCCATTGGCCTATCGCGCTCCTTGACTTGTCTCCACAGGTAGATCATTGATAGTGACTTAAACCTTAATGCATTAAAAATAAAATTATCCCCTTTAGGGTCACCAAAGGGCGCCACAATTGGTCGATAGGTGGGGACCGCACCAAAGAAGTCAATGTGTTCCAGTACCTGGGAGTCTGAGAAGATAGAAACATGTCCCACAGAATGCGGCACAAAGCTATGCTAAAAAGATCCAGCTGATTGCATTATCAACTTCGCTAAATGTATTTAAAACTCTGCAGGCCATCTGAGAGTCTACATTGTAACTTTTGAGATCCAAGTTCTGTCTGGCAGTCTTATATGGCTCATCTGCTTATGGTAAAAAATTTAGAGATCATACTGTCTACTGCCATTAGATGCATCTTCGGGCTCCCAAAATGCACTCCAGTCTGCCAATTAAGGTTGAAATTTTGGATTACTAACGGTGGCGGATCCTCCATTATGGCAGAGGAGCATCGCCCCCCCCCCCCGCCAGTGGCCTCAAAATTCGAAAATAAAACGATAATATAACATGTTTATTATCGTTTTATCTTTCCTTTCCTCCTGCGTCTTGTGGGCGGGGTCATCGCGGGGGAAGGCAGTCACAGGAGGAGTGGCGGCACTGCACTCAGTGCGCATGATGAATTGGCCAGCTATCTCTGGCCGGCCAAACCGCCATGCACACTGACATCTCCCCAACCTGAGCTGCATTGCCAGGTGGAGAGAATAGATGGGCGTAGGCTCCCAGGCCCCTTTGGAGTGGAAAACAGGCCAATCCCAGGGCTTCTCTCATGCCGTGAGAGCAGCAGCTACTGATTACTTATTGTGCCAAGATGGCTGATTTACTCTTTATTAAATATAGCTTTAGCCTGTAAAATTCTCCAGTAGGCTCGCTCATGGATGGGCTATGGATAGAACTGTGCGCTAATCAGAAAATCTACAGTACAGATGGTATTAAGAATCTCACCTGAATTTTGGATGAACCAAGTCTAATGGAGCTCTGGGATAGTACACCGAGCTACAACTCCTTCAAGACAACAGCCAAAGACTCCACACAGTCAGTGTCACTTATGAAGAATATGGAAGAGCTATCAAGGCTGAAAAGAGGGGAGCTGTTGCTAACCACCCATAACTCACTCAAGGCTCAGAGTTATGTGACAATAAACCTGAAAATAGAGACAAGAAAAAAATGCATACGTCACTGGGTGACATAAGAGCAAATTGGAGTTCACAGAGTGGGAAGTCATGCAAATGCTACAAAGGATGCAGCTACAAGAGTGAATCACTATTTCAGGTACTATGTGTGTGCCCCTATCTATCTGGCCCAAGGCTCAATCTACTAAGGCCTTGTTTTTTTAGATTGGGGGTTCGGAGGAGTAAGGAAGTAACTACTGCCTGTGTTATGGGCCTGGATGTACAGTTGATTTGCAGTGCAGTCAAATTCTTAGATGTGGCATTGGGAGATCTTCAGATGGTAACTGTTAAAACTCATGCTAGAGGCTGCAGGGAAGGAAGTCAGAAGGAACATGGCAATCTGTTGCCTCCCGAAGCTCTTGAGCAGATCATTTGAATCAGTATGGACATTGTCACCTAAGGCTGCGCATCGAGTGTAATTGTGTACATTAAAAGTATTTATGTACAATTTCATACAGTAGCTTTGCAGCATATGTTACTTGTAATGAAAGATTTTACTTTTAGTCAGCTATTGCATTAAGACAACCAGCTCTGGGATCAGCAGTGCTTAATTTGAGCCGTTAGTTTCTGGTACTCGGCATAGGCACTTAATTGTCAAAACTGACTCTTGTGCAGTCTGCCACAAGGTGGCACTGTCTGGCTAATTCAGAGATGACTAAGACAACAGCCAATTATTAATTCCATATACATTAAAAATGTCATTTCCTGCTGCCCAAGCCATTCTTATTGCTTTGGGGCCGGAAATAGTCTGAAATGTCACACTTGTAGGAGTGTGATGCTTTGTAGTTGTGTGGTTACTATAACTGGCAATGTGCGGTGCAAGTTGCAGTGGCCTCCTGACAAGAGCCCTGGCACTTATGTTTGGACAAATTAAGCACTGGGGATCAGTAGACCAATTTCATGGAATTTGCAGTCTCTATAGATACATTCTTTTTGGGGGAAAATGTGTTAGTTTTAGTCATGTACATGCTCATGATCCTGTATTTAACTCAATGTTGTCTTGTCATAAATGTTTTAAAATATATGTCTTTACAAGTTTTTATTGGTGAGCATTACTTGACATTATCTTCAAAATGATTTGGATGTCGTTTTTTGTATAGTGGATGATTTTAATTTGTTATTATTAGTTACTATTATTAACCGCTTAACCGTGGCGTGAATTCCGCCGCGGTGCGGCGGTTTGAAAGAGTGGGCGGGGCCGCGTCGGCCATCGGACGTGCGCAGCACTAACCAGGTAGTGCTCGCGACGGCCGTTGGCCGACGGAAGCACGGAAGGGGTTAAGCAGTGCCTCCCCGTGTCCATTGTCTTTTATCACACTTGGTGCTTTTTTATAGTTAGATATTGTTCACATAGTGGTACCTTTGTAGAATTATAGGCAATCTCCTCATTCATAGATTGGTGACATGCTTCATCACAGACGTCGCTCAGCGGCTCATCATGAGCTCTTTTAGTGTCGTTTTTTTTATAGCCTCTCTTTCGTGCAAGGGGTCATATAATGTTAAAGTTGTGTACATCCGGGCAGTATGCTGGTTTTATTTCTATTTACCAATATCACACTGTTAAAACAGTAGAAATAGGGCTGGGAATTTATGCTCTCCTCACCTATTTACTTTTTAATTGGTCAGCATAGTTCTGCCTTCTTTCTAATGGCTTTACAGTCCTAGGCATTCTTTGGGATCATCAAAGACCTCTAAGAGTTTTTTAACCGTAAACTGAAAAGTGAAAGTAAAAAGAAAAAACTAAATGAGCTTGAACATTATCAATCAGTTCCTGATGAAGCTCAATAGTTCAATGAGGTTGAATAATTTTTTTTTTAAAAGCACCATCAAAGGGTTGCTGTTCTATTATAGCAGACTAAAACACTCCATGTGTATCTCCTTTTAAAGTTATCCACCGGAACACTCACCACCAACACTTGCTAAAACCCCTTTGAGAACATGCTCCATGTTATTACTAGAACACACTACAACTCACCTACTCACTAATGTTTTTGCCCCATGGTCAGGAGGATGCCCAGTTCTCATCATTTCTTGACACTGGTGTAACCAAATCTTTTTATGTTTTAAATCTGCTGAGGTATTACAAATTAGTCAATCTATATCGCAGAAGTTACTCCCACTCATCTAAACGTTTTGTAGGATGAGCCTGGAAGCAAATGCAACGTCCATCTGTGCCCTGAAGTGGACCTGCGCAGACCCACGCCTGTTTATATGGGTTACACGAGGACATTCCGAGTGTGCACAGACTTTTGCCCCAATACAGACTTCCAGTGAATATGGCGAACTATGGGGCATATTACCAAGGATTTGCGATAATTATCGCAAAGCGCGCTTAGCGCTGTTTTTTTTATCACCGGCTATCGCTGGATTTCATCGCGGAGATAACGCGTTATTATCAACGCTTATCTCCAAGGCGATAAAAATCCAGCGATAGCGACGAAACCCAGCGATAGCGCGAGAAATCCAGCGATAAATTCACTGCGCTAATGAAAAGCTTGCTAATAGGCAGGTGAGGACTTAACCTTACAATCCACCTCCCATTGACAAGATGGTTAAGTCAAGTTTTTATCAGGTGTTAAATTCCAGCGATAATCGCGGTTAGCGCGACTTTTTATCGCTTCGCGGGCATTGCTAATAGGGGAAGTTGTGTTTGCGACTGTTTGCAGTTGCTTTTAGTTGGGAACGCCTACTTTGCATGTCATTAGCGATAATTATCGCTGACATGCAAAGCGGCAACAAAACGGCCGCTATCGCCATTAAGCTGTCGCTAACAGCTGTTAGCGACAGCTTGCTAATAGGGCGATAAAAATATCGCCGCTTTATTGGCAAAAAGTGCCGCTAAAGTGGCGATACTGCCCTTGGTAATATGCCCCCAAGTTCTATTAGTGTCGCTGGGTTGCCCTGTTTGTGAGTGCATTATGCATGTGCACAGATATTCATGTCCGATTTCACCGCTTGATCCACTCCTTTGTTGGACCCAAAGAACACACGGGCACGGACCGCAGGATAAGTGCTAATATTTTATTATTAGTAGTCCGCCATATTCATGTCAGTGTGTTGTTCCTGTGCTCATGAGAAAAGGAGTTCTATTAGTAACGTCAAACCTTACAAACCTGTCCCGGCTTCAAGCATTTCTTGACCCTTTTATTATTAAACTAATGCAAGTGGTTAATATGTAAACCTCATTTGTCTTCTTGTGGAACAACAGTATGCAGTTACATAATGCTTCTTTAATTCATATTTACTAAGCTTAACAATTGTGTATGTGTGTAAATGTATGCCTTGTCATGTTCAAGAAACTACCAGTGAGTGGATCATCAGTTGGTTATTTCACTCACAAGACCATTGTAGATGAGTTCAGATTGTCAACCTATCGAGCTCAAGATGCTCCAATCTTTAAATTGATTATGGTTTACTGTGGGTTCAAGAGTCATCATACTACCTATTAGGGGAGAGAAGCTGCAAGTCAATCAATCTAACATTGGTTAAGAACAAGTTGTAGTCGCATGTGATGGGTCTTGCTAAATCTTTTCTGGGACTTGTATTTTAGTTATTGGTTTGTACATTACACTAACAGCAATGGATGTTGTGGCCATTGATCGTATTAAATGATACTATAGTACTATTTGATGGTTCCTAGAGGAATTTATCTCAAGTTCCACAGCTGTTTTTACCAGCTCTCATGTGAACTAGGATTGCACAAGGGAGTGGGTTAATTTAACTTATCCCATCTGATTTCATCATTCAAACCTTTGGAGTGTGCTGATAATGTGAAAATCTATCTGTGTTCTTTCGTTAGGAATATATTTGTTGTCTGTGCTTCATTTCCAGCTGGCTTTACTTGTTCAATTATCATCCAATCCAGTTGGTCAGCAATGTGTCTGTATTCTTTATAATGCAATACCAACTTTGTGCTGATTTCACAACATCTTATTGTGCTCTTGTATTCCAGAATACTTGTCCATATCTTGTGTTTTGTCATTCCTATATAGTGGCATTATTCTGTATATCACACTGCAGTTCCTCAGCTCAGTTGCGGTTTTTGTGTTTTTACAAACACTGCATGAACCCCATGAAAAATGTGCCTTGATGCCGCAAGTTTTCATAATGTGAGATGTGTTTGGTTGTTTCCCATTTTGGGTCTAATAGAGATAATCTGGTCTCTATTGTGACATCCCCTTTTAAAAGGAAATAGTGTATTTCCAGTCTCTGTGTCCCCACATTTAAAATCTTTCAGTGTTTTTATGAAGAAAATAATAAACAAACACTTGCAAATTTTAATTGAGCAACATTGAATATATACTATATATTGCTCTGTTTGACAATCAGAGTCAACCTGAACAGTGACTTACACTGCTATATATAGTCCCAAAATCAGATGCATTGTCATATTCATCAAATGCATTTATGAAAATGAAATATATGAATGAATTAAAAAATTTGCATTTCTCAAGGGCTAAGGTTACCTGGACAGTGCTTCCCCCTGTCATCACTGAAGATGTAATTACAACTGAATATGCTCAATGTCTTTCCTTGGGTGTTAGAGCGTATGACTATGTATACATGTTTATATATGTAAGCAGTCCACGCCTCCCAGCAATATGGGTACATAGGGAACAATTGCTATTGTGATGATTCCTTGGGAACCATCGCTCTTCAGGGTTTTGCACTCCCAGATGACATGGATCACAAAGAATGGGTCAGTGGTGAAAGTAGGGTGCTACTACTTAAAAACCTCCACGTAAGAAAAACCTTCCTTTACTCAGTTGTGCGCTGCTAACAATCACCAACAACAGGCATTCTAGAATGTTCATTTGTTCAATAAATGTCAGTTTAGTCCAGCCTGTATTTTAAGGCACATTTGACATCATTCACTGTGTAGCACCTTTAAAACAAATATGGTAATGGCACCTCTACAAAAGTAGCTGGAATCATTACAAAGAACATGCCCAAACCAAAAATAATTATGGCTTCCAAACTACTTGATAACAGATCAGAATACGTTGTTTACAAATCCAAACAACCATTGGCAAAACCAAACAGTTTTGCCTTTTTAATGGTAGGGCTTTGCCTGTGTTTGTTTGTAAAGCATTGACTAAAAAAGTAAAAGAAAAAAGTAAAAATACTGGAGTAAAAGTAATCATATAGCTAATTGTATTGCAAAACTGTACATTACATTAAATATTTTCAATCTTTATAAATGGTCTGCTTTACTTTTCAAATATTTGTCACTCCAGAAACGCTGAACATAATTTTATAAAAAAAAGGTGAGTGTTAGAATTTAAAGGAAAATATATGTCAGTGCCTTGATTACTTTCTTTATCACCCAGAACTGTAACATCCTCCAGCTATTTGGTCCTCTACAAAATGAGTGAGAGCAGCAGCCAGCCCCTCCCAAGCTCCCAAGCATCATAAAACCATTTGTGTGCCAAAGCCTATCCTTGGAGAAATATTTGGAATGCAGGAGATAAAACAGAAACAATCCTTAAAGTCTGGTCTTTAGGTATATCCAGGCAACTGTTGCTGTGCTTTTTACACACAAACTGGGAGGTTAAGAAAGTAACACTGAGAGCACAGTGGGGGTTTTATTTGGACAGGGTAGAAGCAGCAAATGTTGGAAAGAGCCAGAAAACACATGCACTCTTGTGGACTGCTGAATGGAAATTTGGTACAAAATCATTATGAGCAGTGGAAGGATACAAGTCATCCAATCTGAATGATGGTATAGAGGCTATGTTCTTGGAAGAGACAAAAACAAGCAGAGGAAGGAAAGCCATTAAATAAGCAGTAAGCAAATGACTTTGACAAGAAAGCCAACCAATGGTAAGCAGTGGGTGAGCTGTAAGCAGACTGTAAGTTTGTGTATGGTCCACAAGAGATCTTTTGACAAAAAACATCTAAAAGCTGTCTGTAGGCGAGCTCTAACGAAGGGGGAGAGGATGTGGCCTAACGGCTCGGGCGGCCCACCTCGAAGCTGGGGAACCGGGTTCGAGTCTCAGCAGGGACGCTCAACATCCTGTGATTCTGGCCAAATCATGTAATCTTCCTGTGCCTGACAAAAATAAATCTGTCTGTCTGTAACGCAACTGGTGCTCATGTAAAGTGTTCTGATACCTTCGGGTATAGTTCGCGCTATATAAAACTAAAAAAAAAAAACATGTATATAATGCCTAGATAGAGAGGGCTCACGGTCTGGATCACATTTAACTCTGGTTTAGAGGATATTGAACAATTTTCAAATTTCTGCTTGATATTCTCAACCAACAACATTACTATCATTCTCGTGGGGGAAATTCTGCCAATGGATTATCCTCTGGATATTGCACTTCCTTCAGAACTCAGTGGATTTTCTATCACTTTCCCACTCTAAATCAGGCTCATCTGAGTAACAAGCACAAAGCGTAGTAAGAAAAGAGCACATAGCTCCCGAGGAAAATAATAACCAAGTAACTACTGCAAGGTCATGACCTTCATCCTTATGGTACTGCTTGCCATTCAAAGCTACAAGCAGGAAAGACAGAGCAGTACCTTTCAGATGGGAGCTGAAATGTTATGGGAAAAGTAAGCGGGTGCTGCTTCAGGGAAATGCCACAGGACAGTGGGAACTTGGCATTTTGCTATGGCGGTGGATAGGGGCAGCTGGTGAAATGCGCCTATAGAACCCTACTGATGACTGGTTCAGGCTGAAGTAACGGCCTCAAACGGTAGCAAATGCTGGGAAGCCATGCGATATTGGTGCATGATCTTGATGTTCAGAGGCCCACCTTCTTGAAGCCCTCTTGGACAGCCCCTTTGGTATTATGGAGCATGTTTTGGTTGCATCTCATGCCACCTATAGGTATAACCAAGTAAGCTGTTGCTTTCATTAAAAAGTGTATATATAACTTTTGCTGAACAAGGGGAGGGCCCTGGAATGTGGGGGCTGAATGAGGGGGCTTGGGGCATAATTCCTGTCTGCCTCCCTCCTCCCATACTGGTGGCCCTGTAGGGCTTGCAACCTGCACTGTGCAGTCTTCCAAATGGTGGGCTGCCCAAGGGCATAAGCAGAATGGTACTGCTGCGTAACCCTTTGGGGATAGAACAAGGCAGGGACTTCTGCCTAGTTTTCTGGGAGTGAGAAGTGGACCTTAGCGTCAACTTAGGGTGTCTGGGAAGATTGAGAAGAACCATTCGAGACCTACAGTAGATGGCTTGACATGTGATTTTGCCCTTCATCCTTGGTTTGAGCAGTTGGCCTGTTCCGAGGTGGAGATTTGGAAAAGGAGTGAGATGGACCCCAGGAATGGATAAACTTGTAATCCTAATACATACCCCTGAACAGTGGCAACTGGCAAAATTTGAAAGTGGCGGGGCAAGCAAACTGGCACTGTGAGAAACCAGCTAAGCCATTAGGCTCCATGCCAAAGCTCTCAATCATGGCTCATTATAAACAGTATTTAAAACAGACCACGACTGAGAGCTCTGGAGTTGAGGCTGAAGGCAGTGCGAGTTTCTCACAGTGAGTCAAAAAGGTGTTAAAGTAAAGCACAGAGCCAACTCAGGGAAAGCATGTATAAATAAAACACATGCAATAACTAGTCAGCGATTTAGTTAGTGTTTATATTGCTTAAATATATAACTTAAAAATGAAATGTTTACTTATCCGCTGGCTGCGCATCCTTGGTGTTCTTCTGCAGGCCAAAGCTCTGAGTGCGGGGTCCCAGAGCCAACTTTCCTAACCACTCCAGATGCAGATCTTGTGCTGTAAGTAATATTAGCCAGCATGAGAGAAGTGCCAAGACTGGTTGGAGAAGACTGGCTCGGCGCTCCTTTTGACTGTAGGGGCCTGTGTCTGCTCTCCACCCAGCTGTCCAACACAGCTCGAGTTGGAAAGATTTGAAGTGCACATGTCGGGCTGGACATCGCACTGGCCAAACTAACATGCACACTTTAACCTACTTTAAACTAGAGTGGCCACCATTACTCCTGACTGCTGCCAATCAAAAGGAATGGCCCTCCCTCAAGCTCAGCTCAGGCTGGTAACAGTAAAAAATAAAATGTGAATAAAATCATTTTATTACCATTTAATTTTTCACCTTAGCTGTGCTCACAGCCAGAGGGGACAAAACTCCTCCACCCTAATGGAGAAGCCACCACTGCCCCTGGAGCCCCATATGCCTGAAAGTATGCCTGACTGACAAACTGAGGACCATGGAGAGATATGTCTCCAGTTTTGTCTTCACTCTCTAAGGACTAGGAAGTTGCTCAAAATCTAGAGGTCCCAGCTTACTACTGACCCGCTAGGATACATGGGTCCAGGTTCTCCCAGTGATGCCTGCCTGCTACACTAGAGCCGCCCTTCAAAGGTCAGGAAGTGCAGCAAGATCTGGCAACAGAGGAAAGTGAGGCTATTTAGAAGAAAATCATTCACAACTGGATATTTCTATTGACTGCTCTTGTTAAACTCTGGCCCCGTGGCCATAGAGTGCAGAAAGTCAAGAAGACAAAGGAAGGTGAAATTGTTGCCATGAAATTCCACAGGAGCAATGGGAACTAAACATTTTGCCATGGACTTGAAAGTGGGGCATTAGATAAAATCGTACTTCAGCTACCCAATTGTGCCCAGAAGATCCTAGAGAACACATCCTCAGATAACAGTGAGGAGAAATGCTATATTAGCTTTTGAATGTTGGCATAAAAGGCTAAAAGGATTAGATGGTGCACACAACAGTGGTGACCGGCACGGATCAGGGGGAGGGGGCAGGGGGATAAAAATAAAGAAAAAAAACATACCTGATTGTTGGGTCTCTCCTCTGCTGTCCCTCTGTCGTCTCTCCAGGCCGGAACAGGGATTCAGGAAGCACCCAGCTCCCAGGCTCCTCATAGCCAATCACAATGCTGCAATTCAGCGTTGTGATTGGTCTGAGCGCTGTGGTTCGGCTCTCAGCCAGGGAATGGGGGCCTGGGCATGTTCTCCATGCAGGCTGTAATGCAGCCTGCATGGAGAACATGCAAAGTGCGCATGACTAGAGCCCTAGTCTGCCACGTAGTGCTGTGAAATGTAGGGGGGTACCATGGGTGCCCCCCAAGTGCACCCTCATCCCTCCAACACAAGGGGGGCCCGCAAAGGGCCCCGTGAGGAATCCCCACCAGCTTTTCCATGGCGGCATCACCGCCATGGAAAGGCCTGCAATCTCAAATATCCTAATTTGGTGGACGGTGCCTGCTAGGCACCGCCACCATTTAGGGCTCTCGGATCCGACCGCCAGGCAATCTGTCAGATTGCTTTAGGCGGACCCGTGGCAGACGGTCTTTGCGTCCGCCACGGTCCGAGCGCGATTTCCTCCGCCATTGTAATGTGGTGGGGGGAAAATCGCGGTACGATTGCGGAAGGACCGCCACCGCATGGCTGGCGGTGACGTGCCTTCCGCAATCGTAATCGGCCCCTAAGTGCACATGACTGCTTGGCCGGCCGTTTTGGTCGGCCAAGCAGTCATGCACACTTTACATATTCCCCACCAGGCTGTAATGCACAGCTTGGTAGGGAATATGCACAGGCTCCTTGTCCCAATCTGAGCGCTGGTCCACGGCGCTCAGACCAATCACAATGCTGCATTGCATCGTTGTGATTGGCTCAGGGGATACTGTGTGCCCGGGTGCTTCCTGCTGCTTCTTCCGGACTGGAGTCAGGAAGAGCAGAGAAGCGGAGGAGAGATGCGGCCGGCGGAAAAGGTAAGTGTTTTTTAAAAATATTTTCAACCCCTCCCCTCCCGTTTTTCCCCCCACCCCGTCACCCCTATTCCCTACTAGCTGCCACTAGTTCAACGTGTTCACAGTAGAAAAGGAGAGGTAAGTAAAGGGGGATGTAAGGAAGGTGGTATTTAGGATAATTCTTTGAAGAAGGTAATGCATTTTGTTTAGAAGGGCTGACTGATGAAGTGAAAACAGAGTTGAACAGTGCCCCGAGAATACTGCAGCGAGGCAACAAGTTGGACCCTGTGGAAGACGCCAGGCTGTATTTTGAAAAAGATGCAAAAAGGCCATTTAGGCACCACAAAAACAAGCAAAGGTTGAGATAAGATTATTGGTGGTCGTATCAGCATAGGTTGTGCAATTAACTTTTTTATATATAACCAAATTCAAATTTAAACTTTAATAAAAAAATGACATTATAGTAAATTACAACAAAACACATACGTTTTAATTAAATTGAACAAATATTGAATAAATATTAAAATCATAGTGATGGTGGGTTTCTTAATTTGAATTAAACAATAATATTTATAAATTAAATCAATATGTTTTAATTTAATTATTTAATAAACATTTAATTTGATGAATTAACGTGCTATAACATTTTATTTCATTATTTCTAGGTTAGTCATCATTTTACATTAATTTACATTTTTATTTTACGTGAACATTGTTTTAATATTTTATTTTAAGAATTAATAAACCTTATTATTTTTTCCTGTACTTTCTCATAGGAAGATCTCTACCCCGATCGCCGAGATCTCTCCCTTCATGAAAAAAGTTTTCGGTTTACACTTGCAAATTCTGTCTTAGATGTCTCCATCACCTGGTCTCAGGGGTTAAGAGATATGTAAGTCTACACATAGGCGTAAATCTACCCTTGGAAATGGTGAATAGCACAGAAGTGTAGATTTACACCTAGGTGCAGGAGTTCACTTACACTTGATTAAATCTGCACCTTTGTGAATAGGACCCATATTATGTGATACTTTTACAATGCCCTTTCCCACCAATTACACTTCAGATTTCTTCGTTAAGGTTTCGCGTAGGCATTCACGAAGTGAAAAACGACACAAATCTTTGCAACAAATTACTTACCATTATAAAAGTCTGCAGGCACAGAACAATATGGCACAGCACAGTGCAAGTACCCTCACAGCCCTCGGTGACTCTGGGCCTTTACGCCTCCCCTCTTTTGCACTGGGGTTGAAGTGATGCCTCTTGACGGGGACACACCCTGGGGCCATCAGAGATTCTGCAGACATCCTCTCCTGGGCTTTCCAAATAAAGTGGCTGCAGCCATCACTTCTTCTTACCGTCAATCAGCTGCGTCTCCCTGGGACTCATTTGTAAAATTGCTTGCAGAAGGCTGCTGATTGATCTGAGTAATTGAAAGTGCTTCTGATGTGAGTAGGCCAAGCTCGCAGCCCTGGGCTGTGTGCTAAGGAGGAGGGAACTGAGGATGCTGATACATGCATAATAGGCTCCCAGCTTTGCAGAGTGGTTAGTTACCTAGAAGAGGATGAGTGCAGTTTTGCTGCATTGGGTGAAACGAGTATTGTATTGCACTGGCATTTATATAGGGCTTTCCATAACCTTTGGAAGTCTTAAAGTGCTTTCCTACTTGTTGATTAAGTAGCTACTTTCTATTTATTATTTGTATAGAACTGTGGGGCATATTTAGAAGCCCTTAACGCCACTGGAGCATCACTTTTTATGACGCTCCGGTGGCGTAGCGGCAGTCCCCATATTTACAAGGTGGCGCTAAGCCACTTAACGTGGCTTAACGTCACCTTGTAAATATGCCCCTTTCCTACGCAGTCCTCTGCGGCAAAGGGGCGTGCAATGGGTGTTGCTATGTGCGTTCCACTGCAACACCCGTTGCTTTTTGACGCTGCCTCAGATTTACAAGCCTGGGGCAGTGCCAAAAACTAAGGCCAGGGAATACCTGGTCGTAGAATGGTGATACGAGGAGAAATTATTAATTTCTCCTTGTTTTTTGCTCTTTCCATGTGTGCTGCATTCTGTGCAGGAAGTTGTCCCTTCTTGCACATAAACAATCGCCCCTGCAGCGCAGGCACCCTTGCAACATGGCGGCAGGGTGCCTGCGCTGGCGCTAGGCAGCTTTTTTAGCACCAGCTCTAGGGGAAACACAGGGGTGCACCGTATTCTTGTGAATACGGCACATCCCTGCATTTTAAAAATGTCAGAGGGTGGCGTTGCCAAATTTGGCGTAACACAGTGTTCCGACATTTGTTTGTAAATATGCCCCTGTGTCGTCCTGAGAAGCGCTCTGATTTTTCATTGGTTTTCTAGGTGCCCTTGGGGTGTTTGCAAGCTCTACAATACACTCCAAGAGAAGAAAATGACCAATACAAACATTGATTGAAAGCATTTAACACTGGCAGGTATGAGGCAAAGGCCTCAGAGGCAAGATCGAGAGAGGGCCCGGGTGTTGATGCTATGTGAAGAGCTGGGGTGACGCCCAGAGTGGCTGGAGTTTGAGGTGGTCATGGTTCTACACTGGTGCATGTTAGGAATACATCATAAACATTATTTTTCTTCAATTTGTTTTTCAAAGTCAATTTCATTAACCGTTCGACTAAGCAGATACAGATGCCAAGCTGTCAATGTCCTGCTGGGAGTAAGCTTCGTCACCAGCATTGGAACATGTGATGCACATGCTACATACAATTCTCTTCGGTAAGTATTTTCACTTACTGATGTCCATCACTAAGTTTAAAATAGGTGAAGGGTGCGTTCTTGAACAATCTCTTCGATAGGTACATTAAGCTATTGAGCTTTTTCACTGGATTAAAATATGTGAACTGCAGGAGACGCTCGGAGCAGGAGTCTGGTGTGGAGGGAGCATCACCATACATGGACGAGCTCTCACTCCAGCATTCCCGCAGTTGTCCTGGCCAGTGGCGTAATGTAAAATAATAGGGCGGGCGCCTCTGCAGAATGTGAAGAGGGGCCCCTGGGACTCCCATATCTTACAAATATTCATTGGTCTTGGGCATATTGGGGCCCCTCTGAAGGGTTTGGGGGCGTCTGAAGTGTTGGATCCCCCCCCCTGTGCCGCAGGGGCTGCAGGAGCTGATGTATTGCTCCTGTGTCCTCCCTCATTTAGAGGTGGAGAAACTGCTAAGTTTTTGATGGCAGAACCTTAGTGGCCTCAGCTGGCTCTGCTGTTGGAACCCTGTGGATCATTTCAGGACTTGTTCCACAGGGGAGCGAAAATGTTAGCTCTAAGGGCCTGATTAGGATGTCAGTGGAACCGCCACTGACAAGGCGTCGGTGGCGGTCTCACTGACATCCAGTTGAGCGGTCTGACCACCGTATTATGATGTGGTCGGTTGGACCACATCAGTCAGAGGGAACAACCGACGCTTCCGCCGGGCTCAAGGACCCGGACTACACGGCGGTTGGATCGCAATTTGGCGGGTGGGACCGCCGGATAACTGTCAGCCGGTCCCGGTCATGCAACGATGGCGGTCGGCATCGTAATCAGCCCCTTAATCCTTATTAGGCGTACAACACACTGGTGAGCAATCTAAAAGATTGGGTGTGGAATTTAACAGAGAAAAGGTTTTTCCTCTCACCCACACTAGGTGGAATGCTTCATCATACAGGTGAACCTTACAAGGTTGTCTCATCCAGAGCTCTTGGGGTCTTTTGAGTTTTCTGAGTATGAGAATAGGATATTCATTGTGGTGGGTCTTAACTTTATGCTGCTAAAATTGAATTGAGGGAGCTGTAATGTACATTAATTTTTTGTATTCAATTAATCTGCCCCATAAGAGATTAAAAACAATTGTAGGAGTGGGTGAAGCCAAGTTCTAGTTAGGACACCTACTAGGCCTGGGCGGTGAACTCCGCTCTGTTCGTGGAGTTTGCAGAGTTTTTTGCACTCCGGAGCACGCGGATTTCCTAATAACTCTGCTCCAGGAAGCGGATTGGAGTTTTTTCCTCGCTCGCGCTCGCCAACGTTAAGTTGGTGAGCATGAGCGAGGCAAATCCAATGCTAGTCCACCTCCCAGCGAGATTCCTCAACGCGGGCGGTTGCGGATGGTCGCGACCGCTCGTGTTGAGAAGCCATCCGTTCACATTGAGGAAGCTGCTGCCCGAGTAGAAAATCTACTCGAGCGTGAGAAAGAAGCAGCGTCCTCCTGCACTGCACATGGTACAGTTCGCACTGATTTTCCAGCGCTGAACAAACACCCTGTGCTAAACATGAGCGCGAACAACCGACCTAATGCACTCTGTCACTTGTGGAACTCTGCGTAGTGCGGCAGACTTTTTTGGTCACTTGGTCCGCGAACTCCACCCAGGCCTAATACCTACCTCAACTTCCTTCCATAGTCAACATGGTTCAGCCCTCAAAAGGCAACAACTGCATCCAAGGCTTTCTTCAGAGCAAAATACCCTATTTTTACTGCTTCTAACATAGGTTTTCCTCACCTGATGAAAAAAGGTTAAATAATATATCTGAAGCATGTGATGCATGGCAATCCTGGACAGAAAAAGTAATCCAATGTCCCCATGTGCAGTGGGAAAACTCTCTCCACATCAGGGTCATTGATTTTTTTTTGTGTTGGAGATATTAACCTCTGATTGGTGGTTTGTTTCTGTCGAACAAAAAATAAATGCAACTGGCCACCATGCACAGGGCATAGCATCCACAAACATTAACGTTTTGGAGAAAGTGTTTACATTCCGTAAATGGAACCTCTTTCAGAACAATCATTGCGCACAGTATAAGTCAGCAGTGATGTAAGGTCACAGGGGTGCTATGGTGTTAGCAGCCCTTGCTGGGTTGGTTGAGAATTGGCAACTCAGGTTAGCGGACCATGGCTACATGGAGGCACCACTCTCCACCACTGGTGTGGTCTACTGATGCATGCCAAAGCTCTTGTTAATATGGAACAACTGTTGAAGATAAAATATAATTCATAAATGTAGTGCACCTTGTTGTTGGATGTCAGCCCATTAAAGACATGGGTTTCATTATCGACATATCTAGGCCTGGGCGGAACTCGCAGAAAATCAGCATGAACTGCACCATGCGGTGTGCCAGAGGGTGCAGCTACTCAAGTTGATTTTGCTGCTGCTCGCGTACATTTTGTACCTGAGCAGCAGATTTCTGACCGCGAACGGTTACGACTTCCCGCGTTTGAGAAATCTAGCCGGCTGTCCTCCTAGCAACCAAAACTTGCACTAGGGGCCGCCAAATCTTGCTCGCAGTCGTCAATTTACTGTTAGCGAGCCACGCGCAACAAAAACCTCCGCCACGCGGCGGTTGATGGAATTTGGCCAGAACTCTGCGTTAAAAGTCTAACACGGAGTGGCCAAAATTCAGCCAACTCCACTGGCAGAGTGGAATATATCGCCCACCCCTACATATATCATTGAGGGGGACGAATCATCATTCACTGGTTCCATTCAATGAGACCCCCCCACCTGTGGCCACCTCAGACATACCTAGAACTGGAGAGTCAACCATGTTAAGTGCTCAATGCTGGCATCTAGTAAGATTAGCACATCACAAGTTTACAAACCAGCCTTTCATCCTTCTGAGGTCAGTAAATGGTTGGTCATAAGTCTGGGTAAATATAACACATGCAGCCCTTACAAATTCTAGTGAAAGGTGCTATATAAAAAGAAGTTATTGTTTTGTGAAGTCATGAACTTACTGCTCAATAGGTACAGTAGAGGGCCCAAAAATACTTTCAGCGTGACTTGTGGCACGTTACCTAGCTTGATGCATTCTGCATAAGGTCTTCTGGAACAAGAATTCAAGACTCCTACAGAAATGGGACCTCACTATGTATCATGCAAGTCACCTCACTGCACAACATACCAGCATACGACTGCCAATCAAAAATCAGGAGTTAAAAACCAGGAGGGAAAGCAAAAGGGTCTGCATGTCCCGTTAACTCAACCCCAAGATTTTAATCTAGCCACCTCAGAGAGATCAAACTTGAGAGCGCCAGTCTTCAGAAAAGCCTTGAAAAACAAGCATTGGCAAAGACAATAGGTTGTGGCTATGTAACATCTATTAGCTTTGTGAATGTTTTTTAGACATGTTGCATTGCAGCGTGGGCTGCTGTGCAACATGGCTTAAAGTAAAAAAGAAAAAAGCGCTAGGAACAGGTCAATGCTGGCTGCGCCATAGAACTTTTTTTTTTCTTTAAGCCAGGTTGCACAGCAGCCCACGTTGCTGTGCAACACGTGTAAAAAATATTGACAAAGACAATAGATGTCTCATCTGTTGACTTCCCCAATGTGAACAATAGCACATGCCTCTAATAAACGCTTTTAAAATAAAACCTTTATAATAAACCTTTATATTAAAGTGTACAGACCAGGGTTCAATCGTTGCAAGAAAGGCACTAATGTAGTCGTATTTATTACAGCCGGGGAGTCTGTGGAATAACATGTAAGATTGGAGCTGGGGGATGCAGTCAAAGCATTTAATGAAATGGTATGCATGAAGGAGCAGACGCAAATAGGCTTTGGATGGGGAGTGAGGAATCAATTTCACTTAGTTTAATCAGTAAGTTCAGAGGGTAAATCACTGAAGAGCAGAGACTGGAGTTAGAATGCATACCACCCTGTTTCAGAGCGGCTGACACCATGGATCAATTGAAAACCACAATTGTCAATTAAGAATGCCAAGTGATGGGTGGTGGGGCTGGAGGGGCAGCTGTATTTAGAGGGACCTCAGGCAAAGAGCAGCCGCGGCCCGTGTAAATAAGAGCGGTGGGGCAGGGTGGGGGTGATTCGACAGACGACGATGAAGAAAAAGTAATTATTTATTTAATTTTACCTCGTGGTCGTCTGCCAAAATCCCCCCCCCCCCCGGCCCCACCGCCCCACAGCTCTTACCTGCACGGGCCATGACTGGCAAAGAGTACTTAGCCCTGACTTTGCAGGGTGACAGGAAGGGTGCAGGATGAAAGGTGAACATTTTCTCTTGTGCCTTCTGTCTGAGACGCGCGAATGGCTGGCACAAAACACAGATTCTCTCATTAGAGGAGAGGGGAGTCTTTTGACTGATATGCAATACAGCAGGGGCATTTCTAGCGCACACACACACACACACACACACACATACACACACACACACACACACACACAGCACATCGCAATCCTTTTGATAGGATAGCAAAACACAAAGACTAGGGATAAACAGAAGCCGGAGCCACAAGAACAGGGCACTAAACGTTATCAATCGGTTTCATTGTCTGCAGAGCCTACCTTCCCCTTCCTGTGCCCTTTTAATTCATCTTTGTTCAGCCAGCACAATCTCATTAACAGAGTTTTTATCTTCGCACCTTTGGATGATGTGTGGAGAGAAGAGGGGTAAAGAAAAATGAGCTATGACGCAGCCAGTTTTGACCGCATTACGTCGCTTTATTAGGTTGAAGCCTACCAGACAGCTCTCCCACTGGTTTGCTAGTTACATCTTGGGGACATTCGAAAAGCTTCCCTGGGAATGCATTCCACCCATTGCTTACCATTGGCTTTGTGGTTTGTAACTCACATTTTCTTTCCTTCTATTTGCTGGCTCCAATTGTTTTAGGCTGACCAGTTTGAGTTTGTCCCTTCCCTTGCCCAAACCCTATTTACTGTATTCGTCCATCAGGACTGGATTTCTGAAAACAGGTCTTTAAATTTTGTTCTTAACTTGTCACATTTGCTGGGCATTCGAAGACTGAGGTCAAATGTCAGGCTCTGTCTTCCAGGGAACTTGATGTTTACTTTTCTTTCTCTGACTTAAAAGTGAGAGGGTTTATGTGACAATCATACTGGCGAGTGCTTGAGGAAGGCTGTAGGATGTTATATTTTTTTCTAGCACACAACATTTAAATGTCTGTAAATGAACTGTGCAGATATTTCAGAATATCTTAGAATTAGAATAACACAAAAGAAGCAAATTTTTTGGTAATTCTGAAGTGTGATGGAAACAAATATTTTAATACAATTACAACAAATCAATACACTAGGTGATGACATTTACACACATTATCGTTTGCGCGCTGTATACTTTCATCAGTAAAACTGTATGTCTGTGCAAATGTAATGGTCATTTCAATAGAAAATCTGTTGTCTGTAATGGCAGTGTGCTACCACACCATGCATATTCCACTCTGCGCCACTCCACTCTGCACCATGCCACACTACGCCACTCCACTCCACAAAGCACCATTGCACTCTACTGTGCTCCACTCCACTCTACGCCACTTCACTCTAAGCCTCTCTACTCTACACCACTCTACTCTATGCCAATGCACTCTACCCAACACTACCCTACTGTGCACCACTGCACTCTCCGCCACTGCATTCTACACCACTCCCTATTGTGCCACTGTACTTTATGTCACTGACTCTATGCCAATGCACTGTACTCTGTACCACTCCACTCTATGTCAATACACTCTACGTCACTCTAGTCTACTTTGAACTCTACGCCACTCTACTCTATGCCACTGTACTCTACTGTACACCACTCAATTCTACTCTGAAACAATCTACTTTATGCCACTGCACTCAGCCCTACTGCACTCGGTGCCACTCCACTCTGCGCCACTCCACTCTACTCTGCGCCACTGCACCCGACACCAATGCACTCTACAGCACTTAACTCAAAACAGATGCACTCTACGCCAAGGCACTCTACGCCAATCTACTTGCTCCACTGCACTCTACTCCACAACACTTTAGGCCGCTGCACTCTACGCCATTGTACCCTACATCACTGCACTCTACAACACTCTATTCTACTCTGCACCACTAGACTCTACACCACTGCTCTCTATGACACTCTACTCTGCACCACTCTACACCACTGCACTCCACGTCAATGCACTCCATGACACTTTACTCTATGCCACTCTTCTCTATGCCACTGCATTCTATGCCACTGCACTCTCCGCCACTGCACCATTCAACTCTATGCCACTCTAGAGCACTCTACACCAATGCACTCTACACCATTACACTCTGCAATACTCCACACCACTAAAATCTGTTCTGCACCACTGCAATTGATGTCACTGCACTCTACACAACTCTCCTCTACACCTCTGCACTCTACGCCACTCTACACCTCTTCACTCCATCCTGCACCACTCTGCCCTGAACCACTCCACTCTACTCCACTTCACTCTACTCTGAAACAATCTACTTTATGCCACTGCAGTCTATGCCATTGCACTCTACGCCACTTCACTCTATGTCACTGCTCTCTATGCCATAGGACTCTACACCACTTTTCTCAAAACCAATGCATTCTATGCCAATCTACTCTGCACCACTGTTCTTTACACCACTTCATTCTAGGACACTCTACTCCACTCTACAACACTACACTCTACCATGCTTCACTCTATGATACTCTACTCCATTAAACTCTACCCCACTCTATGCCACTCCACTCTACAACACTCTACTCCACTCTATGCCACTCTACAACACGACTCCACTCTACAATGCTCTATGCAACTCCCTCTATGCCACTTTACTCCACTCTATTCTATGACACACTACTCCACTCCACTCTACCCCATGCCACTCTTTGCCACGCCACTCTATGAGACTCTATGCCACTCCACTCTACGCCACTCAGCTCTACAATACTGTACTACGCTCTATGCCATTCCATCTCCTACACTACTCCACTCTATGCCACTCCACTCTATGACAATCTACTCCTCTCGATGTCACTCTACTCTACAACACTCTGCTCCACTCTACGCAACATCCTCTATGCCAAGCCACTCTTCTCTACATCACTCCACAACATGCTATGTCACTCCACTCTATGCCACTCAGCTCTACTCCACTGTATGCCCTTCCACTTCACAACACTCTACTCCATCCACGACACTCCACAACACACCATTCTACTCCATGCCACTCCACTCTACTCTACACCATCTAGCCCACTCCACACCACTCCATAATACTCCACTCTACTCCACTTTACGACACTCCACACCAATCTCCTTTACCCCACTAACTTTTATCCATGCTGAACTGCCACCACACTGATGTAAAACCTGGCTAAAACATATTGGCAAAGCCAGTAGCTTTTAAATAGGTGAGACCTTTTGGCTTTGCCAGTGCTTGTTTTACTTTCAAGAAAAGCGAGGGAAGTTTGGGAGGTTGGGGGCAAGACCACGGATGGCGGAAGCAGGGTGAGAGGGAGCAAACAAAAACAAAGCAGCAGGGGCAAGGGTGCGAACCGAAGACACATGCACTTGTATAGAGTGCAACAACCAAAGTAAAAAAAAAACAGAGCGGCGAAATGGGGGGTCAAGCTACAGGAGGGAGGATGGTGGTAAAGACATTGGAGGGTGGGGGTGTTTGGGTAAAACCATGGGGAGCATGGGAGGGGTCTGGGTGCAAATGGCCAATGGGAAGTGATATGGGGGAGGGAAGACTGACACAGCGGACGGTGGGGAGGGTAACTTCCCAAAGGGCAGGAGTGACTAAATTTGCATGCACTCTCTGAGAGTGCATGCTGGTAGGTAAATAAATAGTACCTTTAGGAGCCTGCTGGTCAGTGGAAGGACACTGGCCACAGGAAGTAGCTTTTGGTCCCTGCTCCACAGCATGTACAAGATTCTGAAGCCCAGGAGGAGCGGGAGGTCGAGAGGAGCTGCTGACCAATAGGAAGCAAGGAAACAAGAGTGACATAGGAGCCAACCAACTGTAAGTAAAGGTATGTAATGGGCGAGCACTAAGCCCATTTTTAAGCTTTTCTTTTAAAAATATTAGCTTTTGCTGACAGCACATTTGGGCATTACCTGACCCCATTTCACCAGCTGCTAGAACCATTAAACTGGCTCGCAAGTGGTCGAAACTCCCCTTAGACGCCTGGATAGATAATCTAAAAGACACTATTCCACTACCTCACTCAAACTCTAATGTCGCAAATGATAATTTCAACAATTGGCTTGAGTCATCACTCAACCGAATCCTCCCAAGGAAAGAGATTCCAGAAAAGGTTGGAGGAAAAAAAAACCCTGGTACTCCCAGAAATTACGTGAACTGAAACAGTTATGTAAAAAATATGAAAGAGGCTGGAGGAAGGACTTCTCCGCATCCAGGAAAGCCAAATATAGAGAAGCTATTAAAACCTATAAAATCGAAATAAAAAATGCTCAAGCCCTCTATTATCAAGAAAAAATTACATTAGCGGCAAATTCCCCACGTGAAATATTTAAGATTGCTAAATCCCTTCTCACACCTCCCACCCCCCCCTATCGCCTCAGACAAAGCCCAATTGCGGTGCAATCAAATAGCAGATTTTTTCTCTGAAAAAATACAAGCCATTTATAAGTCATTTCCTCAAATCATAGATCAACAAACCCCTTCATTAACAGACACTGCCACCTCAGAAGCCCAGGCCTTGTTGGAGGAATTCTCGCCTCTTGATCTTATCACCCTGCAAGGGTTCCTGAGAGACTTAAAATCAGGCTCCCCCCTAGACCTCGCTCCTCCTACCATTCTTCACCAGATCTCTGAGGTCGTGTCACCAGTTATACTTGATGTGATAAATACATCCCTCAAGACAGGGATCGTGCCATCCCTATGGAAACACGCCAGGGTCAAAGCACTACTGAAGAAACCTAATCTTGATCCAGAAGATTGGGCAAACTATCGACCCATTTCTTTACTACCTGGATTAAGTAAATTAGCGGAGAAGCACACTAATTCGATTTTATCGGCCTTTTTAGAAAACAACAATCGTCTTCACCCCACTCAGACAGGATTTAGATCACAACAGGGCACTGAGACTGCTCTTCTTGCCGTAGTAGAAGAAACTAGGAAGATCCTTGATGCCCCGAGGCTGCGCAGCCCTGATTTTATTGGACCTCAGCGCAGCCTTCGATACGGTAAATCACCATCTGATGATCCAAAGACTCAGGGAGGCTGGAGTGACCGGATTAGCATTAAAATGGCTACAGTCCTTCCTTCAAAATAGGGTCTTTACAGTCTTTGAAGAAGAATCCTCCTCAAAACAAATACCTCTGACATGTGGGGTCCCACAGGGATCCTCCCTTAGCCCCACTATGTTCAATGTATACATGAGGTCACTGGCAGAAACTGTATGCCCATTTGGTGTACAGATCGTCACATATGCTGACGATACCCAGTTAATTGTCTCCATGAAGCAATACAACCAACATGGTCCGGATCTAGCTGCCTGCCTTGAGAAGGTCTTTAATTGGATGCACAACTCTTTCTTAAAACTTAATGGATCAAAGACTGAACTCATGCTCCTGGGGAAGTCCGCCCCTCTAAACATAGACCTCCTCTGGCCTGGCTGCCTAGGTTCAGCCCCTGTCCCAAAAAGGCAAATTAAAAGCCTAGGGGTCTGGCTTGACTGCAACCTTGACTTCAAGGAACAAGCACGCAAAGTAGCAGCCAGCTGCTATGGCCTTCTAAGAATGATCTGGAGGATACTCCTCATGCTACCCTTTGCTGCCAGACGACTGCTAGTCCAAGCTCTTATTCTATCACGGCTGGACTATGCTAATGCTGTTTACCTGGGAGCCCCTCAGTCCACTACTAAAAGACTTCAAACGGTGCAGAATTGTGCGGCCCGTATGTTGTTAAATATTCCCAGACGCACCTCAGCCAAATCCGCCCTCGCTACCTTGCATTGGCTCCCTGTCCAGGAAAGAATTCAATTCAAGGCTTTGTGCATTATACATAAAGCACTCTCTGGAAATGGCTCCCTCTTGATTCGTCCATAGATTCAACCCTATCGTCCCAACAGAGCCCTTAGATCTGAGAACAAGGGCTTAATCGTAGTTCCCAAGATTAAACAATCACGTAGTGGAGGCCGACTGTTCACATATAATGCAGCCAGGCTTTGGAACAATCTTCCCCTCCACGTACATGCCGAGCCTAACCATCTCAAGTTCAGAAAACTACTGAAAACCTTTCTTTTCCCCTGATCTTCTCACAGCATAATTGGCGCCATAGCGCTGGGATGCCCCCGGGTAACCACGCGCTTTAGAAGTGTTTCTTCATTCATTCATTCATCTTCAAACAAAACTAGTTCAACTAGTGGATTATTTTGAGGTTCCTTGGGTTGGTCGCCTGCACTGATCAAGCCACAGACACCAACCTACGTGTCACATTCCATGATGAAACATCTATGACAGCACCATGGGGGTGATTAGGATGGCGGGCGGATCGCCACCGCCGGCCAGGGAGTGGCGATCCGCCCGCCATCTCCACCCGATTTACCCCCCGCCATATTATAATGGCGGGAGGTACCGCGGCGGACGCAAAGTGTGTCCGCCGCTTTTCCGCCGGTCGGCAATCTTTTCGATTGCCGGCCGGGCGGAGCTGGGGCCTAATATGGTGGCGGTGCCTACCAGGCACCGCCATCCATATTAGGAGGTGTGCATTTGAAAGCCTTTCCATGGCGGCGATGCTGCCATGGAAAGGCTGGCGGGGAATTGCTTTGGGTGCCCGTTGCGGGCCCCCGGGGGGGGGGCTGCACTTATTGCCATGCACAAGGTGGCAGGCACCGCGCGGTGCCTGCCACGTTGTGCATGGCAATGCACAACATGCCAATTTGGCATTGCGGCGGGTGCTGCTGTAAGCAGCACCCGCCGCAATGTCAATATTGCAGAATGCGACCGCCAGGGTGGCGGTCGCATCCTAATCAGTGGTGCGGGACCGCCGCACGTCTGGCGGCCGGTCCCAGCACCGCTAGGGTGGAGGGCGGACTAAAGTCCGCCCGCCATCCTAATCACCCCCTATGTCTCAAGAAACAAAGTCCAATAATGCCCTGGAACGGTGGTACAATTCCTTCCAAGGAACATTTGGAAGACGTCTCCCTACACTCCTAGAAATACTTAAAAAAGAACAAAGCCAGTAGGAGCTGAGAATGGAACAATCTCTAATACAACTCAAATGAAAAGTTTCCAGACAAAGTATACAAATACATGTACTCCTATCATTCAAAGTGAGACCCTTAACTAACAACCCAGGTTTAATATAAGTGGACTCAATAGCAACAACACTATTTTAAAAAAGGGCACTAAATAACAACTCCATGTAACCTCTCTAAAACACAAGCATTCATCCTTTATGAATATGTATTTCTAAATATTATTATAGCAATTTTAAAATATAAATCTGAATATAACATTTCAAAAAATAAAAATTGAGATTGATGATTAAACTGTACTCTAATAAATAAAATATAAAAAAATATAAATTTATAATGCAAAATAACCAACATTAGTTTACCTAAACAAACACTTTTCTACCACATATAAAAATACTCGAACACCATACAAATTATATAGATAGGCAATAAATAAACAAGCATAAAATCAAAAAAGTTAACATTTCACACCCAATAACAATAATTAAAAAAATATAACACTTACATTTTTGTAGCTGAAGTCCTGGACAGTGAAATAACAATCCAAAATATACACCCTCAAAAAATCAATAAAAAAGAGCCCGATAAAAATAAAGAAATAAACCAAAACTATGGAACATCCACTATGAGTCCAATATTCCAAAGAAACCATCCAAAACCCAAAACAAATTGGAAAAAAGAAATAAATTCTCCAGGAAAACAGAAAAATCAAGGAAAAAGTAAAAGTAATTATAGTTTTTTGTTTGGAAAATCTGCTCTTTCTCCTTGTAAAACAATAAATAAAACATGTCCAGGTTAGAAATAAAGTCTGTCATCTTAAAATAAAAGCCTGAAAAGGAAAACACATATAAACCAACCCCCAAAATCTCTTACAACCCTAGTTCAAACAACATACAGTGAAAAACAAACATAAATCAATGTGAAACAGATTAAACACGCATATAACATACAATTAAACATTGCTTTCACAATAAGGCCTACTGTAAAGCCATAAACTAACAAACACATACTACACTAAAAAGAAATATACTAAATCAGCATCCAATTGCAAATTCTTATCTGACAAAGTCTAAACACCACCCCCTTACACTAAACCCTTAGAAAGTACCCCAACCACATACCAGCAGTGGCAAACCTTGACCTCAAGCGCCAAGATTAGCCCAAATGATTAGGAAAGACTGCAAAATTGCAGAAAAATTTAAATGGCAAATACTTCTATCCCATAGAAATCAATATTAAATGTGCACTTTTTGTATTAAAGTTTCTAAAACAAAGTCGCATCATGTTAATAATGGCAAAACATTTTCTTATGTTTAAAAAACTTTACAAAAAGGTTTATGTATAAATATACATTACAAAATAATGATAACAATATTTTAGCAATTGTTTGTACATTTCAATATACAACAGTGTTTAACAATGTAAATAATTTAAGAATTACATGTTTGGTAAAAATTAATGTAAACTTGCAATTACAGTAATTTTGAAGTTAAAATGCTATTCTTGGAAATAAAACAAATATGAAAACTTATAATTATTGAAAAATAATACACTGTTAAAATTGAAAATATTAAAAGAAATTTTTAGAAAATGTGTATAATAATAAAATATAAATATACTACCTTATAAAAACTGCATTAGAAAAGCAAACAATGTATTCTATAAATGGCTGCAACTTTTTAATGTGAAAAAATAAATAAACAAAGATAACAGTTTATTGATATCCCAATTACGATTCCCAACAAAACGTAGCTACATTGGAGAAACTGTTATAAATTGGGGAAGGTCTAATTTACTAGTTCCACTCCAACCTTAACCAAGTGGGGAAGTGTTGGATTTTTTTTTGGGGGGGCAATTTTACTATTTCCAATCTTGACGGGCTCAGATATTATTATTCCCACTCCAAACGTAAATACACTGAGGAAAGTGTTGGACTTTGGGGGGTTCGATTAATTATTTCAAGGCCAAATTTTACCACATTGGGGAAAGTGTTGGAATTCGGGTAGATGGTGGTCAGATTTACTATTCCCATTCTAAAGCAACCATGTTGGGGAACGTTTTGGTTTTTTGGATTTGGGTGGGTTCAGATTTACTTGGACTTTTGGAGGAGAGGGTGTCAAAATTTACTATTCCAACTGCAAACTTACCAACATTGGGCAAAGTATTGGACTTTGGAGCGTCATATTTACTGTTTCCACTCCAAACTTAAAGATATTATGGAAAATAATGATGTTTTAAAATTCATAATTAATTAATACTACAAATTTATAATATACATTACACTAAAAGTACATTGCAGAAATACATTTTATTTATCTGAAAAAAATAACATAAAGTAAATTAAGATGAATGATGAAATATTAAAAATATATAACTATTTACTTTAACTTTTACATTAATCATTGTAATACATTTTTTAAATAACATTTACAAATTCTGCTGGCGTGTCTGTGGTTCCATTTGCTGGATTGTCGGTGCCTCTGCGGACTTCAGCGGGGTTGGGCTGTGGGCCGCCCCGCTTGTCTCCCCTGTCCTTGTGGTCATGTCATAGTGGTTGTTTTCCTGCCTATTTTTGGCCTGGGGCTCGTGGCCTGAGGCTGTCTGTTTCTCCCGTTGCTCTGGGGCCGTTGTTGGACATTGTGTTGACTCTTTTGCAGCTGGTGTTGACCTTTGCCCTCCGGCCTGGTTGGGAGGCTTGTTGGTTGCGGGTTTCCTCCTTCTCGGGTTGGGCTGATTGGCCCTGTGTTCCGTTGCCCTGGTCCAGGCTGTTTGGTCCTGGTTGTTCTGTGCTCATCTCCGATGGCCTGTGGGTTTGTCTCCGGGGCTGTTTCGACCTCCTTGGGTCAACCCCCGGGGTTGTGGTTGGGGGTGTCATCCTTGGTTGGTGTTGTTTGTGGCAGTGTCTTCCCTGGGGTTCCTGTTTGGTCTTTGGGTTCCCTGGTCTCATGGCCTTGAGGGTCTGCCTCACTCTGCCGCGGATCCTCTCCTGTTCAGTTCGGGGGATTGGTGGTGTCTGTCCCTTTGGGGTGTCTTTCCCTGGTATCAGTTTGGGCCCTGTGGTTGGCCTCTTTCCTGGTGAAATGTTGTGCTTCACTGGGTTCTGGCCGCTGGCTCTCCCCATCTTTTCCTGACCAGGTGGGGTGTCGGTTTCTGGCTGCCTGATCCTCCTGGTTGGTCTTTGGGCGTCTGGGTTTCTGGCACTTGTCCGGCCTGCTTTCTTTCTGGACCCGTGGGAGGGGTAGGGTGGCTGTGGCTTTGTTGTGTGGTGTTCTGGTTGTGAGGCCCGATTTCACCTGCATTCTTTGTGACTGCCTCTGTCTTGGCATGTCCCGGTGCCGTGGTTCCGGCTCCTTCTCCTGGTCTGGATGTCTTGGCGTTTGTCCTGTGTTGGTGCTGGTGGTCGGTAATGGACGTTCTTGCCCTGGATCCTGGTCCCCCTCTGGGTTTCTTGGTGGCTGTGGTGTCATCTGAGTTCTCAGGTGGTCTTGCCCGTCTGGCTGGTGGGGGGTTGCTCTTAGGTTGATGCTTCCTCGCTTCCTGGTTTTGTCTTTTTCGGGCATGGTTTTATTCCTCTTCGTGCACTTGTTCTCCGGTTTTCTGTCTGGGGTTCGTATGGGGAGTCTGGAGTGGGTCTGTGTTGTCTGTTCTTTGGCTGAACCTCTGGTGGTGGCGCTCTCGCCTGTTTTGGGCTGGTTGGCTGTGGGTCTCCCCAATGGTGGTGGGGTGGGTCCCGTTGTTGGCCCTGTCGCTCTTTGTTTCCTGGTTGGAGCGTGTGGTTTTTGGGTGTTCCCTGCTTCCCCTCTCTTCTGGGTTTTGTTGTGGGGGCTTTTGGTGTTGTTGGGTGTTCCTTCGGTTGACTGCTTTGGACTGCTCTCTGTCGCTTCTGCTGCTGTGTCTCTGGGTCAGGGTTGGGGGCCCTGAGCGTTGGCGGTCTTGCGGCCCTGTGGCTGCCCTTCACACTTTTCGTACTCCGTTGGGTCCTAGGTCTCTTGTAGTCATCCTTTGGGCCTGTCGTTTTGGGTTGCTTTTTTTTCTCTTTTCCATCCTGTGGTGTCACGCCCTTTTCCCTTATGGGGTGTTGCCTTTGGGTTTGGGGTCTCTGTTGTGTGCCCCCTGCCAGCCTTGGGTGTTGGTTGTTGTTGCCCTGTCACCTTCGTGGTGGTTTTCTGGGCTGGCTCCCTTCCATAGCCATAGCCATCCCGGACGGATACAAGATCACCCGGAGGGACCGCGTCAACCAGACGGGAGGAGGCATCGCCATCGTACACAAGAACACCATCCGCATCTCGACTAACTCCGACGAGACCTTCACCGCCGCCGAACACCTACACTTCCAGATACACACTGACCCCAAGACCACCCTCCGAGGCACCCTCATCTACAGACCCCCGGGACCACGCACACTATTCAGCGAAGACATCGCAGACTTCATCAGCCCGCACGCCATGCCCTCCGCCGACTACATCCTCCTAGGGGACCTCAACTTCCACCTAGAGAACAACAACGACAGAAACACCACCGCCCTGCTGGACAACCTCGCCAACCTCGGACTCAAGCAACTGGTGAACACGCCCACCCACTACGCCGGCCACACGCTTGACCCCGTCTTCTCTTCCAGCAAGCACATCTCCTTCAGCCACGCCACCGGACTCCACTGGACCGACCACAGCTGCGTCCACTTCAGCTTCAGAAAGACTGCGACCCACCACCACCCGCAACAGGCTCCCGCCGGAGCTGGAGCAAGATCACCGCCCGAGCAGCTCACCGCCTCCCTCAGCCAGAACACACCCACCAACACAACGGACCCAAACGAAGCAGCCAGCAACCTCGCCAAGTGGCTGACCGCCTGCGCCGATGACCTCGCACCACTAAAAAACCCTCCCAGCAGACCCGGAAGCAAGAAAACCCCTTGGTTCACCAACGAACTCAAGGAATCCAAGAAGAACTGCCGCACTCTCGAGAAAACCTGGCGACTCGACCAGACCACAGACAACAGGACCGCCCTCAAGCACGCCACCCGCAAACACCACCAGCTGATCCGTGCCACCAAGAAGTCGGCACTCAAAGAACGACTGGACAACAACGCCCACGGCAGCAAGGAACTTTTCAGCATCGTCAAAGAGTTCTCCAACCCCAGCGCCGGAAACAACGACATCACCCCTCGCAAGACCTCTGCAACTCACTCGCCGCGTTCTTCCACCGCAAGATCACCGACATACATAACAGCTTCGACGCACAAACCACGCACCCTACCGCCGAACCAACGCCCGCCACCACCACCCTCTGCAACTGGACCCCGATCAGCACCGAAGACACCACCCGCACGATGAACTCCATCCACTCCGGATCACCAACCGACCCCTGCCCACACCACGTCTTCAACAAAGCCGACGCCACCATCGCACCCCATCTCCGGGACATCATCAACTCCTCCTTCCACACCGCCACCTTCCCGGAGAGCTGGAAGCACGCCGAGCTTACCGCCATCCTGAAGAAACCAACGGCAGACCCCACCGACCTCAAGAACTACCGTCCCATCTCGCTCCTTCCGTTTCCGGCCAAAGTCATCGAGAAGACCGTCAACAGACAGCTTGCCGCCTTCCTCGAGACGAATGGATCCCTCGACCCCTCGCAGTCCGGGTTTCGGGCCAACCACAGCACCGAGACCGCCCTCATCGCAGCCACCGACGACATCAGAACCCTAAACGACAACGGGGAAACAGCAGCCCTCATCCTCTTGGACCTCTCCGCGGCGTTCGACACCGTCTGCCACCGCACCCTAGTGAAGCGCCTCAGCAACATCGGAATCCGAGAGAAAGCACTGGAATGGATCATCTCGTTCCTCGCCGGAAGAACCCAGAGAGTCCGCCTCCCCGTTCAGATCCGAGGCCACCGAAGTCATCTGCGGCGTTCCACAAGGATCTTCACTCAGTCCAACCCTCTTCAACGTCTACATGAGCCCCCTCGCAGCCATCGCACGCCAACACAACCTCAACATCATCTCCTACGCCGACGACACCCAGCTGATCCTCTCCCTCACCAACGACCCCACCACCGCCAGAGCCAACCTACACGACGGGATGAAAGACGTCGCCGACTGGATGAGGATCAGCCGCCTTAAACTGAACTCAGACAAGACGGAAGTCCTCATCCTGGGCTCATCACCCTCCGCCTGGGACGACTCCTGGTGGCCCCCGGCCCTGGGCACCGCGCCCAAGCCAACGGACCACGCACGAAACCTGGGCTTCATCCTGGACTCCTCCCTGTCGATGACCAGACAAGTCAACGCCGTCTCATCTTCGTGCTTCAACACCCTGCGCATGCTCCGCAAGATCTTCAGATGGATCCCCACTGAAACCAGGAAGACCGTCACCCAGGCACTCGTCACCAGCCGACTGGACTATGGGAACACCCTCTACGCCGGAACCACAGCCAAACTTCAAAAAGACTCCAGCACATCCAGAACGCCTCCGCACGACTCATCCTGGACATCCCCCGACACAGCCACATCACCGGACACCTGAAAGACCTGCACTGGCTCCCCGTCAGCAAGAGAATCACGTTCAGACTCCTCATCCACGCACACAAGGCCCTCCACGACCTGGGCCCAAAGTACCTCAACGACCGCATGACCTTCTACACGCCCACCCGCCAGCTACGATCAACCAGCCACGCCCTCGCCACCGTACCACGCATCCGCAGAACCACCGCCGGAGGAAGATCCTTCTCCTACCTGGCAGCCAAGACCTGGAACTCCCTCCCCACTCACCTTCGGCGAACCCAGGACCATCTCTCCTTCAGGAAGCAGCTCAAGACCTGGCTGTTCGAGCAGTAACTTACCCCCTCCCCCAGCGCCTTGAGACCCTCCCGGGTGAGTAGCGCGCTCTATAAATGCCGTGATTGATTGATTGATTCCACTCAGCGGTGTGTGGGTTGAGGACTCTGGGGGCCAGGGTGCCCTGCTTGTCATTTTTCTGTGGTTGGGGTCCTCCTTTGTGCCTGTGAGGGCTTCTCTTTTCCTTTTTGTTTCTGGGGCTGGTGTCTCCGGCTGTGGTGTTGGGTCCTGATACTTCAGGTGCCTGTCCCTGTTGGTTGTTCCTGGTTTTTGTTGTGGTTTTCTGGACTCTCTGAGTCTTCTTCCATCTGCAGGCTTTTTTGGGGTTGGGAGTGTTGCGGGCTGTGTGCTCCTGTCTGTTTTGTCTCTAGTTCTCCCGGTTGCTTCGCTTGGGATGCTGTTTTCAGTGTGATGTCCTGGGTGTTCTTTGGGGGTTTGGAAGGCCGGGCTTCTGGCTTAGGTATGCTAGTCACGTCATGAGAACTGGAGGGACCTGGGGGTAATACCATATTACTTACTGGTAATCTTCATTACTCCTGGTCCTGTTGTCCTCGTCCCATTCATGACGCCCCACCCTCCCTCCCGGACGGCCGGCCTTCCTTTTGGTGGTTCGGTAGTTCAGGAGGTATTCTGGGTAAGTACTGGTTAAGTACTACCAGTGGGAGGGGTTGGGTTAGAGGTCCCAGCATTCTTCTGTTCTTCTTTCTGTCTGGGAGATGGTTTTCTCACTACGTCATGAATGGGACGAGGACAACGGGACCAGGAGTAATGAAGATTATCACTAAGTAATATGGCATTATCCTTGCTTGCATTAGGGGGTTTTAGCACACACACTATGCCACTGATGCAAATCTCATGCCATAAAGAAATACACTGTTTCGAATTGTGAAGTCTATCATATATGTACTAGATCTCTAAGTCAATCAACACAGACCTCTACCCCTCTCTATCCTCCCCAAGCCCTGAATGTCAGTGTTGCTCGTAGCAACCCTGCAGGAGACAGGAACCACCCAAACATAAAAACAAAAAGTGTTGAAGCACACTTTAAAAGACTTTGTTAAGCATTGTTTATTTTTAAAGTTCTAAAGTGCTGCACGCAGGAACTGTGGTCGGCATATCCCCATCCACAAAACCGGCCGCCAACAGCAGTGAAACCTGCACCCACACTGCCAGCCCATCAGGAAAATACCCGGTGCCCGATCGCCCCAGTCCCGGCTTGGTTACCCACTTTGATTTTGAAACCCCACTCATTACAGACCTTTTGACACGCGGCTGCCGCAGTTCTTTTGTGTACCAGTTTATTTTGTTATGTTAGTATTTTAATTAGTGTTTTTATGTTTTGTATGCATGTTTTATAAGTAAAGATAAAAGGCTGGTTCACTGCATCCTGATGGGCCAAGTCACAGCTTGAAGTGTGAAGTACATCTATAGAACTGTTCTGGGCTCAACTGCGTGATGTTTTACTCCCCCGGCCCCCCCCCCCTGCAGCCTCTCATACCGGATCAATACCAGAAAAGTACCTGAGCTAAGTCCGTAGCGACCAGACATCTTTTCAGAGATGATGCAGTTGTGGAATTACACCAGGATCCAGGTCAACGACCCTTCCAATTTGCGAGTCGCAAATTGCGTCGTTTTGCCAATTGCAATTTGCAACTCGCAAATTGGAATTCACAGTAGTGTCTCAGACACTGTTTACGATTCCTAGTAGGGTCGCAAATTGCCTGCCTCATATTAATGCATTCTACAGCACACATAGAAAGAGGAACATGCCATCAATTATTGTTTTTGTGCAGGAAGGTGTCCCTTCCTGCACAAAATCAATCATCCCCGCAACGCAGGCACCCTTGCAACATGACGCAGGGGTGTCTGCATTGGCGGACGGCCGCTGTTTGTGCGCTGGTGCCGGGGAGAAGGACAGGAATGCCCCGTATCTTGTAGATACAGCGCATTCCTGCCCTTTTCTATTGACGCATGGCAGCGCAGGGGGAAGTCCTGCTGTGCTGCTGTTCCTCAAAAGTTTGTATATGAGACCCATAGTTTGTATTTCTGTTGATGATTAAAATGTAAGCACTGATTCAAAGGGTTGACAGCAGGGATTTTTTTTCATTGCGCTGTGACAAGCCCCTCCCTTTTTGGTGCAAGGAAAGTGTAAAGCCCTTGCACCGTAAACCAGCATATAAAAAATGCAAACTTCCTACCATATTAATATCAAAAGGGTGGGAAGCAGCTTCAAACCTATTGCGAAAGCTGAGATGTATGGGACAGCAGAATTTCATCTTTGTGTTTGCATTTACAGATAGACGCTGCATTTAAGAAATTAAAAGTAGTAAATGGCATTTTATGAGGCATGCAGCATTCTCCTGGAGTGCTGCCTGCTCTCCCCAACATCAACATCCCACATTCACAAAGCGAAAGCTCACCCAGAGGGACAGCCTCCAGGTGGCGAAAGGATATCTCCCGGTTTGAGGACTCGGTTTATGATCATTGATTGCAACCTCAGCTGCGGTTACAAACCAGTGATACATGGCACTGCAAATGTGAAGGTTAGGGTGACACCCATGTCATGTCCCCTCCACCTTTTGTGTACATTGCGACACCTTTTTGTGGACACAAATCCAGCTTGTGATTTGAGAGTGGAGGACCTGTGACGCTTGGTCTTCTACCTACTTCTGAGATTACTAAACCATCTAACCCTTTGAAGAAGCTGTGGCTCAAATAATTATGTCAAACTGGAAAGAAAGTTGTCCCTAGAGGTCAGAATATTATTATCTGCATTATTGGTGATGACAATAGTTCAATGTCTGTAAATCATGTTCTGTGGAGCAACATTGTGTCTTTGTGGTTTAAATATATTATTTCTAAAATTAAGTCAGCATAAGAATTGAGGAGCCTTGTGACATATGGACATTGGACATCATGGGAAATGGAGACTGAGCTCTAAGAAATGAAGTCTGTGTCTATACATTTTTTTTTAACTTTCAATAGTTCTTGTATTACTAGAGATCAATACTGTTGCCTTCTGTGCAAAATGCATATGCCAAAGGTGGATCTTTCTACCATACATAGAATGACTTCTGCCCGAGTGTAAAGGGTCTGACACTTTTACTCAGTCATGTAAGAGATGATCACCCAATGTAACTGCAGTAGAGCAATTGTAAAGCCGGAAAAGTCATACAACTTCCCACAAACCACGAATGAATAGTCCATGCATCGGTTTTGTAAGTCCAGCAACATGAAAGAATGAGTGTGGTCCTGGCTCAGACACAAGAGATGAAGACCAGAGGAACTCTCAACATAGGAAGCAGGAACAGATGGGGGAGCAAGACCCCCGACCAGAAAAAGGCAAAGAGATGTGGAAAAGAGCTGCTTTGCTGCACCGTGGAGCAAACAAGAACAAGGCAGATCCATTCATGCTCTACAGGAAGAGGGCATCTTTAAGCGAGTAGAAGTGGTAGGAAAGAGAAACCAGTAGCAGAGAAAGGAGCTGAGGAATTTAAATACAGTTGCTGTCCATACGTACAGAAGAGAGGATCAGGATTATGTGTGACATATCTTGAGTAAGAAGGACCCCTGAGCAGTGGAACGAGTCTAGAGTTCTGGAAGGGGAAACGAGGGAAGCACATATGATGCAGCAAAACCAATAGCTGGGTTTTATTAAATGATAACTCATAGTAACTCCAACCAATTTAGACAGCAATAGCATTAGTGCTGCCAATGGGAGCTGCAGCTCGGATACCAGTCTGGGAGGAGGTAAGCAGCAGGGTGAAGCTCTGCAGGGTGACTGGACACCAGAACAAGCCAATAAAAACTTCAAGCTTCTGGAGGGCCAGAGCCAAAGATTCGCAAGGGGTCACTCATGAAATAGTGCAGCAAGAACCACACCCACAAGAACACCATGACGACTGTATCACTCAGTTGTTCCAACATAAAAAATATACGTTTGAATGTAAAGAGGTGAATTTATACATCAGAGATATACTTCAGTGTTTCTTCTGCCCTGATGTAGCCAGTTCTGCTGCTTATGTCTTCACTGAGCAGTTAATATGTAGATAAGTAAGGCAGGGTTCAATTTGTGCCGAGGTTGCAGTTGGGGGGTACCAGCACTCATTTTTAGATACCAGCACTTATCTCTTATCATTAGAGTTTGACATAGATAAGAGAGAGAGAGAGAGAGAATTGCAGAAAAGGGAGAAAGAAGGAGGAAGAGAAATATAGGAAAACACTGACAAAAGAAGATTAAGATAAATGATGAACCTGCAAGAGTGAGATACAGAGACACAAGGTGTAGGGGGAAGAATTAAAATTAGGTGGAATCAAGACTAGGCAAGATCGGTATTAAGTTACCCCAGCATTCAGCGGTGTTTTGGTGTAATATTGAGAAACACTGTGCATTGTATTATAGCATTTATATAGCGCTTCATATCCCATTGTGAGGCGCTGACGCGCATCATTAGAATTGCAGCATGCTACACTATGGAGGAGTGTGTGGTTGGCTGAGTGTTGTATTTGCTGTTTTAGTGGGTGGGAATCATCTTAATGTTCTGTGTTGGGTGATATAAAGATAATATAAAGATGTTCCTGCCTAGCAGTGATGAAGGATGATGTGAGTGATAGATGTGCAAATAATAATTGTAATTAGATAGAGGTTAAAATGTACGTTGCAGGTTCTGTCTTATGCTTCATGGTTTCTATTATGCTTTCAGTTAATATCCCATGCTGACTCCACCAGTTAGGTCAACAACTCTGTATCGTTTGTGATGAGGACAGGCAGAGGCAGGATGAAAGAAGCATGGGAAAGCAGCATGGATTTCCCTTGATGGTCTGCGTTAAAGGCTGCTACAAGGCACCAACCTAGCCAAATTGGGGGGGGGGGGGTGTGTGGGTGCGTGCGTCCGTCCGTCCAAGGAAAGGGGGTACTCTGTGAAGCCTTAGTAATTTATATGGAAAGGGAAAGATGTGTTCAAATAAGTAAAATGATGCCAAGTGGCTAAAAAGTGAGGTTGGTGACATAATGAATATATCCCTTTACATCGAATGCGCTACAACGCATTCCATTACAACGCGGTTGTTACAACAACAGCGTTGTTACAACGCGAACCATTACATCGCAAGTCGATTCAGCGACTTGCTGTAGGGGGCACGCTGGACTTAGGAATAGTATAAATTACTATTCCTACTCCAGTTTGTGCAACAGCAGGGAAGGTGTTGGATTGTAAATCCAACACCAGCGCTTTCTACAGCAAGTCGTTGAAACGACTTGCAATGTATTGGTTCGCGTTGTAACAACGCGGTCGTTGTAACGACCACGTTGTAATGGAATGCGTTGTAGCGCATTCGATGTAAACGATGTCTCCCGACATAAGCACTTCCGTACAAAAATGCATAGGCAAGAATAGAAGTTAATGACTTAAGCACTTCTGTACAAAAATGCATTGGCACGAATGGAAGTTAATGACCTAAGCACTTATGTACAAAAATGCATTGGCAAGAAAGGATCTTGGTGACATGAGTACTTCCGTACAAAAATGCATTGGCGAGAGTGGACGTTGGTGACATGAGCACTTCTGTACAAAAAGGCATTTGCAAGAATAGAAGTTAGTGGCATAAGCACTTCTGAACACAAATGCATTGGCAAGAATGGGGGTTGGTGTCATAAGCACTATTGTACTAAAATGCATTGGCAAGAATGGAAGTTGGTGACATGAGCACTTCTGTACAAAAATGCATAGGCAAGAAGGGAGGTTGGTGAAATGAGCACTTCTGTACAAAAATGCATTGGCAAGAATGGGGGAAGGTGTCATGAGTACTTCTGAACAAAAATGCATTGGCAAGAATGGAGGTTGGTGAAATGAGCACTTCTGTACAAAAATGCATTCGCAAGAATCGAGGTTGGTGATGAGCACTTCTGTACAAAAATGCATTGTCAAGAATGGAGGTTGGTGACATGAGCACATCTGTACAAAAATGCATTGTTAAGAATGGAGGTTCGTGACAAGAGCTTCTGTAGATAAATGCATTGGCAAGAATGAAGGTAGGTGACATGAGCACTTCTGTACAAAAATGCATAGGCAAGAATGGAGGTTGGTGACATGAGGACTTCTGTACAAAAATGCATTGGCAAGACTAGAAGTTGGTGACATAAGCACTGCTGTTCAAAGATGCACCTCAAGAGTGAGAAAAGAATCGGAAGAGCAATCGAGGTTGGCAAACTTTGGGGCTCATTACAAGGGAGGCCAGACGAATGTCCGACCACCATCAAAGTGGGATTGTGAGCGTCCAACAAGGAGTTGGTAGTCCCACCCACCATATTTTGATCAGACCACTGTGTAGGCGGTCAGAAACTGCCTTTTTCTACTGCGGCTGCACAGTAGATAAAGGCATGTATTCAAACATCCATGCACTGTGTGCTAGGCACCATGTGGTGCCTGGCACACGGTGAAAGGTTGTTTGGGGGAGCACCACATGTGCCCCCGCTTGCCACTTAGCAGTGGCACACGGGGGATGAGGCTCTGCTTGCGGCCCCCAAAGTCCATTTCCGTCTGCCTTTTCATGGCAGTGGGACCGCAATGAAAAGGCAGTCGGAAAGGGACATTGTGATCCTGACAGCGGTGCCTGAGCAGGCGGTGCTGCCATTCAGGATCACGATTCCGAGAGCCGCCGCGTCGGGATCAGTAGATCCTGTCGGAGGCGGCGGTCTGTCCCCGAACAGTCAAGGGTCCGACTGCCTGCATCGTAAAGCGGCGGTCGGCCTAAAGGGCTGTCTGTCGGTGGGACCGCCACCGATGGCCTGTCAGTGGCGGTCCCACCGGCAATGTAATGAGCCCCTTTGTTCCAAAATAAACATTAGGATTAAAGGAACATATTCACAATAAGGAGAAGTAATGAGTACATTTATTACAAACATTAAACGGCACTGACATTTCATGATTTGACATTTATGCACAGCACAATAACAACAATTTCAAGTTCCATTGTAAATGCCAATAATTACAGACACTTCTAAATTACACTGATAAATTAGCAATGTTTAAATCCATCACTTTATTGCTCTTTTGTGCAAATAAACAAATGGCATACAACAGGACTAAAAATACACATGCTTCTTATGTTAGGAAAGTATTTGAGAACACACATTTCTGTTTTATTTTTGTTTCTGAAAGGCAGGATCACTGGAATTAAGCTACAGCGGTGAGCCAAATTATGCAGCAGGGTTGACTAAATTATGAGGCGAGAAAAGACAAATTATGAAGCACAATTTGGCATATTTAGCGACACTATTATTTCATTATTTTGTCATTTTACACATGTTAATGCTGTATGTGCATACGTTTCCTTTAATTTGTATTGCTTCAACACCTAATACAGTAATCAGCAACTGAAAGGTGACCAGTTTTCCACTGCCTGGCAACACTTTTAGTAACTTTTGACCTGTTTGAGCTATAAATAGTGTTTTTCAACAATCTGTATATTATGTAGCAGTTGATGGATTATGTGCAATTGAGGCAATTTCATAATTATGCAGAATATGCCACAGCGGAAGATCCACACAATTTAAGTGGTGCCTATAGGTGATGCCATATCAATGCAAAGCAAACACAAGGAGATTATGGACGGAGCGCTAAAACTTATCAGACACTCACCCCCAGTCACAGATCTGGGTTGAATCCATCATCGTTCTTTAGCTCACTTCGCCTACCCAGTTCAGACCCAGCCATATGCAAATCAGTCTTGACCCTGTTCCTCATGTGAACAGTCCAGCCCCAACTGCCAAGCCAGGTCTTCCCTGCACCAAAACAAGCATACTGGGACCGGTTTCGGGGTAACACCCCTCATCAGCCAGGCTAGCTTGAATTCAGTGGCAAAGTGAGCAAGGGACCCACGTCTGGGCATACCCTGCCAACTTAGGGCAAACAAAGCAAACACAAAGAGATGATGGACGGAGCACTGAAACTTTTCAGACACTCACCCCCAGTCACAGATCTGGGTTAAATCTATCATCGTTCTTTAGCTCACTTCGCCACCACAGTTCAGACCCAGCCATATGCAAATCAGTCTTGACCCTGTTCCTCATGGGAACAGTCCAGCCCGAACTGCCAAGCCAGGTCTTCCCTGGACCGGAAACAAGTATCCTGGGACCTTTTTGGGGTAACACTCCAAATCAGTCAGGTTAGCTTGAATCCAGTGGCAAAGTGAGCAAGGGACCCATGTCTGGGCATAACCTGCCAACTTAGGGCGAATAAAGCAAACACACTTCACTCACTGCACCTGCCTGCAAGGGGATCCATCTCCTCTCTTGAAAGTGCAGGTGAGTTGCCGCCTGCACAGAGAAACACGGAGTGGTTTTGAATGTGCTGCCCCCATGGCAGAACAAGTTCACGGCTGCCCTGAGGGCAGCACATTCACTGTAATGGAATGCACTTTCCCTGTTTGCGCTGTGCGCACCTATTTAAAGGTGCACTATGAGGCAAACAGGGAAAGTGCACCCTAAGTGTAATAGGCCCCCCAGGGGTCATATCAGCATTTGATAAAAAATGTATAATTCAAAGGCATTTGAGTGCTTGCAACCACCACTTAAAGATACATTGTAATTGACACTTTATACTAGGGATGAGTAGAAATGCAAAATCATGGATTTCACAAGATTACAAATTCATTATTTTAACCTACTTCAGAATCATTAATCATTCAGATGGAACAGTTTAAAAATAAAGATTGAGGGCAAAATGTAGGGGTACATTGCAATGGGAGCGTTTTTACAGACTTGTAGGTGTGAACGTATTCTGTCCAGAAACAGTTACCTTTTTTTCCTCATGGGCACCATATGCATTTCATCATTTACCAACTACCACAAGTCCCAACACAGGATTTCTGATAGTGGGAATAGAAGCTGAAGCATGGCTGAGCGATGGTGTCTGTTGCGTTTCCCTGCTGCCACTCACAGGATAGCGGAGAAATAAAACAACCTGCAACCTGATGTCCAGTCTGTGTTGAGTGGGATATCCTGCTTCGAGGAATGGGTAGTGTGAACCAAAACTACACCAGTCTCAGGCTATTTCACACTTCCTTGCAATGTGCAAAAATCCATGGCTTCGCCCAAGTACATGGATGTAGTTAAAACTTCACCTCCCCCAATTTAATACATGGGTGGTAAGAAGAGAGTGCAGAGATGTCAATGGGACCCACACTGGCCTTCTAAATGACCCTGAAAGATCTACCCCTGCTTCTAGAATGGGCCCTACAATTGGATTCCAGAGGTAGGAATAACTCTTCAAGGGTCTTTTAGGATTGATTGGTTAGATTAGGTAAAACAATAACAACGCATAAATTACATTTGCACTTTGAAATTGCAAGCGTTTTTGTGCCCAGTTTATAAATTGGGGCAAACACGGCGAATGACAGCCTCTGCCTCAGCATGCTGCAGAGCTGAGGCATAGTGCATAACCCAAGACGGGTTCCCATTTGCGAATGGGTTATCATCAACTTTGAGTTGGTGATAAAGTATGAAGGTTTTAGGAATGCAGTCAGATCCATGATCTTCTGTGCGGGTGTGAGAATTTGCAACATTTTTCTCTCACGCCATTCCTGTAAATCTCTTAAGTAGTTCTATTAAAACATAAGGTTTGTGTATCTTGGTTTTAATGTTAAAATCTGGGTTTCCACACTATTTTTAGTTGTTTTGAGAAAAAAGATTACCAATATACATCCAGTTTTCAAAGTCTTGAGGAAAGCGGTTTTAAAGTTAATTCACCAGGAAATGGCCTATCCATTCTCTGCACCATCACTTATGAGAAAACTTTGCCACTTTGTCTGAAAAACTATATAGAAGGTAGAACAGAAAACGCCGGAAACTCTACAAACTAAACTCAGGCCAGTAATTGGGATCTACATGAGACTTTGCTGGGATGATGATAACTTTACACACTTATGATCCTGTATAGGTCAGTCTAGTAGGATTGAACTCTGCTTTTCATTGTTGTTTCCAGATCCAATCCATGAAAAAGTGGAGGAAGCCTGATGGAGATCCCATGCATGTCTGAACCTGTCTATGAGGGCAGAGACGTGTGCAGCCAATTCATCTCAGTTGATGGTTAACGACTTAAGGTCTCTTTTCCCTCAATAAAGACCAGTAAATATTGTTCTGAACTACTACAGGTATAGAAACCAAGGGGCCGATTCCGATCTCGGCCGGTAGGGCTCCGAATCGGATTCGGCTTTACCGGATCCGATTCGGAGCCCTGTTTCCCGACCGAATCGTACGCGGGTCCGGCCGAGCGAGTACGATGCAAGCGCCCACGAATTCGCCGACCGACTCGTACGCGGCTTCAACACGCTCCGACCGACTCACACGGACCCGACTCGCACCGCGCAATGGAGACGTTCCCCGGCCGGGTAAGTACGATGCGCACCGCGAGCAGTCCAACCGACTCGCGCCGTCCGGCTCGAAAGAGCTGTCGGAGCCGGACTTTGGGGGTCCGCATCGGTCCCCCCTACCTGTGCATGTACGGCACGATGCGCTTCGCCGCGTACACGCTGTAGGGGGCGCCCTTGTTCACCTCGCACCCATTGAGTCAATGGGAGCCCGCGTACGCGTTGTACGACCGGCTCCAATTGACTTCAATGGGAGTCCGACCGAATCGAGTCCGATAGCATACGAACGCATCGTACTCGTCCGGTCGGACTGCCAGAGTCCGATTCGGTCGGAATTCTCTCCGGGTCCGGCTCGGTCGGAGAGATTTCCGGCCCGAATCGGAATCGGCCCCCAAGTCTGAATTCCTGTCCAATGTGAGCTGTCAACTCACTGTGCCCTAGGCCTACGTTTGAGGTGATGGCTGCAGCTAAGAGGGACTGTAACAGTAGGATGGTGGATGCTGGTCTAGAGGGCTATGCTCAGGATGCTTTTTAAAAGGCAGAGATTTTTAGAAAGCAGTAAGATGTTTTCTCAGCATATCTCTTTTAAAACTCATACCCGGGTGTTCAAGGTAAGCCAAGGGCTTGGACAAGGGCAACTAGTCCCATGCACCTCATCAGTCCAGATGCTATGTATTTTCTTTGAACTGATGGCACTTCCAGGTCAGGACATCCAGGGAAGGGTCAGGCTGATGTGCATCTGGATCAGTGACAGAATATGGAGTACACAAATATCGTGACACACAAATATAGTGCCAAAAATATTGTTGACACAAATATCGTTTTCCTATAGTTATAAAGGTAAGTAAAAAAATATTGAGTAAAAAATATTGTTTACACTAATATTATTAAAAATAGGACAAAAATATAATTTTTCAATAAATACACAGTTTAAAATAGTAAAACTTAAACATTTTAATACATAACTATAATATAATGTATATAACATAAATTTAAGTATCATTTAATAATTAAAATTAAATGTATACTTATATAAGCATACACACAATAAAAACATATGTGTGTGTGTATGTTTCTATATACATATCTATAACAAACCACTAATATTAAATATATATATTATTACAATATATTATTATTTTTTGTGTTTTTAAAATTTACTAATATAAAAAGCATATATATATATATATGTATACATAAAACATAAAAAATATATATATACATATTTTTCTTAACAAAAAATAGTAATAAAAATTAACAATTATACAAATATATATATATATATATATCTACAGACAATATAAAATTTAAACAAATAATAATATTACATATATGTAAACAATAATAAAAATATAGTAAACTCTGTAAAAAATAGACATACTATTTCCACTCCACTCTGTGGGGAAAGCGTTGGACTCTGGAGGGGTAAAATGTACTATTCCCACTGCAGTCTGTGCAATAGTAGGGAAAGCGTTGGACTACAGAGGGGTAAAATGTACTGTTCCCACTCCATTCTGTGCAACAGTAGGTAAAGTGTTGGACTCCAGAGAGGTAAAATTTACTATTCCCACTGGAGCCTGTGCAGCAGTAGGCAAAGCGTTGGATGCCGGAGGGGCAAAATTTACTATTCCCAGTCCAGTCTGTGCAACAGTAGGGAAAGCACTGGACACCGGAGGGGTAACATCTACTATTCCCACTCCAGTCTGGGCAACACTAAGGAAAGTGTTGGACTCAAGAGGGGCACAATTTACTATTCCCCCCCCCCCCCAATCTGTGCAACAGTAGGGAAAGTGTTGGACGCCGGAGGGGTACAATTCACTATTCCCACTATAGTCTGTGCAACAGTAGGGAAAGAGTTTGACACCGGAGGGATATACTTTTCTATTCCCACTCCACTCTGTGCAACAGTAGGGAAAGCGTTGGACACTGGATTGGTATAATATACTATTCCCACTCCAGTCTGTGCAACAGTAGGGAAAGCGTTGGACTCCTGAGGGGTAAAATTTACTATTCCCATTCCAGTCTGTGCAACAGTAAGGAAAGCGTTGGACATCGGAGGGGTATAATATACTATTCCCACTCCAGTCTGTGCAACAGTAGGGAAAGCGTTGGACTCCAGAGGGGTAATATTTACTGTTCCCACTCCATTCTGTGCAACAGTAGGTAAAGTGTTGAACTCCAGAGGGGTAACATTTACTATTCCCACTGCAGCCTGTGCAACAGTAGGGAAAGCGTTGGATGTCAGAAGGTAAAATGTACTATTCCCACTCCAGTCTGTGCAACAGTAGGGAAAGCGTTGGACTCCGGAGGGGGGTATCATTTACTATTCCAACTCCAGGCTGTGCAACAGTAAAAAAAAGTATTCCACTTGAAACACATAATATATTTTAATAACTCTATTAATTGACCAAATATATGAAACTAGGAATATGAAAAATATGTATATACATTTAAAAAAATGGTTACATAATTTAAATAACTATTAAAAATGTTAATATTTTGTTATTCATTGATCATTTAATTAAAATCTCACATTATATTCTCACAGGATGGTCCACATAGCAACACACAATTAAAATATATTTAAAATAAAAAAAGATAAGAATTAATGTATTAAGTAATATATAAAATAGTTATTAATAAATGATTAATTATTTGTTAATTAATTATAATTGAATAACACAACAACCCAAAATATATTTATTAAACAATTTACATAATTATCAATAAATTAAACCTTTAATTAAAAAATAATAATTAATTGATAATGGATTATTACTTAATCAACTTCCCACCCTAAACTCCTACAAATTCAACAACCTGTACCTAAAAAAGAACATAAAAAATATTCATTACACAATTTGCCTAATTAACTATCAATTAAATAAGTAATATTAAATTAATAATTAATACATTATTACTTAATGAACTTCACACCCTATACCTCTACAAAAACAACAAACACCCACACCATCACTACAAATTGATAATAATTAATTAATTTACATAATTAATTATGAATTGCCTAATTAATAATAGATAATTAATTAATAATTTATCAATTATTACTTAATTGACTTCCCACCCTATACTCCTACAAGCAAAACAACCTGCACCTAAAATATCACTTAAAAATATAATTACACAATTTACATAATTAAATATCAATTAAATAATCAATATTAATCACAAATTAATTATCCTTAATTAACCTTCCACCCTGTACCCCTGCAAACCTCACAACCCACTATGACCCTATAAAGTACTATTAACAATTAAATTAAAAATAAATTATACATAAATTAAAATTAAAAATGATATGTAAACATTAAGAACAATTAAGCAAACAATATATAACATACAAATAAAATATGAACTAAAACACAGATAAATAATTAAAAACTATATTTTGAGAGCAATATTATTGCAAATGATATTACAAACTCAGATATTCTTGCAAATGATAATACAAATTCAGATATTCTTGCAAATGATATTAAAAACACTGATATTCTTGTAAACAATATTACTTTTCTAAACATTTACATTTATGGCCACAATATTTCTGCATTACGATATTAATGTGTCACGATTTTAAAAACTCGATATTTCTGTAGTTCGATATTAATGATCTGATATTATGTCCAAACACCATACATCTGATAGCTCCAGTAGACATCGGTGTTGCTCACTAGGCAGCCCTCAAGGAGAAGGATCTCCTTGTGGAGTTGAAATTTCACTGAATTTACTTGAATGTTGTTCCATTCCAACCTTAACAGGCACTGGCTTCCTCTCCCTAAAGAGGTTAGCACCAATCAGTAATTGTTGGTGCCCCAGATGTGCAAGAATCCGAGATACTTGCACATTTATCCAAGCTTAGAATACTTATGAATAAGCCTTCACATCTTCATAAACCGTGAATCTGCCTAGCTCCCTTGCCATTCCCTAATTAAAATGTACTTCAAAATAATGAATGTTTGTGCTCTTTGTCTGGGGATAACATACATTCATTTTACTGCCACAATCATCAGTGTCAGCCACAAAAAATAAATGGAGTTAAGAGCACATCTTACAATATGACATGGTGCGCAATAGAGCGTAAATGCAAAAATATCACCAAGTGGGAAGTTTTCGTGACACAGGCATTGGCGGGCCCTCTTAATTATAAATGATTATGGGGCATATGTATCAAAGAATGTGTTTGCGATTCTCAAATAGCGATTATTAGCGAGAATCGCAAAACGAGATGTAAATAAAAAATTGCAAATATTTTGCGATTCCTTAGCATTCTTTAATTGCGAGTCGCAAATTGCGAGTCGCAATTAAGGAATGGCTTCCCATTCATTCCTATGGGCCTAGAGGCCCATAGGAATGAATGGGAAGACATTCGCAATTTGCGAGTACCCATTAGTAGGTACTCGCAAATTGCGAATGCAATTTCAAGGTGCAAGGGTGTCAAAAGGACACCCTGTTGCACCCTGAAATATGTATGTGTGTACATGTGGCGCACATACATGCCCTAAGGGCATGTATGTGTGCCACATGGCACTTTGAGAAATGTAAAAGTGCATTTTTCAAAGAAATTGCAAATTACCACCAACTTGAAGTTGGTGGTAATTTGCGATTTCTTAAGCCAAAATCACACAACTTGGGTGCTTCCTGCATTGCATTTAAGGAATCGCAATTTGCGATTCCTTAAATGCAATCGCAAAATAGGGAATCGCAAATTTTGCGATTCCCTATTTTGCGAGGGCCTTTTGGGATGATACATCCCAAAAGGCTTTTTCCCATTCGCAAGCAGGCCGATTCTGCGAATCGGCCCGTTTGCGAACGGGAAATGGGCTTGATACATATGCCCCTATAACACTTATAGAGCACTTGATGACTTGTCTCTTCTCTAGGCACTGATAACAGGTGTTAATTATTACCCAGCTCCATCGATTTATCAGAAGGATGAAGGGCGGAATGCACCCAGTGGGTCTTGGACCTCTTACCTTCAGGTTACACAAATATCTCTACAGTGGATACATTAGGCCACGGAGCTATGTTACTAGATTGTATTGGTAGATGAGCTCTTGCTTTCACTTACATGAGCAAACATTCAGTGATGACCATCAGGATAAACACTGGGTGCCTACTGGTGTTCATTGAGATACACCTCTTTTCCATCTTCAAGTATACACCCAGTGTGTCTATCTTCAAGGTCACACCCAGTGTCTGTATCTTCAAAGACACACCCAGTGTCACCACTGTCAAAGTCCCACCCAGTGTTTCCACCGTCAAGGACACACCCAGTGTGTCTATCTTCAAGGTCACACCCAGTGTCACCACTATCCAGGTCACACCCAGTGTCTCCACCGTCAAGGACACACCCAGTGTCTCCACCGTCAAAGACACACCCAGTGTCACCACTGTCAATGTCACACCCAGTGTCACCACTGTCAAGGTCACACCCAGTGTCTCCTCCATCAAGGACACACCCAGTGCCTCCACCATCAAGGAAACACCCATTGTCTCCACCGTCAAGGACACATGCAGTGTCTCCACCATCAAGGACTCTCTACTGTCAAGGACACACCCAGTGTCTTCACCGTCAAGGACATACCCAGTGTCTCCACCGTCAAGGACACACCCAGTATCTCCACTGTCAAGGTCACACCCAGTGTCTCCACCGACAAGGACATACCCAGTGTCTCCACTGTCAAGGTCTTTCCGCTGTCAATGACACACCCAATGTTTCCACTGTCAAAGACTCTCCACTATCAAGGACACACCCAGTGTCTCCATCATCAAGGACTCTCCACTGTCAAGGACACATGCAGTGTCTCCACCGCCAAGGACTCTGCCCTGTCATGGTCACGCCCAGTGTCTCCACCATCAACGACTCTCCACTGTCAAGGACAAACCCAGTGTATCCACTGTCAAGGACAAACCCAGTGTCTCCAGCATCAAGGACACACCCAGTGTCTCCACTGTCAAGGTCACACCCAGTGTCTCCAACAAGGACATACCCAGTGTCTCCACTGTCAAGGTCTTTCCGCTGTCAATAACACACCCAATGTTTCCACTGTCAAGGACTCTCCACTATCAAGGACACACCCAGTGTATCCATCATCAAGGACTCTCCACTGTCAAGGACACATGCAGTATCTCCACCGCCAAGGACTCTGCCCTGTCATGGTCACGCCCAGTGTCTCCACCATCAACGACTCTCCACTGTCAAGGACGAACCCAGTGTATCCACTGTCAAGGTCACACCCAGTGTCTCCAGCATCAAGGACACATCCGGTGTCTGTATCTTCAAGGACACACCCAGTGTCACCACTGTCAAGGTCACACCCAGTGCCTCCACCATCAAGGAAACACCCATTGTCTCCACCGTCAAGGACACATGCAGTGTCTCCACTATCAAGGACTCTCCACTGTCAAGGACACACCCAGTGTCTCCGCCGTTAAGGATACGCCCATTGTTTCCACCGTCAAGGGCACTTCCAGTGTCTCCACTGTCAAGGACACACCCAGTGCATCCGCTGTCAAGGACTCTCCGCTCTCAAGGACACACGCAGTGTCTCCACCATTAAGGACACACCCAGTGTCTCCACCATTAAGGACACACCCAGTGTCTCCACCATTAAGGACAAACCCAGTGTTCCACTGTCAAGGGCTCTCCACTGTCAAGGACACACCCAGTGTCTCCACCGTCAAGGACTCTCCACTGTCAAGGTCACACCCAGTGTCTGCATTGTCAAGGACACACCCAGTGTCTCCACTGTCAAGGGCACACCCAGTGTCTCCACCATCCAAGACACACTCAGTGCTCTTACATGAGAGCTAATTCATGACCTCTGCTCTTGTGGAATTGGAGTTGCATTTCAAGATGTTTACCCAAGGCTGTTACATGAGGGTGGTGTGGTGGTGCCCACTGATACTGTGGGAGACAAATCATCCAGGCATTGTGTTGACACACACTGAAGTGCTAGATATTACTGCTTGTGAGGTTGGACCTCCACTCACCAGTCTAAGGGCACATGCAGATTTGTAACCCAATGATAAGATGCTGCGTCATCTCATCTCCCATGCCTCCATCGCCAAAGAAACCACTGTGGTTACTTGGACTATTTACCCCAGAGCACAACTCCCTTTGTATGGAACAGATCCCACTTAGGCACTTTGTGAGTGAGTCTCCTTGCGATGGACGTGTGTTTCGTAACTTAGACATGCACCTGTTCTAGGGTGACCAGTCGTACCGGATTTGCCCGGACAGTCCCGGTTTTTCGCCAGCTGTCCCGCCAGATTTCAGGAAATTAAGCTCATGTCCTGGTTTTTAGAGAGGGTCTGCTGAAAACGGTGGGAGGTATCTTTTTATGTTTTGCAAAGCAGGGATAGTTAGCAGCTGTTATAAGAAAGCAATTTAATTAATAGTCATGTTACTGGTTCAAAAAATTGCACTTTATGTATGTTCTTAGTACCTCTTCTGTAATTCTCTGCTAAGGAGCACTATCATTCTGTGGGCTGGGTTGAAGTAAAATTGTAGTCCTTCTTCTATTTTTGGGGAATGTCCCGGTTTTTGGCTTTAAAATTCTTGTCACCCTAACCTGATCTCGCACATCGCACAATGCAAAACTCATGGGCCTAGATTTACAAACCTGTCACGCGATGCAGCGCAGCAAACAAGATAGAAGTTGAATATTATCCCACACCAAAACCATGAAGGACAGCTGTGTTGTCAAATCAACGCTGTATCGCTGTCATAAGTCTGAGGGGCATATTCTCAAGAACGTGCAATAACCATCGCCAAAATAGGTTAACGCAATTTTTCATATCGCCGCCTATCGCGGGAAAATAACTCTGTGTTAACATCGTATTCTCAACACGGCGGTAACATGCGATAGTTACCCGATAACGCGTCAAATGTCCGCAATAAAATTACCGGGGCGGCGATAAAAATCTAAAGCCAAACGTGAAAAAAGTGGCGATGGGCCCAACCACGATAAAAAAAATCAGCGATAAGCTGCGCCAGGCCTGCAATTCACACACGTCAGGCGGGAATAATCACCATAAAAGCTGGAAAAAAAAACCACAAACAAAACCAAAACAACTGCGAAGCACAATGGAGGTAGCCGGAGCAAGTACAGAGGACAACCAGAACCCCACAAGCCCCACGGAGGACCAGCCTGGGACCTCGGGGTCAGGGAAGGGCAAGGAGAAGAAGAAGAGGAAGACGCGGTTTAGTCCGCAGGAAAACAGGATCCTGATAACGGAGGTGATAGAACACCATCAACAACTGTTCATCACCTCCACTGTGTCATTGGCAAAAAAAATGGAATATGGCAGTCCATCGTGGACAAGGTGAATGCAGTCGGAGTGCTGAGGAGGACAATGGAAGAGCTCAAGAGGCGCTGGAATGATGTGAAGCGCAAAACCAAGCAGAAACTCGGCAACAACCAGAAGGCAGCAATGCAGACTGGAGGTGGGAGTCCAGCGCCACAGGAGGAGCTGGATGAGATGGAGGAAATGGTGTCCACAGTCATCAGTGTGGAGACGGTGGCAGGAGTTGGGGGAACGGACACTGCTCAACAAGACCTGACACAACAGCAACAGGGTGAGTAACGACCAGGGACTGGGGGACGGGGGGAGATGGGCACAATGTCACACATGCACAATTAAGTATAGCACAGTGCACACCCACAATGACTCTGGATCATGTCCCTGATCCCCTTGGCACACTGCAGCACACCTAGAAACAGCAAGTAGGCCCCCGTCGACTATGTGCCCAGAGGGGGCCCTTCCCACACATCACCAATCTCACAACCAACCCATGCACATGTGCCAAACCCAGCAAAGCGGCGTGTCTGTGAGCCACACTGACAATGCAAGTGACACTGCATGACGAATATCATGGCTGCAGTCAATATATCATGACATGTTGCACGCCACGACACTGAGGTGGCTGAGTGTGGACCACATCCGTAAAGGAGCAGGTCACACTCTGACACATCCACGTGCACAAACAACCCCTGACGTCAACAAAACATCTGCGGACAAACCATGCCCCAGAGTCCCAACTCCCACCAAGAGACCAATTTACCCAAGTATGCAACATCTCAGCACTGTATAAGCACAGAAGTCAAAGGCACACCGCCTGAAAGGGATAAGGGCCAGCAAAATCAGAGCTGCAGGGGCGACTCTCCCAAAATGCAGCACACACACAACATTCAGAGCACATCAACATTGACAACAATGTGGGACAAACTGCAACACGTTCACAACAGAACAGAAAACACAACTGGTGCCGCTTGTGTGTAGAAACTGGCCAATCACATTTGGCATAGCAGGGAAAGGTGAGATGATAATGTACAAGTACAAACACACATCCGTGATGTTGTCGAAATGTCCACTGTCCCGCATCAAATAGGCATCTCCTCCCAAACAGTCACAATGTACATTGTCATGCAGTCTGTATGTAAACTTGTACAATGCGTCAACATACATGTGAACACAAAGTTAAACTGCATCTCCCCTTCACATTGCAGAGGGACAATCAACACCTCCTGCAGAGCAGACCGAACATCTCCTCACTGATGATGAAGAGGACCTCCACACCTTCGACACCGACGCCCTCCAAGAGCTCATGGACAGCTTCGGCACCTCACCTCCAGGAGCAGGGCAGACCAGCTTCATCGAGGAGACCTCACCCCTGCACAGACCACACAGCAGGAAGCACCCACCACCACGGCTGTCTCCCAGGACCCCCACGAACAACACATGGCCTTCCAACGCCGTGTGTTAGGGTGCCAGGAGAAGATGGCTGATCAGGTGTGGGTGGGGTTCGACCTCATGGCAGCCAAACTAGATGCCATACGTGGGTGTCTAAGTCCCATCAGGGACCACTTACACTCCCTAACGGACACCCACAGTCCGCTCCATGCTCTCCAACGATCCATGGCTGACATCGCTGGAGTCCTGACTCTGAGACAAGGACAACTGTCTAGTCAGAGTGGCTCCAGCGATGTCAGCCGGGAGTTGGGACACATGCGGAGGATCATGGAGAACATGGAGCGGATGCAGGCGGAAAGAATGGCTGCCACGGCTGCACACCAGCGAGATGTAGCTGGGTTCTTCCATGCCCTGCAGACCCTCATCATGGCATTGCTGCCACAAGGCCTGGCGCGGATGAATGCTGCTGCTACTACTCCATCCACATCTCCGCCCCCTGAAGTGTCAGTGCCTCACAGTGCGGCAGACAATCCACCTCCAGCCCCTAATGTGTCAGTGCCACACAGTGCTGCAGACAAAACCCCACCACCCACATGTGAGGCACATGAGACATCAGAGGACGAAGATGCGGATGATTCTGCCTTAGTGGTAAGAAGGAAGCGGTAGCATTCATCTCCGCCATATGGCCTGTTTCTGCTTGGTTCTGCCCTCTGCATCATCACCTTCCACTGTCCCCCGATACACTCTGCGACACTCACCTTGGACCTCGACATGGACTGCCATATTCTGTTTGGTTACCAATGACACAGCAATCAGACTGCGGACTGAACTCTTCCTCTACCGATGAACTTGTCAATCCCTAAAGGACTCTGGCTGGCCCTCCACGGGGCAACAATGTAAAGTGGGGTTTGCATGGCCCTGTACTGCTCCAGCTTCAACACTTCGCCGAATGTGAATGAAACATTCTAATTCACACAGATGTGTCATGTCTATGTTCAATCAAGTATGTAAGTATGGATGAATGTAGGGGCAGTGATTCCCCCTCACGTCCATGTTGCTAATGTTGTGGGACTTGAGTCACAGGGTGCAACTCTCTGCATCATGGTGGTACATATTTGACCCCAAAAGACGACCTGTTGTCTTTTCTTGGTCACAAATGTCAGCCTTTATGTCATGAATTTGGACACATGTGATACGCTGCTGAGTGTGATTACATACTATCTTTGACAGCCTGAAATGGCATTTTGAATACGTGACACCCTAAACAGCCTCTCTGTACAGAGGTGACACACCCACCATCTATTTGCCATTTGTGAGATTGTTAGCACTAAATGTTGCACTTACACTTGTCAGAGTGATGTGCTTATGCAGAGGAGTGACATGCACACAGGGAATGTGTGTTGGAATGAATGTATTTGCACATGCTGTGCCTGTGGTCATTTTGTCCTGTCCCATGATTGCTAAGGACAGTCACAATGTGACGTGCTCATGCGAAGAAATTGTTAATGATTGTGTTCCTTCGGGCTATTCCTGCTGCAGCTGCACTGGGGTGTGGTCCACCTGCCTCATCTTCATCATCATCGTCCGGTGCATCTGGCACTTGGATCCATGGGGCATGTGGTGCGTACACATATGTTGTGCAACACACAACATGCAATGATCATCTTGCACACTATTTCCGGGCTGTACAGGAGTCTTCCACCTGTGATGTCCAGGCACCTGAAACGTGACTTTAACACGCCAAATGAGCGCTCCACAATGCCCCTGGTGCGTTTGTGGGCCGCATTGTACTGCCTCTGGGCCTGGGTGTTCGTGTCTCGGAGGGGTGTCATCATCCACGGGCAGAGTGCATATCCTTGATCACCTGTGACAGGGGCGAGAGATATGTGTTAATCGGTTGTTCTGCATTCTGTGTTGGCAGGCTTATTAGTTTAGTGGTGTGTGATGTGTGCGACTTTGGGATTCATGTTTGACATGTATTGCTTGTGGCAAATGAGCGGCATCCATGTGTATTATGTTGCCTCACAGCTGCTCCTCACTCCCCCGAGCCTATTTACTTGTGTGCGCTGCGCGGTTGCATCACTTGCACTCCTAAGACACACCATTGTCATGACTGTCTGCGCATGTCCACAAGCCTGACAACGACACTGTGATATTGGCCGTTGTCGGTGGTCGACCACGTGTGTTTAGGCCTATGGTCAGGATATGGCAGACACAGAGACACACGCAGTATTTACTTTGGTGGCCATCCCGGAAGTGAACCACGCCCAGAGCCCCGGGCTATTTATTCCCACTCCTACGCTGGACTGGCGTACGCCAGCCCAGCCCACTCCGCTTACGCGTACAGGGGACGACGACATAGCTACATGTCCAAGATCTTCCCCACTGCCTGAGGTAACATGGTTGCGTCCACTGTCCACAACACTACAAACACCAGCAGTATATGTCCACATGGACATGTCTGTGCACTGCATACTGAAGTCTGTCCAGCACATCACCGCCACACTTGGCATTGTGTACATTCTTATTCATGGGTCACTTGCCTCCTTCGCACAGACTTGGTTCCCACCTCTCCCCACATTCTGCAATTGTGTGGCAGAGGTGCCATGATGTGGATGGTTTGTCTACATGGCTGGCCATGGTTACCACAGTTACTTGTGTTGTCGTGTCTGGTAGGTGGGCATGTTGTTTGGCATGTTGTATGTGATTTTGTAACGTGTGCATTCCCACAGTTGTGAGTTGCATGATTGTGGAGTTGAGGTGTGTGGTGTGTTCATTTGGTACTTACCAACGAGCAGTGCATTTCCATAGGTGCCATCCTGGAAGCGCTGGTTGATGATGGACTGTCGGAAGATGTAGGAATCATGCACACTGCCTGGGTAGTTGGCGACGACGTTGGTGAAGAGTCCCCGGTGGTCCACTATTGCCTGCACATTGATGGAATGTGTGTGCTTTCTGTTGCGGTAATTGTGTGCAGTGTCGGCAGGGGGCACGAGTAGGACATGTGTGCAGTCAATTGCCCCCAACACGTGCGGGAAGCCAGCTATGGCGTAGAAGCCTTGCTTGGTCTCCAGCTGTTCCTGCGCAGTGTGGGGGAAGTGAAGGTGCTGGGGTACCAAGCTGATGATGGCATCCAAGACAGGTGTGAGGAACTTTGATAGGGCTGGCTGTGAGACTCCTCCGACTCTGGCAGTTGTTGGTTGGAAGGTACCAGAGGCCAACAGGTGCAGCACAGCCAGCAGCTTTGTCTGCGGAGGGATGTTGGTTGTCCGCTGTGTTGGTACCGTCAGCCTGTGGGCAATGTGGGTCAGGATGCGGAGGATGGTTGTCCTTTTGAGCCTGTAGTGGGCAATGACATCCTCTGGCGTTAAGTCTGTGAGGCTGGTGCGTTTTCGGAAGGTCCGCTGTCTTGTTCTGCGCTGCCTCTGTGGAAGTCCAGGAGGGTGGTCCGGGGGGGGCCTGGGGGTGGTGGCGGTGGGTGTTTTGGCCCTGTTGGGTCTCCGAGCTGCATGATCAGTAGCTCCATGACAAGTGTTGGTCTTCAGATGTGGCTCTGGGCTGGGCTCCCTTTTATACTGTAGGTTGTCGTCCTGCTTAACACCAGTAGAAGGCAGGTGTTAAATCCCTGCTGCTAACGCGCCTTATCGCCTGTTTTTGGATCGCATCGCCGATCTGGCTGGTCGTTGAGAATATCGCGAAGTGGTGTTTTCGGGAGTTTTTGCACGGGAACGCCTACTCTGCAGATCATTAGCGTTAGTTGTCGCTCTCATCCGTGGCGATGTTTTTTGCGGCAGCTATCGCTGGGAAACTGGCGATATCGGCAGTTTGCAACAGCTTGAGAATAGGGCGATAAATCTATCGCCACTTTTGCGGCGCTAAAGTGCCGATAAATCGGCGATAAGTCCTTGAGAATATGCCCCTGAGTCTTTCCGATCTCTGTAACCTGAGGGATAGCTCTGCTGCAACAGGCCTTTGTCTGTGAGGTCAGCGTTACATGAGAGATAGCTTCCCTGTCGGATGCCTGCATCTGTAAAAATATATATGTAACCTCAGTGATAGCTCTGATGGCACAGGCCTGAGCCTGTCCAATCTGTGCTACCTGGAAATAGGAGCGTGAGGCCTTTTTTTGGTGTCCTGTAGCAGTCACTGGTAACTGGGCAGTGTGTGGCACCATTAGTGTCCCTGGGCCCCCACTTGGACAGTTACTCTCTTGGGGCACAGACTCTAGCTCACAAGGGTGAGCAGTCAGGGTCCACTGCCAGAAGTAGTAGGTGTCAGAAACTGACATTAGTTCCACAGGAATTATGGTGGCAGTGGGGGAAACAATTATATAATAGGGTTGACTATTATGCAGCAAGAGAGGCAAATTGTGTGGCAATATCTGTTGCATACTGTGACAGTAAGATTTCGCTATTTTGTCATTATAATACACTGTTTCAATAAGAGTCCCAAGTGCTATGCAAAATGCAAAGGTTTCTTAGGAAACAAAACCATATCCAGTCTCCAGATCCTAGTAAAAATATGAAAATATTCCATAGCAAATAATAATTATGCATTTTCCAGGAGGTCAGAAACAGAACTTTATTAACATTTCTTTTGCCTCAAGAGTAAAATAGCATTTATATTACAAGTAATGTGCGATCTAGCCTGGCTTTCTGTTAAGTGAATAATTTTTGCTGCTCTGCAGAAAACACTCTCCTGCGAACGTCTAGTAAAAGTAGTAATAAAAGGTGTGCCTATTTTATTCTGCATATCCCAGTTTTTTTTTTGAACTGGTCTTCAGTTTTAATCTCACTCTGTGTCCACACCATGGGTCCCTAGATGCATCTCTTTCCATCAAGAAGTAGCTCTTCACAACAATATTGTACTTTAAATATCTGTAATGCAAGCTTCTTGCTAGGAGGCACTGTAAAATTAAAAGCGTCATTAAACGGCGAAGTTCAATGTTGGGATTTTTCTGCACTCTGTGTGTCATCTTCAAATAACTGCTGCTCTGGGAACAGCTTCTCTGCTGTAACATGAATTTTGACAAATAATGAAATAAAATATTCTTGTACCTAAGAAGGAATCATTATTTCCACTAAGTGTGAATTACATTTAAATGCCTAAAAATGTTCCTTATGATGTAGTTTAAAGCCCTTCCAGACCTACACACCATGGAAGAACAACACATTATCCCAAGTTTAGTTTAAATAGGCAAACAATCGTGGCTCTATGTCATCATTTGGGGTCTGACCTCCTACCTCGCCTAAATAATTCTACATCAATACCACCACTAGTGAAACTCATGTCCGTTTTGCATTTTTTGGCCACAGGCTCATTTTAATTCACTTTTGCTATTTCTGGTGGATTGTCACAACCTATGTTCAGTCTGGTCCTCACAGAGGAGCTTACAACAATGTTGAGACACGTGGGCAGCTACATCCAGTTCCCAAGATGTGAGGATTTAGCAACTGTGAAGGCGGATTTCTATGGATTTGGAACATCCACCATGTGATTGGATATGTCGATGGCACCCATATTGGCTTAGTACCACCACACGACAGGGACCTAGTCTACCGGAACAGGAAGCACCACCATTCTATCAACGTGCAAGTTGTCTGCCTAGCGGATTTGTACATCTCAGACGTCTGTGCCTGTTTCCCAGGATCTGCCTATGAGCAATATGTACTGCAGAACAGCACCATACACCAGCTGATGCCACAACTACTACCGGAGAGGACCTGGCTTGTAGGTAAGTGTGATTTGTCCTAACTTTGTGTGGGAAATGTCAGGTAGTATGATCTGAAAGTGTGTAACTAAATGTTGCCCTTCTGTTTATCTTTCATCTAGAAGACTCAGCGTATCCCAACCAGTATGGTTGTTGGCACCGCTGAGAAATTTTACAACCCCAGGGAAAGTTCGCTTCAATGAGGCCCATGGAAGAACACGGCGGCCAGTGGAGCGGGCCTTTAGGCTCCTGAAAGCCAGATATCTGGACTGGACTGGAGGAGCCCTCCTATACTCAACCAGGAAGGTGTGTAAGATTACCGTGGCCTGCTGCATACTCCACAACATTGCCCTGCGACAGATACCCCTTACATCGCAGAGGATGCAGGCCATGAAGAACCACTGGGAGGGGACCCTGGAATGTCAAATGAAGATGATGATAGTGGGGAAGAGGAAAGGGCAGACTTGTCTCAGGATCCGGTCCAGAACTACTTCTCCTGAGTGTAAGTGTGGTATGAGATGTGATGACTGACTATTCTTTCAACTGTTGTAGGGATGTTGTGAGGAGGATGTTAATGCTACATACTAGGAATATATGGCTCTGGAAACATCTGGGGAAATGTGCTGGTATTGTAAGTGACATACCCTGAAACCGGTCCCAGGATGCTTGTTTCCGGTCCAGGGAGGACCTGGCCTGGCAGTTCGGTCTGGACTGTTCCCATGGGGCACAGGGTCAAGACTGATTTGCATATGGCTGGGTCCAAACTGTGGTGGCGTAGTGGGCAAAAGAACGATGGATTTAACCCAGATCTTTTGACTGGGGGAGAATGTTTGCATTGTCAGCATTCCGTCCATCATTTGTTTGCTGTAACACGGTATTGTAAGTGTAGCTTTGTTCAGCTGTAAATGTTGTTTTGGACTGTGTTCTCTACAAGTTGACAATGTGAAGTGTTTCAAATCTATGTTTTCTTAGCTAATCTCTCTGTGTTGGTTTGTTTTATGTACCTTCACCAAGTCATCTTAATTTGAACATTTCAGAGTTGTGATATTAGCAGGTATATGATGCTGTTCAGATGTACGAAGTGGACATGGATTCTTCCTGGGAATCTGTGTCACAGAGTTTGGGTGTACAAGGCTGGTGCCAAGACAGCTTGCACAGCGATAGGATGGAAGTTACCTCGCTTCCATTGGACTTGTTGCTTGTGGTGCTTTGGTTCTAATGCAATAGGTGTGCCATCATGTGATCCAACACAATGTTGTGTTGTGCCCAAATAATGCTATCCTGCCTTCACATTGGCTAATTCCTCATTGTCTATGAACTGGATGTAGCTGTTGCTGTGTCTCCTCATCGTAGTGTAAAGTGCTTGTAGCACATCACAGGCATTTGTTTGTGGTTTTCCACCAGATGCAAGCAGCACTGGATTGAAAAGACCCTGTGGTCAGAAACTGATGCACTGACATGTGTCTGTTTATTTGTTACTTTGATGTAGAATTCTATTTGTGAGGTGGTCAAAATGGCTCCAGCTGATGATGTTGACCTAATTTATTGTTGCCTATTGTGTGGGATATTGTCAGATATATCCCCCTCTTCCATGTTGTGAGAGTCTGCAAGTGATTATGTGATCACTGACCCAGTATAACTGAAACATGTCTTATTTGCTATGTGTCTGACATCATGTCAGCCTATGATTTGAACTATGGAAAAAAGATGTTATAAACTTAGACATTTGGATGTATGTGTTGTTGCAGCATGGTAGTGAGCCTGATTTTAAAAAATTTTACAGACAGCATATACATGCTATCAGAAGTCCCTAATTTTGACATTGCAAAGTTCACTTGGTAGTACATTCACAATGTTATATGTGCAAATTACAACAGGAGACAATGCATTGGTGACATGAGTTTATATTTGAGTGAACAAGCCCAAGAAATGAAGTAAAAAATGAAATAGTGACAACAAAAATGTCAAGTCTACAGTTATTGTAGGTGAAACCATTGCAGTAGAGTCCATTTATTCTGGAGTCCAAGGTCCAACATACTCCTCCCATCAGATATGGTAAAGTGGGCAAGATTAGTCAACAATGTGAATGTGTAGCACACACAGAATGACATTAGGGGTGAGGTTTCTTACTGGTGGTGGTGGGTGTCTTGCCATCCTGAGCTCCTGGCTGTTTCTGTGGACGTCCCCTCAGTCAGACACAGAGGAGATCTGGAGCTGCTGAGACAGGGGCACTTGTAGGCGTATCATCCTCTGTCAGGGCATCCCTTCCTGTGGCTGTGGCAGATGTTAATGGCACAGATGTACTTGGAATCAATAAACACAAGGGAGATACCCTACAAGTCCAATCAGGGACAGGGAAAGTTCAGACAGAATTAACAAGCGAGTCCCTACTAGATACTATGTACCAAAGAAGTTTCTAAAATTTTATATATATATATATTGTGTCAGTATTAAGAGAATAACAATAATTATCACAGGAGTCAGAATCAACATACAGAAAATACAATAATAAGTGTAAGAATAACTAAAATTCACATGGACATATGTCAAAATAAATATTTATTAACATAGTTATACATAGTATATTTACATAAAAGTTTAAAAGACATTTCATTGTTATATACAATCAATCTAAAAACAAATAATATGAAAACAGAGTTGTCGACGCTGCGTTTCGGTGAGTAGATATATAGACACCTTCCTCAGGACAGTTTTCTAAATAGTAAAAACATCATGACATAATCAAAAATCACAAATCACAAAATAAGAACATTGCACAAACATATTTTGCTGACTACACTGTGTTATTGCTAAAAGTTTTACCAAAAGATCTTATCAAAACAATTTTTAAAACCAATTTTTTATATACATCAGCTGTTTGCTGCACACAAATTATTCAGTTCATTACCAGCACATATACATATCTCTTTTCTATATATAAAGCATTTTGCAAAAACAGATAAACTGCTAAGCACCATAATCATAAGCAATATTGATAACCACATACCTAAAAAAGTGTAAAAAGCAGGACTAGAATGTAATACTTCTAGTTCTTTGTAAGTCACAATTGGTTGAGGTGAAGGAGTAAGAATGATCACCTCATCAAGATTCCTTAGATACCACAAGAAAAGGAAAAAAAATTCTAATTAATTAATGATAATAATTAATCCACAATCAGTCCTACTTAAATTTTGAACCAATGTGAAACAACGTACCTTATGATAATGAATTAAAACAGTGTATGTATGTACATTGATGCCACCGTGTATTTCTCATGCACTGGACTCCCCAAATGCTGAAAAATAGATATATAAAGGTATCAGTACCCATGATCTACAGGCTTGGCAGACTAATGCAAGGCCGGTACTAAAACAATGTCTTACCAGAATTTTTGATAAAACTGGAACCAATCATAAGGTAAATGGTACGTCGTGATAACGATCCCCAAGATAGACAACAGTGCCGATAGTTTCGATCAATTCCTAGGGCAACAGTTGTTCAGGCAGATATACAGCCGAAATGATAGGTACCTATGATCAAATAAGATATACCAATCAAAGTGAAACTTGTATCCTTATCTATTTTATAGTCGTTCTCAGATAATTTAATTCATCTATTCCTAAAACAATTTTTTAGGCATCTACTAATGGATTTAAAAGTTGTAAATACACATCTTTGTTTATAAAAATGGTATTATTTTTATGTTCTAATAAGTCGTGTTCTTTATTTAACAGCTATGTTGTTTACATATACTATAAACTCTCATCTTATATTGTAAGGCATAATAAGTATTAGGGTAGAGAAGGGATCTATTTAGTTAAACATCATTATTTATCTTAATCAATAATGACCCTTATGCCGCTGAGATTGAATGTGCCCGGCGTAAACACCCTATGGCTTCTTAATATATAGGCCATATCTATGCGACATCGGATATCTTCAAGCTACAGCTATTATTAGAGTAAGGCATTCAGTTACCGCAAGGCTCTCATCGCAGCGCTCAAACTGAGCGAGAGCAAAAAGCTAAGTCGGCGAGGCCAGAGTTGTTCTCTATATGGCACCAGATACGATTACATGCCTCGAGCTCACGATGGTAAAAACCACTAAGCAGTTCTTAGTGGTTTTTACCATCGTGAGCTCGAGGCATGTAGTCGTATCTGGTGCCATATAGAGAACAACTCTGGCCTCGCCGACTTTAGCTTTTTGCTCTCGCTCAGTTTGAGCGCTGCGATGAGAGCCATGCCTTACTCTAATAATAGCTGTAGCTTGAAGATATCCGATGTCGCATAGATATGGCCTATATATTAAGAGCAGTTTATCTGTTTTTGCAAAATGCTTTATATATAGAAAAGAGATATGTATATGTGCTGGTAATGAACTGAATAATTTGTGTGCAGCAAACAGCTGATGTATATAAAAAATTGGTTTTAAAAAATTGTTTTGATAAGATCTTTTGGTAAAACTTTTTAGCAATAACACAGTGTAGTCAGCAAAATATGTTTGTGCAATGTTCTTATTTTGTGATTTGTGATTTTTGATTATGTCATGATGTTTTTACTATTTAGAAAACTGTCCTGAGGAAGGTGTCTATATATCTACTCACCGAAACGCAGCGTCGACAACTCTGTTTTCATATTATTTGTTTTTAGATTGATTGTATATAACAATGAAATGTCTTTTAAACTTTTTATGTAAATATACTATGTATAACTATGTTAATAAATATTTATTTTGACATATGTCCATGTGAATTTTAGTTATTCTTACACTTATTATTGTATTTTCTGTATGTTGATTCTGACTCCCTGTGATAATTATTGTTATTCTCTTAATACCGGCACAATATATATATATATAAAATTTTAGAAACTTCTTTTTGGTACATAGTATCTAGTAGGGACTCGCTTGTTAATTCTCACAGATGTACTTGGGCCACAGAAAGGGGTAGATGCCGGGGTAAAAGCCTTGCAGATGGTTTATGTCCCTCAGCGCCCCAACCAAGGAGACCCCGTTGGTGCAGAGGCCGGCCACCTTAGTGCGGACGCCGGCCACTGCAGTGTGGATGTCGGCCACCTCAGTATGGATGCCGCTCACCGCAGTGTGGATGTCAGCAACCTCCTGGTATATGTCCTGCTGCAGCTCCTTCGTTTCCCGGATTTTGGGCAAAACCTGGCCTATTACACTTTGGGAGTCCTGGTTGACTCCAAGGTCTTGGGTGATGGTAGCCTGGGTGTCTATGTCCTCAGCGGGATCACTCTGGGGGGCCCACATTACCCTCCCATGATACCCCTGGCACAGACTGCACCCTCCCATCGGGTCCTGGTTCCTCTGTGACTGGGGTAGAGCTAGCCGGATCAGAAACCAGGACTGGGGGGCACATGATGGTAGTCACTGTGCTGGGTGCACAGGTGGGGGGCGGTTGTTGGCAGTGTTGTCGTAGCTGTGGTGGGAGGTGTGGTTGTAGGCCCAGTGGGCCCCACTGCTGGCGTTTGCCCATGCTGACCAGATGGGCCAGGACCATCATCAACGTCCACCTCTTCAGGAACATTGTCATCACTGAGGGAGTCTTGCTGGGGAGGAGAAGAACTCTGGCTTCCAAGCACTGTTCTGGTGCAGTGGTGGATCGACCTGGAGAATATTGTTAAAGGTGGAAGTGAGGTATCCACATCCACGTTGCTTCTGTCAAAGTTATTGGGTACCTAGAATGGAACAAAAATAGTTAGAGATTAGTATTGTCAGCTATTAGAGTGGAGTTGAAGTTGGTTACTAGACATTTGTAGACATTCAATTGAAGTATTAGATTTCATCAGCTCATTAGATATGAAGCTATGTGGCATTTTGGCTTTTGGGATAGACCAGACAATTCCAAAATTCAACTACACAGTGTAGTCATACCATGCGTTTTTGTCCATTCCAAGGCCTAGTTGTGTCTAATTCAGGCAAACACCCAGCTTGTTTGTATATGTCGCATTGTTCATCATGTGAGAAGTGCAGAGTCAAGGGGTCACCTGGCAGTGCTAATGAGTTGAGGTTCCTCCATGGCTGACATATATTAGGGGTATACCGTTGTTATGGTGTCACTCATGCCATCAATAGTTTCAGTTGTTGGGTCCAGAACACCATCAAGCAAAGTATGCATACGCATATCTGAGTGGAGCATTGTCTGTACATTGCACAGTCCATGATGAGTGAAGATCAGTAGTAAAATGGGAGACAAGTGAGAAGGGGCAAAGGAGTCTAGCATCTTGGTTAGAGTTGCAGTCACATGACCTCAAGGTAGTAGTGGTGGCTTATCAATGTCACTTTAGCAACACTTGAGAAATGGTAACCTGCATGAACAGTTAACATCAGTTGTAACATGGGAGACATGTGAGCAAAGGGCAAAAGCAGTGTAGCATCTTGTTTAAAGTTGGAGTGATAAGGCCTCATGGTAGTTGTAGTCACTTAAGTCTCACTTTGACAACACTTGAGTAATGGTAACCTGCATGAACAGTTAACATCAGTAGAAACATGGCATACAAGTGAGAAGGGTCAAAAGCAGTGTGAATGTTGGTTAGAGTTGGAGTGGCAAGGCCTCATGGTAGTTTTAGTCACTTCAATATCACTTTTGCAACACTTGAGTAATTGTAACCTGCGTGAATAGGAAAGATCAGTAGTAACATGGCATACAAGTGAGAAGGGGCAAAAGCAGTGTAGCATCTTGTTTAGAGTTGGAGTGATAAGGCCGTATGGTAGTTGTAGTCACTTAAGTCTCACTTTAGCAACACTTGAGTAATTGTAACCTGCATGAATAGGGAAGATCAGTAGTAACATGGCATTCAAGTGAGAAGGGGCAAAGGAGTCTAGCATCTTGGTTAGAGTTCCAGTCACAGGGCCTCATGGTAGTAGTGGTAGCTTTTCAATATCACTTTAGCAACACTTGAGAAATTGGAACCTGCATGAACAGTTAACAACAGTTTTAACATGGCAGACAAGTGAGCAAAGGGCAAAAGGAGTGTATCATCTTGATTATAGTTGGAGTGACAAGGCCTCATGGTAGTTGTAGTCACTTCAATGTCACTTTAGCAGCACTTGAGTAATGGTAACCTGCATGAGTAGTGAACTTCAGTAGTGACATGGGAGACAAGTGAGAAGTGCCAATAGGAATCTAGCATCTTGGTTATAGTTGGAGTGAAAAGGCCTTATGGTAGTTGTAGTCACTTCAATGTCACTTTAGCAACACTTGATAAACGATCAGTATACCTTAGCTGTTGGCAACATGCATTTGGGATGCAGCATACATTTACATTTTCTCACACATCATGGGTCCTGGATAGATATTTTAATGGAAATGCACTTACAGACAGCATTGCAACATGTGGCATGTTCTGGAGTTGGGTACATGTGGTCTTATAAGCAACAATACACATTGCCACAGACAAACCAACATCTCAAATACTTTGAGTATTGCATGTTAGGAAAGTAGATAAAGGACATAATAGGAAAAGCAGAGCCGAGAGCAAACAGGTAATTGTGATAGTGTGGCAGTTATTGAAGTGTAACTTACCAGAGTCCACTCACCCCTCTATTCCTGACAAGCCCTCAGTATGCAGGACGGCCAAGACCTTCTCCTCCCAGGGTAAGCATTGTAATGGTGCACTGGGAGGGCCATTGAGAGTCCTCTGAGTGTCCAAGTTGTGGCTGTTGGTACGGATCCTCAGCCTGAGGTCATTCCATTTCTTCCTAATGTCTCCCTGCATGTGCAGGGTGTTACCAACAGCATTCTCTCTGTTGGCTATCCTGTCCCACATTTCTATTTTTGTACTGAGAGGAATATGCTGGATTTGGGACCCAAAAATATGTGGTTCTACTCTAATGATTTCACCCACCATGACTGTCAATTTTTGTCCAGTAAAGCTAGGTTTTTTTTGCAGGCATGGTGAAAAAAAGAAAAATGTGAGTGAGTATGTAAATGAAGAACAAACAAGTGATAGAGGTAAAAAGTTGCAAAAAAAAATAATACATTTGGTGGAGAGTGCTAAATGTGAAGTTGAAAAAAGGGGTGTCTTATCTAAAAAGTGCACGAAATGGCTGTCTGTCTTGCTGCAGTTTGGAAGCAAAGGATGCTGGTCAGGGATGGTGTGTGTTTTATAGTGTGATTTGTAGGCGTATCGTATCACTTGCCAAAGGACATCAGGGGTGTATTTTTTTAATCCATCCAATTTCACTTTTTTTTTTGCACATACCATGACGGTCAACCGCCATTGTCTAACCCCTGTTTGTTGAGCACCGCTGTGAGGCGCGAGTACCACTGTGTAGTCATAATACGCTTGGCGGGTGAACCGCAGACCTGGTGTCGTCGTCTGATGCACCACCGACATTTCATACCGCCGTGGTCCTGCCGGGTAGACCGCCGTGGGCGAGGTCGGCGTTTCAGACAGCACAACTTGTAATACGGTGGGTGGTAGATCACCAGCGCAGATGCGGTTCTTGGGTGGTCGGACCGCCAAACTTGCAATAAGCCCCTCAGTATATAAAATATGTGCACCCTAAGAAATTAAATTGGGGTCTGAAAGCTGAGCTTTTGCATTCTCTGCAATAAATAGAATAGCTCTGCAGGCTGACCGTGTACAGTTTCTGTATCCAGCTCTAAGGCCTGAATATACCAGCAACCGTACAACATAAGGGATTGTACTGTGTATGCAATATGTGTGTGCACCTGAAGCAATGCAGGGCAATGTAGAGACTGTCGTGGATGACTGGCAAACTGAGGCAATGTTGATGATTCCTGGCATCTAGAGCACTGAGAAACCTGATATTTGTTTCTCATGGCGAAGAATGTTTTATGTTTCAGCGGGGCATCGTGTATCAGATGGCATCTCTTCACCTGTAGCTTGTATAGATGCATGCCCATTGTTTTGGCATGTATATTCATAATTCACTGCTATTAAGAAATAGTCGGTCTGAGGAGCTGGCAGGATCTGAAGTACTGGCACTTTTCATAGGTCTCCCTGCATGAAATGCCTAAAAGACCTACAGATATTTAGGCAAAAATTTCGAAAAAAAATGTCTGATGAGAACTGCATTGCTTGGCTTTCATTTTCCTCAAATTTCTCTTGTGGGTAGACTCCTCTTGGAAAGGGTGGAGCTCTCTCACTCTGCTTGCTTGCTCAGTGCATTATGGGGCTACTGCAAACATTTTTGCTAGGTCTGCTTTTGATTCTCGGTCCAGCACTGCTGACAGTGGGGGAAAGGAGATTTACTCCTGAGTTAATCACATCAGCCGAGAATTGACAAACATCACATCTCACCAGAATGGAAGAGGGGTGTGCTGCGCTTTACGGAAAGGTCTGTTATCTAATTAAAGAAATTAATTGGAAACAGGAAAAGGTAAGATAGATAGCCCCTTTTCATTCGCAACTGTACAGTGTGAATCACACGTTTCATTCAAGCATAAAAAATGTACATGTCCCTTTGCACCAGCACAAGCAGGACCAATGTTAGCCCCAGTGAAGGATTTTTGGAGCCTGAGGCACAAATACGTTTTGTTTTCAGGCTGCTTCTCCTCCCCAGCAACAGGCAATTGCTAAGAAGGTTTGGTGAAGTCTAGCGCCCTCTTGTGGCCTCTTAAGGTGACACCATAAAACAGCTCCCCATAGTCACCTAAATAACTCACCATCCCTAACTAGAGTTGAACATATCATTAGGAGTAATCGACAGGTTTATATTTTGCACACAGAAAACTGAATCACCACACATAGGAGGCCTGACTTACAGAAGGATGCCATAGATGTCTTCACAATTACACCATGGCATATTTGGCGATTGCGAAAGCATCTTTAAGGAACATTTATGGATTATGATAAAACCTATTTTCTCATAAAAGCTTCGGACCCTCCATGTTGTGTCTGATTCTAAACTCAATGATATGCAGGGCTTGAAGCGTGCACAGGGTAGGCGTGATATTTGTCCAGTGGGCTGATGCAATAGGTACCGGATTTTCTATTTCTGCAGAGCAATAATGATTTTGGGTAGGGTCTATTTTAAAAAACATTCTGTCTGCAAGTGACACCAGCTACAGTGCTGTTGAAGGGTGACAGAATGGTAATATCCAGGCAGCATGCGTTGCATCGGTGCAGTACTCAATACACACACATGCATGTAGACGTTAACAGAAGTCATGCACTTTGATATTGTGGCAGAAATTAATTAAAAAATGCAGCATTTGTCCCTGCATCACTTTCAAGGGGCCAGTTGTGTAACCTACAATACTATCAGAATCAGCACCCAGTGTTCCTGGAAGATAAAAAAAAAACACCTATGGTAGTCCTTGTCAAACCAGGCTCCAGGACATCTCCAGACTAGAGATGGAGATCTGCAAGAAAAGAAAGGCCAGAAGGCAGGCCATCTCCATCCATGCCCCCAGGATCTGGAACAAGTTCTCCAGTAATATACGACGGTTTCCACCCCCTGCCTCCCTATAAATGATCATGCATTGTATCCCTGGGCTCTCATCCTTTGTTCAGTGCTCCGTTACTGACCAGCTAGGTTTGTGCTATACAAATGCCTCAACATAATGACATTACACATTTTTTCAAGGATACTTTCTGTGTCATATCCATCCCTGAGTATAAAATGGCTTCCATAAGCGTGAGCTGCTCCTGCCATCTACTAACTCGCTATACAGCAAGTCTGGATGAATCAAGCCATGGTATTTGGCATTGGGGTTCAAGCATTTGGTTGCACTTCTGGGTGCTGTGAGCTTGGCTTGGTGATTCCCTGCATTATGTATATGTTGCTGAGCTCTGATTAGAGACATACAATAACTTGTTGAAGTTGTGAACTGATAGCACCGCAGCTGTAGAGCAGGGAGATGATGTATCTATACAGAGAAAAGCTAGCAAGTCCTTACTGATCACCATTAGCAGGCTGAAAGGTCATTAGACAGTCATCAAGGCTTACACAGCCACCAATGGCCTTCCCTTGGGCTCTATGGTTGGTAGTCTCAGTTGCTTTCAGAATCATGAAGGAATTGCTTTGTGTTGTCTAACTTGAAGTCAAGACATCAAGTCACCCCTGATTTCACCTTAGTTGGGTGTAATGTATGCACAGTCAAAGCAGGTCAATCTGAATGTAAACAGCTCTCATCACATTGCTGTAGGCCCTTCCAAGGTAATATGCAGTAAATAAGTGTCCATAGTCGGTCAGCATTTACCTGTGACTACGAACGGAGTCCCCACCATAGCCCCACTAGCAAAATGTTCATTTTCCCATCAGTTAGGAGCCAAATTTTAAAAAGAAGATTAAGTATTTAAAAGCAAGGTTTGGAGAAATATCGCTCCATTTCTATTCCATTAAAAGTTAATTTGTTAAAAGTCAATCAGTTCTCTGTGGTCGGTGTGAAATCTGTATCTTTGAATCACAGATCCAAGCATGCCAGAATTGTTTGCGGTGCCGAGTCTACAAACTTAAGAGGGGCCCCCATAGGACAAGCACCTGATTAAAATGTTTAAACACGGCAGATGAAGCATCTCCTGCCATCTACTAGGATTAGCTGCGGTAGCTGCTTTGTCGCTAAGAAATAGGAAAGCCTTACTTTAAAGTCTATGGGCCTGATTACAATCTTGGCGGACAGGGTTACTCCGTCACATACGTGAGGGATATCCCGTCCGCCAAATTACAATTCCATTATATCCTATGGAACTTGTAATACGAAGGACAGGGTGCGGGGCTCTGAAAAAAAGCACGTGTCCTCGGAATAATGACCCCTCTGCTCTCCGCCCTGCCTTTTTCTCTTGGGCCTGCATGACCATGGATAGAGTATGCAGAAGTGAAAGTCTAGAATAGATCTGAGTCTGGTCTGCATAAGAACTTATACTGCTGTAGCAGTTGCATGACCGAGGAGATTGCACCTAGAGGGCCCAACAACATTTACCGTCTACGTCACTAAGTCAAATGAACCGAACATCCTCTGAATGGGAACGACCCCTAGAGATATAGCAGAGGACGGGGATGTGCAGGAATAGGTATAGTGCGGGGCAAGGGTGCAGAGTGTGCGGGGATTGCCATGATCAAGGGATGAAGTGGCCAGGTGGAAGACTGATAGAAAAGGTCTATGCCGAGGAAGAAGGTGGGTTCAAAGTGCAGAAAACAGTTCAGGGATTGGGGGGTGGCTGACGTATGGTAAGGGGCGTGCCGGGGTGGATCTCCGGAGGCACGGAAGTCTCCTATCAGCTGTCCAACTGCTGCCCCTCATGTTCCTGCAACACATCAGCAGGAATGGTTTATCGCTTCTATGAAGTAACTACTGTAGCTGAATAAAAACTTTGCAAAGTGTAAAAATTTGAAGAAAAAAACCTGCCATGCAAAGTTTTGAGCTGGCCAACGTCGTACACCCCTGCTTTCTATTAAGTGACAGGAAGGTGCTCCTGTGGCAAAATGTTTTTTTTTTGTTGCCTGGAGTGGTAAAAATCTTTGCAGCATTGCAGGGTGATTCCTGTGTCTTTATATCATGAAAAGTAAAGATGCACCTTTGCTTGACCTTGTGGAAGCTTGATGCTAGAGTTTCACATACTGTGGCTTGAAACAGTTTAAATCGGGAGCTGAGCATCATAGGCATAGTTGACTATGATGAATAAGTGTCTGTTGATGGTGTGTTGCTTTACGGAAAGGGATAAAGTTACAGTATGGTGGTCAAAACAAGTGTAAATGTGCTCTAGCCCAGCCTTAGACCAAGTCATGCACCACATATCGCCATTCACACGTACTGCAACACACTACCATAAAGTAATAGAGGAAGGGGAATGAAATAACACCCCACAGAAGCTAATGTTAAAGTAATTAAATTATTTTGACATGCAGATAGATAGATAGATAGATAGATAGATAAATAACTATGTGCTCTAATGCTTTTACACTTCCTGTCTTCAGGAAGGCCAGCTGGAATGCATTGATATGCTGCCATGCCTTAAATATAACGTTTTTAGCTCCACCTCATGGAGTGTGGCGCTTACTTTTGGTGGAAAAAGAATGGTTTGAAGATATATATGTCTGCACCATTAAATCTAGCACATCTTGCACCTCTGGGAGTGCACTCATCTTTGGCTTTGTCCATGTGACTGACTCTCTCTCTCTCTCTCTCTATATATATATATATATATATATATATATATATATATATATATTTCAATATTTATTCAATACACATATATATATATATTTATTCAATACACATTTAATTATTTAATTTGATGAGGTAATAACTGTACTATTTTATTTTATTAGTTCTAGACTGAAATTAAATATTTAAATTTAGTTTACATTTATATTTTACATTAAATCATTTCTAATATTGTTTTTAATAGAAAAATAAACTAATATCTTTTCCTATACTTTCCTATAAGGAGATCTCGGCCACCATTGTGGAGATCTTTACCTACATGTACAAAGTTACTAGTAGTAACTTTACAATTGTAAATCTAATTGCAGGATGCTCCACTCCCTGATCTGAGTGGGCGGACACCTGTAAGTCTACATCTAGGTGTAACTCTACACTCAGAAATGGCGAATAGCAAAAAACTGTAGAGTTACACCTAAGTATAGTAGTAAATATGCACGTGCCCAATTCGCAACAGTAAATTTACATGTGTAAATCTACTTCTGCACCAAGGAGTAACTTTGTACTTTATTGCTATTCACCATTTCCAAGTGTAAGAATGCAGACTTACATGTCTCCTCCCCCTGGTGGAGCCTTGTCGCACACAACTTACTAGTGTAAAGTTACTAATCATAATTTTACACGTAGGAGGAGGTCTCCGCCACCAGGGTGGAGAACTTCCTATGGTAAGATATAGAAAACCTTATTAAGGGTATTAAACTTTAAAAACATATTAAATATATTTTCTTACAAAATATTTATGTGAAATAATTTAAAATATTTATTTAAATCTAGAATTAACAAAATAAAAGGTTACATAAAGTTAATTCAAATGTATAATAAAAAGTTAATTAATATCAATATTTTATTTAATTGAAAAATAATATCTCTAAAGAATAAACAAGAAACAAAACCCACCTACCTATTTTTTCATTCAATATGCATAACAATGTATTAAAAGTTGCCTAGATTTTTTAAATGTTTCTAATTATTTTACAAACGTTTTACATAGTATTTGAATTTTAATAATAAGAGAACATTATTATTCAACGTAAACAATATAATAATTATCTTATCTGTATATGGATGTATATGCATGCATATTCAAATTACTATTATTCCCTTTGGGATGCTTTTTTAAGTCTCTGCCTCAATTTCTGTCTATGGGGGTGTGTTGGAGTGCCTGTGAGTGGCCCTGTGTGCTGCTGACTTGCTCCAAGGTGGTTTCATAGAACATTCATGACTGGTTTAGGACTTTTTGGTTGTAGTAACTTTAGAAATTCAGTTCATGAATAGCAATAGGTTTACAAGAAGAGTGGAGGCAGCACCAGGGATGAAGTCACACTTCAGCCAGTATGGTCATTTCAAATTCCTTTATTCTTCCTTATATAAAAACACAGGACAACAGCCAACGCGTTTCGTTCCCTTTATAGGAACTTCATCAGGGCTGAAAGTTTATTAGATGGACCACGTTCTATTTGATGAATCAGGGCAATAATAAGCCAAATTAGACGAACAAAGTGGAATCCGGTTTATCGGTCATCCGTATAAGACGCCCATCCTTCAATAAAAATGAGGTTGTGATAAACCACACTCGTATAAGTCAAATCAGCCTTGGAATTAGCGGTAATGTGTACGCCCAAACCCACGGTACGGAAGAGCAATAGGTTTACTCTTGTGTGCGTTGGAGTTTTGTTTTTGCATCCCGTCCCTAAAGCCCCCCTTATGCCTCCTTAATTTCATCGCATTTAGGTGTACATATTCCCCATTTTCCTTCCATGGCCTGCTCCTCCCACATTTATCACTAAAATATAGTCGTACGTGTGCACTGGTGGCAGAGCTATTCGCACAGAAAAGATAGGAGAGGCAGGGGTGGAAATCTCTGCATATAGGATTGTAAATTGCATTTTGTAGCACGTGAGTAATACTACTGTAGTAGTACTTTTAAGAGAGAGTTTTATTTTTTTATAATAAAAATAACACAATGCAATACATATAAGATAAAGGGGCACATGCATCAAGCATTTTACTGGTCGCAAACGGGCCGATTCTCAGAATCGGCCCGTTTGCGACCAGTAAAATGCTATTTCCGATGCATTAAGCCCAAAGACATTTGTAATTAAGGAAATCGCAATTTTTGCGATTTCCTTAATTGCGAATGCAGTTAGGGAATCGCAAATTGCTATTCCCTAAATGCAATGCATCATGCATTCGCAAATTTCTGTTTTCGTAATTTGGAATTGCAAATTACCATCAACTTCAAGTTGATGGTAATTTGCAATTTCTTAGAAAAATGCATAAAATTGCTTTTTCTAAGTGCACATGTGGCACACACATATGCCCTTAGGGCATATGTGTGCGCCACATGTGCACACATGCCAATTTTGGGGGTGCAGCAGGGTGGCCTTTTGGCCCCCTTGCACCCTTCAAATTGTATTCGCAATTTGCGAGTACCTATTTGGTACTCGCAAATTGTGAATGACTTCCTATTCATTCCTATGGGCCTCTAGGCCCATAGGAATGAATGGAAAGGCATTCCCTAATAGCGAGTCGCAATTTGCGAGTCGCTATTAAGGAATTTGTAGGAATCGCAATTTTTTTTGTGATTCCTACATGCATAAGCAATCGCGATTCCTAAATAGCGATTCCCTAAAAATCGCTATTTAGGAATCGCAATTCCATTCTTTGATGCATGTGGCCCAAAGTCCATATATAAGGAATATTAAATTGGTACAAGAAGAATAAAAAGAGAGATAGAAAATAAAAAATTACATCCTAAACATTTAATTTGCTTCTAACCACTATATATCTATATTTAAATAACAGAGAGAAGGAGAAACAAGCATTGGCATAGCCAATAGGTCCCGCCTTTGGGATGTAATAAGTGTTTAGTGAGAGCTATTGGCAATGTTTTTAAGGTATGTGGTAGAGGGAGGGTTGGGGTAGAGAGTATCGTGCCTAGATGGTGTTTGTAAAAAGGAGACAACGATAGTGAATCATTTGTCAGTCCCGAGGCCGGCTCAACATCCGGTGATTCTGTGCACATCACTTAATCTGCCCGTGCATAAAACATCAATTTTACCTCTACCATTACATTTTAATGTTAGGATGTACGACGTCTATATACAGAGGACTAATAGTACGAAAATGAAACATAATGATCATAAAAATTAAGGAAATTGTTGTCCTTGCGTGCACAAATTTAAGCGCATGTATTATTGTGAAAATAAATCTTTAGCCTTTGTCATCAACGCCAAACGTTCGAAGGGCTGTTATTGGCACAGAAAAGTTATTTAGCACTGGCACCACGTCGCTGGTGTCCTGTTTGTGCCTGTGAAGGGGTAGGGAAGAGTCCGTCGCTTGCCCAGCCAATTAAAAGCTTGTTATGTTGTGGAAAGTCAATCGCCGCATATTGTTGTGGCAATAAGAGGCACGTTGGCAGCACTGCGCAGCCAGTCACATGTTAGTGTAGCATCTGTGGAAGGTATGTAGGTTAAGGGCGGAGTCAGTCAGTCTGAAGTTATGCCGTAAAATTCCGGGAGGGTTGGGGTAGAGAGTATCGTGCCTAGATGGTGTTTGTAAAAAGGAGACAACGATAGTGAATCATTTGTCAGTCCCGAGGCTGGCTCAACATCCGGTGATTCTGGGCAAATCACTTAATCTGCCCGTGCATAAAACATCAATTTTACCTCTTCCATTACATTTTAATGTTAGGATGTACGATGTCTATATACGGAGGACTAATAGTACGAAAATGAAACATAATGATCATAAAAATGAAGGAAATTGTTGTCATTGCATGTACAAATTTAAGCGCATGTATTATTGTGAAAATAAATCTTTAGTCTTTGTCATCAACGCCAAACGTTCGAAGGGCTGTTAATGGCACAGAAAAGTCATTTAGCACTGGCGCCACGTCACTGGTGTCCTGTTTGTGCCTGTGAAGGGGTAGGTAAGAGTCCGTCGCTTACCCAGCCAATTAAAAGCTTGTTATGTTGTGGAAAGTCAATCGCAGCATATTGTTGTGGCAATAAGAGGCACATTGGCAGCACTGCGCAGCCAGTCACATGTTAGTGTAGCATCTGTGGAAGGTATGAAGGTTAAGGGCGGAGTCAGTCAGTCTGAAGTTGTGCCGTAAAATTCCGGGAGGGTTGGGGTAGAGAGTATTGTGCCTAGATGGTGTTTGTAAAAAGGAGACAATGAGTCGAAGGGAAGACGCTGTCTGTGAAAGGCATACAGCACTGGACATTCAGTCAGATTGCAAGCGAAAGAGAAAGCACAGTAACCTGACGCATGAGGAATGCAGCTGCCGCCCTGCGCGCCGCTGCTCGCTCCCGAGAGCAAAACGCAGTGGGAGTGAACATTAAAAAAAGAGGTGGGACATGCGCCCGCCTTTAGCCATTTGCGTGCTTTCATTTTTGAAAGACACACGCAAAAGCCAACCACATGCGTGGGGGGAGTCAGACCCACACAGAGTAGTTTAAAGTACTTACAAGAAGCCTTGCAGAGTAGCGCATGGGCGCTGCGCTAGGCTCGACCTAAAAAGGAGAGTTCACTGTTAAATATCATAAAAAACAATACGGAACACAATTCATGGAGAGTTAGGGACTTCCTCAATCCGAGGAGTATGAAGACCTGTTTTGCTTGCAGACATATCTAAAAAATTAGTAATGGGTAACCATAAAAAATCACATTTGATAGCGAGGGATATTGGAGTAACAAATGCTCTGTCAAGTCTATGATTATAGCAGACACCATACTACCAGGCCTGAAAGGATACTTTAGTAACATCCTTCCATGTCTTAGTAATCTGCTGGAAAGCAACCGCTAGAAGTAAATCAATTATGTGAAAATTATTAGATTGTGTAACCCAGTCTTCAGAAACACTGCCAAGGAATAAATGAATAAATTGAAAAGGGACTTGAGTGTGGAAAATATTATTAATTTGTTGCCAAACCTGCAACCAAAATTTATAGGCATGAGAACATTCGAATAGCAGGTGTTTCAAGTCAGCTGAATTAGAATTGCATGTCCAACAGGAAGAGGAGATAGTAGAGTTTATTTTGTGTAAAGAAAGAGGAGTGTACATGAGTCTATTATAAATGAAAAATAAAGATTGCGTAGTATTAGCTGCTCTAGAGGTTTTCCTAATTTTAGCCCAGATTTTATTCCAAACAGAAATAGAGAAGGAGGTCTGAAAATCGGATTCCCATGCGAGTTTCACGTCTGTTTTAGGTCGACTATCTGGAGAGGAAATTAACTGTTTATATAGTTGAGATGCAGATGGAGAGGTAGTTAGAAGAGAGCGAATCTTAATATTAGGAGATATAGAAGTAGGGACCGACATAAGTTGATCATATGTTGATTGAATTAGAGAGGTTAAAGAAGTATAATGAGATTGATAAGAGTTATGTAAAGCTAAGCGTGCTTGAGCAGATTGGAAAGAAATACATTTATTTTCATGAAAAAGTTTATAAACACAACGAAGACCTTTAGCATGCCAAGTTTTCCAAAAGATACACCTGTTATTGATCTTAAGATATTTATTGTACCAAAGAGAAGAGTGCAAAAATTGTTCTTTAAGGTCTTGATATGAAGTAAAAATAGGTTGCAGAATTTTACAAGTGTTATTAAAGATAGGAAGAGATAAGGATGGGGGTCTACGTGTAAGAGTTATAAATTCCTTAAAAGGAAATTGATAGAAGACGAACTTTTCAATTTTTGTCCATAAGGGTAGATTGAATGTGTCGTCTTCCTGTAATAACAAAGAAGATTGTCTAAGGGAAAAAGCTGTATGATAGGAGAGGAAATCCGGGAAATTCACTCCCCCTAAGTATTTGGGTCTTTTGAGTTTATAAACAGACATACAAGCTTTTTTATTATTCCAGAGGAATTTAGACAAGATTGAGTAAAGTCTTTTATATTGAGAATTAGGAATTTTTACCGGGATATTAGAGACATAAAAAGTATTATGGGAGCCAACATCATCTTTATAGTATCTACGCGACCCCACCAGGACAAAAATAAGGGGTTCCAACGAGAAGTAAGTGATTTCAAGGTTCTATGTAATTCCTTAAAGTTGAGTGAAACAGTCTCTTTAATAGATGAGGTAAACCATAAACCAAGATATTTAATTTTTGCTGAATTCCAATGAAATTGAGAAGAGATGAAATCAGCATGAAAGCATAATTTGTTTAATGGAAGAATTTCACATTTGTTTGGATTTAACCTATAGCCCAAGACTGATGCAAAAAGTTCTACCTCTGATAAGAAGGCTGGTAGCGAGGTGTGTGGATGAGACATGAATAATAAAATTTCATCGGCATAGGCAGAAAGTTTTAGTAGATTATTACCATAATGAAAACCTTTAATTTGGGAATTTGAACGAATCTTAATCAAAAAGGGTTCAAGAGCAAGAAGAAAAAGAAGAGGAGAGAGAGGGCAACCTTGTCGAACTCCTCGATAGAGGGAAAAAGAATTAGAGCGAAGACCATTTACTAAAATAGCAGATGTAGGGGAGGAATATAGCAAAGAAACATCATTAATAAAAGTAGATCCAAAACCAAACCAAGACAAGGTAGAGAAAATAAAAGGCCAGCTAACTCGTTCAAAAGCCTTTTCTGCATCTAAAGAGATAGCGGCTAGCGGATATTTACAAAAAGTAGATTTGCTAAGTACATTAAAAAATAAGCGAGTGTTATCAGAAATATGTCTACCCTTTATAAACCCACATTGCTCATGACCAATCAAATGGGGTAATAAGGGTTCTAAATGAAGAGCTAGAATTTTGGCAAATATTTTATAGTCTATGTTAATTAAAGAGATGGGTCTAAAATATTTACATAATGTATGGTCTTTATTTTCTTTGGGAATAAGACATATGAGAGCATCTTGAAATGAACCACTAGACTTCTGAGAAGAGATAAAGAAGAGAGAAAGCTGATGTAATTTGGGAAGAAGAAGTTTGGAGAAATATGAATAGAATTCTATAGTAAATCCATCAGGGCCTGGTGCTTTACCGCGTTTAATAATATGCATGGCATTTGAGACATCCTGAAGTTGAAAATCGTCATCCAATGCTGCAAAGTTCTAAATCGGAGTGAGAAGGAGGAATAATTGAAGATAAAAAATGAAGAATATCTCTTTGACAAGTGGGGGATTCCGGGGTATAAAGATTTTGAAAAAATGGAGTAAATTCTTTTAAAATTTCTTCATTTTTATAAACCATAATATTAGAAGAATTGAGAATAGATTCAATCTTAGTACGATCTTTTCTAACTTTAAGATAATTCGCTAGCAGTTCCCCGGCTTTATTTTGACCACTGTAATATTTAGCGGAGGATCTAAGTAAAAATGAATTAGCATTTTCCGTGGATAACTTATTAAAGGTGAATTTGGATTTAACAAGTTCTTCTAGACGAGTTTTAGAGTTACTTCGTAAATAAGTTTTTTCTAATTGCTTGATACGAACTGTAAGCAATCTCAATTGATTAAAAGATGCTTTCCTTTTACAAGAAACAAAAGAGATGATGAAACCTCTAGAGGCAGCTTTGAAAGTGTCCCAAAGGGTGACTGGCGCGTGATCTGAGATTAATATGGATCCTATACTAGAGTTAATGATGTGTTGCGAAAGAGATTTGGAAAGGAACAGATAGTCTAGGCGAGATTGGGAAAGATGTACAAGTGAGAAAAACGTGTATTCTAGAAGTGTAGGGCTACACAATCTCCAAGCATCTACTAAAGATCTCTGTTTGATAGCAGATGTAAATTGAGAATGCATGCGGGAAGGAATGAATTTTGATTTAGAGTTTCGGTCAATAATGGGATTGAAGACCATATTGCAATCCCCACCAACTACTAAATAGTCATCTTTGTAAGACATCAAAGTTGATAAGATGTCAGGCCAAAAGGTGTTGTCTGGGGAAGTGGGAGCATAAAGATTAAAAATTGTTAGGGGAACGTTATCGATTAGTAAAGAGGTAAATACCCATCTACCCACCGTATCAGTATCTTGAGTGATCACTTGTAGATTCAACCGTTTATGACATTAGATGGCAACACCATTACGTTTTCCATTGCCAGGGGAAGCAAAAACATGGCCAACCCATTGCCGTTTAAGTTTAGGTATTTCTTTGTCCAGAATATGAATTTCCTGCAACAAAGCGATATCACATTTTAAATGAGAAAGATGCGTTAAAACTCACTGACGTTTTATAGGAGAGCCCAAACCTTTAACATTCCATGAAATAAATCTTAAAGCCATCTACAATATAGTAGTATGAAATATACCTGTGAAATAAAACAACAATAGTGGTTGATATACCTCAAAATCGTATATGTAAAACCAAATATCAAAAGGGTATTTACAATAAATCAACAAAATTGGATGATGTATAAAAAGAGACATATGAAGAAGAATATAAAATAAAAGAAGAGCAAAAATAAGAAGAAGCATAGAGAGAACAAACAAGTAAGAAATACAAAAGAAGCTAAACTGAGGGAATAATAAATATAGATTGTCAGTGAAAGAAAGAAAAGAAGAAAGGAGAAAGGAGGAAGATAAAGATAAAACAGAGAGCATGAAGAAGAAGGACCATATAAATAAGAAAAATATTGACATACCAGAAAAGACAGGGATGGAATGGGGGTGGTGACACCACATAAGGAAGACGATACAACCGATCAGAGAAATCCATGACAGATCAGGAGGGAAGTGTACACCAGCCACAAGAAGAAGACTAGGATGATCAAACACGAAGCGCGCTCCTAACAAGAAAAAAGATAAATAAGCAACAGTGAATAACCACAGTGACAGTAAAAGCTTATAACAAACCAATAGGTAGTAATCAACAATATCAAACAACAACAGAATCTAGACATTTGAATGCCTGGTTATATCCATTTCTTCTCCCTGCAAGTGATCAAAAACTGTTGTAACATCGAAGGATCCCCAAAAGTAGTAGTCTTGTTTTTATAAGTCACTTTAAACAAACAGGGATGAAAGAGGCCAAAACGAGCATTCAGATTGCGAAGAGCTGGTCTCTTGTCCAAAAACTTCTTCCTCCTATCTGCTGTTTGTTTAGCATAATCTTGGGAGAAGGAAAGAGTGGAGCCTTGCCAAGAGATTCGACCTTTAAGTTTGGCAGCTTGAATAACTTTCAATAGGTCAGTATATTCCAAAAAGTAGATGATGACTCCTCTCGGTTTGGAAGGTGAAGATGAGGTGCGTGGTTCACGACCCAAACGATGAGCTCTTTGAATGTTCAGAATTGGAGAAGCCGGTAGATCAAGAATCTTTGGAAGACAAGATTTGAAGAATGCAATAGGATCCGGACCCTCCAACCCTTCTGCCAAACCATAAATACGCAAGTTGTTACGTCTGTTGCTATTTTCAAGATGTTCTATTTGCTTCTTGAGATGTGTAATTTCCGATTGCAGAGGAAGAACCTTAACCGCTACTGCTTGGAAGGAATCCATACGTTGTTCCATTTGCGTCATTTTATTTTCCATGCATACCCACTTATCCTCTATATTTTGAAGATGTTTATTAGTTTCTTCCATATATGGTCTAAGCGCTCGGATCTCCTCAAGGAGTAAATCCATAGAGTTAGGAGGAGGAGAAGTGTCTGGTGAAGGAGGATCTTTTAACACGTTTGCCAGCCACAAGTGAAGAGGAAGTATTCACTTTGGATGTAGGTTTGGTGGTTGCAACTGAAATATTTGATCTTGGTAGCATAGTTTCTATAGAGGGAGGAATAGTATTGCATTCAGCGTCTTCCATGTCTGAGTGAAGGATATTAAAGGGGTTATAATCCTCTAACGACACTGGTGAGGAAGTAGGAATAGATGTGCGAAGCACAGACTTTTCTCTCCCCATAAAAGTAAAGATTGACCTCAGTTAGAACACAGTTAGAACATCCAGGGAAGGTGAAACAAACCAAAGCTCATGAGCAGTAAGGCAAAATAGTCACTACGTTCTTTCTAACCGTCGTCAGCAGAGTTGTGAAGAAATAGTTCCTGCGGGCTCTGAGAAGAGAATGACCTTCACTGTGGAGGAGAGCAATATATGGGATGATATAACTATGTTGGTGTTGACCAGGTGATAGCTATGGTCTACATCTTGGTTGCAGCATTGCTAGTAATGCAGTATCAACGTGATATTCAGTGGATGAGTGATATTACCTCTGTTAAGTGGCACACAGCATATTCCAAATGTTAAGAGTATGGCACGCGAACCGTGAAGGGCCTTGAAATAACCACACACTCACGATGTTAGGAAAGTGCCATGACTTATTATTACTATGCTACCACTTTATAAAGAATTAGTTTCTTGACTTGCCACTTCATAGCATCAGCAATCTCTGCCCCCTTCTTGGATTACGTTATGCAAATATCAGGTGCTGGCACTCAATAATATAGTTAATGAACGAATTCCATTGTTTGCCACTTCACAGCATCAGCAACCTCTTCCCCCTTCTTGGTTTACTTTATGTAAATATTAGGTGCTGGCACTGAATAATATTCTCAGTGAATGAATTTCATTGTTGAAAACAGTAACTGAAAGCTGTCACCGCTATAATTCAGGAATTGAATTCATTGGAGGTGAATTGGCTGCATTAGGAGGTGCGCGGGAAACCAATAAAAACGCTGCTCTGTGTGAAAAGAACAGTAGTGCGGCAGTTGAGACCAAAATGGCGGGCGCGAGTTCAAAGGAAGAAACGCACCCGCCGTAACAGTAATTACCCGTGTCCTCTTTAAAAACAAAGGCTGTTCCCAGCGCTGGACGACTTCATGCCTCCACCGACCCCGGAAGAAAGTGAAGTGCGATACAGGCGCCGCCGGGGAGTCCACGACCCTCCTAATCTGCCACGGAACTCCGCTAACAGGCGACCATCCTCAACGGCGCCTAAGCCACGCCCCCTACTGTAGTCCTACTAAATGTACTTTAAAATGCAGTTTGGGAATCCAGTCCACACGTGCACATTTACCTTCTGTGTAGGCCCTCTAGAGCCTATTGTGAGGTGTGGGGAAATCAGAGAAATTGCAGGGCACAAGGCTCTGTGGAAGAAAATCACTGAGCCCAATATAAGTAGGATCCAGTTAGACTAAAAAAGGAAAATGGTGAGAGCAAACACCCACAGGGGAAGGGGAATTTTCTGCCCATACATGGACAACATCAGTTGAGCAAGGCTGACCTCTAACCGCTTTGAGGATCAGTTTCTGGTCCCGTATTAAGTAGCAAGGCACTTACTGGATTGGAATAGCAGAGACTCAGGATGTGGGACTAACAATAATTCTTAGTTGCTGTGGTGCGGGACTGGGAGGCAATTTGCACGAGAAGAACACACTTTATGGGTAATATGAGGTAATTTAGCGGATGTGGCGTAATGGCCAGAGCTGCCTACTTTAGAGCTGAGGAACCGGGTTCGAGCCTGGGCGTCAGCTCAACATCCTGTAGTTCTGGGCAAATCACTCAATCTCCCCTGTGCCTACCAAAAAACAGAAAAAAATAATGTGATCTTGCGTAACCTAACTGATGCTCATGTAAAGCGCTCCAGTACCTTCGGGTCGAGTTCTAAATAATAAAACTAAAAATAAAAATAATAATAATAAGGGACAATATAGATGGTGAGGTGTAAGAAAATGCAAGGGAAACGTTCGTGTGAGTCTTTTGTTTATTTTCATTTTTTTCTGCGGGTAAGGTACCTGCCTTCATGATGTTGAGTTTCTGCAGGCAGTTCGTGCTTATTCTCTCTATAAATGTATCATGACACAGCTAAGTTTGTCGCCTAAAGTGACACTTATGAGACGTGAGAGCTGCGTGTGACGGCTTGGATGCGAAGGCAGGCTGGCAGGTTATACTAAGTTGAGTCATAAGCTTGCATGGGGAAAGTTTTAAGGTGAATCATTTGTAGCTGTTGTCATCCGAGCTGCGTGTTGTTTATGATGAGTGTTTGCTGATTGGAGGTGCTGGACTGATGTAGGCAGGGAGCAGTTGTTACATACAGTTCCTGATTGCAGGCTTTATTCCTGGCAAGTCTGACTGTGCTCTGTGCTTGTTCATTTTATTTCTTATGCGCCTTGCGGGGAAGGAATACATTAAGGGAAATGTATGGATAATATATGTCTGATTGTGCATGCTGACACATGGGGGAGGCTTAAGGCAATTGAAAAGGCAATTTATATCTCTGGCTCTCTGCGGTGGAGTCTGGCGGTGTTCCCTGCAGAAGTCTGAAGAGGTGTTTTGGAGGATTTCTGGTAAATGTTTGTGCGCTGTTGATAAGATACAAATCACTGCTTTAAAGTGTGCAGTACAGTACACAAGTCAGGCGCACAAAAGCCCGCACAAGCCTTGCCCTCCTTGTTCACAGGCCACCTCCGCACGCAGATCTGCGAGGAAAGGCTAGAAGGCAAAAGTACATCTTGAAGAGGGGAAGGGGGTGAACGCGACATTCGAAATCATGCCCTGTGCGGTGCAGATGACTAACAATTCACCATATAATCATTGCCTGAAGCATTTTTTAGATTACGCAACTGACGATGAAGAAAATTGATGGGGAAAATGTCCATGGCCTTCATTGCTTGGGATCCTGAGTTTTGTCAGTGAATGAGCGGCATTTGGCAAAAGGCACATATGGACACATCCTTTGAGTCCTTCGTTTGAGATGTGTATGGTAACATATTTCATCTGCTTTGGACCTGGCGATGTTAAATACATGCCAACTACCCGATTTCTGTACCTTTTCTTGATGCGACAATACCTGACACTACATCTTATTTATTAAGTAGTATTTTATGTTTTCATTCCTTCCCTTACATGGCTAATTGTTTTGTGGAAGTTTACATGTATGTTTTTGCCATAGAGCAGGCGTTAGTCTACATAATTGTCCATACCAAGGTGCAGCGTGCTAGCCACGAGGACAGGCACTTAGGTGCCCCACAAGGGGGTATTAAGTGGTATACAGATGTTACAGTCAATATGATAAATCACCTGCAAATAATGTTGTTTCTTTGTACAGTTTTATATCCTCAGAGCATAATCCAACTTTTTTTCTCAAAACATGCATGAAAAATTGGCTTTGGAATTCACCCAGCGATTGTTCTCTCACCTTTAGTTCGAATGACTCTCTTCTTACCCTCCATTTTCTGCATGACTTACTCTCTCAGAGTGTCCTGTAAGTCACATGTCTGTCTGTCTTACTTTCTATGAACGTGTTTCTGCAAACAAACACACTACGGGGCATATTTTAAAGCCCTTTGCATTGCAGGTGCGTCACTTTCTGTGACGTGCCAGCGGCGCAGTGTGGTGCTCCATATTTACAAGGACACGTAAAGCCACCCTTGCGTGGCTTTTTGTGTCATTGTAAATACTGCCCCTTTTTACGCAGTACTTTGCGTGAAAGGGGCGCTTCATGGGTGTTGCTGTGGATGTTCCCACGCAACCCCCATGGCTTCTGCCGCATTCCCAGATTTACAATGTTACGAAAACCTGGGAATGCGTCAGAATCATACGCCTTCCCAGGGGAGGCGTAAGGAGGTGCAACGAGGAGAAATACTTTAATTTCTCCTCGTTTTTTTCCTTTTTCTATGCGTGCTGCATTCTGCAGCACACATAGAAAGAGGAAAACACCTCTACTAATTGTTTTTGTGCAGGAAGGTGTCCCTTCCTGCACAAAAACAATCTTCCCCGCAATGCAAGGGTGCGTGCGTTGGCGCATGGCATCCAATTGTGCACTAGCGCAGGGGAAAGCACAGGGATGCATCATATTGTTGTAAATACGATGCAGTGCGGCGCAGCAAAATGGCTTGCAGCACCGCGCTGCATTACTTTATCAAACTCCTACTAATGTAATCTGCCACAAAGAAACTGGAGTAAATGCAACAAATGGTTTCATTTAGAGTACCAGCCTAATCTCAATAACCTACAAACAACGGACTAACCACTAACCTTGGGAGTAGCGTGCTACTCGCTGTAAAGCGCTTCAATGCCTCATCAGGGAGAACAAGCCCTATATTAATGCAATTACAATATACTATGATCTTACAATGCCATGTCTTCTTGTCCAGAGTTTTAAATAGACCAGGGAGGGACCTGTCAGAAAAAAGTAAAACTACCTAATGCAAGCTAGGAAAAAAGCGCAGGTTTATATTCTAAAAATAAAAAAGTGCCAAACTGTCCGCCATAGTGTCATTGCAGAGGGGGCTCTGTCACTCAATCAATCAATCAGGCCTTTGTTAAGCGCGACTACTCACCCGTAAAGGTCTCAAGGCGCTGGGGGGTGGTTAGCAGGTTCCAGTCCATCAGGGGGGCTATCGAAGAGCCAGGTTTTGAGGTTTCTTGCGAAGATGGGGAGCGATGTTGTCTGTTGAGGTGGAGCGGAAGGGCGTTCCAGGCTCTGGCCGCGAGGAAGGAGAAGGAGCGGCCTCCCGATCTGGTCTTTCTGGTGCGGGGGACCACGGCGTAGGAGAGCTGGGCTGATCGTAGGGTCCTCTGGGGTGCGTGGAATTTGAGTCGGCTGTTCAGGTATGCTGGTCCGGTGTCGTGGAGGGCCTTGTGAGCGTGGATGAGCATCTTGAAGGTACCTCTAGCTTCGATGGGGAGCCAGTGGAGTGTGCGAAGGTGCTGGGAGATGTGGCAATGTCTTGGCAGGTCGAGGACCAGTCTTGTGGCGGCGTTCTGGATGTTCTGTAGCTTGCGGGTGAGGTTTTTGTTTATTCCGGCGTAGAGAGCGTTGCCATAGTCGAGTCTGCTGGTTACCAGGGTGTGAGTGACGGTCTTTCTGTGTTCGAGGGGGATCCATTTGAAGGTCTTACGTAGGAGGACGAGACAGAGTTGATCTGGCGGTCCATTTTGAGCTCGGAGTCCAGAATGATTCCGAGGTTGCGTGCGTGCGTGGTCCGTGGGGGTGGGCAGGCTTCCGAGGGTGGGGGGCCACCAGGTGTCGTTCCAGGCGTCGGGGTTTGGGCCCATGATGAGTACTTCTGTTTTGTTGGTGTTTAGTTGTAGGCAGCTGTTTTTCATCCATTTGGCGACGGCTTCCATGCCTTCTCGAAAGTTCTGTCTGGCGGTATTGGGTTCATTGGATAGGGAGAGGATGAGTTGGGTGTCGTCTACGTATGACACAATGTTGAGTCCGTAGGTTCTGACGATGGGGGCGAGCGGAGCCATGTAGACGTTGAAGAGCGTAGGGCTGAGGGAGGACCCCTGGGGTACTCCGCAGGTGGTTGGTGTAGGGTCAGAGAGGAAAGGGGGGAGTCTGACCCGCTGCATTCTGCCGGAGAGGAAGGAGTGGATCCAGTCGAGGGCCTTGTCTTGGATCCCTGCGTCGTGGAGTCTGCGTATTTGGGTGCGGTGAGAGACTGTGTCGAACGCCGCTGAGAGGTCGAGGAGGATGAGGGCTGCTGTTTCTCCTTTGTCCAGTAGGGTGCGGATGTCATCTGTTGTGGCGAGGAGGGTGGTTTCCATACTGTGGTTTTTTCTGAAGCCGGATTGGGAGGAGTCAAGGATGTTGTGCTCTTCGATGAATGTGGCGAGTTGGCTGTTGATGGCTTTCTCGATGACTTTCGCTGGGAACGGGAGCAGGGAGATGGGTCTGTAGTTTTTGAGGTCGGTGGGGTCCGCCGAGGGTTTCTTCAGGAGGGGGTTGACCTCGGCATGTGTCCAGTCGTCGGTGAATGAGGTGGTTGCCAGGGAGCGGTTGATGGTGTGGCAGAGCATGGGTGCGATGGTGTCGGCGGCTCTGTTGAAAATGTGGTGGGGGCAGAGGTCCGTGGGGGCCCCGGAGTGGATTGACTTCATCGTCTTTAGTGTGTCTTCAGTGGTGAGGGCTGTCCAGTTGTCGATCGCTGGCTTCAGGGTGTCGGGGGTGGTTGGTGAGGGTTCAGTGTGTTGGTTGTCTTCGTCGAAGTTGTCGTAGATGCTCTTAATTTTGTGGTGGAAAAAGGTGCTGAGTTTGTCGCAGAGGTCTTGTGAGGGAGGGATGTCGGTGGACTCGCTGGTGGGTTGGGCGAACTCCTTGATGATGTTGAAGAGTTCTTTGCTGTTGTGTGCGTGAGTGGAGATTCTGCCTTCAATCGCTTTTTTTCCTCGCTTTTTCTGATGAGTTGGTGGTGGGCGTTGGTGGCGGCTCTGGAAGTTGTTGTGGGCTTCTGTGGATTTGGTGTTCCTCCAGGCCTTTTCGAGGCGGCGGCAAGTGCGTCTGGACTCTCGAAGTTCGGTGGTAAAGGCTTTCTTGGCGTGGGTGTTGTTGTTTTTCTTGAGGGGGGCTATGGTGTTGGCGCTGTCAGAGATCCATCTGTGCTGGGTTCGGGATGCGGTGTTGGGGTCATCGTTTTCCGCGATGGTTGGGGTGGAGTTGCTGAGTGACGAGGTTAGCTGGTCGTCAGTGATTCTGGTCCAGTTTCTTTGTGGGAGCAGGTGCTGGTGTCTGTGGATGGTGGGTGTTCTGAAGGTGAAGTGGACGCATCGATGGTTAGTCCATGGGAGTTCGGTGGTGTGGCTGAAGGTGATGGAGTTTCCTGTTGTGAAGAGGGGGTCGAGGGTGTGTCCTGCTGAGTGCGTGGGTTCGGTCACGATCTAGCGGAGTCCAATGTTGTGGAGGTTGTCCAGGAGGAATGTGGTGCTGGGGTCCAGTTGGTTCTCGAGGTGGAAGTTGAGGTTTCCCAGTAGGGTGTAGTTGGTGGACGCGATGGCATACGGGGAGATGATGTCCGTGATGGAGTTGGCGAAAAGTCAGCGGGATCAAGGGGGTCGGTAGATGAGGGTTCCTCGGAGGGTGGTGGTAGGGCTGGCCAGTATCTTGAAGTGAAGGTGTTCCATCAGGTCTGTGGGCTCGTCGGGGAGTGTGCTCAGGCGGAGGGTGGATTTGTGGACGATGGCGATTCCTCCTCCAGGGTGGGTGGGGCGGTCCTTCCTGGAGATCTTGTATCCTTAGGGAATGGCGATGGCGATGTCCGGTCCCGAGGTGGTGTTGGTCCATGTTTCGGTGAAGAACGCTACGTCCGGGGTGGTGCTGTCGTGGAGGTCCCAGATTTCAGTGGCGTGTTTGTGGAGGGATCGGACGTTGAGGAGGATGCATTGCAGGGTCTTCAGTTCGGTTGTGGTCTTGCGGGCGGGTTGCGCCTGGTCCGTGGTCTTGGCGGTGCTGCAGGTGTGCCGGCAGCGGCGACAGCTGAAGGGTCCGTGGGTGTCGGCTGGTGATGCTAGCTTGCAGTTGTTGTTGCGTCCTGGGTTGAGAGCGTGGAGTGCCGCTGGGTTGTAGCATTGGCGTTGCGGAGGTCCAGGGTTCCTGGCGCTGGTCGCGGTCGGGTCGCGGACGGGCTTGCCTTTGGCGCCGCGCCTGCTGCGTGCGGCCACCATTAAGTAGGGGTTGGGGAGGGCTGGACAGCTGGGAGGCGGGAGCGGGGAGGGGAGCTGGATTGGGCCAGTCGCGTTGGTCGTGCTGGGGGGGAGGGGCAATGGGGGCAGCAGCGGCAGGGAAAAACGGGCAGAAAAAGGCAAAAAGAGAGGAAAGAGTGGAAATAAGGCAGTGAAAAGTGCAAGAAAAGTGGAGGAAAGACACAGAAGGAGAGTGAGAGGGGGAGATTAAATCAGTGAAAAAACGAATGAAAACGGAGGAAAGACACAGAGGGAGAGTGAAAGGGGGAGATTGAAATCAGTGAAAAACGAGTGAAAACGGAGGAAAGACACAGAAGGAGAGTGAGAGGGGGAGATTAAATCAGTGAAAAAACAAGTGAAAACAGAGGAAAGACACAGAGGGAGAGTGAAAGGGGGAGATTGAAATCAGTGAAAAACAAGTGAAAACGGAGAGAAAGAGCGGAGCGAGAGAAAGGAGACAGAGGTCCACTGGACCACCAGGGATGAGGCGCAGGTAAAACCTGTGGGTGGAGGAGGGCCTCGAACACCAACACTCGAGAGTGCAGGGGCTCGGGGGAAGGCCTCACTTGATGTTGGAGCTGCGAGGGAGGGAGAGCAATTTCACTGACAATGAGTCAGTGGTCTTGCTCGCCTGTCCCGCAGCGGCTACCATTAAGTAGGGGTCGGGGAGGGCTGGACAGCTGGGAGGCGGGAGCGGGGAGGGGAGCTGGATTGGGCCAGTCGCGTTGGTAGTGCTGGGGGGGAGGGGTGGCAGGGGCAGCAGCGGCAGGGAAAAACGGGTAGAAAAAGGCAAAAAGAGAGGAAAGAGTGGAAATAAGGCAGTGAAAAGTGCAAGAAAAGCGGAGGAAAGACACAGAGGGAGAGTGAAAGGGGGAGATTGAAATCAGTGAAAAACGAGTGAAAACGGAGAGAAAGAGCGGAGCGAGAGAAAGGAGACAGAGGTCCACTGGACCACCAGGGATGAGGCGCAGGTAAAACCTGCGGGTGGAGGAGGGCCTCGAACACCAACACTCGAGAGTGAAGGGGCTCGGGGAAGGCCTCACTTGATGGTGGAGCTGCGAGGGAGGGAGAGCAATTTCACTGACAATGAGTCAGTGGTCTTGCTCCTGTGTTTTTTGCTGACGTGGCTCCTAGTATATCAGGGACACTCATAATTCTGAGAGCACAATTCTAGTGCCCACATTGATGATGTCAATTTCACTATGCTGAGCAACTTTAACGTAATTGGCCTGGCATATACTTTTTTTGCGAGGCAACAGGAGAACCTTTTCTAGGGAGGTGGGACACTTGCAGTTGAGGCAACACCTCTTAAATGTGATGACCATTTATTGCTACTGTCGAATCAGTAGTACGTTTGCCACGCTTGCCGCAGCCTCCAAAATTTAAATCAGTCAACCACCCACTTTTAAATTAACCCAAAATTGCTGTAGGGTTTGACAACTCTTTAGTCCAGCCTTCAGTGTGGCAGAGGAAACACCTCTCCCTCGGCAGGGGAGGGCTTGCTACACTTAAATAATGACCAAAGAATTGTCTGGGAGGAAAAATCAGTGACGCCAATTCTGTCCTGCCTGTACAGTATGCCACCATTGCCATCACCTTATGAGAGCTTTTGAAATATACCTCCAAGTATAATGGAAATGTACCCTGAAACTGAGGGCATATCCCCAGTACCCACATTATAGATGTCTTTGACGTGCTGAGAGTGTTCTCCTTGCTCAAGAAGATGCTGCTTCTTTCTGCCGCTTGAATAGTTGTTCTACTCGAGCAGCAGCTTCCTGAACCCAAACGGAAGGTTCTTCAACGCGAGCGGTGGCGGCCATCAGCGACCACCCGTGTTGAGAAATCTCATCGGGAAGCAGTCTGGAGTAAGATTTTCCTCTTTCGCTCTCACCAACTTAATGTTGGTGAGCACGAGCAAGGAAAAAACTTCGCTACGCTACGCAGAGTTTTTCAGAACTCCGCGCGCTACACAGAGAGCGGCGTGAGAAAAACTCTGTGAGCGGAGCAAAATTTCATGTCCAGGCCTAATCACAACCACCCGAAGACATTCACAGTGGCATTTCTGGTGGTGGCAAAGACTTCCCCTGCCGCTCAGAGTAGGGCAGGGAAATGCAGAGGTGGCCAGAAAGGACTTTGTTTTTAGGCCTGGAATTAGCAAAGACCTTTTGCTTTTACTAAAACTATGTATAAAATATACTTACTTATAGGGGCTATTGTCAGCCTTCTCCATCCATTGGTCTGTTTGTTCGGTAATTGACATTTTTCTTCCACCCACTACAGTATACAACATGAAGTAAGGGGTCAGCCCACTTCAGCCATTAGCTAATATCACTGTGAGCGGCAAATTTCTATTCTTTCACAAGGAGCAGGCAGCATTCAAAGTCGTTCCATTCAGTGTCAGGGACTACTGTGGCAGTGTATTTGAGACCAAAAAAATATATTTGCTTCTAGTACGTGTTTTTATTTTTTTAATGGCGAGGACCAAGCAGCTGCTCTAATAATAACATTTTACAAAAAAAAATTTAAAAAAATGACAAAACAATATTTATTTTATTTTATTTACGGATTTATACAGCGCATAGCTGCCCCAGCAACGGGCGTCCCAGCGCTACCCAAAGAACAGGTGCCAATAGACCACTCTAACAAACACCAATAGTTACACCGGAAAGAGCCAGGTCTTCAAAGCCTTTCGAAAAGTCAAATGATTCTGGAGTCCTCTGATAGAGATCGGAAGGGAGTTCCAAAGGTGGACCGCTTGGACCTTAAAAGATCGACCACCAGCTCTGGCTCTTTGAAATCGGGGGGTACACACCAATCCCGAGTTGGCAGAGCGAAGGGGGCGATTCGGGATGTACTGAACTAGCAGGTCCACTAAGATATTGGCAGCCAATGCAGCTTGGGTAAAAGATTAGATACTGAGCAGAACTTAGGCAGTGCCAGCAAAGCACGTGCCGCGGCATTCTGAATTCTTTGGAGGCGTAAAATACAAGATTTATTAGCGCCTAGATAAAGGGAGTTACCATAATCCAACCTGGCTAAAATTGTAGCCTGGAGAATAGTTTGGCGGATTTTTGGTTCAAAATATCCAAGCAAAGGTTTTAACCCCCTCAGGAGTCCAAAACAGACCCCCGACTCGGTGCTGTGGCGGGGGCGAAAACCGTTTTGTGAGGGGTCAAGGATATTGTTCTGCTCTACAAATTCAGCCAAGACTGTATTTACATAGGATTCAGTAACTTTGGCTAAAAAAGGGAGTTGGGAGATCGGACGAAAATTACCAGGGTCCGAAGGTTCTAAGGACGGTTTCTTTAGCAAAGGAACAACTTTTGCATGCTTCCATGTTGCAGGCAATGATGCAGAGGTCAGTGACAGATTAATTAATTCCCTGACCGCTGGTAGTGTTGAATTATAAACAAGACGGAGTTGGTCTGTCTCAAAGGATCAGCTGGAGAACCTGATTTAATTTTAAGACAGAGAGATTCCTTCTCAGAAAGTGAAAGTGAAGGAAAAGAACACAGCGTTAATTCAGGGGTGACTAACCTGTCCTCGATCTCGACTATTCGATCAGTGTTGACCCTAACTGAATGGGAGCTGGCAGTTGGAAGGTTGTTATAAATAGTCTCCACCTTACGCAGAAAAACCCAGCAAGTTCATCACACTGAGCATTGGAGGAGACTGGGGGTCCGCTTTCACATTAGAGTGTTGCATCTTTCTAAGAAGGGAAAAATCATTTTAGGGGGTTCTTACTCTGCGTGATTTTAGCAGCAATGTATTCAGCTCTAGCTTTCCGGATCAGCCTATGATACGTCTTAATTGAATCATGGTATTTATTTTTTGCTTCCAGGTCATAAGCACGCCTCCAGGATCGCTCCAGTTGCTTACAGACCTTTTTAGCTTTCACCAAGGTTTCATTGAACCACGGATTAGATGGCCCTTGTTTCTTACAAGCATTTACAAAGCCAAAAGGCAGACAGACAAAAATAAAAGACCTAATTGCTTTGCCAATGCTTGTTTTTATTGAAGTCCAATTACTGCTCACCTTTAAATCAGGCTATAATGGCAGATTTTCAGTCTCCCATGTTGGTAAACTTACATCCTCCCCAAATGCAGTGGTTGAACATCTGCAGTCTCAAGAGTTGACCACCACAGCGGTAGAGGTTTCTCCACTAAAGTGGCCATGTCCACCACTTGAAAATCACTTTTTCATGAAAAAACATTGAGGTAGAAAATCCACAAAAGGCCATCAATGCTGGTGGACGCACAAAATAGTCCACCAACATACAGGGCATGTGTACTCCAGCATACCAGGGGCTTGTTGTTTTGCATTGTACTATAATTGAATATATATGCGGGGCTACCACTCCTGATGAGACACTGAAGTGATTAGCGATGAGTAGCCATTTATTCCAGAACCTAAGGTTGGTAGTTAATCCACTGGTTAATTAATATTGTTGGTTATTGGTATCAGTCTTGTGCTCCTACAGAAATCACCCCTTTCAGTTGCTCCAGATTCTTTATGGAAGATCAAATTAATAGGAGTTAGGTGTGATCATTCATGGGAGCTCATCCAAATGGTTGGTGAAATGAATAGATAGGCTAGAGGAGATTAGGTATTGTTAGAGTGCATGAAAACTGTTTCAAAGAAGGGCAGGTTCCGGTCTATGAAATAGCTATTTATGTTTTTTGTAAGTGTTGCAATGAGAAAGCATTTTATTTTTAGGTTTCACCAGCACAGCCCTTGCGCTGTGCTTGCAAAATCACTTGTATTTTAACAAAAATCTTCAAAGGGGCTTAGAGCTTGCCTATTACTTACCTTTACTTACCATTGGCTGGCTCTCAAGCGGCTCTCACCTCACTTTACTTACCATTAGCTGGCTCCCATGCCACTCTTGTTTCTTTGCTTCCTATTGGTCAGTGCCCCCTCCTCGCCTCCATCTTCCTCCTGAGCTTCGAGTTTTAGTCATGCAGTGGAGCCCTAACCAAGTACTGCTTCCGGTGGCTAGTGTTCTTCCACTGCAGGCTCCTGCAGGTACTCTTTTTTTACATTTCGACATGCACTCTTATTGAGTGCTTGTCTCTGCAGTCCCTCGCCTTCAGCACCGCACAGCGTTGTTTTTTTCCAACCCCCCCCCACCCTTCCCCTGCTCAGGCTGTAATTGTTTTTTAGGTTTCTTGCTAGTATGACAAGCAAATCAGAATCAGAATCAGAATAAGCTTTATTCGATTTCAGAAATATAAAATCACAAAAGCAAACATAACAGATAAAAACAATTTAAATATACTTTGCTTTAAAATACAAGTATACTATGCTTCTACATCTTGTCCATTTACAAGTGCACTTAATCCAAACGGGTAAACAAATCGTAGTAAGAGATATGCAATACATACAGAGCGATCCTATACATTAAATTCTGGCCTACTTTCTAAGAGGGTTAAACATTAATACTTTTCCTCGCTCTCAGAATGCTTTTTAGAAAACCGACCGTAACTCCAATGCAATAATCACTTTCCAGTAATTGCAAATATAGCAAAGCAGGTCGACATTGCCTCCATCCCCCCATCCTTAGCAAAGGCAGGATCCATCTTGATCTTTCCTTAGCATAAAATTTACAAAATAAAATTACATGGATATTTGTTTGTGGAGACAAATCGTCACAGGGACAACAACATAATTCTCTGGACCAATTATTCATCTCTGGGTAGCTATTTAATCGATAGAAAGTCCCAAATCTAAAACGAGTTAAAACGTACCTATCATACCCCCCTAGACAGCTTAAAAGATATGGTTGGATGTCATATGTTGTTAAAATCAGTTGATGCTGAACTACTGTGGGCTTATTCATCTCCAGTGCAAGTCTGGTTGTCTCTAAGTGGGTCATGCATATAGCTTTAAATTCTTTCCGGGAAATAGAGTTCATTGTTTCTGGGCAAGTATAATAAACTAAGTGCCCAAGATCATTCATAAAATTCTTTACATATTTCTACCAAGTAATCTTGGTCGCATTGGTCCAACTTCATTGAGTCCTTAATTATTTCTTGATTCAGACCTGTGCTACTGGAGGTCCAAATCCTGTGCCAAAGTGGCACTGGTTGTGCTTTGATAACATCTGTAATATATGGAATACCCAACTCACTATGACAATTAAAAACAGGGGAACTGGCAGGTACTGCTAATATAAACCTTAAAAAGGCATTTTCGACATATTGAATAAGGGACGAATCATAAAAGCCCCAAACTCCCGCCCCATAGATGGCAATACTCACACATTTTGCCTGATAAATCCTAAGGAGAATCCCCGGAAGCCTTTTACCCACTTTTTAAAAAAATTGACCACAGCCGCGGTCGACTTCATAAACAGAAGGCTACGACTCTTGACCGCCTGACTCCAAGAACCAGTGCGATTAAATAAAACACCCAGCTACGTAAACGTATTTGTGGATTTTACCCTACTTCCCCCAAGTGGCAGGGTCCTACATTTCTGTTTCCCCCTCCCACAGGTCATGACAAATGTTTTTTTGGCATTCAGTTTTAAACCCAATTTATCCATAAAGCTAGTATAAGAGGCAAGGGCTTTTTGTAGGCCTAGCTGGGTACGGGCCATAAGTACTGCGTCGTCTGCGTAGAGAAGGGAGACTATCGGGCGCTTGTTAACATACGGTGGGTCCCTCGCCTTTCCCACCAGTTCCTGTTCCAGGGTATTAGTATAAAGAGTGAACAGGAATGGTGCCAAGACGCATCCCTGTCTAACCCCCCTTTCTACTTTAAACGACGCAGTACATTCCCCTTTGGTTCCATATCGAACCTTGGCGGTTGCCCCAGTATAGAGTTGTCGCAAAAACTGAACCAAAACTGGATCGACCTTCAAATCCATCAGAATATTCCACAATTTACTGTGTATAACACAGTCAAAAGCGGCTGTAAGGTCTACAAAGGCCAAATAGAATTTCCCTGCTTTTGCCTGAATGTATTTCCCAATTAAAATACTAAGATTGAGAACCTGTTCGTTAGTTCCTAGCCCCTGCCTAAAACCATATTGAACATCACTTAAAATATTATTTTCTTCTGCCCATAATTGTAACCGTTCCAAAACAATCCTTCCTGCTACCTTCATCAGGGAATCTAATAAAGATATCGGACAGTAGCAAGCAGGGTTTCCCCGTTCCCCTTTTTTAAAAATCGGTACAATTATTGACTCCAACCAAGTATTGAAAAAACCTTTCGCACAGCAAGCTTGAAGGACCTGTGTTATCAGCGGGGTCCATAATGGAGGGTTCGATTTAAACATATCGATTGGTACCCCATCTGGGCCTGGGGCCTTTCCACTCTTACTTGCATTTATCTCCCCAATGACCTCCTCGTGTGTGAGTTGGAAATCAATGGGTGAGAAGACAAGGGGACCTCCCCCCTGCTGATTCAAACAGACTGTTACACTTTCTCTATCCTCCTGTAAGTTATAGACATTTGAGAAGAAGTCAACCCATGTCTTCTCGTCTATTGCCACCTCTATCGACGGGTCGTTAGACTTACTAAAAAACGGTGCATTCACTGCCCGCCAAAATGAGGCACTGTCCTTACTCATAGAGGCTTCGTGGAGGGTAACCCACTCATTCTCTTTTAGCTCCTTCCTACGCGATCTTCTAGCTTGATTATATATCTTCCTGCACTCTCTAATTTCCTCCTTGTCTCTCACTGTTTTATGAAGGGCCACCTTTAATTTTGTATATGCTTTAGTGCAGTTTGAATCAAACCACCCTTTGCAATGAGTGCGTATACTCTTACTTTCCACTCTAAGCAAGTTTTGAATGGTCGATGTGATTTGAGAATAAGCTATCAATATACTTTCATATGGGGTAGATTCCTCTAAGCACATTAAAATTTGGTTATAAGCCTTAGTTGCAATTTGCTTGTTTAGCTCAGCTGGATCATGACAAGACCAACGCAGAGTGTATCCATTCAATTTGCCCAGTGATATGTTCTGTGTCCAGACAATTTGGTTATTATACTGTCGCTCTAGCATGGTTGGAAAGGTGATATTGGTGCTTAATGGTAAATGGTCACTTATTACGTTTTTGTGGATTTTATAGTTTGTAATATAGTTTGCATAACGGTTAGGGGCAATTATAAAGTCTATTGTAGATTCTAATCCCCTACCTATAAAAGTATGCTCAAAATCCACTCTAGGGGAGCACATGCAATTGCGAAACCAAGGTCATATTGAAATAAAATCTCATTGAACAACTCCCCCCTGTCAGAGTGCACAAAATGAGTCAGGGGGTCATCCTCTTCCACCATTAAACCACATTTGCCAAGCCCGGCTAACGGGCATAGGCCGATATTAAAATCACCTCCCCAAATGGTGATCGTTTCACCGTCCCTGGTTTCCCTTAATTTACTAAGATCACGGCTAAGCATCTTCAAAATAGCCCCCAGCTGTTCTTTTTGAGCATTATTGTAGAAATTAATTACAATCAAAGTACATTTACAATCTATACGAATCAAAACTATTTGATAATACATTTAGGATTTTATAATTTCGATCTTTAGTGCCCAGAGCAGATTCGAGACATAAACACAAATTCCCCCCTTAGGTCTCCCATGTGTTGAATGGATTGCTGCAGTATGATATGTCTTGAATCCATTTATGTGAATTTCGTCTATCGCCCAAGTCTCTTGTAAACACAAGATATTAAATTTATCGACATCAATGACAGGGAGAACATGGCGGCCGTGAGCTAAGCGGTCGCTGGCTGCCGGTGGTGCTCCCGCTCTGCTCGATGAAGGCATGCTGTAGCGGGGATTATTAAAACAAAATAAACCGCATTTTTTGCCCCCTTTTTTTACCCCCCTGGAGTCTTACTTGGGGGATGTGTGTTGATGCGTCGCTGGACCTCCCGCGCTGGTTCCTAGCGGCCCTGGATTTAAGGAGGAGCCGAAGGTTGGCGGCGCGTGGTTTCCTTCGAGGCAGCTGCTTCCGAGGTGATTCCGGAGGAGCCAGGGGCAGAGGCAGCACAGGGAGAGCGGCTGCTGCCGCTGCATCCACGCTGGAAAAGTACACCAACACAGAGGGGACTGGAAGAGAGACGGAGAAGGAGACGCTGGACTGTGTATTGACGGCGGTGAGGTGTGGATCGGTTTCGAGGGACTCAAGGCAGAAGTTAGAGGAGTGTGAGGCATTGGGGTGCCAGAAAGACGGGGGTATATGTGAGGCATCAGAAGCCGGTAAGCTTTCCTCCCCCTGTTCCCTTATACCGACGAGCCAGGAAAGGGGTTACCTGGTAAAAAGTCCAGTGCAGTTAAAAAAAAACACGCAGGTAATCAAATCCAAAACGAAATCTGCAAGGAGAGGCAGGAAAAGAGGCGCAGTACAGGAATCCATAGTGCAGAGGTCTGGAAAAGAGAACTCTGTGAAGACATTACTAAGCCACCCCTCGAAGGTAAAACTGCCCCAGATATATATGAGAAAGGGGGTAATACTTTGGCAATAAGGCCAGAAGGTAGCCCTGAAAATAGTTTCTCACAATCTGGGAAAAACAAATGCAAGGGTGGTAAAATAAACAGAAAGAAGGGCCATCCGGTGGAGGCTAAAATAAAAATCACTCCATCGTTAAGATCCTATTTTAAGGCTCTTCCACAGGTTTTGGACATCGCTAAACAGGGAGAAGCCCTCAAGAAAGAGTCTGGGACGACATAGATAGCAAGACAGCCTCCTTTGAGATTTATGGAGGATATCGATCTAGGAAATATCTCCTCTTCAACCTCCATCCTCCCCCCGGCATTTACAACTATACTAGTTCCCTCCCCCAATTCCACCAAGCAATCTGCCAAGCAACCTGAACCACTGAATAGCCCTGAGATCCCCGGAGTAGGTACAGTTATGAGTGTAGTTTTAACCACCGAGCCTGTTGGAGGAGGAAATTTAGTGGTGGGAAGTGCAGGAGCTAGTGTCAGTGAAAATGGTAATGGCAATGGTAGTAGCAATGGGGTGAGTAGGAGTAATATAGAAATGGAGAAGACTCCAGGGAGGGAAGGCACTCCTGTGACTCCTTTAGAGACTCTATTTTCCACTCTGTCTTCAGATATTAAGAAAGGGTTTGCTGTTTCGGAGTCTAACCAAGGAGAGATCAGATTTTTTTGTGAATCACTTGAGAAAAAGTTCGATCTTTTAGACTCTAGGATGGTAGTTTTAGAAGACTCAGTGGAGGGGCTTAAAGAAGACTTGGGAGCAGCTAAAGCCGATATTATAATACTTAAGAAGGAAGAGGCCATGCTCCGAGACAGGTTGGAATCACAGGAGAATAACTCCCGGCGCAACAATCTCCGCCTCTTGAATGTACCGGAGGGTAAGGAGGGAGAGGATCTTAGAGCGTACATTGTAACCCTCATCAAAGAATCAGTTCAGATCGATGATTCAGAGGAAGACTTGATGAGGGACATACAAAGGATTCATAGAGACCCCTTCAGGAGGCATCCCAATCGAACAAAGCCCAGGAAGATCTTAATTAATTTTCTGACCTTTTCCTTGAAAGAAAGAATACTAACAGCTGCCCTAAAGCAGAAATCATTGAAACCTAGAGATTTCGCTTTCGAGATCCGATCAGATCTCTCTCGCGCCACTCTAGATCGACAATGGGAGTTGAGCAGAAAAATGGATGATTTTAAAAAATTGGGGGCCACCGCCCAATTAAAGTTTCCAGCACAATTAAAAATTATGTACAATAATAAAATGTACAACTTGAAAACAGTACAGGAGGCAGAAGAGCTTTTGAGAAACTTAAAATAATTCCTGGAAGAATACCTTAGTTGGGAGACTACTCCATATACCTATGGGAATCGGAAGAGGTAGTTAATTGAATTATGATGGGAAGTATTTATAGACCCACATACACCTGTACATATCTGTAAATAATTAAGGTTATAGTCTAAACCTATTTACAGTAGGAAATACGAAAATATGATATTGGAAATAGTATTAGAAATAGTGGGGGCCTTAGTGGGAGCCCTAGCTACATGCAGTTTCTAACAATTGGTAATAGTTAAATATAGGGTAGAGTGGGCCACATCGGCAGGTAAAATCTGGACTAAGTCCAGGTAAATGGGGGTTGGGTTCTCCATGGAGGGGATCAGGGGTGGGGATAGGGAATCACAAGTGGGGGAGCATAGGGGTAAAAAGGAAAAAAAAAAGAAAAAAGAAAATTCTCATTCGCTTTCCGACCCTGTTGTCATTGATTGGTTATTATTTTTGGCTCAGTGTCGACACTCAGGGAGAGGGAGATGGTGTATACTTAGGGTTCAGTTTTTAATCCACCATGAGAACGTTACAATATCTATCTTGGAATGTAAATGGTCTTCGGGTCAAAAGTAGGAGGGAAAAATCCTTCAATATCTCAAAGATTCACCAGCACAGATAATAATCTTGCAGGAAACACACCTCTTGAGAGACGAGATTAGCGGTATTTGTGGAAAGCTCAGGTGGGTGGAGCACTGTGTTAGTTCCTGTCAAAATGCCAATATTAGGGGTGTAGCCATCTTAGTCAAAAAACAAGTCAACGCCTGTCTCCTAGGAGCTATGACTGACCCAAGTGGCAGGTGGGTCATTGCCAAGCTGTCCGTTAATGGCGCACTCATAACAGTAGTGGGTTATTATGGACCTAATCAGGATGACCCTTCTATACTTAAAACCATCTTTGCAAATCTTTTAGGGTTTCCTGATCCGATCATTTTAGCCGGGGATTTTAATATAGTTTTGGACCCTCAAAGGGATAAATCCCATAGTAGTAGGGCAAATGTCTTGTCTAAATCTAGGACATATCTAAAGATGAAGATGAGGCAGAATGCCCTATCTGACATTTGGAGAGAAAGATCAGGTGTTCAACTAGGTGTGTCCTTCTATAACAAAAAATACAGACATAAATCAAGGATCGACTACATCTTGATCAGTAATGATCTAAGGGGTAAAGTTAAAGATATAGGCTATTTGACCCCTCATCTTTCGGACCATGCAGCGGTATGGATGGAGTTAAATATATTAGATAAAGAACAGCGGAGAGTGTGGACATTTGACCGCACACTCCTCTTAGATGAGGCTGAAGCCGGGTACTTATCCCAGGAGACAGAGTACTTCCTAAACATAAATGTAGGTTCGGCAGAACCTTCAGTGGTATGGGATACCCTGAAATCATACCTGAGAGGCTTAGTAATAAATAGGACCTCCTATAAGAATAGGCAGTATAGAGAGGAAATGGCATCTATTGAGTGGGAAATGAAGGAGGTGGAAAGGAAGTCTAACAACAAAGTCGACCAAGCTACATGCCAAGTACTAGAGGAGAAATTGAAAACTCTGAAAGAATTGCTAGAGAATACTATTCAGGCCAGGATTTCTAAACGATGGGAAGCTAGTAAACTTGTCCATTTTGAATATGGTGAGGGGGCCGGCAAATTATTGGCATGGAAGGCTAAAACTGATAGGGTTCGTAACATTATTAAACAAATCGATGATGTGCAGACTAATTCGTCGATAACTAACGATGAAGAGATAGGAGAAGCCTTTTTCACTTTTTTAAAGATTTATATAACGAAGATAATGATGTAGACAGCACATGTGCACGTGAATGGCTAAACCAGATTAATCTTACCCCTTAAATCTCGCTCAGCGAGAGAACTTAGAGCTTGAGATTTCAGAACAGGAGGTCAGGAAGGCTTTTTCAGCTTGTAAGACAGGTAAGGCTGCCGGGCCGGATGGCCTTCCTATGGAATTATATAGAAGCCTAGGAGAGGTGATAATTCCATTCATGACAACTCTCTTTAATAAAATTTTGGTCGATGGAGTTAGACCCCCACCTCATGGAGTGAAGCTAATATAACACTGATCTTAAAACCAGGCAAATCTTCAACTAAATGCGGGTCATACAGACCTATCTCACTTTTAAACAACGATTATAAGATTTTTTCCAGAATATTGGCAGATAGGTTGGGTGCGGTAGCAGGAGGCCTGTTACATGCAGACCAAAAGGGCTTTTGAGAGGTAGAATTCTCCATGACCTTACCCATGATTTTATAGGTGCCATTGACTTTGCCTCTACTTTTTCACTCCCTTTGGCAGCAATGACATTGGATGCCACTAAGGCATTTGATAGGGTAAATTGGAACTATCTAGGGGCCGTGCTCGAGAAGTTTAATTGTGGGCCAAAATTCCGTCGAACTATTAGTCTTATATATAGTGACCCCTCAGCGAAACTTGTGGTTAATGGAAAATTAACCAGACCTTTAAAATCAAAAGAGGAACCAGACAGGGCTGCCCCCTCTCCCCCTCCTATTCGATATGTACATAGAACCATTTGCTCAACGTCTCAGGGAAGAGACAGACATTACACCATTTAAAAGTGGAGTATGGGAGAGGAAGGTAGCCCTGTATGCGGATGATATATTAATTTTATCATCGGATCTGGAGTCATCTTTTCCTCATGTCATCTGTCTAGCGCAGGATTTTGGTCGGGTCTCGGGCTACGAAATTAATGCAGACAAAACAGAAATCATGACATGGAATTTACCGGGGTGTCGATATCAAGTTAAGCATGAGATGCGATATCTGGGAGTGAAGATTGTCCAGGATATAGATAAGATTGCGGAGACTAATCTCTTGAACATCTTAAGAGAGTGTCAAAACTCATGAAGTCCTGGGCCCATCTCCCTTTGACCATCTTAGGTAGAATTAATCTGATCAAGATGGTAATCTTACCAAAAGCCACCTTTCTTTTTAATACCATCCCTTTACACTTTGAGAAGCAGGTAATAGATAAGTTTCAACAATCTATTAACTCATTTGTGTGGGCTTACAAAGCAACAAGGATAGCGTGGAAAAAACTAAGACGCAGGAGAGAAAAAGGTGGTCTTGCACTCCCAGATATGCAGTATTATGCTTGGGCCTTTCAGTTAACACATTCAAGAATGCTGCTAAAATCCCGGGTTCATCAGAAAGGGGAAAATGTTTTTGGCTATGTTAGACCAAGTAGGTTTATCTCATGAGGGCTTTCTTTTTAAATAAGGAGACCAGAAGTTTTTTAAGAAAGTATGACTGAAGGTATTATTGTGTGCTGTTCAAATATGGGCCAGAATTAAAAAATTAACGGGCCTAGAGTATTACTCAAGTCTGGCTCCACTGTGGGATAGCCCGGGGACACCAAGTTGTTTAAAGGATAAATTGGCAGCCCCTCTTAAAACAGCTGGGTTCCTGGTGTGGGAGATTTGGCCACTGAGGGATCACTTTTGCCTTGGGCATTATTTGACGATAAAGTGGAGGGTGGCATGTCTAGATTTAAATATCTACAACTAAAGAGTTGGTCCCAAAGCCTTAAAAAACCTATAGGTGTGGGAAACATTTTGGAAGAACATCTGCTACGGAAGCCAGTAGGAAAGAAAGAAGTATTGTTTTTCTATTGGGCTATTGAAGAGGCAATAGATGGAGATTTCAGACTAGCTGAAGAACTATGGAGAGATTCGACTTCGGATATAGACTTGGTAGAACTGTGGCAAACCTCTTTTAACACTTTGTTTACAGTTGTGAAACCAGCCCGGTTTAGAAGAAACCATTATTTCACCACACATAGGGCCTACTTATCTCCGGCGAGACTTTCCAAAATGTCCAAGGGCCCTCCTGTCAGTTGCAAAAATGCCATATGGAAAATGCCCCAGACACACATATGTTTTGGGACTGCCCAGCTAATGCTGAATTCTGGGAGAGAGTAGGGAACACTCTTACAGACATTTTAGGGTGTCCAGTACTTATTTCCCTCAGGCTCATCATCTTTGGCATATTAAGTGAAATCACAGGCTCGAGCAGAGGCTTTTTATTCTATGCCATTCTGCTGGCTAGACGAGAAATATGTAAGAGATGGGCTGAGGCCATACCCCCATGCATTCAGACTGGCTGTCCTCCTTGTACAAAACCTCCAGAATTGATTTGGTCAGACTGGGAAATAGTAGGAAGAAAGACATTTGGGATTGCTTGGTAAATTGGTCTCCTGGTTAAACACCAACTATTTGTCTTGTGTTGATAAGGTCATCTACATAATCTTTTATTCTATGATTAAGCCTCATGGAAGCTCTCAGACTGTGCTGGGCTGTGTTGCCTCTTTCTTTTGGTCCTCAGGCTCGATTTTGAAAGGACTCACAGCAACAGTCGCCGGTTTTAAGTAATCAGAAGAGAGCACGACCACCCTCTCCTTGACAACGAGAGGTCAGCAACAGGAAGGGGGTTTGTCTGCCACTGGTAGGCGTGCGATAAAGACGCGGGGTATACACCTCGCGGGCCTACGTCTCATAACTGAGTAACAGTGGTGGCCTCCCAGTTTCCTGGTTGTCTGGGGTTGGAGGCAAATGAGGAATAAAAAATAAAAAATAAAAAAAGATATTAAATTTATCAATAAAGTCCACCCAATCTATGTTGTTCAATTTGTTACGAAGACCGGCTATATTCCGAAAAAGAACACTGACACTAGCACTTTTGGATGGTGTTAGGCCCGGAACAACTTCAGTCTGACAAATAAATTCAGGCCTAAGATGCACAGCTCTTCTGCAAGCTCTAGTCTCACCCAATTCCAGTGCTTCACTGATTATAGAGCCTGACCCAGAGACTTGTTCACCATTTAGTTGGATTTCCCTCAAGTTAGTTCTTAATACATTATTGAATTTAATCAAACAAGGTTCACAGGTACTCTGGATATCGAAACCCCTACTTATCACACTCTGATTTTGTCGGGTGGATAGTCATTCGTTCTCATCCAGTGATTGAAAGGGCCCAAATCTATTCGACACCTCAATGTTATAGGTTGGATGGTCAGAGGACAAGCAAATCAATTTTGAAAGTAGAGAATGGTCCAATTTTGGAAGGATGGGGGAACGTCGTCCGTACTTGTGAATCTTATAATTTTTCTGATTCAGTGCATTTCAAATACACTGGGTTTGCTGTGTTTATATAACTAACGTGGTCCTCCTCTGGCAGGTACGCACTTGCCACATCAGATTGGAGTACACAGGATTCAAAAGCATGCTGTATGTTTAAGAAGAAGAACTCTGGAGTCCGTAATTTAGGGATGGGCGGAATTTGCGTAGTCGCGCTACGCAAAGCTCCGCAAAACGGTAAAAAATCTCCGCGAGCACGCAAAAGTTCCGCAAACACGCGGAATTGCTTGTTCCGCCCGTTCGCGATGCTTTTTCCTGTTCGCGAACGCTGTTTGCGTGCTCGGGAGAAATATCTCGCGAACACGCATTTTGAAAGTGCGAACAAGCAAAAATTCCGCGAGCCGCGGATCGCGGAATTTTTGGTAATTCTGCGTTCTCCGCGGAACGCAAAATTACCCAAATTCCGCAAATTCCGCAAGCGGAACAGAATTTACCGCCCAGGCCTAATTAGTAAGTGTTTCCTGTGAAATGGCATCGCACCCCAGAAGCAAGAGTTTTAAGAATGTCTAAAAGTTGAGCGCAGTTTGCAGCCACTAAAGCGGTGGTCAGGCATGTCACACTGGACACTAAGTCAACAGTTTATTAAAGGGGCGCCTACTGGAAAAGTGTACTGTAGAACACAGAAGAGCAATGGGCAATGTATATGTGGTGTTGACCCTCTGCACTTGGCAGAGCTGTCACCGGTTACGCTCGCAATACCACCAATCAGTCTTGTATTTCAGCCTTGATTTGGTAGGCTAGAGCCCGATTTTTAAAACAATGCTACTTACTGTAAGATGTAGGGCCATATTATGACTTTGGGGGTCTACCTGTTGCACCGCCACCACTCCGTCTGCAGGAGGATCACCAAGGCCGTAGTGCACCTGCCCGCTGGATTCAGAGTTGAATCCAGGTTGCGCAGGCGGTGCTGCGGTGGTCTCACGATGGTGGGCTGTTAGGCTCGCCGGCTGCACATTCCTGCACAGTGTGCCATGCATGCCACACTGTGCAGGAACAGTGGTGCAATTACAGGGGGGGGCAATATGTGCCCCCCCATACACACCCTGGCCCAGATATGGCAGGGGACCCTGTTCGGGCCCCTTAGTTGTCTCACTGCCACCCTTTTCATGGCGGGCTCACCGCCATGAAGAGGGCGGTGAAAAGGCAACTCCTAATATGCTCGGCGGTGTCGGTATATTCATGCTGGATACAGACCACCAGCCCAGCGGGATCCTTGATCCTGGCGGGCCAGTGGTCTCGAGGCAGTCCGACCGCCACACTCAGAATAATGTGGGAGGACCCACAGTGTGGCTGTGGTTGGACCACCACCACAAGTATGGCAGTCCTGAGGACCGCCATACTCGTAATAAGGCCCTTAGTTTAAAGTATTCACACAGATGCACCTTTAGTATTGCTAATAATGCACATGGTTAGCCGCATCACGAGTGTGTATGTTGCTGGAACCTCAAAGATAAGAAGCATTGGCAATGCCAATAGTCTTCGCCTATGCGACATGTATTTGCTTTGTTAATGTTTTTTTACATGCTGCACAGTAGTTGAGCTGCTGTGCAACATGGCCTAAAGTAAAATAACGCTATGATGTGGTCAATACTGGCTGCGTCATAGCATTTTTATTTTCTCGGCCAACAAGGCTCAAAGTGAAGCGAACTACCCAGAATCTAGAAGGATCAGGTAGAAGAGAGTCTTCCCATGATCCCTGCCTTTAGCAGCAGAAGAGGCTGCATCATGATGAGACTTGTACAGCTGGGTAGAAGCACAGGAGCATGTCTGGGTACTGGAGCAGGAACACAAGGAGTTGAGGCAGCAGTAGTCTGCGTATGAGGTGTAGAACTTCCTTGGTGGACAGGAAAAGATGCATAGGCAGTTCGGTGGTCTGCTTGCAGTGCGATGTATGAATCCAGACAGGTAGTACTTGGCAGTTCATGGTGGTGTTCTGGTGAACAGGATCTGATAGGGACCAGGGGAGGAATGCAGATGCCCGTTGATTAATCTTTATACAAACTTGGCCATCAGACTGCAGATCTTTGGTTGGACAGCTAGGCAGTGCAGCTTGTACTTGAGAAAAGGAGCTATTGAAGCAGCGAATCAGTTGTCTACAAGACCTTGGAGGAGTAGATGGGACTACCATTGGTCAATACATAATGATTTCGAATAGATCTATCTTATGTTTTTGATTGGAAGCAGCTTGAATTGACCAGAGTGCCAAAATAGAGAGTTGGGCCGCTTAAGCACAGTTTGATAACAAATCAAAGCTGTCTTGCTCTTTAAAGTATCATTGTACCTTTTCACTCTACCAGAGGATTTTGGGTGGTAAGCGAAGTGAAAGTGTTGTTTGTTTCCTGAATCCTTACATAGCTCATGGACCACAGAAGGCACAAAGTGAGAAGTCTTGTCACTCCCTATCAGGCGTAGGGTGGATCTTACAACTAAGAAATAAATCTTTTAGCAGATTCTTGGTTACAACGATGGCATTGGTTCGGGCACATAGGTAGGTTTCAATCCACCCAGAAGGCATGCACACTAAAACCAAAACAAGAGCAACATAAATACATTTGTGTGAAATCCATTTGAATATGGACGAAAGGCTCCAATGGAGGTGGATGGGCAGTAGGTATGGTTTTGACACCCTTTCCAGTGTTGTGGGCATAGCAAGTGGCACAGGAATAGCAGTACTGCTGGGCAAAGGAGAGGGCAAGCCAAGAAGCATATTCGGTATGGACCATGCCACCTCTTCTTACATGACTAACACTGTGGTACAGTTGGATAAGACTTGGAAGTAGCCCTTTGGGACAACAACTCTTCCATGTTTGCCCTCAACTCACCATCAGAGTCCTTCTTTCAGTTTTTTTAACCAGACACTCTCTTCTACATCAGAAGTACATGCCTGCTATTCTGCATGGTCTTTCAATGAAAACATGAGGATTTCAATACCATGAGCTACATACAAATTATCTTCAGAAGTGGGAGACCAGGCAGTTTTTTCAGCATCTCGGTCATCTAGAGGGTTTCCTGCAGGTATTTCAGCTTTCATAGACTGAAGGGCATCACATTTAATAATGCAAACTTTAGAACGTAGTTTCATAGAATAAAAAAACCTTTACATACGTTTTATTTAGAGATTCTGGAAGGGGTGAGGAATACTGTTGCATTCATCGGAGCTCAGTGTCATGAGCAATCCCCAAATCATACTTTGAATCAGTGAAAGTCGATACATTTTCTAAGCAACTAAGGCTTCTGTAAGAGGAACAATTTAGCCACTTAGTAACACTTGGTATACAACAGATTTTGATAAACTCATATAGAATACACATGGAGTAGCCTGCAGTCAGAGTACCTTTATCATTTCTGAGTCTTTAACAGTCAACATAATACACAAGATCACAGTTTGGCAAAAGTGCATCAGTGACATCAATCCAAGGCTTTTTTTATGAGGGCTGTTGTGAGAATACAATCATGACGTTTGCCATCAAGAGCAGTAGAGAAAAAAGAAGCAGGATTTAGCATAGGATATTGTAATAATTCCTATTTGTAAAGCGGGAACATATCACCCCCTTAATGGGTTTCAAGGCGCTGGGGGCTGTGAGGGAGATTAAGTGAACTATTGCCCAGAGTCACATGATGCTGAGCTAAGCTACCGCTGAGGATCGAACCGTGAGCCCTGCGCTCCGGAGTCAGCCGCTCTGGCCGCTGCACCACACCTTTCCCTGTTGTACAAATGTAATATGAGATGCAGATGATAACAGCACTCTGTATTTTGACAATCTTAACATGGATGGATGCTGAGATTTAGTGGTAAGTTAATGATACTGCTATAGCATGACGTTCAGCAACAGTGAGCTGAAACCCTAACAAAATAATCTCAGAAGCTTCACTTATGTGGGTAGTCGCAGCCACCAGGCATAGGCATGGAAGCATTCCAACGGCAATAGCATAAAGATCAAAGGAATAATAGACAATCAGTTTTTATTTATCACCATGATCCTGAGTCAGGATGCCTAAAGCGTAGCCCTTCCTTTCATGTCAATGAAACATGAAAGATTTGGAGTAATTAAGTTAACCTAACGCAAGTGCAGAAGACAGCCATTCTTTCAGAGATACAAATGTGTGTTCTGCCTCCTTGGACCAAGACAAAGGTTTGGGTGTGTCTTTTTGTACAAAATTTTGTAATGCTTTAACAATGTTAGCATAAACATAGGACCCACTGCCTGCAGTAGTCGCCATCCTTTAAAGAGTGCGTACATATGAATATTTTGGCAAAGTGTCACGGTGGTGCTACATGAAAAGGCAGACTCACAATAAGAGATCACCCCCTTGTTGGCATTACTAGGCTATGTAAAAGATGTTTCCAAAGGATATCGTAAATATATTGTTTCAGCTCTATGACTAGGATAGCGCAGAGTGGCTATGTCCTCGGGGTGGGGTAGACCTCCAAAAATGGAAAACTGGATGGCAGACCTCTTGACGTGCTGTGAGCAATCTGAAACCGCTGTCTCCTTGCTTCCTTCCACTGTCCACCCCAGAGATATTTGGGACCCATTGAGGTCCTACCTTGGTAAAGAAAATGGCTGTAAAAGACTTGCACAGAACCAGACAGAGGCCTCCCTGACACAAGTGTTCATGGAAGACCTCTTTGGTAAGCTTACACAGGACATTTCTTTCTTCCAAAAAGAGGTCTCTAAAGACATAAAAAACATGCGCCAGGAATTAGGGGAGCTGAGGCAGAGAGCCTTCTCTTTGGAGGAATTGGGCAATGCTATGGAGGAAGAACGTGGTTCTTTCTGGGGTGATATGGTGGAACTAAGAAGCTAGAACACCACCATCAGGGTCATTTTGAAGACTTTGAAAACAGATCTTGCAAGTCCAATATAAGGGTCACAGGGGTACCTCGAGGTGCGGAGAAGGGGGACATTGAGTGTTATATAAAAAGACTGTTTAACCACATGCTTCCTCACTTAGAGGAAGTAGATATCCAATTTGACAGAACCCACAAAGTCAGCAGCATGGCGCACCCTTGGAACAGCCACTATGCTGACTTGTGTGCAGCATTTCTGCCAGAAGGAGGCTATTATGGAAGTGGCACGTTGGTCCGGCCCGATCACTTTTGAGGGGGCCACCGTCTGGTTATATAAAAATGTGTCCCCAGTCATGCTTCAGAATAGGAGGAAACTCAGACTAGCCACCGTTTTTCTGCAGAACAAAGATGTGAAGTACTGGAGGGGACATCCTTTCCAGTTGTTCTTTACTTGCAACCGAGAGGCACATGCAGTCCGCACCCTTTTGAAGGCCAGATTTGTGGTAGATCTCCCAGACACATGAAAGAGACATCTTCACCTACATGGCCACAGCTTGGAAATGACCAGGAGACACACCACCCAAGTACATGAAACACTGTTCCCTTCACAAGGTCTTCCCGGAAACCAATGAAAGAAAAACTTTAACGATAAAGGAAAGCAGTTATTGACAAGCTCCAGACAGAGGATACAGAAGAAGAGAATTGAAGGACACAAATCTCCTTAGAGAAAAGAGAGTAGAACTGTTGGATAATGTGAACTCTTGGAATGGGAATGAACCAGGCCTATGAACAAGGTTGTGATTGCCTCAAGAGAAAGCGTCAGGGGGAATACAGCTATGCAGGTACTGGAGTGGCTTGGGAGAACGAAGGGGCATAGATGTAAATGATCATGCTTGGAATGACTATGGACCTGATGGACTGGCTTTTTAGCCCTGTCCCAGATGTTGTCAACTTCAGTTGGGGGGTGTGGGTGGGGGTAGTTAATGTTTGTTATGTTAGTGAGGGAAAAATCCAGTAAACTGTAGAAACGTCATTCACATCTATATATTACTGTTCACATGCTACACAGGGAATCCGATGATTCCCAATTACCCAATCCAAATTACCAAAGCCAGGAGAAAGGGTATGAGAAGTGAAATTCCTAAGTATTAATGGCCGAGGACTTAATGTCCCTGCTAATTGTGTATCATTACTGAACATGCTCAGGGAATCTTACTGCGATATATGTCTCCTACATGAGACCCACCTAGTGAAGTGGAATTGGGGACTCCTGAGGTCACGCTGGTCCTCATGGCACTTTCTCTCCTCGTGCCATTCTAAAAGGGGTAAAATAGCCATACTATTTGCAAATATGTTGATGGGGAAGATTTTGTCCATCCTTGCTGAAATCCAGGGGTGAATGCTAGTAGAACGAATAGAGATGCCGACTTACGTCTTCTCATTAAGTATCATCTATGCTGTTCACGATAATCAAGTGAGGTTTTTGAGGGAAGCTTTATCGCAAATCCTGACCTCCCCGGATTCATAGATCCTGGTTGGAGGGAATCTCAATATAGTTTTAAATTTGGTCATGGACCACTCAGCCCAATGGAAGAAATAAACAGTGGCTTTATATATAAAGGATGAGGGCTGGCTGAAGGAACTAGGCCCATCAGATATCTGGCGAAGCCAAAATACCACCAGTAGAAACTACACGGCTTATCCTGCCTCTCATCAGACTTATGCTAGACTTGATCATTTTTGGGGCACAGCACAGACATTGGCAAGAACCCTAAATATATAAATCCGAATATCTGCTCTATGTGATCACTCACCTGCAATGATAATGTGGCAGGATTCCAACTCCTTCACACGTCAGGGTTAAATGACAACCTTTTGAGGAATGCAACTATACTGGGTGCAGTCAGAAAGAGGATCACTGATTTCTTACAGGAAAATGAGGGTTTGGTTACTCAAGTTGCGAATCTCTGGGAAGGATACTAGTGTGTGTGAGAAACAAGTCTTCAGGTAGCCCATGTGCGTGTACAAAGTCCCCATGTGTGAGCAGCAGTCCATCTTGGAACAATGAGCCCACCGTTGTCACCCCCTCCCGTGGGCTGAGCCTACGTGCCGTCAGAGTGCCAGAGGATGTGGGGAGGCCGCATAGTGGTATATTCGGTGCGTATGGAACCATAGAACCTGTGCAAGTCCTCACCATCTTCCAGTACATCAGAGCTCCGCGCAGTGGAAGAGAACTCGTCAGGGGCACCATCGTGCCTGGGCAAACGAGTCGGTGGAGATGACCTTGTCCAATCCTTTCCACAGTATGCCCGATCTCCATAAGGTCCCGGCAGGCCAGCCAATAACAGCCAAACTTCTTTCCGATGCTTTGATAATTAAAATCAATATTGCAGAGAATGCACTTAAGGCTAGCATCAGTATCTCATCCTACAAGTCTTGCCTAGCCGAGATCAACACTGAACTCAACGAACACAAGGACTATTTGATGCAGCAAAAAATACCGAAGCTACAGAAGGACATATGAAAATTTGACAGGGAAAGAATATATCCATACACGAAGGAGGATTACCAACCCACCAGCAATGACCAGTTCTCAGATTATGGCTCTACCCCGTCCGAGAGAACATATCAATCATCTCACAGCAGCTCTAGCTATGGGAGCCGCAACAGCAACAGAAGCCTCCAGGGACTACTTCCTACTCCCCCAATGTATGGATTCCATGGACCTCCAGTCCCAGTCACCAACCCGATGTGGCATCCACGTTTTTCAGGACAACAACCTTACCTACCTTTTTTCCAAAACCCTATCCCTCAACCTTTTTGGAACAGAGGCAGGGGCAGAGGCAGAGGAAGAAGGCGAGGAAACAACAAGCAGGTACAATGGCAGGACACGGACACCCAGCGCCAAACACGGAGCCAAACAACCAAAAGAAGCTGATAGTCAACCTATCGGACAGGATATTAAATGACAATGAGACTCAGGCATTACATCTGGGATTAGGATTTGTTCCTACCCCACATGAGGACCCATTTTGCCTCACCAGTGAGCTTCACCAGTTCTTCTGAAGAATCATATTGCGCTCATTTTTCCAAACTGAATCAAGTACCACACAATGGATACAGGCTACAACCCAAATCTACCTTCACACCTACAGCGGTAGTGAAACCGAGACAAGTGCTCACATATGAACAGGCTGTACTAAAGGATGTGGGTAGACTAAAAAAGACCAATCACTACAACAACCTCCCCACCAAGTCCAGGACAGCTCTCAATAATCTGATCCAAGATGAGACAATCATCATAAAGCCAGCAGATAAAGGGGGAGCAATGGTAATCATGAACACAGAAGACTATGACAAAGAATGCCAACAACAAGTGGCCAATACACACTGTTATGAGAAATTGGACATGGACCCGACAGGAAACCTCTTGAATCGGATTAGGGTCCTAACATACTCAGCTGAGAACCAGGGTTGGATCTCGAAGAGAGAGGCTTCATTCCTAGTAAACGAGACATCCGTGATACCTTACTTTTATGTATTACCCAAAATACACAGGGGAACACCCCTCCGCCAGGGAGACCCATTGTTTCAGGGATAGGGTCGGTTCTTGAACCACTAAGTCAGTTCTGCGATTACTTCCTCCAACCCCTGGTCAAGGCAATTCCATCGTACTTAAAAGACACCAAGGAAGTTTTGAATCTCATTGCCAACATTGGGAACCCTGAAGAAAACACCTTCTTGATGACACTTGAATGTGGAGGCACTGTACATTAACATCTCCCAGGACGCCACTATCGAAGTGATTAATACTCTCTTGAGAACCACAAACCTTCCCACGACCACCCCAGCTGAATTCATTATTGAATGTGCAACCATCGCCCTTAAGAACAACTATTTCCTGTACAAGACATAGATCTACCACCAGATACAGGGGACATCAATGGGGAGTACATTCGTCCCCAGCTTGGCCTGTCTGTACATGGCCGATTTTGAATACAAACACATCAACTGCACTACAAATCCATTTAAGACCAACATCTTATTATGGAAGAGATACATAGATGACATGCTGGTTTTTTGGAAAGGCAACAAAGACAGCTGCGAATCCTTTAAAGATTGGGTCAACACATTGAACTTCTAATTAAACTTCACTAGCTCAATCACAGACTCAGAGATCCCCTTTCTGGACCTCGTGATTAGCCTCACACAAGGCCAACTCAAAACAAGAACATACAAGAAGGACACAGACTGCAACAGCCTTCTCTCATTTGAGAGCCACCACCCTAAGGCCCTTCAGGAAAACCTCCCATACGGGCTGTTTCTACACCTCCGACGCAACTGCAGCGACCTGGCAGATTATCACACTCAAGCCACAGAACTGAGTCACAATCTCCTTGAAAGAAAGTACCTTTAAAAGGTAGTTAGACTTGCAAAAAAGAGGGCACGCAATAACAACAGTGAGGCCCTCCTAGAAAACAACACACGCACAAAGGAAGAAGTGATGACATATGTCACCTCCTATACACCTCTCTCAAATAGAGTAAAATCAATCATACTAAAACATTGGAGGATCCTGAATACAGGGGACCTAAACTTAGAATGCCCCCGTTTTGCATTCAGAAGAACTTCTAATCTGAGAGATCAGTTACTACATGCCAGACCACATATGAACAAGCCCAACACACAGACCACCCTTTGGAATCTTCCACCAGTTACCGGACAATAACCATGCAGTAGCTGTACCGTATGTAACTCCACTTCACACTCCACCACCCAACAGTTATGCTCATTCTCCTGGACACAAAGGCAGCACACTAACTGCAATACCAAAAACTGTGTTTACTGGATCATTTGTCCCAGTACTATGTACTTCATAGGAATGACGACAAGATCAGTGTAAATTAGGATAGGGGAACACAGGAGCACTATCAGATGTGGTCGGAGTGCGACCAAAATTTCAAGGAGCTAAAACACTCCACTGATGATCTCAAATGGACAGTCCTCGAAGCCAACCCTTCCTGGAATGCCACGACCCTCTTTTGACGAGAACAGCGATGGGTGTTACGCCTTCACACCAACAAGAGTGGACTCAATGATGATATACCATGGATTGAGATTTAGACACTCATATCCAATTGCATAGCACCCAATTCTCTGCTCTGATTGATGAAATTCATGTACTTAGACCATATCTCAAATATGTTATGGAGCACCATTCATTTCAAGCAATAGGCACTCGCCTAAACTAGATGAAAATACCACTCTAGCACCCTCACGAGAACTATTGCTTGAATATTCAAACAATACCGCAGCGTTGAGCAGCACTAACTTTAGCATATTACCAGTGGCATGACCATGCATAACTGCAGGTATAGACTATCCAATCCTGCCGCCAACACACCCCCCCAGGGAACAACTCCCTATATCACAAGAATGACACAACCATGTGCTTCCTTCTAGGACGTGCCACTTTTGATACTTACTTTCAATTTTATCACCTTTATAATGCAGTAACACTCACGACTACACTATTTTCAACATGTCACACTTCTGACCCTTGGTTGCCATGCAATCACTTTTAACTGACTAACCATTCCGATATGGCCGCCAGACATGTGCGGTTATACTCGAGCGACCGCACATTTTGTAGCCGCCCACATTTTCTCACCGCATATAATCAGGCACCATGGATCCGAGCAGTCCCAATCCCAGGGACGCGGATACGGAAGGGTAGGTGCGGACGCACAGTCCGCACTCTAAAACTGTGAGTACCCATGCCGAGCCTTCAGCCGACCTGCATACTTTGTTTAAACTACTGCGAGTCCGGCTGAATCTAACTAACTGTGCTCGTTTCACAGCGGTGCACGCTTGAACGAGGCACCTCCGCGCCACCTGATGTGGTAAAAATCAACTTAGCCTTAGGTAAGCGTGAAATTTACTCCAGTCACATCCGTCTGGATATTTTCCTGATCGCAGACAGGACTTTGTCACCCATGGTTACAATGTAGGCATAGAGTCACTAATGTATAAATGCAGTTGCTTAGTCATACGCCAATAATCGGCACCAGGCACTTACAGCACCTTCAAATGCAAGCATGGGCACATCCACCACTTTATATGTCCACATTTGTGTTTACTCAGGCTACCTGCCCTCATGACTGCTGTATATCGCATGGTTTGAGTCCACATGTATATACCATCCTACAGCATAAACTGGTACACATAACCGAAACTAACGATGTTAAGCAACACAATCTGCATCTACCACAATGAATGCTGATGCATCCGCATTGGTTTTTTTTATTATTTCCCATTTATGATGGGCACTTGTCGGCATTGCCTTGGATACATCACTACCATGCCTCTAGAACCTGCGTAGCAGTGACAACATTCATTGCGGACATCACTGCCACAGCACGGAAAAGTGACACTTCGGGGGACCCGTAGGACATTGCAGCGCCGGCCCGATCAGGAGCACCGCCCTATGATGAAGCATGACATCCCCTTGGGGATGTGTGAGGGCAACATGAGACAGTCTTGTTGACTGTCCTCATGACATAGGTCCAGACACACCTGTTAGTAAAAAGTTTCTCCTTTCTCAGGAACAGAAGCCCCCTTTTTTGATTCTTTGATGTACCCATAGGAGCACGGGCTCTGGATCTCCTAAACCAGCTCCAAGTACCCCCCTCCCCTCTGTCATACAGAGAAGACATTTATTGGAATGCAGCCAATAAGACAGCCACTGCAGCTGCCCAGCCAGGCAGTATGCTTTAAAGTCAGGGGCTCCCAGACCTCCCCCATCGGTTGGTAACTGTAATTTTGCAAGGCTGTCCCTACGGTGCCTTTTTCCCCATGCAAGCTCTACTAACATAGTATTCAACAGCCTGAACACCCAAGCCGGCACCACCAACAGTAGGTTGACAAAATGGTACGGCAGGCGAGGCAACATGACCATCTTTGCTACTGGTAGGTGCCCAGCTACTGACAGAGGTAATGTGATCCAGAATGCGATCTGTGAGTGCAACATGTTGATTGTACGAACCAGGTTTCCCTCGAGTAAATACTGCATCTCAATATACTTGAATTCCTAAATAACGGAATGTATGTGGAGCTACAGGTATGGAGATGGATCCGAGTGACAGTGTGGTGTCTGTGTATGTATCAGCAAAAGAGAACATACAAGATTTATCTGCATTAATCTGAAGCCCTGGCAATGCCCCAGATTCGGTTAATAACTGGGCTAGCCCTGCTAAACTCCCTTGGAGGGTTTTAAGATAGAGGATCGTGTCGTGGGCTTATAAGGACGCATGATGGATCGTGTGGCCTATGGGGATCCCCCATTCAGCAGCCTCCTGTTAGATTTGTTGTGCGATAGGTTCAATAGTGAGCACGAACAGGAGTGGTGACAGAGGGCAGCCCTCAAGATCCGATATGAGGCAGAGATATAAGGCCCAGTATAAGCCTGGGAAATGTGAGTCGAATATAATCACATCACCCATTTAATATATTCTGAGGGATGCCGAATTTGGTTAACGCTGCTCTCATATAGTCCCAACACAGTGTGTCAAAGGCCTGGCGAATATCCAGGGACACGCAGCCAGCCAGCAGGTAGTGCCCATGAGTAGCATCCGTTATTTGAAACAAACAATGGATATTGAGGGAGGTACATCACCAGGGAACACAGCCACACCGATCTGTGAGTAGCAACCACTGGAGCAGCCGGAGGAGCCTGCGCACAAGTATTTTACTTAAAATGTTATACTCGGTATTCAACAAAGACAATGGCCTATATGAAGTAAGACCTTCCGGTGGCTTGCCAGGTCTTAACAGTGAGGTCACTAATGCCTCCCGTGTAGTAGGCAGAAGGGAACCATTCTCGAGCAATGAATTATATAATTTCTCCAATTGAGGCACTCAACGAGTTGCATACGTAGAACAGAATTCTACGGGGATGCTGTTGAACCCAGGTGCTTTATTGCGGGCGAGTTCTTTGATTGCTCCCCATATCTTGCCCACTGGAATTGGGGCATTAAGTGTTTCCTGGTCTGTCATTGACACCCTCAGCAGTCAGCAGCGGCCCATGCAGGTAAGACTGGTGGGGTGGTGGGGCCGGGTTGGGGGTGATTTTGACAGACGACGACGAGGGAAAATTATTTATTTGTTTAATTTTCCCTTGTGGTCGTCTGTCAAATTCCCCCCTTCCCCCCCAACCTGGCACCACCGCCCAACCGCTCTTACCTGCATGGGCCGCTGCTGTCAGCAGTGCCACTTGTTGGAAAAAGGAGGTGACTTTCGCCCAATCCGGGGGCACCGGGGCAGTGTATAGTAATGTATAATAGTCGCAGAACGTTGTGTTGATGGCTACCTGCACCATGGCAGTCCTGTGGGTCAGTGTATTAAAAAGAATGGATGTGGGTGAGGCCTCCGGTCAGATTAGACGGGCCAAAAGTGTGCCTGATTTATCTGCATCGTATGTGTCCTCAGAGTATAAGCCTTATAATCTATTACGTGGAGGCGCTCTAAGAGTTCTGCATGGGTTATTCTAGCATCTTGCAACTTGTCAGCAGGCTCAGCATCATTAACCGTGGCCCTTTCCAAAGATCCCAGCTTGTCCTCCAATTGTGTCAGTTCCCTTACGGCCTCTCTGTGGGCTCCCACTACTGCACCAATAGCCGTGCCCCTGAGTACTACCATGAAGGGCTCCCACTCCACCAGCGGAGAGGAGGCCATGTTTGCATTTTCAGAGAAGTACGTATCAATGCAAGTAGCTAGTGTGTCCCTGAACACTGCATACTCGAGTAGAGTGGGTTGTAGGCGCCAGGTGGGGATCGGGGCAGGAACCCTGCCCCATTACAGAGTCATTTCCAATGGTTTGTGGTCGGATACAGTCTTTCCCAGGTAGGTGGCAGGGGGGATACTGTTATATGGTTCTTAGGCACATTATCGACATTGCTAAGTTAGCATGAGCTTCCCTGCCATGATGCTGCTTTTGCACACGCTACTACATGACTTTGTTTTTGCAAGACTTTGTTTGTGCCTTTCACATGAGAACGGGTTGCTTTTCGCGTTCTCTGCCTTTCCTGGAGTTTAGTCTGAACACGTTGTGCAAGGTCGATAAACAATGCCCCTTGTTATTCTGTTCTGGTCAGTCCCTAGCACCTAGACATAACATGCTACACACAGCTGCAGTACTGAAGACTCGTGCTTTGATATTACGTTGTTGCATGTTGTTTTAACACACTTGGAGAAAGCTGTTCCATGGAGAAGAGCTCTGCTGTTCCTATGATGTAAACCTTACATCCAGGCTTTAAGGTATGGGGTCTGCTGTCAAAGCCCAGAGATCGTCCTTTTTATAAAATACACTTCTTTTAGTCAAGGGGAGGGTGGTCAGGCCTATAGGCCCTTATTTCCACAGTCTTTATAAAATGACTTCTCCCTTTGTATTCTATGGAATTGTAACAATGCTAACTGTGCTGAGTTTATGCATTTTGCTGCTAGTAGTGGCACGTATACTGTATTGTAGAGCACGATAGTTAAAATAAACATTTTGAACTATTTCAGTGACTCTGCCTATTCTCATTGTGGACAAGTACGAGTGAGTGAGCGAAAGAGTACGTCTTGCTCACGCGATTCCTGAGAGAGTCGGGAGTGTTGTGTTCTGGGTTGTCTAATCATTTGTAGCTCCGTGATCTTTGGAGGAGAACGAATGAGACACTAGAGCTAGTCGGTTTGGGATTTTGGGTACTGATGTGGTAGGTTGGTACACCCCTATTCACTGAGGTCCTGTTTTCCTGCACATAGTTCTGTGTATGTGCAGAATCCCTGCAACAATACTAGACTGGAGGCTTGAGGAACAAAGGAACCTATCAAGGCGGGAGTTTAACTGATGAGGGTATGAATAGAACGAATATTCTCTCATACCAAAATTACAGGCATGCCATATATCTGAGAGATCCCACACATCTATCCACTGTTGTAATACTCTTGCTAGTCGGATGGGGGCAGTGCCTGGTGGGGTGGGGTTGGAACGGTCAAGCGTCATGTCTACAACTGCATTAAAATATCCTCCCAGCACCGACGGGTACATCACCCAATCCGTTAAGACTGTCGACAGGCGGGATAGGAACTCATCTTGCTCCACGTTAGGTGCATATACACAGCCTAACACAATAGGAGCTCAATCCAGTTCACCCCTTACCAGAACATAGCATCCCTGGGTGTCAATTCTAGTATCCAAAACCTTAAACGGGACACCAGCTCTGAGCCATGTGGCAGCCCCCCTCACATATGCAGAATAGTATGTGTGAAATAATTGTCCCCCCCCCATTTGTGGCATAATTCCAGAGCCTCGAGTGCAGTGAGATGCGTTTTTTGCAAAAATGTGATATGAGCACAGCGCTTATGAAATTGTGCTAACACCCTGTGTCTCATACACAGTTCCCAAACCTCTCACATCACACGTGATGATGTTGTAAGCGTTAGGTACAGTGTGCATCATGATTCTGGACACATCTCCCTTCTGTGGGAGTACCAGAATCCACCCTGCAACTCCTTTTACCTCCGTTACATACTACAGGTGACTCAGTCTAACAGTGAAACATATTCCCCTAATACTTGGTCCAGCAATAAAAAGTCGTTTGACCATATAATAAACAAACAGCAGCCAAATAACCAAGGTAAACTGTGGGCCCATGCTCAATAGGCATTAATAAGACACCCGCAGGATGTCATGTATAGAATAAAGGCAGTTCAACGAAGATGGCCCTTCGGGAACCAGAGCCACAGTAGCTCATGTGATCCAGCATAACCAGATTTAACATAATGTTCCACTGGCATTGTAGTTGGGAGATAATTAGGTTACAACCTACCACAAGAAACCGCTACAGGCAGTCTCCTGGAGGGAACAGTGGTATAGAAGCATTCATTGTACTTTGTGACTCAGTATGAAAAGTTACAGGTGTGGGGCAATACAGAGACATCACTTCCGGTAAGTTATCTAGGGGTAATCAGAATAGTGTAAATCACAAAGTCTGCAGACAGCAACCTCTGAAGGAACAAAAGTCACAGTGTCATACAGGTAGTACTCACAACCTTCAACCCAGTAAACCATGTGTCATCTGCAGAGTAATCGAGGGGAACAGTGCAACGCCGCCACCAAACTCGAGTCTGGAGCACCTCCCTGTGAAGACCTGGAACTGATGGGTTTCTTGGACTGTTGCAGCGTTGTCACCAATTGGATGGCTTCTTCTTGTTCCTCCAGGACTTGTCGCATGGAGGGGGACACTCCAGATCTGGCCCTGCCCGATGCCCTACGGCGTTGCTTCCGTGGGGCCTGCTGTGGCTTGGGGGAGCTCGGTCGTGGAGGCCTACCCTGCTGGGAGTTTGGGAAATGTTGCTCCAACCAGTCCCATGCTTTTTCAGGTGTTTCAAAGAAGACAGTCTGCTAGTCGTGGATCACCTTGAGCCGGGCTGGGAACAGCAGTGCATACTGGCGGCCAGCCGCGCTGAAGTGTTTCTTGACTTCCTGGTAGGAGGCGCGACGGCGCTGAACAGTGATCGTGTAGTCTGGGAACAATGAAACCCTGGCATTTTCTATGTGGATAGGTGCTCTTTCACGTGCAGCACGTTGTACCGTATCCCGGCCCTTGAAGTTATGGGGCCCGATTCACAAAGGTAAAGTTAGACAAAAGTCTAACTTTACGAATTTCGGTATTCACAAATGGCATTTACTACTTGTAAATGCCCTTTCTGATTGCCGAAAGTCGAACGTTATGACTTTCAGTATTCACAAAGGGCATTTATGAGTAGTAAATGCCCTTTGTGAATACGGAAAGTTGTAAAGTTAGACTTTCATCATCTCATTTTACCTTTGTGAATCTGGCCCGAGGATTTTAGCTACCATTGGTCGAAGTTGAGCCCCCGGAATATGCCATCTAGAGGGTACCCTGTGTGTCTGCTCCACCACAAACAGATCCAAGAGCCCAGTAGGTGTCACCACATTCTGGAGCCATTCCTCCATTAATTGAGTGGCGTGGGGCTCTCAGCGCCCTCCTGAATTCCAACATACTGCGTGCCCTCCCCTCTGCATCATCCGTGTGGTCCTGGAGTTGTTCCACCTGCTGGCGCAATTGATTGTGTTGTGAGGAGTGACAGCAAGAGTCTGCTCATTTTGCTTGACTCTATCAGCCAGTTTGCATTGGCCGTCCTTGAGGGGGCTGATGTCAGTTGTGAGTGCCCCCAGGGCGTTGCTCAATAGTCATCTGCGAGTCACCGATTTCTTGGAGGATAATGTCCAGCTTGTCGATTTGAAGCGGCGCTGCCGTTCGGCGAACATAGGGGCATATTAGCAAGACCGGCGATAAAATTATCGCCGCTTTAGCGGCAGGAAACTGCCGCTAAAACGGCGATAATGGGCTTGCTAATATGCGTTATAGAATTCAATAGAAGCCCAGGTTAGATGTCCTGCACATCTAACCTGGGCTTCTATTGAATTCTATAACGCATATTAGCAAGTCCATTATCGCCGCTTTAGCGGCAGTTTCCTGCCGCTAAAACGGCGATAATTTTATCGCCGGTCTTGCTAATATGCCCCATAGTCTTCCAGGGTTTGGGTTAGGGAGCTCTCGGAGGGGGTCAAGCAGGAGCAAGAGGGTGAGTCCGGCTCTTCCGACTTGTTCCTGGTGCGCCCCATTGTTAGTCCCTGCACCTCCTAGGGACAGCCTGTGAATGGGATAGGCACTCACTCAGGCTTGACACACTGCAGAAACGTATGGAAAGCTTTATTTCTGGGGGTGGGAGAAGCCTGTTTATCCAAACGATAGGCTTATGCACCACCAGCAGAAGGGGGTTCAGGAGTCCATGATTTAAGAAATTACCATTTTGTACCACAACTCTTCTGCTAAGTAGAGTGGCACAGATATGCATGAGAAAAACACTGGTGCTTCATGGACCAGTCTGTAGCTGAAATTCAAATATGGAATGTCCCCTGGCTGCCTAAGAAACATAGGCTGTGGAGAGTCTACACGTCCCTGGTCCTTAGGGCCTGATGAGTTTACCTACACACCCTCCCGGATGACTCCCATCATAGGCAATCCCCAAATTTCCCCAGCCTATAGAAGCAACGATTATATGGCATGGCAAGTTGCAAACGGCAAACTAATAAGTGATTTTTGTGACCAGAGACGTCTTAAGGCATGGGCAAAGTGGGCTCTGGGTAAACAGCCAATCACCACATTGTTTGGGAAAGACTGTCCCAGAATATGGGGTGTGGCTTAATAGATTGTGGGAACTCGTGGGAATGGAGACAATTTCACCCAGCCTAGAATCAAGGGAGGTTCAATTTGAGAAAACATGGAGACCATGCATCACTTTTTTGTCTCAGGAATGTTGAGAACTCACCTGTCCTAAGTATTTGAGGGTGCTCCACCTTACACAATCTCATGCTACAGACCATCCGACTGCATGCATATCTCAGTCCCAGGATAGGAGGTTGGAGAGTGAGTCTTAGTGAATGTACAAGAATTGAATACTTGTAAGACTATAGGAATGGATGGACATGTTAGAATAATTGCCAGAGGGAGGGAGAGGAAACGTTAGGATGACTGGTGTAGTTGTGAGTTGGTGAAGTTAAAAGTTATTTATATATATTGCAAGTGAAAGCGATTTACCCAGCGGCCAATGGTTGGTGTAGTGGAGTATTTGTACACAGAATGTCAATAAACAGATTAAAACCCCCAAAAATGCCTGTATCCTAATTGTATTTACACAGTTCTGACTGATATGGATTTTTTTATTTTATTTTATTTTTAGAGAGCAGAAATAGATACAGAATGATTTTCTAAGAAATAAGCAGGGATTAGTGCAATAATTCATTATACCAATAACAATTATTTTTCTTTGATCAGAAGGCATATTAAAATGCAATTATTATTCGCCCTCCTAGCCACAGCTAGGATACCCATTTACATTTCTTAGTGAATTGAACTGTGTTCATTGAAAAGTGCATTTGTGCATACAAAGTAAGATGTGCAAAGTGCAACAAAGTTCGAAAAAACTGTCCTCCCTTATTTTGCTGCTGGCCTACTTTAGAGACCCCCAATAACACTAAACTTGCCTCTGGGAGTATAGTGGGCTATACAGCCTGACTAATGACCTCAAATAATTCCAGACAAAATTTGGTAAATAGTGGGCAAGTAAAAAACGTAAGGAGCCAGCCTCCTGCACCTTGCTGGTGACAGTCGAAGCAATTGTCCGACACCGACGAGTAAATTTTATGATGATCCGCCGGGATGTAATATGCCATCCAGCAAGATAGGAATTACGGGGCATATTATCAAGCACGGCGTTAAAATTATCGCCGGTTTAGCGGCAGGAAACTGCCGCTAAATCGGCGATAATGGGCTTGATAATATGCCCTGGAGAATTCCAATAGAAGCCCATGTTCTGGTGTCAACATGGGCTTCTATTGGAATTCTCCAGGGCATATTATCAAGCCCATTATCGCCGCTTTAGCGGCAGTTTTCTGCCGCTAAACCGGCGATAATTTTAACGCCGTTTCTTGATAATATGCCCCTACTTTCTTTTATAGCTTGCAGGGATTTATATCCGATCTCTGAAATGGAGTGCCAGTCACTTTCGGACACATTGCATTGTGTTTTTTCAGTAACCTTGGGCAAAAATCTGCTAATATCCTCTTTTGAGGACTGGTTCCACAACAATTTCTACCAGGTTCCTATCCCTGTCAATTTACTTTTTACAGGTGCGCTGCTGATAGGGTGTGATCCTTGACTATCTCCCTGGATATTGGCTTTCAAAAAATGGACTATCTGCCCAAATCTTAAGAAGTAGGGGCATATTAGCAAGACCCACGTTAAAATTATCGCCGTTTTAGCGGCAGGAAACTGCCGCTAAAACGGCGATAATGGGCTTGCTAATATGCGTTATAGAATTCCAATAGAAGCCCAGGTTAGATGTGCAGGACATCTAACCTGGGCTTCTATTGAAATCCATAACGCATATTAGCAAGCCCATTATCGCCGCTTTAGCGGCAGTTTCCTGCCGCTAAAACGGCGATAATTTTATCGCCGGTCTTGCTAATATGCCCCAACGTTTTAAAACCTATTGAGTTCCAGAACCTAACTTCCCTATCTGATAACAGTGGCCCCAAGAATGTATCCCCCTGACTCAGTTAAAAATAACAATTGAAAGGAGACTGATATAATTTATTAAGAATGCACAATTGTCCTCTGAACTCAAGTAGAAGCTTATATCTGGTATTTTAAGGTAGTTTTGCTGTTTTGATAAAATCTGGCAAACTAATTTCGGACTCCTGCACTATTTTAGTTTATATGGTGATTATATCCATCATATGAATTTTGTTGACTGTAGTATGCATAATAATCTCTCAGGTTTCATACTGACTGATTATGTGCAGTGTGCTGCAGCCTCACTGAGATCCAGGACAGAGGTTGAAACATTGGGATTATAGCCTGAATTTCCTAGACTCTTTTTTCCAGGGGAAAGGTGCAAAATGACACCGTGCTCCAATGAAGGTAGGCATCTGCGAAGGAGTCAGGTGTAACTTCGGCACATTCACAGTGAAGGTAGTGAAGATAGTGAACCCCAAGGATGTTAGGAGGTTCACTGTAGTTTGGAGGTGGTTGACGGCTGCCCGAGGCAAGCCCACCTTCAACAACCAGTTGTTGAGGTAGGGAAAGACTCGGACCCCGACCTCTGAAGATGTGCTGCAACCACTGCCATCCCTTTCGTGAACACCAGAGGAGTGCCTGTAGGGCCAAAAGGGACCACAGCAAACTTAAAGTACATGTGACCTACAGTGAACAGCAGGTAACGCCTGCAGGAAGGAGATGTGGAAATAAACATCCTGCAGGCCCAGCGTTACCATCCAGTAGCCAGGGTAGAGGACAAATAGAACCTGGGCCAGGATGAGCATTTTGATCTTGTCTTTTTGCAGAAAGGCAAAGATCTAAAATTGATGGAGGCCACGGTCCTTTTCAGTACCAGGAAGTAGCGTGAATAACAACCACAACTTCCGGGGCAGATGCCTTCTCTATGGCTTCTTTGGCCAAAAAAGCCTGCACTTCCTGCTGTAAGAGGGACAGACAGTTCTCTGTCATCCGGTCTGAGGACAGTGGAAGGAGTGGCGGGGTTCTGAGAAATGGTAAGGCATAACACCGCTGAACAATTTGTAGGACCCACTTGTCCGAAGTTATTGCCTTCCACCCTGGTAGAAAATGTCAGATCCTGCCTCCGCCAAGATGGCTCTGGGCCATCAACAATATGCTACAGAGGCTTAGTTGGTGTGGCAGCTGGGGTTGCAGAAGATTGGGCTGCACACTGTCCCTGTTGCCCTCTCCTGGGGCACCACAGCCATGCAAAGGCTGGAGTGAGTGCCCCACTGGCTGGGGCTGTTGGCGGTACTGAAAACCCCTGCCATAGCCATGGAGGGGGTGAAAATGCTGACACGGCTGGCAGGTAGGAGCAGAGATGCCCAGTTAGGGCACTATGGCCCTGCTATCTTTGAAGCGTTCCACGGCTGAATCTACCTTCACCCTGAAAAGCCGGGAGCCATCAAATGGCATGTCCATAACACTGGTGTGGACGTATTATCCCAAAAACCCAGTGGACAGCCTCCTGCGAATAGCCATACTCTTGCCAACAACCCTGCCAAAGGACTCAGGGGTATTAAACACCCAGCGGATGGTGAGCTTGGATGCATCACCCATACTACATGGTCTTGGAAAGTATGGCCAGGGCTTCTCCCATGACCATTTGCAATACTTGGGCCACTGAATCCCATAGGACGTGAGAATAGGGGCTAAGAGGCAGCTAACATTCACCAAGCAAAGGGTCAGACTTGTAGAGGAAAACAAATCCCTTAACATATGTTTCCAACATCTTTGATTCCCTTCAGGGAGAGTAGTGGGGAACAGGTTTGAGTTTATTCTGCTTGCCGAAGCCTGCACCACCACTGGAGTGGTGTGCAGGCTGAGGAAGGCTGGGTCACCCGGAGCAAGGCAATGACACCTGGCAATCTGGTGATTCACCGGTGGACCTGAGCAGGGCTTGGCCCAGGAACCTATCGGTAAAAGCTTCATCGAATGGAAGGGGCCCAGAACTCCTCTGGCCAGGCTGCAACGCCTTATTCAAGGGTATGACGTTGAAGATCAAGAGCCTCAAACACCTTTTGCATAACCATAGCAAAGGATGCCCTGTCTTGCGTGGCAGGCCCCAAAGGGGAATCTAGTTCCGTGTCTGGGGCTACTGGCATTCTGCAGGTCTCCGTACCAGTTGTCCTCTTGCTAAGGCTGGGCAATCTCATCTTCAGCACCTTTGCCCCATTATCAGAGTCCGTGCTGAATAATTCATGAAGAACATAAGCACTGCTAGCTGTTTGAGGCATTGTGTCGGAATCAGAAGGGTGGTAAAAAGGTTGTGGCTCAGATAAAGAAGTGTGTGGGTCGAGGCCAGTGCAGCGCTGTCTCAACATCTCAATGTCAGACCGTGCTATGGGTTGGCTGCTGTCACCCCGAGTTGATGGCACTGGAATCGGCATCGGTGGATCACTTTCCCGCATTGGTTGTGGCAATGGGGAGGAAAACCCTACCAAAGTTGGTCAGGTGCCCAGAGCAGTCCTGCTTGGACTTCATACACTTCTTCTTTGATTTACTGAAGGATTTAGATCGCAAAGATGATCTGTTGCGGGAGGGAGCTCGGGACCAGGACTGAAACCTGCCTTTAGACCTCGACCGATCTTGGCATGGGATCTTGCGGTGCTTCGCCACAAAGGGCTTCACTTCCTGGTCTAAAATGGTGTTGGGGTGCATCAAGGCACAATCACTGTTGGCCTTGGAGTCATGGTTCAACCTTCAGCACCACTTGTATATCACATGTGGGTCAGTCACAGACATTTGCTTGCGACATTCCCCACAGGGTGTGAACCCTGTATATTTGGCAGATGGCATATTCCCTTGCACACTGTAGAATATTTCCAGAAACCTTCTAGAAAGTATCTCAATAGGATGAGGGGTAGCTCTGGGTCAGCACCTGTTGGGCAAGGCCGGACTGGCCGTAGCAGGCACCGGGCATTTCCCCTGTGGGCCGCCAGGGTGGGGGCCGGTTTTGGGCCCCTGAGGGGCCGTTTTTGTTACCGGTGGCCGGCAATATCGGCCTCCTGTAACAAAATTAGCTGAAACCGGCCCTAGCAAACAGCTCGGCCGCACCCCCACCCCAAACCCCCTCCTCCCTCCCGCCCCCTCCATGGGCCGGCCGAGCAGTTTGCCAGGGCCGGTTTCGGCTCCCAGTCCGGCTCTGCTCTTGGGGCAGAAAGAAAGTAACTGATGTCAGTGCTTATGGGCGCCGCCTATGTAGGGCTGCGTATGTCACTTCTGGAGCAGAGCGACATTGGTGAGGAGGCGCATGGCCTGCTAGCATGCAGGAGTATTGCTTAAGATTTTCTGGATCCAGTTTGGTTCCTGTTAAGTATTCAAAAGTTGAGGAATCTGTGGTTAGAAGTTTCTATCTGGAAGAAAAGTTCTGTACACTGATCCCCACGTGTTGGATACTTCCAGGAGCAGACTTTTGGGACTCAAAGGTTCTATGGTTGCTAGATCAGTGAATCTCTTTCATTTACACATTGGACAGATAGACTCTGTGCTAAGGTTTCTAGGCAACCCTTGCCCTCACTTCTCCACACCATTTGAGAATCTTCTGCTCTAACATGTCAATTCCACTGGTACTTTTGTTATCTCGGGACTCCTTCCATACCTACCCAAACTGGTTCTACCCGGAAAACAATTGAAACTTTCAATTCTTAATCTTTAAATAGTCGATCAACACAATCTGACTTCATATTTCAGTAAAAACCTTCGATTGGATCACCTTCATACAATACAACCATAGCCACATCATCTTACTTCTATCTTTCACCTTCAAACCCTATCACTTGGACATTGGCATCTCCAGGTCTTAACCATCAATGCCCTTCATTTCAACATCTATCTCAGTCCTTTGCATTGACTGATTCAATCCTTTGGCCTTCCTTGGTATAACTATGCACTTGAGACACAGATAATCCCTAAATTACAGCACCTGAATGTGAGTCCAGATTAGAATATTTGGACACAGCCAATGCATGCATGATCCCTCTGGCCAGAATCATCCGCTCTCACGACATCGATGTCCTCTCCTATGCTGACGAAATGCAACTCATTCTCTTCCTCATTGACAAGACACCCAGCATCTGGAACAAGTTTACTGCCTGCATGACTGAAATCGGCAATTTCGTTTTTTTCACTGTTCAGCTTCAGACAGTTCGTCTTCATCCAGAAGACCAACTGTCTGAAGCTGAACACTGAAAAGACCGAAATTGTGGTGTTTGGGAAAAAGCACTTCACCATGGGACTCCATCTGGTGGCTGTCAGAGCTAGAATTCACCCCCACCCCCACCACCTGCAGCAAGAACCTCAGCATCCTCAACAAATTCAACATGACTTCCCAAGTCAACTCCGTCAATGCCTCATGCTTCCACACTCTGAAGATACTGAGAAAGATTTTAAATTGGCTACCAATCAGCATCAGGAAAAACAGGCAATTCACCAGAAGTATGCAGATCATTTAGAACTCGGGAGACAGAATCACTCTCAGCCTCTCATGCTGCACTCACATCACACCCCACCTCCAGCGACTCCACAGACTTCCCATACACAAACGAGCACAATTCAAACTCCTCACCCACACTTTCAAGACACTACATAACATTGGCCCAGTATACCTCAACAAGCACATCTGCTTACACAAACACTCCAGACAACCCAGATCATCCAGACTCCTGTTCGCACATATCCCTTGCACACAGAAATCCAGATCCGGGGGTTGTGCCTTCTGCTATATCACTCCTAAAGCGTGAAACGACCTGCTGCTACACATAAGAGCCTCCTCCTCACTTCTTGAATTCCACAAGAAGATGAAAACCTGGCTTTTAGAGTAGTCTCTGGAGATAAACAGCGTTTAGTTTGCATGCTAAACAACGCATGCCATAACAACGCGGTCATTACAACGACCGCATTGTTATTTCGCATACCGTTATAAAGCAAGTCGTAACAACGACTTGCGTTAGGGGACAGAAGGTGTTGGATTTAAAATCCAACACCTTCCCTAGTGTCCACACAGACTGGAGTTGGAATAGTAAATTATACTATTCCAACATCCAGCGCCTCTAAAAGCAAGTCGTTGTTCCGACTTGCGTTGTAACGGTATGCGAAATAACAACGCGGTCGTTGTAACGTCCGCGTTGTTATGGCATGCGTTGTAAACGCATGCAAAAAAAATGGCCTATATTCGTCTCTGGACCCTAGCTATGGCCATACTCGCACCTGCTCAGCACCAGGATACCCTGTCTGGTGACAGTGTGCTCTTCAAATCTATATAACATAAAATATAGCAAGTAGTCCTCCACCGTATCTGCGGACTGGTTGACCACCTATCAAACTATAAATATGCACCAAAATTATTCATTCTTGGCGAACAACAGTTTGAATAGGATCTAGTGAGTGTGCACAATTTTGTTACTTAAGAAACGTGAGTATTTCGATAGCACTGGAATTAATTGCTTTTAAATCAACGTATTCAGATGCTAAACTTTGAAAGTAGCTAGATACTAAAGCTACAGAGTTATGCATATTTTGCCCTTAATTGCATTATGTGGCATATAATTTGCCTTTTTTTTCTGAATCATTTGTTTTTCCTTGCTGCAAAATGTTGAAAATCTTGCTGTGTAATTTGGTCTACCACTGCTGCATTATTCAGTGGCCCCAACAATAGGATGTTACTTTCATTATTATGCATTGTCTCATAAGTGCAATAAAAGTGGTTGTGACCATATCTTACACTCTAAAAGTGCCAGGACCTGTTTTTGCTATTGTTCATCGTTTAAACTACCATACTTTACATATAGCTAAAGAAAGAGTCCTTGTTTTTAAAAGCCATGACTATGACTGGACATTGAGATTACATAAGACATTATTGCGTCAATCTGTGATTCATTTCTGTATCTGCTACCACCATTTTTTTGCAGTTTTTATATAGCGCGAACTCGACCCGAAGGTATTGGAGGCTTTACATGAGCATTAGTTACGTTACACAAGGACACATTCATATTTGGTAGGCACGGGGAGATTAAGACATTTGCCCAGAATCACAGAATGCTTTGCCAATGCCAAGACTCGAACCTGGTTCACCAGTTGCAAAGTCTTTATGCCACATCCTCTCCCCTAGAGAAGTAAGACTTGAACACTCCCTCTAGCTGCTGGAGGTAAATTGTTTACCCAGCTGGAGGGCAGTATTGCCCAGATCCTGCGACACCATTGACAAACAACCGCGCCCATGCAGGGCCTAGTAATCGCTGACTGACATAGAGAAACGGCCTCACAGCACTATGGCCACACAGTCTCTTCATATGGCCCGCTTCTGGACACAGGTGTAAATGTATCCATTGTTCCGTTTGTTTTTCTCTTTTATTCTGTTTTTAAATTGGTTTCCGATACCTCCCTTCCTTGTAATACTCCATTTCATCTAGGTAGCGCTCCACTTTAATAAATTCTATGGCATCCAACAGGTCACACAAAGAGGAGGGGGTGTACTTGCTCCCCACCACAGCTGTGAATATATGATTCAGGGTTGGCATGACTACCCACAATGCACTGCATTAAAAGCATTAATAAATACTGTTCCCACCGTCTGGCAATAAATGCCTAGAGTGCCCATTTTTCAGGTAAATGCGTGAATCGCTGGGTTAAGGCCACTTCCTCCACATTTGTCAAACGTCTTTGAGAAAATCCATTAGCACTTGAAGCAGTAGGGTGGGGTGTGAGGCTGAGGGGGCGTCGAGCCCTGCATTAATGACGCTGAATCAGCCGCCTGCGGAAAGCCATAAGCTGCCGCAGTGTGCACCTTTACAACTGGCTTCGCTTGAATTTCTAATGCACGCGTGCAGGCGCCCGCCGGCTTTTTATTTTTCTATAAAGAAATGTTTTTTTTTAACCTGGAAAATACTTATCGGCCAGCACAGCGGTGAAGGAAGCATGACTTGAGCCCTAATGCGAGCAGGAACAAAAACGTAGGTGGTGCTGACCCCCTAGCTGGGTTGTAGAAAACAGCTATAGTTGGGGCCTCATTTATGAAAAGTGTTGCATCGCTGCGTGAAAACAGCGATGCAACACTTTTCAATGCGCCCTCATTGCGACACCATGGATGCATCGCATTTACTATACGGCGTTCCATGTCGCAAGGATTTAAAGACGCGTCAGTATTTCTGACGTATCTGTAGGCGCAAAAGTGACGCATTGCTGGGGTGTGTCTGAAAACAGACGCAACTCCAGCAATGTGTCCTTTCACATGGGGCAAGCCCAATGTGAAAGGGCCTGCGTCACTCCTTACTCCTGCTGTGAGGCAGACATAAGGATTTGGCGCTGTGGCGTACTAGAAGTGTCGCAGTGAAATCTCATAGATTTCACTGCTACACTTCTACGAGCCTTTTCTGCACCGGAACGCCCACCTTGCATACATTATACCTGTTGCAGGTATGATAATGTAGCGCAGGGGTTTACAAAGTGACTCATCTGCCTAGATGCATCACTTTGCAAAAACAACAGTTGATGGACAGAATGCAGAACAATGTCATACATTCACCCCAGTACAGAGATCTGGGCCTAAATCCATCGTTTTTTTGCTCACCATGCCATTCCAGTTTGAACCCAGCCATATGCAAATTAGTCTTGACCCTGTGCCCCATGGGAACAGTCCAGCCCGAACTACCAAGCCAGGTCCTCCCTGGACTGGAAACAAGCATCCTAGGACCGGTTTCGGGGTTTCACCCCTCTTCAGCCAGGATAGCTTGATTCCAGTGGCATGGAGAGTCCAGGACCCACGTCTGGGCATACCCGTCCCACTCGGGGTGACAAATGCAAAAACAACAGTTGATGGACAGAATGCAGAACAATGTCATACATTCACCCCAGTACAGAGATCTGGGCCTAAATCCATCGTTTTTTTGCTCACCATGCCATTCCAGTTTGAACCCAGCCATATGCAAATCAGTCTTGACCCTGTGCCCCATGGGAACAGTCCAGCCCGAACTGCCAAGCCAGGTCCTCTCTGGACTGGAAACAAGCATCCTAGGACCGGTTTCGGGGTTTCACCCCTCTTCAGCCAGGATAGCTTGATTCCAGTGGCACTTTCTAAATATGGCACAGTTTGGCACATTTTTTACGCTCCCACAGTGTCACAAACATCAACGCAATGGTGGCGTAAGGGCCTAATAATTAAGGCCCTGAGTATACAAAGGGCCCCACATAACCCTGTTCCCTGTACCACTGCACCTGCTGCGCAACGGATAGCTACATCTCTGAACCAGCAATATAAGGGGCTACATTATATGAGTGTCTTAACCACTAACTGTGAGAACATCCGTGGTCGATTATGACAAACCCACCTTACTCCATGTTATCAATGGTTCCATTCATGATTCCTGGGCTTTCATGTGACAAACTAATGCATTCTGGTTGTAGTAGTCTTTGTTTGTGATCACTGACTTCATTAGACTAACACACCTGACAGCAATGAAGTGTTGGTTAAATGTTAAACTCTGCCCATAGTGACATCGTGTGAGGTGTGAACCGCTGCCCCTTTTCATATTCCAAGACTCGGACAGCACACAGCTCTGTCAAGGGACTCGAGTCTCACTTAAGCTCTTCTGCGAGTCCAGAACCAGGCCCACCAATATCTCTGCCAATGCACCACAGTTCTTGCCTACAATACACCCTGCTATCCTTGTAGCTGTTCTAGCACTGAAACCTCGGCGAGGCTCTGTGGTTTTTCGTTTTCCAAGAGGCATTTTAGTGGATGGGGAAACTTTGGACGACCATGGCAGTAGCTTGGTTTGAGCTGATTTGATTTCTGGGAGAAAAGTGTAGATTTAGTGTTGAATCCCTACAATTTCTTTTGACAAGAGGTTACTGCTGAATGAATGAATGAATGGTTTAACTTGATAATGCGCACGAATCACCCCAACCAGGGTATCTCAACGCAGCGACAGTACAGTAAAGCCAGAAAGATTCCAGGTCTAAAACAATGGCATTTATAGTGAATGTGTGATGGTCTGGACAGGTTCTAAAGAGAGTGGCAATTTGTTCCCGATGGTGGGGGCCAGCCAAATAAGAAAAAGACCTTCCACCTCACTAGATCGACGAATGCGTGGGACCGACAGTAGCTCTTTCTCACTGGAGCGCAGGCTTCTACTGCTGTTGGCCTCAGTTGTTTATAGACATCACCAAGCACCAGATTGTAAGAAGAAACTTATTTATTCCATAGACATGACAGAATTTCAGTTAGTGAAGTTTTCGGAAAAGATGGTTAACCTAAGAGCACTGTGGAAGAAAGGGCAGAGTGCCAATGCTGCCCACGAGTCTAGGAAGAATCCTGGCAGCTGCTCTGACAGCCAGATCGCCTGAAATGAACTGTGTTGTAGTTGGTGGCACCATTGGTGGCAGAGTCATGGATCTGTTTTAGCACAGGTGGATAATGCAAGAGAGGCGCTAATTTGATTTGTGTAAAAGTTGCCAAAGCCAAGGGAGGTGGTGATTCAGTATTCGCAAAGGTTGCCAACTGGTGTCAAGATGAGATATTCTACCACTGGAGAGAGACACTGGAAGTTGGGTGGGCGCGCAACTACGACTTTTTGGTTGTTTCTTTGGATGACCGTTATGGAAGGCTGGACTGGAGGCTATATTCTTTAGCAAAGACTTAGATGCAGCTCGCACTTGCAGGTGGGTCACACGATTGCTAAGTCTTGTATGAGTTAGTGTATTGTAGTAGTTATTGAAGCAACAGATTGCCTGCATTGGTTGTGGGAAGAGGAGGAGTAAGAGGAAAAGATGGACCTGTGCCACTCCACTCCATTCCATGTCGCTCCCCTCTACGCCACTAACTTAGCTGTGCTGAACAGCAGCCACGCTGGAGTACAACAGGGTTAAAATAACACATTGGAAAAGCCAGTCGCTTTTGCATAGTTGAAATCAATTGGCTTTGCCAATGCATGTAATGCAAGGTAAATAGGACTAGAGGAAGTGCAGCAAGCAAAACCCAGCTAACACTTTAATATTTTGAAAAGCAAATGAGGAGGGATGCGAAACCCCAGTAAAAACGCCGTGAACCAGCAGGGCAGCGCTGCAAAACCTCTAATGGAATATAAGAATGTGCGCATTTTACAATGGTAAACTTTTGCACAAACAGAAAAGCTCTTAATTATTGTTGTACAATTGATACTCAAATTTGGTCAAAAGTGGCGAAGTTTTTAATCAATATGGACAAACTTCTGCTACTTAAGACACTGGACAAGGACTACAGTCATGGTCCTTAACAATTGTTTTACTTGTGGATTTGTTTTGGCCTAGTGTGAAGATCTTTTTGTTGCTAGAGGTGAAATTCGTCACACGGCCTTTGGAATAATTGATTGTTAAGTAGAACAGTTTGTATTAACTAAGTACAAAAAATTTCTACGATTTTTAATGCAGCCCAGTTGAGTCAATGGCCAGTCAAACCTCGGCAGACATTATATACCACCCTGGGTACATACAGCACATTCAGGGCCGGCTTTAGGGCAGTGCGACCGGTGCGGCCGCACGGGGCGCTGACCTGTGGAGGCGGCGCTGACCTCTATTGGGGGGGGGGGGGGAGATGCTGTGTTTAGCAGTAATTTATGGTTGGAGAGATGAGGGGCACTTTTGCCCGGTGGTCATGAGGGAATCCGAGGAGGAGGTCCTGTGGGGGCGCCAAAAACGATTTGCCGCACTGGGCGCCACCAGCGCTAAAGCCTGCCCTGCGCACATTCTCATGGTCTTTTCACCAAAATGTGATACAATGTGAAAGTTGAGGGCCCTTGAAAAACAAGCTTGCATCGCAATATTGGCTCTCCCAACCATTTTTTGATGCTGAGTAAATCAGCTACTCTGAATGCATCTGTACCCTTATCTGCCATTATGTTAGAACGTCGAAGCAAGCTCAGTGCAAGAAATGAGCACCAAGAACATGCTACCAGGGCAGCCTCCAGAGTGAATCCCTTGCATATATAATCTTCTCATATTTTTATGGCAAAATGTTTACACACCATACATTTCATATCTATTCAGATACGTCAATTCAGATTAATATCTTTTAAAGAGACTAGGGCACACTATGCATTTAAACCTTCATAAAGTGGTCAGCGACTCATAAGCCCCCCAAATAAATGTCTTCTGATGGCTCTGGGGCACATTGTTTCTGGAACGCAGTGTCCTGCAAAGGGTTGGCCACCTTAATCGTAACTGAACAACAGTGGGGCAGTTACCGGGAGTAGACTGGATTGCCTTAAGCGGCCCGGTGGGATATCCATCATGCAGAACTGTACACTGCGCATCATGCAGACCTCACACAATGAAAAAAAGAGGGAAAATGTACTAACCTTCGGTGCAATGCAGCACAGCATCCACAGTTACTACACTGTGTTGTGTCAAAGGGAGAGAGAAAAAACAGGGCCATAGCTACTAATATATAGTGCTGTTTTTCTCTACTCTCCCATCCCCAGCTTTTGTGCCCTTTAGGCTGCCATGCGCCAACGGAAAACACCCTTGCACCATAGACTAAGGTGTGTAAGTTCTGTCAAGACCAGGTTTTGTACTGGAAGGGGACTCTCCTGGTAAAAAACTAAGCTTTAATACTTTATCCACTTTGTATTTGTGTTTTTTAGTGCAGCACACGTACAAAGTTGGAAAATGTGCCAACTTTTTCAAAACTTGCTCCACTGTCACACCTGCCTCGAGAAGGCACTCTTTAGGTGCAAATTCCTGTCAACAAATGTTAGCAGGTAGGGAATGTTATCAGAACCCAGGGGTGATTGCATGAAAATGCCCATGTAACAACCATTTAATGCTACCTTGATGTAAAGTACCCCAAAGTTGTATATAGCGCTACTTTAGGCAACTTTCCGATGCAAATCATGTTTTGCATTGGAAAGTAAACGCAATACTTCACACCAGGGGGCAGATTTACAAGCCCCCTGCGCCACCAGTACGTCAATTTTTGTGACGTACTGGTGGCGCATGTTACTGCTCCATATTTGCAAGGACAGGAAAAGCCACCCTGCATGGCTTTTCCTGTCCTTGTAAATATGGCCCCTTTACACGCAGCACTTTGCGTGAAAGGGGTGTTCCATGGGTGTTGCTGTGGGTGTTCCCACGCAACACCCATGGAACAAGACCCATTTCCAGATTTACGAGGAATCGTAAATCTGGAAATGCGTCTCAATGCTACGCCACGAGGCGCAACGAGGAGAAATGTTTTCATTTCTCCTTGTTTTTTCCTCTTTCAATGCGTGCTGCATTCTACAGCACATATTGAAAGAGGAAAATGCCTGTAGTGATTGTTTTTGTGCAGGAAGGTGCCCCTTCCTGCACAAAAACAATCTCCCCATGACGCAGGCATCCTTGCACCATGTGCAAGGGTGCCTGCGCCGGCGCATGGCAGCAGTTTGTGCGCCAGCGCAGGGGAGAGCACAGGAATGCGATATATTATTGTAAATATGTCGCATTCCTGTGCTTTGGAAGTGCTCCAGCGTGGCGCAGCCAAAGGGCTTGCGTTGCCGCGCTGAGGCACTTCCTTGTAAATCTGCCCCCAGGTTTTCATCACGTCTGTGATGCAAACCCAGCACAAAGTTTTAGTAAATTTCCCCTGACGTGTGCGAAGGTACCTGTGAGAGGACAGGGTTTATTTACAAAGTGATTGGGAGGGCGGAGCTGCAGCAGAGTATGTGTTCTGCACAATGCAGCAGCGTTAGAACAACATTTACCTGTAGCAATGATGGTAAGAAGAAATGTTAACACTTGCAGTGAAGGAACTCTAAACCCGAATGTAAGACCTAAACTAGCAGGTGATTGGCCACCATGCCTTTAATGTAGCCAGTCATCCACAGTCACGGCTCCCTTTTATAACAAGTGGTGGGGCGGGAAGAAAGGAGGAGGGTGTGGGGGGGTTAGAGGGAATATAATACATAAAAAAAGCACTTACCTGCTGCTGCGCTGCTGTGCTGCCGGCCGCCGTCTCAGGATTCTTCTGCTCTTGACACCAGGACACTGCGCAGGCTCCTAGATGCCAATCAAGATTCTGCTCTCATGAGAGCAGCGCCGTGATTGGCCTGAGCGGGCTTATTTAATGCTCGCTAGGGTCCTAGGAGCCTGTGCCTCTACTCCACCCAGCTGTACAACATAGCTCGGGTGGAGAGAGATCAAAGTGCGCATGACGGTTTGGACGGCCTTAGACAGCGGGCTGTTGTGTTTTCATGCTTTTCACTTTATGCACTTTCCCCTGTTTTCTACCCTGCTCCTTTCTTCCTTTCCCTCGCCCCGTCCTTCCTTCCCCGATACCCATTGGTCATAGGGCTCATGTTGGAATGTTGGTGCTGGGAGGTTCGGGTGGGTGACGGTTGGAAGAAAATAATGTTGTGAGGAGTTGGCGCAGCTGGACGTATTACAACTCGCAGCTGAAACGTACCAGAGTCATCTCGTTTTTCTTCCGTGATTACCACATGATTTATGTGATGACGAGTGACGGGATGCCAGACGTTCAGTAGACTTCACGGCTTGGTGATTCCTGCTGCGGGCCTGCGCAGTGAGTTTACAGCGTGTGGGTGTTCCCCTGCTGTGGCTGGTGGTCGGGACTGCCTCCTCGGTATGTCTGCTTGTTACATGCCTGTATGAGGGGCCCTGCTATTTCCTTGTTCTGGCAGCAAGTACTAGCTTTGCAGGCCTCGTTTTCGTTTGGGCAGCCATTTTGTGTGCCTAATAAATCTAAAGGAAATTTGCGTTCCAACTCTTGAAGCAGCCATCTTACACCGTTCAAAGACTCATATTTTACCTCAGTGAATGTTTAATTTTCATTGCCCTTTGTTGGATATTGTGAGACATTTATTTTTATTTTTATCAAGGGCTGAGATTTGAGGTTACCCATAATTTTCGAGTTTTGTTTTTGAAACTTTAGGCTTATTAAGTGCAAACATGCAATTGGATCCTCCACTAAAACTTTAACAAATAAAAGGTGAACCCTCTATACCTTGGAAGAGATGGAAGGAGGAGTTTTTGACGTATTTAATGGCGATTGATGGTGGTAGTATGTCAGCTGGAAGGAAAAAAGCATCCTTTTGCATTCACTAGGTTCAGAAGGTCAGGAAGTTTTCAGGTCTTTGCCTAAAATTGAAAATGAAAATGAGGAAGAGGCATTAAATGAATTTGAGGAGGCACTTTTGAGGCTTGATGCTCGTTTTAAACCCACTATCAGCACCACACTTGAAAGATACCACTTCTATACAAGGAGGCAAAAGGAAGGGGAATCCATAGATGAATTTCTGACTTCGCTGAGAAGCTTATCTAACACATGTAATTTTGGCAACACCACCAATGAAATGATTCGCGATCAGCTCATGGTGAATACTAATAACAAACGCATCCAGGAACGTTTATGGATTATGGGTGATCCCACTATGGATGAAGTGGTGTCTGCAGCCAAAGCCATAGAACAGTCCATGAACTGGGTAAAGGAAGTGAATGAAACGCAACTTGGTAAGAAGGAAAATGAGGTTTGTGCAGTCTCAGGAAAATTCGTAAAAAATTAGAGTCATAAAGGTGTGCGCAAAGATAGTAAGACATACTGTTTCAGGTGTGGTGATCCTAATCATTTTGCGTCTTCCAGAAATTGTCCCGCACTAAGCAGAGTGTGCAACAATTGTAATAGAAAAGGTAATTTTTCAAAAATGTGCAGGGACATTAGAAGACAACCCCGGCCTCGAGTTGCGCAGGTGTTTGAAGGCGCAGCATTGAAAAATTTGGAATTGGACAATGAGGATGTGGTGGAGAAAAACATTGTACTAATGGTGCATTGGGAAAGCAAGGTAGATGATGAAAAGCCCATCAGTCCCCCTATGTGCAATTTAAAAGTGCTGGGTTTGGAACTGTCAGTCACTGCTGACTCTAGTTCGCCATTTACTATAATTTCACAAACATATTTTGAGAATAAGTTTGAAAACAGGAAGCCATTTCTGTTGAAACCTGATGTTATTGCTGTGACCTTTGATGGTCAACGCATTGATTTTTCAGGTTATTTTGAAGCCATGACCACGTTCAAAGGAAGGAAAGCCCAGTTGACGATTTATGTGGCAAAGAAAGGTGCGAATGTACTAGGATGGAGGGATCAAAGACGACTGGGCATTAAACTAGATCCTAATGCAGCGGATCCTGTACTGGTGATAAAGGACTTGCAGAATAGAGAAAAGATTGTTTCCTCTTTCCCGGAAGTATTTAATGAAAGATTTGGGAAACTAAAGGGGTACGAACATGAAATTAAATTGAAGAATGGTGCTAAGCCTGTTAAACAAAAAGTAAGAATGGTACCATTTTGCGTGAGAAAAGAATTGCAAGTGCTCTTGGATCAAATGTTGGAAGATGATGTCATTGAGGAGATTGAAACCTCAGAGTGGATTTCTCCTGTAGTTTTGGCTAAGAAAAGCAATGGTAAACTCTGATTATGCATAGAATTGAGGGCGCTCAATGAGAACATCATTGTGGATAGACATCCCTTGCCTAAGATAAACGATCTGCTGTCCTTGTTCGATGGTGCTACAGTATTTTCCACGTTAGACTTACGTAGCACTTACCACCAAATTAATTTGGCTGAGAAATCGAGACATTTAACCAGCTTTATCACGCCCTGTGGGGTATATCAGTTTAAAAGGTTGCCTTTCGGACTGGCGTCAGCATCTTCTGTCTTTCAGAGAGCCATGCAGCACATGTTCAAAGACATGGACAGTCAAGTTAGATGCTTTCTGTCACGACTCGCTCCCTGCATTCTCGTGTCCACCACCAGGGGGCCGACTTGTGTGGCTTTCCAGTATTCTAATATGCTTCCAGACACTCCCCTGTATGCATATCCTGACTTCCAGGCATTTGGACACCATTTAGGAATTGACATCCATTCCCAATCCATGCCGGGTTTTGTGGAAGCCAGTCTGCTCATGCTGGAAACTCCATTACCTAGAATTCCCTGCTCACTGCTTCGTCTCCACCCCTGCAGGCCAAGGATGGGTGGAATTCAGCTCACCTGTGGCTGGCTGCTGCTAGCCTGCTCACACCTGAGGCATGTGATTACTGTGAGCTCTTTTAAGCCCCAGCTCCCTTCAGTCCAGTGTTGGTCATTGTAGCTGTATACCGGTGAGGCCGATCCTTGTTTCCAGTGTTTCCTGAGCTTTTGATACCCTTGTTTCCAGTGTTTCCTGAGCTTTTGATATTCCTTGATTCCTGAGCTATAGTTAATCCTTGTTCCTTGATTCCTGAGCTATAGCTATTCCCTGTGCCTGAATTAGCACTGCCTGCAGTGCTACCTTGTTTCCTGAGCTATAGCTATTCCTTGTGCCTGAATTAGCACTGCCTGCAGTGCTACCTTGTTTCCTGAGTTCCTGAGCTATAGCTATTCCTTGTGCCTGAATTAGCACTGCCTGCAGTGCTACCTTGTTTCCTGAGTTCCTGAGCTATAGTTATTCTTTGTTCCTGTTCCTGGGCTTCAGCTATTTCTTGTTCCTGGTTGGCACTACTTGCAGTGCTCTCTTGACTCCTTGTTTCCTGAGCTGTAGCTATTTCCTGTTTCCTTGAACCAGTAATGCCTGCAGTGCTACCTTGACTCCTAAAGCTTTAGTAATTCTCTGTTCCTGAACTAGCACTGCCTGCAGTGCTACCTTGACTCCTGAAGCTTTAGTAATTTCCTGTTCCTGAACTAGCACTGCCTGCAGTGCTACCTTGACTCCTGAAGCTTTAGTAATTCCCTGTTCCTGAACTAGCACTGCCTGCAGTGCTACCTTGACTCCTGAGCCTTAGCTCAATTCTTGTTCCTGCCCCAGCACTGCTTTCTATGCTACTTTGTTTTCTTGATTCCTGATCCTGCACTATTCTAGTATACCCTTGTAGCCTCCCCTTCTGTATATCCTTTTCCAGCCCCTGCCTTTCTTCCCATTTCCTTGGTTCCAGTTCTAGTTTGCTGTCTTTCTATTCTGCTGTCTTGCTTCTGTTACCTTGTATGTTTGTTACCTGCTGTCTGCCAAATGTGCCCTGTGATTTCCTGTTAAGCACTCCTCCTTGCTAGCTCCTTGTCTATTGGGCTTGTGTTTAGTTCTACCCCTTTGCTGTTACTGCCTTGCGTGTTCCTGTTTGATCGCCAGGATCCGTGGGCACAGCTGACTACCTAGGTGGTGTTTCTTGTTCACTGTGAGTATTGTCTTTGAGTTACAGTTATAACATCACCATAGGTATAAGCTTCACAGACCCTGCCTTTGCATACATATCCTATATGTGGGTATTTTCAGTCAGTATCTGTAACAGCATTTGTGGGTGAGGAACTTACTGAGCTTCAGTCTTACCGTGTGGAGCTCCTGAGTGCTTTACCCCACATTCCCCTTATTGTTAATGTTGTATTATATATATGTCTTGCACGTCCGTCCTGGGTGTAGTTAGTCTGAATGCTAAATTGCCTTGTGAGTGCCCTTCCTTTCTGAGTCTTAGCCATCTTGTACAGGCTTCCCCTTTGGATCCCCTTTTCTCCTTTGTCTCCTTGTGTGATCCTGGGCAGCGCTGTACTACTCTTTCTGCGCACTGTACGTTTTCTACCCAGTCCCCAGTCCTTGCTCAAGTCCCTGACTGTGTTCCCGACATAGTCCCGGACAGTCCCTGACAGAATGAGCAACCTACATTTCCAGGGTTACTGTGAGGTTTCTTTGCGTTCAGTTAGCTACCATTTTTCTGTTACATTTGTGTGTGAAAATATTGAAGGCGTGTCCTAATGAGAGGTTTAAGAAAGAAACACACCAGTACATCATTTAGGTTTGTGCAGGGCAATTCCCCAGTGCCCAACAACGAGAGGCATTTAGTGTCTACTTTACAGTTTGTTCACCCTAGTCCTGAAACAATGAATCCTCTTATGAGAAATGGACATTTACGTTCTGAATATTTTACTCATTGGCTCTCAAACTTCTCTTTGCCAGATCCGGACTTAATCTTCTGTTCTGATCCAGATTCAATGTCTGTGTCAGCATTGCATAAGGAGAATGCTACCTTACTCAGTTTGCTGAACAAGAATTCTGAATCTCGCATGTCTGCTGTAAGTGGTTGTAAAATACAGTATTCAACCACCCAACCAAAGAAAGAGCAGATGCATTTTATAACCTTTGGTCTCCATTCAAATAATGTTACCCAGTCTTGTAGTCCAGAAAAGAGCACAGTCCCGAATACTAAAGGGACCTTGTTAAATACCACATTCAAAGTAAACCATAATCAGTTTAACAAAAGAGAGAAAAGACCTACTAGAACACAGGCGGCTAATAGCCACTTTGAACAAAGTCCAAGGTATAGCTCTGTTGCTTGTTGTGAAGTTGCCAAGTCTACCACTGTCCTTGTAGAGAAAGATCTGCAGTCTTCACAGGATATAATTACATCTAAGATTCTTGAATTACAACGAGAGAATAAAATGTTTCCGACTCTGCTAAAAAATTATAACCCAGAGTTCAAGTGGGAATCTAAAACCCCTATAGAAAACAACTTTTCCACCTCTATGTTAGCCTCCTTAGAAATGGAGAATGAAGCCTTGCGCTCTCTTTTGCGTTCCCCTCAGAGCTGGTCCAGCGATTGTGTGAACAATACAGTGGCTGATCCCTCAGATTCCATTCAGAAAAACCATAGTACCTTGTCTCACAGTTCAGTTAATGAAAGTATTTGTTTGAATTCAGAAATTTCTACCTCCTCTGATGTGCTGTCTTCTAGTGCTAAACTGTGTATAGGCACTACATCTGAGATGTGTCCCTCCACTTCTAAGGAACCCCAGATGCCAGGAAAGACCCTAAATACTTGTTTGCTTTCTCTTCCTGGTAGTGAGGTCAGTTCCACCCCAGGGGTATCACATACACTGGCCATTGACATACAGACAAAACCTGAACCAGTGCCCAACATAATCCCTGATGTGACAACACCCTCTGACTCAGTCTATGCTCTTGGTCTAACTTCTGCGACTGAAGCCAACCTCCTCACTGAGAAGGAACACAATCCTGACCCCTTGTTTGCTCTCTCGCCTTCAAGCACGCCACATATTGAAAAGTCAGGACATAATATTACTCTATGCTCTGATGCATCTGTACCACCTTGTAATGCAGAAGGAATTGAACAAATCTCCCATGACCAAGAAGTCTCAGACCTATTTCCTCTGACTAAGACATGTGAACTTCCAAATGGTAAAGGGAGTCTGGTCATCAGAGACTCTAAGATAAGCAGTATTCTTAGCCATCCCGAAGAAAGCCCTTCAGTGTGTTTTAATGAGCCAAGGAACTGTGAAGATTTCAATATTGACAATAGGGAATCTACTGTTCACGGGCTATCGCCATTCCCAGAATTTAAAGTCCATCATCCTTGTGCCTCTCTGTCATCAGCTTGTCTTTTTGCAAAGTCTCCAGAATCCTCAGCCGGCCTGGTGCTCTCAGAGTCTCCAGAATCCTCAGCCGGCCTGCTGCTCTCGGAGTCTCCAGAGTCCTCAGCCGGCCTGCTGCCTTCTGAACTTCAGCCTACAGCCTGCCTGCCATGTGAGCCCAAGCCTGCAGCCTGCCTGCCATGTGAGCCCGAGCCTGCAGCCTGCCTGCCATGTGAGCCCGAGCCTGCAGCCTGCCTGCCATGTGAGCCAGAGCCTGCAGCCTGCCTGCCATCTGAGCCCGAGCCTGCCTGCCATTAGTACCGGAGCCTCCAGACTGACTGCATTCAAAGCACAAGCCCTCAGCTCACCTGCCTACTAAGTCAGAGTCTCCAGACTGTCTGACTTCAAAGCCAGAACTTCCAGCCTATCTGACTTCAGAGCCAGAACTTCCAGCCTATCTGACTTCAGAGCCAGAACTTCCAGCCTATCTGACTTCAGAGCCAGAACTTCCAGCCTGTCTGACTTCCGAGCCAGAGCTTCCAGCCTGTCTGACTTCCAAGCCAGAACTTCCAGCCTGTCTGACTTCAGAGCCAGAGCTTCCAGCCTGTCTGACTTCCGAGCCAGAGCTTCCAGCCTGTCTGACTTCCGAGCCAGAGCTTCCAGCCTGTCTGACTTCCAAGCCAGAGCTTCCAGCCTGTCTGACTTCCAAGCCAGAGCTTCCAGCCTGTCTGACTTCCGAACCAGAGCTTCCAGCCTGTCTGCCTTCAGAACCAGAGCTTCCAGCCTATCTGCCTTCAGCACCAGAGCTTCTAGGCTCCCTGCCTTCAGCCCCAGAGCTTCTAGGCTCCCTGCTTTCAGCACCAGAGCTTCTAGGCTCCCTGCTTTCAGCACCAGAGCTTCCAGGCTCCCTGCTTTCAGCACCAGAGCTTCCAGGCTCCCTGCCTTCCGACCTTGAGCCTCTATCTTGCCAACTTTTTGACCCTGTGCTTCCAGCTAGCCAGCCTTCAAAGGTCTCAGCACATATACTTTCAGAGACTGAACTTCCAGCCGCAGAGACAAAACTCTCAACATGTCAGCCTCCAGGGCCTGGGTCTCCTGCATACCTGCTTCCAGCGTCTCCTGCATGTGAGTCTTCTGTATGTTTTCCTCCAGGGCCAGAGCTTCAAGTCTGCTTCCTGTTACCTCCTTTGACTTCAGCCACCTTGCCTTTGAGCTCTGTGCCTCCTGCCAATCCGTGATCTGTTTTTGACCCTACAGTCAATCTGCCTTCGTTTCTAGAGTGCTATTCTAGACTGCCATCATCTGGACTTCAAACACCTTTGATTCGGGGTTCTAAGCCCCCGTTACTGGATTTGGATGCTTCAGGTTCTGCCTCCAATACTCCTGTTAATTTACAGCCTAATATTCTACCCTCCAGACCATCACATTTTTCCCACAGTCCTCTGGTATCTTGTACTACATCTCTGATGGAAATGGACCTATTTCATAGGAGCAAAGGCATTGAATCCAGTTCCAGATTCCGGGAGCCGGTCTTTGGAGGTGGTGTACTGTCACAACTCGCTCCCTGCATTCTCGTGTCCACCACCAGGGGGCCGACTTGTGTGGCTTTCCAGTATTCTAATATGCTTCCAGACACTCCCCTGTATGCATATCCTGACTTCCAGGCATTTGGACACCATTTAGGAATTGACATCCATTCCCAATCCATGCCGGGTTTTGTGGAAGCCAGTCTGTTCATGCTGGAAACTCCATTACCTAGAATTCCCTGCTCACTGCTTTGTCTCCACCCCTGCAGGCCAAGGATGGGTGGAGGAATTCAGCTCACCTGTGGCTGGCTGCTGCTAGCCTGCTCACACCTGAGGCATGTGATTACTGTGAGCTCTTTTAAGCCCCAGCTCCCTTCAGTCCAGTGTTGGTCATTGTAGCTGTATACCGGTGAGGCCGATCCTTGTTTCCAGTGTTTCCTGAGCTGTTGATACCCTTGTTTCCAGTGTTTCTTGAGCTTTTGATATTCCTTGATTCCTGAGCTATAGTTAATCCTTGTTCCTTGATTCCTGAGCTATAGCTATTCCTTGTGTCTGAATTGGCACTGCCTGCAGTGCTACCTTGTTCCCTGATTCCTGAGCTATAGCTATTCCTTGTGCCTGAATTAGCACTGCCTGCAGTGCTACCTTGTTTCCTGAGTTCCTGAGCTATAGCTATTCCTTGTGCCTGAATTAGCACTGCCTGCAGTGCTACCTTGTTTCCTGAGTTCCTGAGCTATAGTTATTCTTTGTTCCTGTTCCTGGGCTTCAGCTATTTCTTGTTCCTGATTTGCACTGCTTGCAGTGCTCTCTTGACTCCTTGTTTCCTGAGCTGTAGCTATTTCCTGTTTCCTTGAACCAGTAATGCCTGCAGTGCTACCTTGACTCCTAAAGCTTTAGTAATTCTCTGTTCCCGAACTAGCACTGCTTGCAGTGCTACCTTGACTCCTGAAGCTTTAGTAATTCCCTGTTCCTGAACTAGCACTGCCTGCAGTGCTACCTTGACTCCTGAAGCTTTAGTAATTCCCTGTTCCTGAACTGGCACTGCCTGCAGTGCTACCTTGACTCCTGAGCCTTAGCTCAATTCTTGTTCCTGCCCCAGCACTGCCTTCTATGCTACTTTGTTTTCTTGATTCCTGAACCTGCACTATTCTAGTATACCCTTGTAGCCTCCCCTTCTGTATATCCTTTTCCAGCCCCTGCCTTTCTTCCCATTTCATTGGTTCCAGTTCTAGTTTGCTGTCTTTCTATTCTGCTGTCTTGCTTCTGTTACCTTGTATGTTTGTTACCTGCTTTCTGCCAAATGTGCCCTGTGATTTCCTTCCTTTCCTGTTAAGCACTCCTCCTTGCTAGCTCCTTGTCTATTGTGCTTGTGTTTAGTTCTACCCCTTGGCTGTTACTGCCTTGCGTGTTCCTGTTTGATCGCCAGGATCCGTGGGCACAGCTGACTACCTAAGTGGTGTTTCTTGTTCACTGTGAGTATTGTCTTTGAGTTACAGTTATAACATCACTATAGGTATAAGCTCCACAGACCCTGCCTTTGCATACATATCCTATATGTGGGTATTTTCAGTCAGTATCTGTAACAGCATTTGTGGGTGAGGAACTTACTGAGCTTCAGTCTTACCGTGTGGAGCTCCTGAGTGCTTTACCCCACATTCCCTTTATTGTTAATGTTGTATTATATATATGTCTTGCACGTCCGTCCTGGGTGTAGTTAGTCTGAATGCTAAATTGCCTTGTGAGTACCCTTCCTTTCTGAGTCTTAGCCATCTTTTACAGGCTTCCCCTTTGGATCCCTTTTTCTCCTTTGTCTCCTTGTGTGATCCTGGGCAGCGCTGTACTACTCTTTCTGCGCACTGTACGTTTTCTACCCAGTCCCCAGTCCTTGCTCAAGTCCCTGACTGTGTTCCCGACATAGTCCCGGACAGTCCCTGACACTTTCAGGATGATATTTTGGTGTTTGCCAAACCTGAGGAGGAACATTTTGATGTTTTGCAAGAGGTTTGCAGAAGACTGTCTGAGAATAGACTAGTACTATGCATCGAAAAATGTAAATTGTTTGAGTCCCAGGTGGATTACTTGGGGCACACTATATCTGCCAATGGTGTGGTACCTAAGGAGAGTCTTGTGGATGCCATCAAACATGCTCCTGCACCAGAAGACAGGGAAAAATTGATGTCTTTTATTGGGCTGTGTGAATACTATAGTCGGTTTGTAAGAGATTTTGCCACTGTAATGGAACCACTTAGGAAACTATTACACAAGAATTGTGAGTATGTGTGGGACAAGGATCAGCAGAATGCTTTTGAGTGCATTAAACGACAAATATTGAATGCCCCTGCACTTCAGCCTTTCGTGGAAGGAAAGAAGTGTGTGATAGCAGTTGATGCTAGTGCCTTTGGGCTTGGTGCGGTGTTGTCGCAAAGAGCAGGTGGGTCGGAATGGGTGGTAGCGTATGCTTCCAAGACCTTAACCCCTTCGATGCTCATGACGAGCTCAGCTCGTCATGCTGCGCGGTGGGCGTGTGCGCATGACGAGCTGAGCTCGTCACGACCACACCCGCGATCGGAATGTCCAACACCTGGGCGGAATTCCGATCGCGGCGAAGCGGTTAAATGAAGCAGAACGAAAATATTCCGTTATTGAGCGCGAGCTGTTGGCTTGTGTATGGGCTACCAACCATTTTAGACATTTTCTCTGGGGTACCCGTTTTGCCATTGTGTCAGACCACAAGTCCCTTATTCCTATTCTGTCTCCCGGGGGTGGGAGAAATGCTACTGCCCGCATTGCCAGGTTGTCCTCCAAACTCCAGGAATACAGTTTTGATATTAGTTATGTACCTGGCCGTTAAAACCAAGCGGCAGATTTTCTCTCCAGGTTACCCCGGGATGATAAAATGGAGGAAATGTACCTAGAAGAGGATTTGGATGTGGTGACCAGTGTGACTGATGTGACTGGAGGTAATACAGCAGTTGACGATGATACCCTGTGGGTCACTGAATATTCTAAGGATGTAGAACTCAATCTGGTCAAAAAATATATAATTGAAGGGTGGCCTAGCATTAAAAGCCTTGTGGGTCCCCTGCATTCCTTCGCTCAGGTGGCCCCTGAATTATCTGTGAATGGGGAATTTGTATTTCGTAACGACAAATGTATTCCCCCTGTTGAGATACGGAAATGTCTTTTCGAATGGAGTCACCGAGGGCACATGGGTATGACTGCATTGAAAAATCAATTGCGGGAACATTACTGGTGGCCTGGAATGGATATGGATGCTGATCGGTTTGTAACAAAATGTGAGGTGTGTAAGGTGACAGACAAAAATTGCAAGACTCAAGTTCCTCCCATGCAAGCTACTCCTTGGCCAGAACATGCTTGGCAAAAAGTGGGATTAGATATTGTGGGACCATTGGTGAATTTACCTAGTGGAATGATGTTTGCCATTGTTCTTATAGATTATCATTCCAAGTGGCCAGAGGTAAAATTTGTGAAAAGCATTAGCACCAGTTGCGTTATCGAATTTCTCATGGAGGTGTTTGGTAGGGAAGGATATCCTGAGAAGCTGGTCACGGACAATGGTGTGCAATTTGTTTCTAATGAAATGACACAGTTTCTCTGTACCCATAAGATAAAACATGTGCGCACTGCTTTATATGATCCACAATGCAATGGTTTAGTAGAACGATTTAATCGTTATCTGAAAGAAAGTATACACTTGGCTCTGGTAGGAAAGATTCCTTTTCTGATATCTGTCTGTGAAAGATTGCGGTTGTATAGGATTACGCCCCATGCTGTCACAGGAGTATCACCTTTTGTGCTTCTGAGAGGTAGACAGCCCACTTCGTTAATTTGTCCTTGGTGATTCAAACTTAAATTCTCAAAACATAAGATCATGAATGAGCATGACATGTTTGTCGTCAAGAAGAAGGTCAGTGACATGCAGTACAAATCTAAAAGGCAATATGACATGGCACATAAAGTTGCACCTTGTAAAATTGCTGTGGGTGATTTCGTGAGAGTTAGGTGGGGCAGAAGGATGAGTAAGGGTTTAAGCAAATTTTCTAAACCCATCAAAGTGATCAAAACTAATATGAGAAGTGTTATAACGCAAGATGGCAAATGTTGGAGCATGAAGAGGTTGTCCAAGTGCACATTGGATGAAAGTGAGAGAATGTCTGGGGAATGATTTTGTGGGTGTTTCCAGTAATGTGGGAAATGGTGTGTTAATTAAAGAGAATCCTCGGTTTCATGAGGAATGTTCTGAACTGAGTAAGACTACTGCTGAGGACCTTTGGCTGTAAATGATCCAGTTGTCTCTGACAGCCCGGAAGTAAGTGATGAGGACACTGTAACCAGTCGGGTGAGATTTGCTCCTAGGTCAAGAATTCCATCAAGGAAAATATTGTTTGAGGATTAAGTTTTCCTTATTCATTATTTTTCGGAGGGAGATGTGTTATGTTTTCATGCTTTTCACTTTATGCACTTTCCCCTGTTTTCTACCATGCTCCTTTCTCCCTTTCCCTCGCCCCGTCCTTCCTTCCTCGATACCCATTGGTCATAGGGCTCGTGTTGGAATGTTGGTGCTGGGAGGTTCGGGTGGGTGACGGTTGGAAGAAAATAATGTTGTGAGGAGTTGGCGCAGCTGGACATATTAAAACTCGCAGCTGAAACGTACCAGAGTCATCTCGTTTTTCTTCCAAACCATCATGCGCACTTTACAGCGTGCACTACTCCTTCCCCTGCTCTTGTCATGGCCCGCCCCACCCAGACTTAGTTGCCTTTAGAAGAAAGAAAAATAAAGTGATAATAAAATGGTTTTATTATCATTTTATTTTTCCCGTTTCTCTCTGCTGCCTGACACTCACCTGGGGGGGTGACGCTCCTCCGCTATAGCGGAGGAGCCACAGCTGCTCATCCACCATTAGCGAGATTGATGTAGCTGTGGTACTTCCCTGCTCCTACCACTATGTGTAAATTACCTACACACGGTTCAAAGGAAATTTCACGATAGAACTCACTGAACAAAAGGAATATGTATGCTTGAATAATAACACATCAGTAATGAGATAGTCGCTAACAGGTAAGGGTACTTCGAATTCAAACATCCATGTACTTTTACACTGCCTTTACGTAAAATTGACATTAGGTATTTTGCCATTCTAAAACTAGACTTCGTAAATGAGGAAATATAATCCTAAGTACTTTTCCGTGATAATACAGTAGAGGACAAATGTTAGACATACATGCAGTACACAAATGCCAAACACAATTTAAAACAAGCATTGGCTAAGCTAATCGGTCTGGCATCCCACCAGCCTTTTTGCTTTGTCAATTCTTGTTTAGTTTTGTCATGTTTTTTCAAAAATGTATTCAGTCTAAAAAACAACACTGAATGTAAGTGAAAACGTGTTTTTGTTTTAAAAAGTACATATTGGCAGAGTGGTCCCTGGCACCCAAGGGAACTACTTGTGTGTGGAAGTGATTCTTGCAAAAGTGCAAAAGGCAGTCACTCAAAGTGAAGTAATCTAATGGCTAAAGTGGGCTGGCTGAAAGACCCTATACGTATTTTAGTAAAAGTAAACGATCTTGGCTATTACCAGACCTGATAATATAATGAAGCTAATGCATTTGAAAAGGTTCCAGGGCCCTGTCAGTCACATTTCACACTGGTGCTTTTAAACGGAATTATGGCTTGAACACATGCTAGTCTAATACCTTCTAAAAGCAAGTAGGAATGGGATATTGTCAGTCACATGTCAGCCTGCGACCCTGGTAGTCCTCTCGGGATGGGCCAGAATAAATCACGTCACACCAGAATCTCTAGAAGGCCAGCGGGGCTGCAGAGCCAGATTATTACATTTGAATAACACACCCTAGGAAGTGATCCATCTTTGCAACAGGAACATTATGTTCCAGTTCTCTGCATTCATTTAACAACCCACTGCATTCTGGGAGTTTTAGTTCTGGTTCAGGTCTATTGAAGAAATTAGACTCAAATTCTGGTAAGAATTCTTTGTAGAAGGAAAACCTGGACTGGAATTTGGTTTCCCTCATGAAGTTGAGCCATCTGCTACCCTTAATCACAGCCAACCCCGGATTCTTGGGAGAGAGGAAGCTGGAAAATAAGAACTTGTAACAAATAGAAATGTTTTTTTAAATGTTATGATTTGTAGATATCTGAGTACACCTCGATTTGTTTTTGAGCACCCAGGAGAAAATAAATGGACCCTTTTGAAGAGGGTAAAACATTTGCAATGAGATTAACAGAGGCTGAATTTAACGGTTTGATTAATAATATTTGGGACACTTGTTGTTAGAACGGACGACTAGCACAATCACTCTCCTGTCAAATCGGAATCCCTGAAAGAAAAATAATCTATGACACCCAAGCTGGTTGACCAGAGGATTCCCATGCACCTTGTGAGTAAAAACACTTACGCCCACAAGTAGAGAAAATAAATGTATGCTATATACACAAGCTCCAATGGAGATCATGTGATGAAACCGAAACAAAAGAACTATGCATGTGCTAAAACTGAAATCATGGCAGAGTACGCCTTCAACAGCCCTTCTGAGACAGGTACAACTTGGTAGCATTGGTTAGCATTGGGTACAAATGTCTGCTGTTATTACAGTTATGCTAAGGCAATATTTCCAAATTTCATATTACTTTCTTCTGCTTAGCTCCTTACTCCACCATAGTAACCTGAATTATTCTGTAGTCCTGCTCTGCCTTTGGCATCTTGATTGCGTCTGAAGTGTTGGTGTGTGTCAATGTTACACTTTGGGGCCGATTCCGATTCCGGCCGGAAATCTCTCCGACCGAGCCGGACCCGGAGAGAATTCCGACCGAATCGGACCCTAGCAGTCCGACCGAACGAGTACGATGCGCACGCATGCCATCGGACTCGAGTCGGTCGGACTCCCATTGAAGTCAATGGGAGCCTGTCGTACAACGCGTACGCGGGCTCCCATTGACTCAATGGGTGCGAGGCGGACAAGGGCGCCCCTACAGCGTGTACGCGTCCAAGCGCATCGCGGCGTACATGCACAGGTAGGGGGACCCATGGGTCCCCCTGTGTGCGACTCGCGCGCCTACGCGTACAGGGGGTCTGACGCGGACCCCAAAGTCCGGCTCCGACAGCTTTTTCGAGCCGGACGGCGCGAGTCGGTCGGACTGCTCGCGGCGCACATCGTACTTACCCGGCCGGGAAACGTCTCCATAGCGCGGTGCGAGTCGTGTCCATGCGAGTCGGTCGGAGCGTGTTGAAGCCGCGTTCGAGTCGGTCGGCGATTTCGCGGGTGCTTGCATCGTACTCGCTCGGCCGGACCCGCGTACGATTCGGTCGGGAAACAGGGCTCCGAATCGGATCCGGTGAATCCGAATCCGATTCGGAGCACTACCGGCCGAGATCGGAATTGGCCCCTTTGTGTTTTGGCTTCCATTGTCTTTGGCATGGTAGCTGGTTTTTCTTTTATAATAATTCCTTTGACAAGGTTGTATGATGGAATATCACTGGCAAAAATATTGTGATATAAAATATTGCCAAAAAATAACAAATATCGACTTTACATAATAAGAGCCTGATTTAGCGCTTGGTGAACTGCAGTGGCGGTTGCCATCGAGTAGCAAGGAGGGGCAGGGGCGGGGTGGGGATAGAAAATAAATAAAAAAATTACTTACCTTGCTGCCGGACCGCTGCCTCGGGTCATCCTCTTCTGTTCCTGCTTGAAGCAGGAAGCACGCCCTGGCTCCCCTAAGCCAATCACAACGCTGCAAGGCCGCATTGTGATTGGTCTGAGCACCGTGGTTCGGCGCTCATACAGGCAGTGGGAGCCTGTGCATGTTCCTCACCAGGCTGTGTATTACAGCCTGGTGGAGAACATGCAAAGTGCGAATGACTGACCGGCCCAAGACGGCCGGCCAAACTGTCATGCGCACTTAAGTGCCCACCACACCTCCCCTTGCTGGCTGTGACAACAGCCAAGCCCCAGCCAAGCCAAGCCCCACCCTGCAAACCTGCCTGACAATTAAAAAATAAAATGATAACATAGTGTTATTATCAATGTATTTTTTCTTTTTCCACTGCGCAACATGCAGTGGGGTGGCTCTCCTCCGCTTTAGTGGAGGAGCCACCGCTGGTGGACTGGTACTCCATGACAAAAGTAACGCATATCCCGTCCGCCTTAATAAAAGTGTAATAGGATATAATGCACTTGTAATAAGGTGGACGGGATATCTGCCATGTTTGTGAGGGAGTAACTCAAAATCAGCCCCTCTGTATGAACAGTACAAAAAATGTCCTACAAAAATATAGAAGAGAAAAAATAGATAACAATATCGAAATGTAAATATTAAACCTTGATTTAACTTTAAAAATATAATAACTTTTAAAAAAAGTACATTTAAAAAATACATATTATATAAAAAATATACTCTAGCAAGTTTCAAGTTTATTTAGGAATTGATTTTGACCTCAATTGAGGTCTACAATTTGCCCCATCAATACTTAATAAAACAGCCAGATCAGTAATGTTAAAATCTATGACAATATAAAAATCGATTCTGAAATATTGAGTAATATTTCGTCAAAACAATGGCAAAAAAACTCCTAAGAAATGTAAACAATTTAAAACAAATGTGTTCATTTGCAGGGTACATAAGTAGTTGAATCGATTCATAATGTGTATCTATATAGAAATTATTTATTCACAAAATAAATATCATATTCTCGGCTCCCTTAATACAGGTCACAAATGTAGCACAGCAAAAATATATAATTACATTTCATAAATAACAAACATAATAAAAATGTATACTTTAAAATAAATGTAAAAATAATAAACATACTATATAAAGAAATGCAATTATTAAATAAACATGAATAAAATAAAACTTATAATAATTAACACAAATTTAAAAGGACTACACAATAAATAAAAAAAGAATATGAGAAAATTAAAACAATTATTTAATAAAAATAATGTTACTCCAAAAATACATAATTCAGAAAATTAACTAAAATACATTTTAAAATAAAACCACTAAAAATTTATTAAAGCAAAAAAAAAACTTTTAGGGATCAAATTGACTATTCCCACTAACTAAGCAACTGTAGGGAATGTATTCATCTGTGGAGGGGTCAGATTTACTGTTCTCACTTCAATATAAGCGACAGTGAGGAAAGTGTTAGACTTTGAAGGGGTCAGATTTACTAGTCCCACTTTAAATAAAAAACAAAAAAGCAGACGAAATAAATATAAATAAAAACTTTAACCTCAAATATATTTGTTCAAATATATAAAAAAAATCCCATTGCAATATAAGCAAGAGTCGGAAAAGTGTTGGAATTTTGAGGGGTCAGATTTATCTATTACCACTCCAATGTAAGCAACAGTATGGAAAATGTTGGACTTTGGCTGGATGAGATTTACAATTCCCACTTCAATATGAGCAACAGTAGGGAAAATGTTGGACTTTAGAGGGATCAGATTTCCTGTTCCCACTACAATGTAAGTAACAGCAGGGAAAGAGTCAGACATTGGAGAGGTCAGATTTACTATTCCCATTCCAACATGAGCAGCAGTAGAATATATATAATATCTGTATCATTATATGACTTAAACTTCTAAATTAACAATTAGGTTCATAAATAAAATAAAATAAAATATATATATATATATATATATATATATATTTATTTAAAACGCTTCCCAGCCTACTACACCATAAATCTTACACTCACAGAAACAAATTAAAATAACACTTGAAAAAAAATAACAGTACACATTGGGTCTTATTTGCAAGCCCCTTCCACCGCCGGTACATCAGTTTTTCCCATGTTAAAAGTGACGCACCGATGACGCAAGGGGTTTGTCAATAAGCCCCATTCTTTTTTTGTCCAAATTTTCCAGTAAATTATTCTTGTATGCAAATAGAGGAGGGCCTTGACCCTCTGACACACACTGCTGAATTGTTTGGCCCAGGATGACTGTGAGGCTAAACTTTCAACTAGTCTTGGTTTAATCATAGGACAAGAGAAATTACTGGTTCTTGCTCATAGGGTCGTCACGTTAGAAAGGCTGCCCACATATCGTGAGTTCTTACCATTGGATTGGGACCTAAATTCAGCCTACATACCTTATCCAGTGATTCAATCCATTCCTTCCCACAGGGGAGAGGGACTTTATCCACCTCGTTCATATCTCCCTCCTTGCCATTAAAATTAGGAAAAAACATGAATTTAATCTTAGGCTGAGGGAAAGATGCAACAAGCTTGAAAGTCAGTGCCAAAGAAAATGAGGTAAACGCGTACCTTTATTGTAGGCCAAAAATCTCTGATAACATACTGCTTACTTCATCCCAATAATTTGCAAGTGATGGGCAAGACATAAATATATGCACGTCATTGGCACTTGTCTCTTCGCACTTTTTACAGCTTGGTGCTGAGCCTTTAACAAATTTAGCCATCTTGCTCAGAGTCATTAAGACTCTGTGAAGGGTATAAAATGGTTCTTCTTTAAAGTAGCAGATCTAATGGTGGAGTAAAGAGGATTTAAAGATACTTGCTTTAGGCTCGGTTGCTCAGGCTTTGGCAGATATCCTTCCCAGCATTGTGACAGGGTCTTCAAATTCTTATTGTTTGCCTTTATTAACTCTGTTGATCTTGGCAACATCAATATCATAAAGCTTCTTTACAGCCTTTTTGATCTGGTGCTTGTTAGCCTTGACATCAACAATGAAGACCAGCGTTATCTTCAATCTTCTCCATGGCAGACTATATATAGAAGCCTCCTTCTTTAGGGGTGATGAATCCTGTATTCACTTTTTGAATTCCCTCTCATCGCCTTCTGGCCACCATGATGTTAGCTGAAAGATTTGAATCTAGAGATGGCTCCTTTTGTAGCCACAACTAGAGCTGCCTATGATTTAAATTGCAACTGATTTTGCAGTTGACCCCAATATACTAGGTCCGCCTATCTTAATGGAAAGCTAAGTCTATCTTCCAAGAAGGCTGGTGTACCCGCGGCATCCCAGATAAGTGCGTATGTTGCATAGTAGTCAGTCCCTACTATTTTCCTTAAGTTGTGCCTGACATCTAGAGATACTTACAACAACATCAAACATGCTTTTGAATCTGGGGTCACCAGGTTTGTGCATAACATTATTCTTATCCAAAGTGCCTAATAATGAACAGAGTACCCTTCCTCTGCATGAGTCGACAGGCCTAGACAACAGTATTCTACAGTTTTTAGATTGAAATGCAAGATAATACATCTGCACATCCGGGAGAGCCAGGCCGTCTTTCTCAAGTCTTCTCCTCACTTTCTTCCAAGTGAGTCTGTTTCCTTTATGCACCCATGAAAAACTGCTCGATGAGCTCTGGATCTTTGCAATTTTTCAGGAAGGACAGAGGTATATTATCGAACAAACATGTCAGTTTTGGGAGTATCACCATTTGGAGCAAATTAGTTTGTACGTATATTGTTCCTCCATCTATTAAGTAGTTCTCTAATTTTCCTTCTTACCCTCCTCAAGTTAACTTTTGGTAACTCCTCAAGTTTATCCATCACTATAATGCCAGATATCTAATACTAGATTGCATCTTGTTCCTATAGTTCCACAGGTTCCAGTTCATAATCTCTGTTGTGGACCTGTTATTTGAATACCCTGATAAAGCTCTGAATATCTCTGTGATATCCTCCATCTGAACAACAGTTACACCAGGTTCTTTAGTGCAGGGTCCTAAATGGATAGATCTTTTCATTTATCCTAAAAGTTTGTGCCAGAAGCTCAATCTGCAGGCCACAACGTACTAGGGAGAGAGGGAAACTTCATCATGTCCCTCTGGAAATGTTAAATATACTTGTTAGACTACTGTTAACCAAAATCTGGGCTGATGGTGCCATATATAATTTCTTAATTCCTTCTATAAGAGGTAGGGGCAGACCCAATGATTCCTAAACCTCCCGCAGATAAGCCCAGCACACCCTATCAAAGGCTTTAGCTGCATCGATAGTAACTATTGCTAAAGGGTCATCATTTGCAATAACAAGGTCTATTGAAGATATTTAAAGGCATTTGTCTGCCCAGAAGAAACTCTTTGTGATCTGAATGGAGGATCTTTCCAACTACCTTTGGTAGCCTTTTGGTTAGTATCTTGGAATAGATTTTATACACATAATTAATAAGTGATATTGCCTGTTAAGACTCTGCACTCTTTGGACCCTTATTGGGTTTTCAAATCAATGTAATTGTTTCATCATGCCAACTAGGAGGCATTTCTACTTTGCTCTTATGTTTTGAGTTGAACAGGTCTACTCGCACAGGGATTATGACCTCTTTTAGAGCTTCATATCGTTCTGCAGGGAGGGCACTGGGGCCGGCTGCTTTCCCATAGCTCAATTTGTTAACCTGCTCAAGATTTTCTCCTGTTGTTATTTCCTCCATTAAGAATCTCTCGCAGTCATTTTAAAAAATAATAATGACAATAAAAAATGAATATTATTTAAAAAATACTAAGCCTAAAACATAATACAATCAATTAATATAGGCGTTTAAAAAACTATTAAATAATTTACAAAATCAATAATCTAATTAACCAATTAACAAACACAAAAATATAATAGCAATTTTGCTTAAAATGATCTATAAAATAAAATAATGCACATAAGGAAATTATAAATAATTAAAATAAATATTCAAAAACGTCCCACCCTTTTTCGGTACAAATCGAACAACCCACCAATAAATACATTAAAATAAAAAAATCTCTGAATATATAACCAATTCAAAAATAAAAAAACTATACTAAAAAATTATTACACACATTTGCCATTAAAATAATATTTACTTATAATGCAAAAACTGATAAAACACAAAAAAATAATGAAACAATATTATATTAAAAATCCTTTTCTTACCTTAAAAATTCTTTCCACAATATTTTAAATATCACAATATTTTTGACACAATATTGTGTCAATTGATATTTTTGAAATGATATCAAGGTCATACACCTTTGACAGTAGGTAGTCGCTCAAAAGCAAGGGGAACTACCTACCTGGAACACCTCTTACACATCTTCATTTCTGCACAAAATCTTGTAGTTTACTTATGATCTTCAAAGGTGCTTCTCTGAATTGGCTGTATAACTCCTAGCAAGTCCTGTGCGGTAGCTTGCACCTGGTAAGTTCTCTCCATTTCTTTGTGTGTTGGCCTGGGTCTGTGAAGTGTTGTGATGTGTTAGTGTTCTATATATGGGGAATTCTGGAGTGATAATCTAAGGCTGAGCTGGTAAACATATCCTTCCCTTGCTTATTCGACACTTATAATGGAACTCAAATGAAACATGAACTGTGCCCTGTTTCTTTTTAAAGTACTCCTTTGATGGGCACCTCAGGACCCCGCATATTTTGGCGTCCAGAATGGGATGTCCTACTTGAGCTGCAATGAAAGAGTAAGGATTGAAGAAAGTGTGCGACTGATGCATCTCTCGTGCCCTAAGTTAAATTATAGTGCTGCCTAAGCAACCTGCAATGCATTGTGGAATTAAAGCAGGCGGTTGGGGCCAGGTTATGGTAAACTCTGGCCTGAAATGTATGTCTCCCGCAAATGCTGAGGCTGATACATACTTGGCCTAATTTATAGGTTGAAGCCTACCAGACATTGCAGCTGTCAGGTTGCTAAAGACTTCTTGGGCCAATCTGAAAGCTGACCTATGATTGCATTTTGCCCATTGCTTACCATTGGTTTTGTGGTTTGTAACTCACATTTACTTGCTTTCCATTTGCTGGTTTTAATTGTTTTAGGCTGTCTAGCATGTCTTTGACTCTACCGCGGAGCATAGCCCGTTTACTGTATTCTTCCACGAGTACTCGCTTTCTGTAAACAGTCCTTTACATTTTGTTCTCATCTTGTCACATTTGCTGTGCATTCAAAGACAGAAGTCAAATATTGTCTGTAAATGAACTGTGCAAATACTTCAGAATATATCAGAATTAGGAAAGCATAAATGAAGCACATCTATTTGTAATTCTGAAGCGTGCTGGAAACAAATATTTTAATAGGACCAGAGCAAATCAGTACACTAGGTGATGCCATTTACACACATTATTGTTTGTGCGCTGAATAGTTTTATGAGTAATACAGTATGTCTGTGCAAATGTAATGATCATTTCAATTGAAAATGTGTTGCCTGTAATGGCAGAGCACTACCACACTATGCATCCTCTACTCTACGCCACTCCACTCTACTGCACTCTACTCCACTCTATGGCTCTCTATGGCTCTCCATTCTACACCACTCTATGCCACTCCACACCACTCTACACCACTCTACTCTACTCCACTCTATGCCACTCCACTCTATTCCACTCTCCTCCACTCTACTCCTCTCCAAGCAGCTGTACTCTATTCTATGCCAATCCACTCTATGCCACACTACTCTATTCTACTACAACACTCCACTCTACTGCACTCTACAACACTCTACTCCACTCTTTGCTACTTCCCTCTACAACACTCTATGCCAACTACTCCACTCCCTGACACTCCACTCTATGACACTCCACTCTACAGCACTCCACTCTATCCCACTACTCCACTCTACCACACTCTATGACACTCTACTCCACTTCACTCTATGATACTCTTCTACACACCAATCTATGCCACTCTACTCCATGACACTCTACAACACTCTATACCACCTCACTCTAGGCCACTCTACTCTTCTCTATGCCACTCGACTCTACACTACTCGACTCAACGCCACTTCACTCTATGACACTCCACACTATGCCACTCTATGGCATTCCAATCTATGGCACTCTATGCCACCCTATGACACACCACTCTATGACACTTTAAGTCAAGCTATTCCACTCCACTTTACGACACATTACTCCTGTCTATGACACTTTCATCTGCTCTGTGCTGCACCACTCTACAGCACTCCACTCTACAGCACTCCACTCTATGGCACTGTATGCCACTCCACTCTACACCAGTCTACACCACTCTTTGCCACTTAACTCCAGGCCACTCTACTCCACTCTGTGTCACTCCACTGTATGACTCTACTCCACTTTACAAACACAAGGAGATGATGGACAGAGTACTGTAACTTTTCAGACACTCACCCCCAGTCACAGATCTGGGTTGAATCCATCATCATTCTTTAGCTCAGATCGCCACCCCAGTTCAGACACAGCTATATGCAAATCAGTCTTGACCCTGTGCCTCATGGGAACATTCCAGCCCGAACTGCCAAGCCATGTCTTCCCTGGACCGGAAACAGGAATCCTGGGACCAGGTTCGGGGTAACACCCCTCTTCAGCCAAGCTAGCTTGAATCCAGTGGCAAAGTGAGCAAGGGACCCATGTCTGGGCATACCCTGGAAACTTAGGGCTCTGTCCATCATCTCCTTGTGTTTGCTTTGTTCGCCCTAAGTTGGCAGGGTATGCCCAGACGTGGGTCCCTTGCTCACTTTGCCACTTGATTCCCATGAGGCACAGTGTCAAGACTGATTTGCATATTGCTGTGTCTGAACTGGGGTGGCAAAGTGAGCTAAAGAATGATGATGGATTCAACCCAGATCTGCGACTGGGGGTGAGTGTCTGAAAAGTTACAGCGCTCCGTCCATCATCTTCTTCTGTTTGCTTTGTTCGCCCTAAGTTGGCAGGGTATGCCCAGACGTGGGTCCCTTGCTCACTTTGCCACTGGATTCAAGCTAGCCTGGCTGAAGAGGGGTGTTACCCCGAAACCGGTCCCAGGATGCTTGTTTCCGGTCCAGGGAAGACATGGCTTGGCAGTTCGGGCTGGACTGTTTCCATGAGGCAGAGGGTCAAGACTGATTTGCATATAGCTGTATCTGAACTGGGGTGGTGAAGTGAGCTAAAGAACAATGATGGAGTCAACCCAGATCTGTGACTGGGGGTGAGTGTCAGAAAAGTTTCAGCACTCCGTCCATCAACTCCTCGTGTTTGCTCTACTCCACTCTACAACACTCTGCTCTATGACACTCTATGCCACTTTACGGCACTCCACTCTGTGCCACTTAACTCCACTCCGCTCTATGACACTATACTCTACTTGAGCTACCCCACTCCACTCTACTCTACCACACTTCACTTCATTCTACACCTCTCCACTCTATGCTCTTCCACTCTATGTCCCTCTGCTCTACACCACTCCATTCTATGAACCTCCTCGCCACTCCATGCCACTCTACAACTCTCTGCGCCCCTCCACTCTATGCTTCTCCACTCTATGACACTCTGTACCACTCCACTCCATGACTGTCAATTCCACTGTCTGACACGTTATGCCCATCCACTCTATGACAATTTACTCCACTCCACTCTATGCCCCCTCTGTTCTACGCCCCTCCACTTTACGTCCCTCCACTCTATGCCATTCCACACCATGACCCTCTGCACTACGACCATCACTCTACAACCCTCACTCTATGAAACTCCACGCCACTCTACAACACGCCACTCTACTGCACTCTATTCCACTTCACTCTGCAATACTCTTCTCCACTCTACAACACTCTACACCACTCTTTTCTATGACACTTTACTCCACTCTACTCTACACCACTCTCCTCTAGTATACACCACTCTATGCCACTCACTTCTACGACCCTCCACTCTATGATACTCCACTCTATGACACTCCTCTCCACTCCACGACACTCTACGATATGCCACTCTACAACACTCTACTCCACGCTACGCCCTTTCAATCTATGCCCCTCCACTCTATGACCCGACACTGTACACCACTCTACGCCACTCCACTCTATGCTACTCCACTTGACGCCACTCTGTTCTACTCTATGCCACTCTATGTCACTCTACTCCATGACACTTTAGTGCACTCTGCAACACTTTACTCCACTCTACACTATGCCACTCTATGCCACTCCACTCTGCAACACTCCACTATATGACACACCACTCTACGACACTCCCCAACACTCTGCTCTATCTCACTCCACTTTACACAACTCCACTCTATGACATTCCACTCCACTCTATGACGCTCCACTTCAATCTACGCTGCTCAACTCTACAATGCCCTAGTCCTCGCTATTCCCCTCCACTCTACAATGCCCTAGTCCTCTCTATTCCCCTCCACTCTACACCCCTTCACTCTTCAACACTCCACTCTAAGACACTCTACTCCACTCTACTACCCTTCACTCCACAACACTTTACTCCACTGCAATCTATGCTCCTCCACTTTATACCCCTTCACTCTATGCCCCTCCACTCTATGCCCCTCTACTGTACAACCCAACACTCTGCGATACTCTACAATACTTCACGCCACTCCACTCCACTCCACTCTGCGCTGCTCTATGCCACTCTACTCTACACCACTCTACATCACTCCACTCCACTCTATGCCACTCCACTCTCTGCCATTCTACTCCACTCTACGCCACTTTACTTTACTCGACTCTACAACACTTTACTCCACTCTAAACTATGCCAATCCACTCCACTACACTCTGTGACACTCCACGACTCTCCACTCCATGACACTGCCATCTATCCCACTCTATGCCACTCCACTCCACTCTATCGCACTGTACTCCACTCTATGCCCCTCCCCTCTACGACATTCCACTCTACGACACCACTGTACAACACTCCACTCTATGACACTTGATGCAGCGCGTACAATAAAAACTATTTTCCTCCTAGGTCACTTATCGGTCATCCAGGGGCGACTTACATTTTCTCACATCCACATGACGATGGGGCCCATAACATCGCCTATCACACACACACACACACCTGGATTTCCTCTACACCTTTACGAAAATCTGTACTCCTAGGAGAAACATGAGAACTAAATGAAAAACATCATTTATGTACCGCTGGAAAGAGCCGGGATACCTTATTACTTTAACCTATCGCTTTCTTAGTTATTTCTTAAGATATTCCTGCTCATTGTTTTGTCGATGGATCATCTAGTAAGAAATCAGTTTGTAGTGATTAAGACCAGCTAAATCACAATAACCAATTACTAGTGTCACAATCATTTAGTAAAATAACCACCGAGTCGTTTGATTAAGAATCTTAAATTTTATATAATTTTAAAAGCATCAGAAAGAATTTAGACTTTTTATTCAATTATTCATTCATTATTAATTCAAATATTTATTAAGCTAAATCAATTTTATTGCAGAAAGGAAATTTTGTCATGAAGCAAAACCCTAATTACCTGCCTATCTTTCCTAATTTAGCCTAAGGATTTCTAACCTAAGTTTAAGAATTAAAAATAACCTGATTCTCATACTCAACTGGAAAAATAAGACAGCAACAGAAACTTCAGCTCGTCAGCATCAGCTACCTGCAACCCGTCTCATCTAACAGTCTTTCAGCATCTCCCGCTCAGTAAATGGATCGATCTGGACCACCAAGCACTGGAAGCCACCAACTCCAACACCGACTCTGACTGCGACTCTCCAACTCTGACCCCCTCCCACTAAGAGTAGGCCCTCTTATACCCTAATTCTAACTTTGCTAACTAATTGTTGCAACATTAATAACGCGCTTTTCTTTCATTGGTCCATTCATTTCATCTATTCATTCTTAATCAAGTTCTCCCGGATCCAACTTGTTCTTTGGAATGTATATGTTCATTTCCTTTCTCACAGTTCAAGACATGTTTCCATCCGCTTCGATCAGTACATTTGTAACTTCTTTCGATACATTCGAGAACTCTGCAGGCATTGTCCTTTCTCTTAAAACGGTTTCCCACGGTTCCTTGCTGATCACCACGGCACACTATCAGTTCAATTAGGTCACATCAGCCTTGACCATTCTTGCATCCTAGCCTCTCAGCATCATCACGTGGTTAGCTTTTCTCCAACTTTTTCTCCCTTGTCACGCGTTTCCCCGCACATGCGCACTTCAATAACCTGCAGCCATTTTATATCGCCACTCGTTTATACTTAGAAGCACTATTTTGAAATAAACAAAACATAATTAAAATAGAGAAACATAGCCTTTTCGTTTCCCTCCCGTCATCTACGTACCCCAATTAGTTATTACCTAGCAGAAAGCAACATTTAAGCTGTTCCTAACTTACCATCACTATTGTTTTTGCAACAACACGTTTATATTCTATGAAGCACAATCATGCATTTATTATTTATTTAGTACGCAATTATTTTTATGTTATAATTAGACACAGAGACATTCGTTAATAGATTATTTAGCCCATGTACTTGCGTGTTACCCTTCCCTCACGTACATTGTTGATTAATACAATTAAACGAACATTTTATTAATTATTTATAAAATTTGTTAGGGGTTAAAACATTTTATTTTCTCTGCTCCATCAACTCCCCCTTTGGTGATTTTTAAATCACCACATAAAACCCAAGTTATACTTCTTTTTCAAGCAGCATATGTCTTTCATCCTTTTGCTTTTTGTTAGTTACACATCTGTTTCCATTTCATCTTGTCTTCTTGTCTCTTTATACATGCTTTCTTTCATTTTCTCTAACTCAATTTCACCCATTTCCCTCTCTCTCTCTTTCATTATTCTGTTATTTCTTTTTATCTTAGTTTGTCTTACTTTTCTTTTTATACACGTTATTACAATTTTCAACACCATGGCTAACAATATTGCTACAGTTGCTATTATTATAACTTTCCCTATCAATAGTCTACTCATTCTTGTTAACCAATTTGCTACTGAAGAAAACCCTCTACCAAGTTTCCCCAAGACACTTTCAACCTCCAGTGGAACTAGTTCTTTGTGCAAATTTGTAATATTTGTAATATACTTTTGTATATTTTCACTTTTATCAGGAATGTAAGTGCAACAATGTTGGACTTTCAGCATTCCACAGACTCCACCCTCTTTTGCCAAAAGAATATCAAGGGCAAGCCGATTTTGCATCACCATAGCTCTCATGGCAACCATTTCGGTATTTACCATCAAGAACCCTCCCGCAGTATCTGTAGACAAACGATCTACTACTGTGGATAACTTCCGAATTTTAAATGCATTCAAAGATATTCCCACTGCTGGTATTAATGCTCCAAAAATATCACCTACAATTTCTGAAAAACTTTCCCTCTTTCTACGTGTAAAGCTATTAATCATCTTGTATGTTCCTTTTTCTTCTCAGTCCATATGAAAGATTTTTGGAAAGACCAGGCCTACATAGCAAGTTCCATACCAATAGTCCGCTAACCTGTAATAAGCTCTATTCCCACAAATATAATAGATACCTGGAAATATTGGATCTTTTCCACCTTTGAATCCCCAACCTCCCAAAATTTGATAATTGTCATGGCAGATACTGGAACCTACAAAGTAATTGTCATAGACTGTCTTATTTCTTCTAATACACAACTTTCCTGTTTGCGGCCAATCTAATGTCATTGCTGCATTTATCTTTTCCCTTCATGATTTCCTTCCTCAAATGTCCACAGATGTTTTCCTTCCTCTTTTATTGCTTCTCTTTGAAATTTCATTCTTCTTTCTTCAACCATTTCTAAAAATACCTTTTCTTCTTTCTTTAACTCACAGGTAAGGTTGTTTTTAGCTATTTCTTCTAATGTTAATTTTCTATGCTCTAAAAAGAATTCTCCTAAAACCCTTGCTTGTTTTACTTTGTTAAGTTCTGGAACTACAGGAACATTTGCAAAAATCTTATCTATATCAGTGTAATAAAACTCTAATCTACCTGTTTTATAAAATAAACTTGCTATGACACTACAGGTTATTCCATAAGTTAGAGGTAGGTGATGATAAGTCACACCTTCTGACACTGATGCAGGCAACTGCATACAAACATAACAATCTCTCACATCCATTGTCTCTACATATTCGTACAACAATTTTGCAAAAACATTTTTAGAAAAGTCTGTTACTGACTTATCCTTATGTAATTCTGCACTACTTCTTAAAATAACTGGTTCTTTAATATTAGTTTCTTTTTCTGGTTTAGTATCATTCTTTGCTTCTATTACAGCTAAACTAATAGGAATTGTGATTGCTAAAACTATCCATACTGTCATTAATAAACCTGTACAAAAGCAGCACATTTTACACCATCTTTTTACAAACTCACATTTATCTCTTCTATCTCTAGTATTTTCCATTTTACTTTTATCTTTTTGTTAAGTTTCAGAAAATTGTGTCACTACACCTCAGAAATGACTTAGATGCCACTCTGCTTTCAAAAGTCTTTGCTTGGTACTTTCTTTTAATTCTCTCCAGAATTCTTTCGTTGTCACATCCGGTGATTTGTCATATCCAGTAAAATTGTCACATCCGGCAGAAGCACTTTAAGTCTTCACTTCAGGTTTGTTGCATCTCACCTTTACCCATTCGGTTTCTTAGTCTCGGGTTCTCGTGAGTGTTTCCTTCTTCTTTGTAATCCGTTAGAGCAATGTACAGCCACTCAGGTGACTTGTACTTCGAATTCACTTTCTTTGTTCTTTTAGACTTTTGCAGCCGTTTTCCACTTGGCTTTTCTTGTTCCTTTTGACTTGTTATTTCATTCACCTGTTCAGCACTTTTTTCTCCAATTCTGATTATTCTGTATCTCAATTTTCTTATATAGTTGCTGGGCCAATTGTCTCCTTTTCTTGGCCTTTTGGCTTCACCTTCTTTTTCTCCTCTTTCTGATTTCCAGTTTCTTTTTCTTGATTCAGTTTTTGTTTTCTCTTCTCCACTTTCTTCAGATTCTGTTTCAACTTTTTCACAATTGTCTCTTATTTTGAAGCTTATGATCTCATCTTCTCTTACTGGTTGATCTTTCTTCTCCTTCTTGTTTTCCCTTATTACTGTCCCTCCTCGGTGTTCTTCCGAATTGGTATTTTCCTCACTCTCTACTTCTAAATTTCCCTGTTCTTTTGTTTCACTATCTGTCCCTATTGCTCCTCGGGGTTCTTCTCGATTTTCTAACTTTTTATTTGTCTCTTTCCCTACTTTGTCTATTAATATTACTTTTGAAGGATTTCCACTATAACTTGTACTTGGTTGCTCATCTAGATCATTTTCTTGTTCATTCTCTTCTCCAATTGGTTTATATCCCCAAGTTCTCCTTCGAAATTCTTCACAGTTTGCAACTGAATCATCAGATCCTGAACTTGTGTCAGATATTTCCAGATGTCGACTTACAGGTAGATCTTCAGGTACTGGAATTTCTGAAATTCTTCCTTCTTCTTCTTCTTCCTCTTCCTCTCTAGAGGTGCTTGCCCTTGAGGTTTCCAGATGTCGACTTTCAGGTCGATCTTCAAGTTCTGGCACCCTTTCTCTTATTCTTTTTGTCCCTGTCGCTGAACTCTTATCCCACACTTCCAGACGTCGACTCACATGTCGATCTGCAGGTTCTTGAACTCTAATTGTGTGGCTGGCATGGACCCAGTTCTTCACTCCTGCACACTTGACTGCAGTTGTTGTCACTAGGATTACCTGTCGTGGCTCGTCCCAGCGAGGAACTAGACAGTTTCTTCTCCTGTGGATTTTTATGCGGACCCAGTCTCCTGGATTCAAGTCGTGGGCTGGTTTTCTTTCAAGAGTGGTTGCATCCGGTCCAACCTGATGAAACACAGAACGCACCACATCAGCCAGTCCTTTGCAATAATCCAGTACTAGATCATCAGTTATAGTCAATAACTTGTTGACAGGTACTTGTGCTTGTCTCATTGCTCGTCCCATGATCACCTCATGAGGACTAAGTCCAGTTTTCTTTTCAGGAATGCTTCTGATGGTCATCAGAACAAGGGGCAGTGCATCTGGCCATTTGAGTCCTGTAGCTTGACACATTTTTCCTAACCTGTTCTTAATTGTTCCATTAATTTGCTCTACTACCCCAGAAGCCTCTGGTCTGTATGCACAATGCAGTTTTTGTTTAATACTCAATGCTTCACAAATCAATTGGATCAACTCATTTTGAAAATGTGTTCCTCTATCTGTCTCAACCGTGACTGGAAAACCATACCTTGGAATGAACTCTCGCAGCATAAGTTTTGCTACCGTTATTCCATCATTCCTTCTAGTGGGGTATGCCTCCACCCAACGAGAAAACAAACAGACGACCACTAGAACATATTTTAGTCTGTTACAAGGGGGCATTTCGATGAAGTCTAATTGCATTCTAGTGAACGGACCTCCTTCTCGTCCTATTGTTCCTAGACTCACTATTGTCTTTCTTCCTGGATTAAACTGTTGACAAATAAGACATCTTTGACAAAGACTTTCAGCTATGGCTCTGAATTTTGGGTTATACCAGGTCTGTCTAAAAAGTCTGATCATTGCATCTCTCCCAATATGAACTTGTCCATGGTACATCCGTGCCATGTCTGTAATCATGCTATCAGGCATAACTGGTCTTTCATCTCTGTAAACCCACACACCATTGTTTTCTTGTCTTCTACATCCTGCTTTTATCCAGTAATCTTTTTCCTCATCATTTGCAGCTTCCTGTAACTGTCTCACCTCATCCCATGTCTCGACAGTGTTAGTAAAAAGCAAAGGAGAAGAGATATGCTCCCTTTCTCTATTCTTGTTTAGGGATACCATGTTCTCTGCACAATATCTGGCTATCTCATCCGCAGAGTTATTACCAACAGCTATGTAATCTTCATTTTTCTTATGTGCCTTGCATTTCACTACAGCTATCTGCTTAGGCAGCTGTATCTCCTCAAGCAGTTTCTTAACAAAATCTCCATTTCTGATAGGTGTTCCTGCAGACGTCAAGAAACCTCTTTGTGACCAAATCTGACCGAAATCGTGCACGATACCAAAACCGTACTGGCTATCGGTCACGATCGTAACTCGTACATTTCTTCCCAATTTACATGCTTGAATCAAAGCAATCAGTTCTGCAACTTGGGCAGACCTTATTCCTTTCAGACAAGACGCTTCCATCACAGTTGCTACTGTGCACACTGCGTAAGCTGCGCTTAAACTCCTTCTTTCGTTCTCAAGCATGAGCCATCCACAAACATGACATAATCCGATTCCTTTAAAGGCTCATCTTTTATGTCAGCTCTTGGTTTTGTGCAATATTCCAGCACATTCAGACAATCATGATCTACTTCATCTTGTTCAATTTTACTCTCTTCATCTGGCAATGATGTCGAAGGATTCACATTCATACATCTATCTATGGTCACATTTTCTGCACTCAAGATTACTTTTTCGTACTTAGTCAGCCGACTATGTGTCATGTACTGTGTTTTTGTTCTTGTCAACAGAATCTCTACTGAATGGGGAACATATACTCTCAGTGGATACCCCATCACTATACCTTCACTTTGTTCCAAACTTACACAAGTAGCAGCAACAGCTTTCAGACATCCAGGCAATGCTTTTGCTATAGGATCTAAAACAGCTGAAAAATAAGCAATTGGTCTCTTCATTGTTCCATGTTTTTGTACCAGTACTGAAAATGCACATCCATCTCTTTCACTGCAGTACAATTCAAAATCCTTTTCATAGTCAGGCATTCCTAAAGCAGGGGCCTCACACAATTTCTTTTTCAACTCTTTGAAAGATTTCATTTCTTCGTCATTTAACTCAAAAGAGTCTTTTACATCCTCCTTGGTCAGTTTTTGTAATGGTTTAGCAATCAAGGAGAAACCACTTATCCATTGTCGGCAATATCCAACCATTCCCAGAAACATTCTTACCTCTCTTGGCGCCATTGTTGCTCTCATTCCTTGAATCATTTTTACTCTTTCTGTCGCTATCTTTCGCACTCCTTTCTCAATTTTATGCCCTAAATATTGGACTTCTTTTTGGCAAAATTGCAATTTTGAAGGGGACACTTTATGTCCTCTTTTCTCTAGATGGTTCAGTAAAGCAATTGTATCACTTACACATGCTTCTTTTGTTTTCGATGCCACCAACAGGTCATCGATATACTGCACCATCACTGACTTTTCTGGCATTTTCAAATCTTCCAGGGACTTCTTTAAAATCTGATTAAAGATTGAGGGGCTTTCTGTATACCCCTGAGGAATTCGGCACCATGCCAAAATACGCTCTCCGAACCGGAACGCAAATAATGGCTGGCTATCTGGATGCAAAGGAATAGAGAAAATGCGTGACACAAATCTATCACTGTATACCACTCAGCTTCGTGTGGAATTTGGTATAGAATTACTGCAGGGTTTGGCACTATTGGACAACAAGGCACAACTATTTTGTTAATCTTTCTCAAATCCTGTACTATTCTATATGTTCCGTTTGGCTTTTTCAGTCCCATAATAGGTGAATTACATGGACTGCTCATTATTTCTTTTAGAATTCCCTGTTCGATCATTTTATTTATTACAGGAGTTATTCCTTCAATTATTTCTGGAGTCAATTTATACTGTGGCGTATTTGGGTAAGTTGTTCCTTCTTTTACTGTTACTTTTACGGGATCAACTTCTTTCATTAATCCAATATCTTCTGCTGTAAAATCCCGCACATTTTCTTTCACTGCATTTTTCAGTTCTACTGGAAGTTTTTCTGCATCAAATGCAGGAAACAAACCATTCATTTCAGGTTCCTGATTCATCAAAGTTACTTTATACAATACATCTTCATCTGGGGTCTGAAATCCAATTCCATCTGGTGTACAATAAATTGTGCAATTCATTTTGCACAAAAGGTCATGACCTAAAAGATTTACAGGACTACAATCGCACACTACAAATCTATGCATTTTGCTAAAAGAACCAATTTTTACTTCCACTAATTCAGTAAGTGGTGTTTTAATCTGCTGATTTGCTACTCCTACTACTTGGATGTATTCACCTGAGAGAGGAAGGTTTGGAATTTCCACTGATCTAACAGTAGAACGGGTAGCTCCAGTATCGACAAGGAATGTTACATTTGCACCATTCACTTCTCCATCCACAAAGGGACCAGACTGATCTACCTCTAGAGTTGCGCCAAGTACGCACTCTTTTCCCTCTCCTAGGCACCGTCATGAACTTTCATCCGCCTCATCCTCACTCTGTCGCAACCAATACTGAGAAATGTTAGCTGCTCCCGGCAACTGTGTTACCTGCTCTCCTCCGTAGAATCCTGTTTCTGTACTGTATCTTTGCTGGTTAACAGTGTTGGGAAGTGGTGGTTGTGGCACCTGACCTTGTTGAACAACTACCTCATTCTGCACCTGTGGAGTTAATGATTGATTTTCCGCATTAGGTTTAGGTGGGAACTTACACTCGTTTCTCCAATGCCCTAATTTTCCGCAATTATGACAGGGCCATTTCTTCTTTGCCTCCTCTAGACTCACTTGACCTTTCCCTTTACCTATGTTAGGTCGCGATTTATTCTGTCCAGTTTCATTCCCACTATTATTGTCCAATTGAGCTTCTTGCTTTTCTGCCACTTTCACCTGTGCCCACATTGCCTTCTCTTTCAATTTACGCTGTCTACTCTCAATATCATCACTACAATACTTAGCATACCTCAGTACCTCATCTACCGTGCCATTTTGCCAATTAATCATATGCTGTTTAATCATTTCACTAATCTCTGGTTTCAGCCCAAACACAAATCTGTATACGAAATGACTCATATCCTTTTCACTCAACTCCTCATATCCACTATACTGCTTGAAAACCAACAACAACCTTTCATAATTGGCATGTACAGACTCCTTACTTTCCTGTGTAGTTCTATCGATTTTTACCCAATCTGTTTCTTTAGGAGGAATCTTATTTTTCAAAAAGGTAATCACCTTATCGTACTTCCTCATCACCTCAGGACCTGGAGCTCCTGTCTTAGGATCTCTTGGATATTCTGTAGTTGGCCAGTCAACTGTAATTTTACACTCAGACCACAAATCAGTTGGCACCACTATGTCAAACAATCCATCTAAATCTATCCACAACACCTTTGAAACCTTTACAAACCTCTCTACTTGTCGGTACCATTCAACTGATTTCTCTCTCAGCTTCGGAAATTCATTTGTAAATGACAGTATATCCTGCCTAGTCCAGGGAACATGCACATAACTACCACCTGGAGTTTCTCTCATAGGGTATTCTCTAGGCAACAGGTTCTTTTTCAGTTATCATAAAAGCCAAAGAAGCTTTGTCTGTAGTTTTCTCATTCTTTTTCGTCCATCTAACTTTCCATCTGTCCACATCACCCCATTTTCTCAGTAAAACAATTAACTCTTTTATCTGTGTCAGCCTTCCTGCTGTGTTCAAGTTTTCTATATCTTTCTCACAAAAGTCTACTCTGTAGGGTTTCTGCAATGTTTTCACTTTCGCAAAATCTATTCCAATTTCACTTGCTATCTCTTCTAGTTTGTCATGTAAATTTTTAGCTCTCCATGTAATACTTTTGCACAGAAACATTATTTCATCATCCTGGTAATTTTTAGCTTTTCTGTACCAATCGTCCCTAAAATTAATTCTTCCATGTCAATTTTTAACCTAATTACATCTAATGGTTTTTCTTCTGATTCCTTTATTTTAAATGCCTTCATCCACTCATTTAATTCATCAGGAGTCGGACCTATGGGTGTATTATTTAGTTCTATCCAATTACCACTCTTTTCAGGAGTCTCTGTTGCAGATTCTGTTACCATATGCATTTTCCTACCATTACACTCATTCACAGTCAAATTTGTAGGTGGACTTGGTCTGTAAGTACTAGCCAAATTACTTGTACTTGGTTCCATCCTTTCTTTTTCTCTCTGAAATTGTGAACTCATAGGAATCACTAAGGACCGTTCATCAATTTTCTGATTCTCAAAAACTGGTATTACTGGACCTATTGTTACAGGTACAGTCACAGCTTCCATGTTTTTCGTTAATTCCCTAATTTTCTCAGTCAGTTCTTTTGTTGTCCTTGCTAATTCACTTGCATTGTCACTTTCTACTCCTTCATTTTGTGAAGTTCTTATTTGATCTTGTGACCTATTTATTTCAATTCTTTTTACCGGACTTTTATTTCGCACAGTCTCTATTAGCGGCGCATTTGGTGTCACCACTGTAGAACTCTGCTGATACGGAGGTGGATTTCTATTTAAAATATCTTCCAGCAATTCATCATCCGTTTCACTCTCATGCATATATTTCTCCCTCTCCATATGTTTCTTATTCTCAGTACGTTTTCTCTTAGTCTCTTCCTCAACTGTAAAAGCCGGAAACAAACCTCCTGTCATGTTAGCACATCTCCATCGTTTTATTCTATCCTCATGATTTATTCCCCACATTCTTCCAGGCATAAACTCATGATCCCTTAAACCTCTGAATCTCTCTCGCTCATACATCTCATCCTCCCATTCCGTCAAGGCTTCAAACTGTGTCGGTCTAGGTCTAGGTTCTAGATTTGTCATCTTTTCTCGCAAATTTCGCAAAACCGCTACACTAAATGAACCATTCTCAGGGAAAGCTAATGCACCATCATTCTTCGTATACTTTGCCCAATTTTCCAACCATATGCATGTATGATATCCATATTTCAGCATCATATGTGAAGCTGCTGATTTCGGCGGAGGAATTACTTGTCCCTCTCTAGTCACAACCTTTTTGTCTTTCTTAAAGAAATTCTTAATTTTTGTCGTCCATGACGTTCTCTCCCTTTCATACTCGTAATACGGCATGTTTTCGATTGGTTTTCTCTTCAAACCAGCACTGTTCCGTGTACGGAACTTCAACCAATTACAGCGCGACTCACACTAACGCACCAATCAGAACAATTCCCTTCATCCGCGGACCAACCAATCCTAGCGCGGCACTTTTCTACGTCACTCTTGCTCTTTTACCCCTCCTTTACAAAAATTATCGGCAAATTTTCTTTTCACTGTTTCTTTGTTAGTTACAACAATTAAAACAATTCCATAGTCTGATTCGCTAAACAAAGTGACAGCTTTGTCCTTTTACACAAGAATCCTGTATTTCCAGTAGGCAGCGCTTACCTCTACCCTACCACAGAATTATTAACTCTCGCCGATAAAGTAGCACTTCCCTCTACCTTACCCTTCTTTCAAGCAAACAATTAACTCGTTTCTCTGGGGATAAGACACATGTGGAGACTAGGCTCCTGAGAATTAAGGCCAAAGTTTCACAAGAAAACGTGATTTGCTATCTCAGTTACACACCTTTCGTACAGAAAATCCCTAACATAACACAACCTGTGTTATTACCAAAATGAATTCAGACCATGTACCAAATTCCATGTGACTTCTCTTGCCACACGTGTTCCACTTCCTACATCCCAGAAGCGTGAAAACTCACATATAACATAACGCGACTCAACATATAGTGTTAGTCATCAAAAATAATCAATAATCAATAATCACTAAACTAATCTATAGAAACCATAACTCTGCTACCAAGAAATCTGATGCAGCGCGTACAATAAAAACTATTTTCCTCCTAGGTCACTTATCGGTCATCCAGGGGCGACTTATATTTTCTCACATCCACATGACGATGGGGCCCATAACATCGCCTATCACACACACACACACACCTGGATTTCCTCTACACCTTTACGAAAATCTATACTCCTAGGAGAAACATGAGAACTAAATGAAAAACATCATTTATGTACCGCTGGAAAGAGCCGGGATACCTTATTACTTTAACCTATCGCTTTCTTAGTTATTTCTTAAGATATTCCTGCTCATTGTTTTGTCGATGGATCATCTAGTAAGAAATCAGTTTGTAGTGATTAAGACCAGCTAAATCACAATAACCAATTACTAGTGTCACAATCATTTAGTAAAATAACCACTGAGTCTTTGATTAAGAATCTTAAATGTTATATAATTTTAAAAGCATCAGAAAGAATTTAGACTTTTTATTCAATTATTCATTCATTATTAATTCAAATATTTATTAAGCAAAATCAATTTTATTGTAGAAAGGAAATTTTGTCATGAAGCAAAAACCCTAATTACCTGCCTATCTTTCCTAATTTAGCCTAAGGATTTCTAACCTAAGTTTAAGAATTAAAAATAACCTGATTCTCATACTCAACTGGAAAAATAAGACAGCAACAGAAACTTCAGCTCGTCAGCATCAGCTACCTGCAACCCGTCTCATCTAACAGTCTTTCAGCATCTCCCGCTCAGTAAATGGATCGATCTGGACCACCAAGCACTGGAAGCCACCAACTCCAACACCGACTCTGACTGCGACTCTCCAACTCTGACCCCCTCCCACTAAGAGTAGGCCCTCTTATACCCTAATTCTAACTTTGCTAACTAATTGTTGCAACATTAATAACGCGCTTTTCTTTCATTGGTCCATTCATTTCATCTATTCATTCTTAATCAAGTTCTCCCGGATCCAACTTGTTCTTTGGAATGTATATGTTCATTTCCTTTCTCACAGTTCAAGACATGTTTCCATCCGCTTCGATCAGTACATTTGTAACTTCTTTCGATACATTCGAGAACTCTGCAGGCATTGTCCTTTCTCTTAAAACGGTTTCCCACGGTTCCTTGCTGATCACCACGGCACACTATCAGTTCAATTAGGTCACATCAGCCTTGACCATTCTTGCATCCTAGCCTCTCAGCATCATCACGTGGTTAGCTTTTCTCCAACTTTTTCTCCCTTGTCACGCGTTTCCCCGCACATGCGCACTTCAATAACCGGCAGCCATTTTATATCGCCACTCGTTTATACTTAGAAGCACTATTTTGAAATAAACAAAACATAATTAAAATAGAGAAACATAGCCTTTTCGTTTCCCTCCCGTCATCTACGTACCCCAATTAGTTATTACCTAGCAGAAAGCAACATTTAAGCTGTTCCTTACTTACCATCACTATTGTTTTTGCAACGACACGTTTATATTCTATGAAGCACAATCATGCATTTATTATTTATTTAGTATGCAATTATTTTTATGTTATAATTAGACACACAGACATTTGTTAATAGATTATTTAGCCCATGTACTTGCGTGTTACCCTTCCCTCACGTACATTGTTGATTAATACAATTAAACGAACATTTTATTAATTATTTATAAAATTTGTTAGGGGTTAAAATATTTTATTTTCTCTGCTCCATCACACTCTAGCTATTTCACACCACTCTACTCCTCTGTATGCCACGCTACTCCACTCTGTCAGCCTATTCTACTTCACTCTAATGCACTCTACGCCACTCAACTCTGCGCCACTGTACTCCACTCTATTCCACTCCACTTTACTCCACTGTACGCCACTATACTCCACTCTTTGCCACTCTTCTCCACTCTATGGTACCCTACTCTACTACACTCTACTGCACTTTACACCACTTTACGCCATGCCACTGTATTCCATTCTACTCCACTCCATGACACTCTTCGACCCTGCACCGACAACCCTTTACTCTACTCCACTCTGCGGCACTCTACTTTGGGGCACTTTACTCTACCCCACTCTACGACATTCTAGGCCACTCCACACCACTATAAAACTCTGCTTCACTCTATGCCACTCCACTTTACAACACTGTACTCCACTCTGTCATTCCACTTTACGACACTCTACTCCTCTTTATACCCCTCCACTTTATGCCCCACCACTCTCCTCCACTCTATGCCACTCCTCTCTACGACATTCTACAACACTACTCCACTCTACACAACTCCCTCAATGCCACTTCATGCCACTCTACTCCACTCTACTCCAACCCACTCTCGTCTACGACACATTACTCCACTCTACGCCACTTTATGCCACCCCACTCTATGCCACTCCACTTTACAACACTCTACTCCACTCTATACCCTTCCACTCTGTGCCCCTCCATTCTATGCTACTCTTCACCACTCCACTCTACACTACCTCACCCTAAACCACTCCACACCACTCTACTCCCCTCTACTCCACTCTACACCACTCTACTCCACTCTACTCTACTCCACTCCACTCATCTCCACAACATTCCAGTCTACTCCAGTCTACTCTACTCCACTCCACCCTACTCTACTCCACTCCACTCTACTTTGCTCCACGAAACTCCACAACACTTCACTCTACTTCATCACACTCCAGTCTATTCAATGACACTCTATGACACTCCACTCTACGACACTCCACGACACTCCACTCCTCTCTATGCCACTTCAAAGCCCCCAACTCCACTCTAAGCCACTCCACGTCACTGTACACCACTCCACTCTATGCCACTCCATGCTACTCTCCTTTTCACCACTGACTTTTAGCCCTGCTGGACAGCAGCCATCCTGGTGCACAACATGGCTAAAACATATCGGCAAAGCCAATAACTCTTGCATAATTGAGACCTATTGGCTTTGACAATGCTTGTTTCTGCAGAGGCCTGATCTAGTGTGGAAGATAGGCCTGCTCAGAAGCAGACAGACTCAGGGGCATTGAAGAAACTGGCCTGCAGTGGGTAGAGAAAAAAACAAGGCTGCTGTGCGGGACTCACCTACTGAGGAGCGGAGACACGGGCATATTTACTAGACAATGACGTGGCGCTGCAAGCCATCTTGCTGCGCCGAGCTGCATCATTAGAAAAGTGCAGTGATGCATCGTATTTACAGCAATACGACACATCCCTGTGCTTTCCTCTGCGCAGGTGCACAAATGGCTGCCTAGCGCCAACGCAGGCACTCTTGCACCATGGTGCAAGGGTGTCTGCATTTCAGGGATGATTGTTTTTGTGCAGGAAGGGACACCTTCATGCACAAAAAGATTATTGATTTCGTTTTCCTCCTTCTATGTGTGCTGCAGAATGCACATAGAAAGAGCATAAAACGAGGAGAAATAAAGGTATTTCTCCTCGTTGCACCACTTTAACGCCTCCCCTGGGGAGGCACTAGAATCTGACGCAGTGCCAGGTTTATGAAACCTTGTAAATCTGGGAATGCACCAGAATCCATTGGTGTTGAGTGGAAACACCCACTTCAACACCCATGGAACGCCCCATTCATGCAGAGTAATGCGCGAAAGGAGGCTATATTTACAAGGCCATAAAAAGCCACGCAGGGTGGCTTTGCGTGGCCTTGTAAATATGGCTCAGCATTGTGCACCACCGGAACATCCAAAAAAGTGATGCTCCGGTGGCGCAAGGGCCTAATATTCCTCACAGTTTAATTCAGACAGGAGCCTGTGAAGGTGGTACAACTAAATATAGCAATGACAGTTCTTCTGGGCCTGTGAAACAGAAAGCCAAATGTTTCCAGTGCATGCCGATGCACTGTCAGGTAGCCTGTATCCATGCATGCATCCATGCATGCATTTTCTTTGACTTTTCAAATAGTATATGTGGGCAGTGTAGTAATAGCTAGGCCTGGGCGGTAAATTCCGTTCCGCTCGCGGAATTTGCGGAATTTGGGTAATTTTGCGTTCCGCGGAGAACGCGGAATTGCCAAAAATTCCGCGATCCGCGGCTTCGCGGAATTTTTTGCTTGTTCGCGCTTTCAAAGTGCGTGTTCGCGAGATATTTCCCCCGAACACGCAAACAGCATTCGCGAACAGGAAAAAAGCATCGCGAACGGGTGGAACAAGCAATTCCGCGTGTTTGCGGAACTTTTGCGTGCTCGCGGAGATTTTTTCTGTTTCGCGGAGCTTTGCCTAGCACGACTACGCAAATTCCGCCCACCCGATCATGCCCTGTTCGGTGCAGTATAGGGTCTATTCCTAGTGCACAAGATGATTACATTATATTCAAAAGAAAACATTTAGGGGGAGATTTTCAAAAAAGTTGCGCAATGCAGCGCAGCCCCCCGCGAGGCTGCGCGCGTTGCGCGACAGGGAGGGTGCAGGAGAGCGCCATATCTTCAGAGATATGGCTCTTTCCTCCCCTTTCCCTTGCGCCAGCGCTAATTTCAGGTGCCGTGCACCATGCACACACCTTAGCGCCGCAGCGCTAGGGTGTGTGCATGAGTGTAGCATAGGTTTTGTACATGAAGGGTACCCTTCCTGTACAAAACACTATGCAAGGCACGATGCAAAGCTTTTCCCACTTTGCATACGTGCTGCAGAGTGCAGCACACATGGAAAGTCGGAAAAGCACGGAGAAATGAAAGCATTTCTCCTGCTAGCGTCTCCTTTGAAGGGCGTTAACTTTAGCGCAAAACCATGTTTACAAATCTTTGTAAATATGGTTTTGCGTCAAAAGGCATGGGTGGTTGCAAGGGAACGCCCATGTACCACCCATGTCACGCCCCCTCGGCGCAAAGTAACGCAAAGCAGTGCTTGGCGCTGCTTTGCGCTACTTACAGGGTACTTTCCAGTGCAAAACAAGTTTTGCGCTGGAAAGAAAATAGCAAAACAAAAATTTGCGCTGGTTGGCGTCACTTTTGTGACGCTAAACCAGAGCAAAAGTTTTGAAAATCTGCCCCTTTGAGCTCTATTCACAAAGCCATTTCAAGTGTTAAATTACTTTTGTGTCCAAAAATAGCTGAATCTACGCCTACCAGGCATTCACAAAAGGAGCCCTTTCAGGCATACATCCATTTACTCCAGCATAACCAAAATGGCTACATACACAGGTGGGAGATAAATTCCGCTCCGAGTTTGCAGAGTTTTGCCCACTTCGTGTTACGTTTAAAATATGGAGTTCTGGCAAAACTCCACTACTTATCGCATGGCAGTAATTTTTTCTCATGTGCGGCTTGCCAACATTAACTTGGTGAGCGCGGGCAAGAACTGGCGTCCCCTACCTCGATTTTTGGGCACTAGAACAGCACCCGGTGAGATTTTCTCGACGCCGGTGGTGGTGCCCGTTCGCGGTGAGAAAGCTGCCATTCGAGTAGAAAATCTACTTGAGCAGCAGCAAAGAAACAGCATCCTTTGGCGCACTGCGTGGTGCAGTTTGCACTGATTTTGCAGCACACAACAAGCTCCCGGAGCAAAAAATCAGCAAGAGCAGCACAACGTATGGATTTCTGCCCACTTGCACAACTCTGCAGAATCTTGCTGAGTTTTTAAGCAACTCCGTGGAATTCTGTGAAGTGTAACTCAGTGAGTTCCGCCCACTCCTAGTGGCATATTACTTGGCAGTAAATCCCAGACAGAGAGGGGAAGTGGGCAGCTCAAGGTGTGGTTGCCCAAAAGTGGTTGTATGGTACAGAAAACAATGGTCCTGGACCTTTCTTTTCACACAAATTCCTTCTGTAAATAGCTGGCCAATGACGGTGCCGCGTCAGAGTGAGGACCTCGGAATATGCTGTTGTATAGAAAGTTGCTAATTGAATCTCTGAATTGAATATTTAGTACACCGAATCACTCGGTCCCAACACCGCTACACAAGTGCGGATATGGATCACTTCTCCTTCGTGGAATATGGACTCATAAGGAGCCAACCTGGTATCAAACCGCAACATTGAGGCGGGTGGCCATATCGAGAGCTAGATCTACCAACATCCTGAATCGGTTGCTGCCTTGCCCCTTGTCCTGAAGAAGACCCGCAGGCTGAGGTTACAATTACCCTCCTTGTCCACAAGTCGGGTCGAAACGTCGACGCTTACCTCCAGCAGGCCTGGACCACATGTCCCTTCCCCTACCTTGCTACAGATGATATAACTCTTCAGTGTTTGTGAATTATGCTGAACCAACCAACTGTATAATTAACCGTTATTGGCCAGGCCGCCTTGATTGATTTTTGTTATCAGTCACATCCATAGTTTTATCAATTTTTGCTTTCTGATTCCGTTTGGGATTCCTTCCCCCTTTTTCTTATCTTCACTCACCTCACATCAGAGCACCCCTTTTCTTGCATGTTCCTTTGGAGCAACCCTCCTCTTTCTCTTTTAAACTATAGAAAAGTAAGAAATCTACCGTCTGTTGGTTTAATTTTGTGATTAATAAATACATGCTTTTTTGAAAACTAATGGTTGTTGCACATCCAAGTACTTTAACTATTTTGGATCTATGTAACCATGTGCTGACTTTATGCATGCCCCAAGTCTTAATTGAATGACAACTATTTACAGAAGGAATTTGTGTAAAAAGAAAGGTCCAGGACCATGGTTTTCTGTACCACTCGACATCCAGGTCCAAGGACTTTGTTTGGGTTACCCCATTTTTCTACACAAGTGGTTGTAGGCATTTTTTGGTTGCGGCTATTTTTAGCGTAATTTGGAATATGTATTTAAATTGGCAGTGCGGGCGGACAGGACTTCACAGGCAGGAGTTTTAATAAAGCATAGCAACTTGTTGACTGCTTTCATTATATGTTTGGTAGGAGTTCTACACTGAGAAATGAATTAGAACGGACCCATGTCCTACAGGAGTTTCAAAAGGAACAAGTCTTATGGGCAGTGTTTTGACTAGAGGTCGCTCCTCCGTTAAGGTGGAGGAGCGTCGCCCCACAAAAAAATTGCCCCCAGAGATGGAAAAATAAAATGGTAATAAAGTTCACTTATTACCATTTTGTTTTTTAAAACCCTGTCACGAGCCGAGCATCAGGATGGGGAGGGGGGGGGGGAGGCTTTCTGCTGCTGCGGGTCAGGCAGCAGCAGAAAGCAGTGATAGGCAGGGCACTTTAAGTTAAAAGTGTGCATGTCTTTTTGGCTGGCCATCTTGGGATGGCCAGCCAGACATGCGCATTTTAAACCTCTCTAACCCAGCTGTCTAAGACAGCTGGGTTTGAGACAGCATAGGGCTCCAGTGTCCTCGGGAGCAGCGAGAGAGGCCGCTCCCTCCAGTCCTGGTGCTGCTCTCATGCAGCATGAGAGCAGCACCAGGATTGGTTACTACAGTTTCCTGGAGCCTGCCTGCCTGGAGAGAAGACCCGAGCAAGGAGGACATTGCACCAGGAAGGTTAGTGGAATAATTGTCTTTTTACTTATTTTTTTTATTTTGTCCCTCCCGCCTCACCACCCTCCTTACATGCCAGTCACCACTGTCTTTGACTCCATGTATACAAGGAGTTTGTAGTGCCATGATTAATGTACTAGTCACTGATTATGTGACTGAGTAGAATGCACTGCTATGCAGCGCATATCTTCTTCCCATGGTGTGGGACGCTGTATTGTTTGAGAAGGTGTCACAGGGCCCAGGACTCTGTCGACCACATTGCCCTCTATCCAGGTGGAGGCTGAAGAAGAGGGGCTAATAAAGCCACTCAGCTGTGTGCGCTATATAGAGGGTATTCCTAGAGCCATATTTATGACTTAGTTTGCAAGAGCGACGCAAACCCTAAGTCATATTTTTTAAGCTACGCAAAGCTACTTTGCGTGGCTTTGAGTGGCTCCAAAAATATGGAGTAACGCAATGCAGCGCAAATCGCTGCGTTGCATTACTCTGTCCTGGGTAGGCGTTCCATGGGTGTTGCGTGGGTGTTCCCATGCAACACCCATGGTTTTTGAGGAATTCCCAGATTTACAAGATCTTGTAAACCTGGGGGTGTGCCAAAAAGATATGCTTCCCCAGGAGAGGTGTAATGAGGAGAAATATCTTTAATTCGCCTCATTTTTTCCTCTGCTATGTCTGCGGCAAAACGCAGCACATATAGAAAGAGCAAAAAGCCTCTCATGATTGCTTGTGTGCAGGAAGGTTCTCCTGCATCTACTGTCACCGACAGCTCAGCCGCACAGACCCATACTCTTGCCAACTTTCTTTCAGGAGCGATGGGGGTTGTACCATCCTCCCCAGGATGAAATAGACCACGCCACACACGGAGCTCTGGTTTGCACATCTTTATTCGCAAGCATGCAACCATTAACTGAATGCACAATGTCTCAAATGTAATTAACCACACCCAGCCACACAGATAAGATTATGTAATACTTGTAAGGGGTCTGTCGAGGGCCACTAGAGTCTTCATGCAAATTAACACAGGACACAATATCTCCCCCTTTGTTAAAAAAAAAAGTACGAACAAATATATACACATATAGACATTACAACTCCTCGATGAGTCATCGAGATGCTCGCATCAGCCTACAAGGCCTAGTGGTATGAGATAGAGGAGGGGCACCTTCATCTGGCATCTCTAGAGAAGAGTCAGATGCTTGACTTGGGCACTCAGGTGGACTTGCCTCACTCACGAGGGCACATCGAGGAAAAGGCTTAAAGTGTGACGAGTCCCTGGCTATGGATTTTCCAGGTCGTTGGGCAGTTCCCATATGGCCTTTGCACGCCACAACTCTTAGCAGTTCAGTATCAAACAGAGTGTCCATCTTGCATGTCCGCTTTGGAATTCATCTCCTTTCTCAAAAACCATGTCTCGAGCATGTTGGTGCTTGTCGGCATAGGCTTTCATTTTTCATTTGCGAGAGGTGTCAGTAACACAGATCTCGTCAGGGTCTATTGAACGGCTGGTGGTCCATTGAGGTATTTTCGTTCCAAGAGCTCTCCCGCACAGCAGGACTTTCTCCTGTCATGGAATGAGGAGTGTAACGGTAGGCACGAAGGGCTAGGCACAGAGCAGACTTGAGGTCGATGCCTTGCAGTGCAGCACGTTGAACCACCCTGTTCTCATAAATCATTCAACAATGCCATTTGCCTGTGGCCAGAGAGGTGTACTTTTCTGATGTTTGATTTTCAAAAGATTAAGAAAGTCTTTGAAATCTCTGCTATTGAAGGGTGGACCATTGTTAGATTTGAGAATGGAGGAAACACCTCATGTCGTGAAAATATCATCCAGCCTTTCAATGACTGTCATGTGAGGTTTATGATGAGTCTTCTACTGGAGGAAAACGTGAGTACTCATCGACAATTACCATGAGATGATGTCCATTGTTGAGAGGTCCGACAAAATCAACAGTAATCCTCTTCCAATCTTGCTTAGGTAGATCAGACATGTTCAATGGGTATTGAGTCATTTTAAGAGACAGGCAGTTACATAGATGATAAGCTTTAAGCTCCCTTTCAACTCGTTTTTCAAGAAACAGGAACCACACCCAATCCCTGAGGGCTCTCTTAGGTACATCAATGCCACAATGTCCTTCGTGTGCCAGTTCAATCACTTGCTGCCCCAGGCTTTCAGGGATAACTATTCTTGCCCCTCATAGTATGACACCATCATGCGTAACAGAAAGTTCTTCACAAACATTTTTGAATTTCTGGTATTCACCATCACCTGTAAGAGGTCGAATATGCTTCCTCCATGATTGTGTTGTAAGGATTTTCTTGAGATTAAGCATGTCTTTGTCAGTATTAGTAGCTGTCAGAATTTGTTCACTAGAAAGAACTGCAGGCACACGACTTTACTATGAAATTGATGTTGGCCTCAGTTGCTTTGGACTCTCCACTATGACGCTGTAGCGGAACTCGTGAAAAGTAGTCTGCGGGGTTTTGATCTTTTCCCGGTTTGTGCACAATAGTATAATCATACTCCTACAGATGCAACCCCCACCTCTTGATGCGAGGGGGAATCTTGGCTTTCTGAAAATGGTGAGCCACACTTGATGATCTGTGACATTGGTGATATGCTTTCCATACAGAAACATATGGAAGTGTTCACACACCCATACTACAGTTAAACTTTCTTTCTCCGGTTGAGTAAGTACGTTCACTCTGAGATAGACTCTGGCTAGCAGAGGCCACAATGTGTCTCTGAGCATAGGGTTGTCCACTATGTTGGGCAAAGATTGCTCCCAACCCCACTGGGCTTGCATCCACCACAATTTCTGTCTGCTATTTCGAATCAAAGTAAGCCATTTCAGTTGCATTTTATTTTCTTGAATCTTTGGTCACATTCAGAGGACCATTCAAACAGAACATCTCGCTTTGTTAGTTCTCTTCAAAGGGCACTCACAGTGACAAGGTCACAAATGTACCTGGAGCAGTAGCTAGACATGCCTAAGAAGGATAGCAGCTTGGTTACATATTCTGGAGGGAAAGTACATGACAATGCTTCCATCTTTTCGGGGTCAGGAGTCATCCCCTTTGCAGAGAAAAGATGGCCAAAGAATTTAAGTTTGTTTTTGTGAAGTTCACACTTCTCAGCATTTAGTGTGAGACCTGCATCAGCAAGCAGACGGTATACTTGTGTGAGGGCTTATTCATGTTCCATCCGTCTAGCCCCAAACATCAGTATATCATCACTGTAGTTAAAAGCATGTGTGACAGGCTGAATTACTTGACAAATTACATCTTGAAAGATATCTGCAGCTGATGACACACCAAAACTGAGCCTTTTATATCTGAACAAACCAATATGCGTTGACAAAGTAGGAAAGTACCTACAGTTTTCATCTAGTTCAAGTTGATGGTAACCTTTGTTCAGATCAAGGGGGGAAGAAGATTTTGGTGCCATTCAGCTGTGTGATCATGTTTTCAATGTGTGGACCTGGATGTCTTTCTCTTTCGATTGCTTTGTTGGCCTGTCGCATATCAACACAAATGCTCACTGAACCTCCACTGTCCTTCTTTGGCACCACCACAATAGGTGAAACCCACAGTGTCAGACCAGTAGAACACTCAATGATGTCATGCTTTAACAATGTTTCTAGTTCTTTCTCAATGGCTTCCTGTATGTGAAAAGCAATTCAACGGTGTTGCTGTGCAATGGGGCGAATATCTTCATTAATGGGAACCTGTACCTTCATTGTCTTATATTTCCCAAGTCCATCAAACAATGTCGGGAATTGACTCACTATTTCAGAATGGGCATTCAAGTTGTAGTTAATTGAAATCAGTCCCATGTCAGCAGTAGTGTTGAAACCTAATAAGCATGCACTCGACGAAGTACGTGGGAGTACATGAATCGGTGCTTGCTCTGTCGTTTTCTTGTGCCGCATGGTCGCCACGAAGGAACCCTTACTCCGCAAGGTTGTAGAAGCTGCCCAGGTATACATCTTGCTTCTTGATGGTGTGAGACGTGGTATCGGAGACACTTCTTTGTACTTTTCTGCCGGTATGATGTTTATCGCACACCACTGTCTATAATGAAAGTTGTAGGGCACCCATTCATCTTGATCATGATTTTAGGACAATGTCCAAAGGAACTTTGTTGCATCATGTGGCAATTCTTTTCAGACTTTTGTTTTTTTCTTGCAAGCGACCAATCCTACATGCGCACATCGATCTATGACTGACATCACCATTGCACATTCCTTTTCCTTATTGTCACGCGATGATGATTACGTCAATGAACCGTTGGACACTGAATTTGATAACGATTGACTTTGTTTCGTTTCCACTTGCCTTAGTTGATGTTGCTGTTTAGCAATGTGGGGGTGGCTAAAATTCTCTGGAACTTTCTGGTGTCCATCTTCTCATGTCTTTGTGACACACTTAGTTTCTCTTTCACTTTGTAAACCATTATGAAATGGTTTTCCTTCCCTCAGTCTTTGCATATTTGTCTAATAGCAGGACATTTACCTTCATGTGGAAAGGAGAATACACAGCGGAAACACAATTTATTTTGCTTCGGAGACATCACTTCGTGCGTCTCTACCCTGTGTGTCTGCATACTTTTCATGCTCAATGCTGATGCATTTTGGGTTGTTCCGGCTTTCACATCAGCAGCTTGTCGATTAGCACGTTCCTCCACTCTTGCAGCCATGAGCACTTTCTCCAAATTTAGCGTTGCTCTCAGCATGTGTCATCGAAATGAGTCGGAGAGGCAACCATCAATAACTCTAGGATGCATGGCTTCTTCTTCATTAAATTAATTGAATTTGCAGTGCTTTATAAGCGTATCAAGTCTCTCAACAAACTCATCCATCATCTCACTAGGTTGCTGTATTGCTTGTTTGAAAGTGTATCTTTCATAGTCGACATTCGCCATTGGTTTGAACTTGGCCTCCAACGTCTTCTTGATTTGACGGTATGATATTTCACCAGCTTGCGATATTTCTTTGTCGCTTCTTTTAGTCCATCACCTGCAAGGTTCTTTAAGTGTTTGATGATCTTTTTGTCATCTGGTTCTTCTGTAGCATGTATGAAGTTATCCAACATTTCAATACAGGCAGTCCATCTGGCACCAATGTTCTGCTTTTTGACAGTATCAAATGGAGGTGGTTGTTTCAGGAACACAGCAGCATCGTATCTTGTGCTGTTTCCTACTGAGGTTGAGAGTATGTGCTGTCCAGACAGCGTTTGATCTTCAGCGTCACTTGGCCTGGTGGCACCTCTGTAAGCATCAGATGGATCACGTATGTTCAGGTCTACGCTCCCGAGCTGAGGTTGGTGGGTGACATTTTCCTTCTTTATGGTGAGTAATGATTTCGCTTCTTGCATGTGTTCTTCACCACTCTCAACTTTATGTATTTTACCTGGCTGTCGCTGCCATTAGAATTCTTCGTACCTAGTTGCCTCTGTCTTTAGCATGGAAGAGAAGAAGTGGATAAAGGGTCCAGATATTATGCACTCCTGCGTGTAATTGAGGGTGTTTATAAGGAACTACTTGTCCTCGGCAATGGGAGACCCCTTCCCAATTTATTTGCTAGACTTCAAAATGTGCCTGGACAAGTAAGAAGAATCTTGGGGGCATATTATCAAGGACATGCGATAATTATCGCAAAGCGCGCTTAGCGCTGTTTTTTTTATCGCCGGCTATCGCTGGATTTCATCGCGGAGATAACGCGTTATTATCAACGCTTATCTCCAAGGCGATAAAAAATCCAGCGATAGCGGCGAAACCCAGCAATAGCGCGAGAAATCCAGCGATAAATTCCCTGCGCTAATGGAAAGCTTGCTAATAGGCAGGTGAGAACTTAACCTTACAATCCACCTCCCATTGACAAGATGGTTAAGTCAAGTTTTTATCAGGTGTTAAATTCCAGCGATAATCGCGGTTAGCGTGACTTTTTTTATCGCTTCGCGGGCATTGATAATAGGGGGAAGTTGTGTTAGCGGCTGTTTCTGTTGACTTTTGGTTGGGAACGCCTACTTTGCATGTCATTAGCGATAAATATCGCTGACATGCAAAGCGGCAACAAGACGGCCGATATCGCCATTAAGCTGTCGCTAACAGCTGTTAGCGACAGCTTGCTAATAGGGCGATAAAAATATTGCCACTTTATCGGCAAAAAGTGCCGCTAAAGTGGCGATACTGCCCTTGATAATATGCCCCATAGTCTATAAGGAATTAGATCCATTTATTGCATCCAGTATTTTTTGTGTATAGCTGGGACTCTTTAGAACTTCAGAGTCTTTCAAAAGAAACGAAAGGTAGAAAACAGTATTATGATAAAAAAATACTCCTATCTCCCTATATATATATTTTTTGTCACTGATGCGTTACATAATTATTGTCTTATTTATGTATGCAAATTGTATTTACTTCATTGAACTTGGCAGCCCTGAGGAAGCCTCAAGCTAATAGGCCATTGTTAGGGGGCGAAACACGTGTTGGCTGCGTTACAAACCTTTGTTTTCTACCTTTCCTTTGTTTTGAAAGACTCTGAAGTTCTAAAGAGTCCTGGCTATACAAAAAAAACTGGATGCAATAAATGGATCTAGTTCCTTATAGACTATGATTCTTCTTACTTGTCCAGGCACATCTTACTGTCTTTAGCATGTCTGCTTTGTATCAATGCTGGCTCTGTGTTATGCTGTGGTGCAGTGTCTCTTCTTTCGGCATTCCCGGTAGACTTTTGACAAGCTTACTGACTGTGCTCCTCTGTAGGAACTTCACCTTCTTCGTGGGCCTCTCCAAAGCTAGAGCAGTGCTTCGACTGCACATTCGTCAACTGTAGACCCCTTCTTGATGTGCATGTGGCACGCACGAGCAGTTTGCTGGACCATGGCAAACTTTAAGGGAGAGCAGTCTTGTATCATTGGGGGCACGTATCCCCTATCTCGTCGCCAGTTGTAGCATCCTCCCCAGCCTGGCAGCATGTAATAGACCACGCCACACACAGAGCTCTGGTTTGCATGTCTTTATTTGTTAGCATGCAACTGTTAACTGAACGCACGGCATCACAAACGTTATTAATCACACCCAGCCACACCCATCAGATTACATAATGCTTGTAAGGAGTCTGCTGAGGGCCAATCGAGTCTTCATGCACATAAACACAGGACACGACAGGGGTGATTAGTAAAGCGATTATTTATACAGTGGGCAGAATTGAGGCCACACACCTGCATGCCAGCCCCTTGTCTGGGGTCTGTAATTCTGGACGTCTGCCAATATAATTTCTAGTGCCAGATAGTCTGGGGGTTCGGAATCTAGAACGAGAAGTGGGAATTCCTGCGTTACTAATGACTCGTTCACAATAATGGCACTTTCATCAGCTCGCTCCAACAAACCACCTCTCTCTAAAAAGAAAAAGAGAGCGGTGATGGTAAAAGTGCAAGCCACCTGGTCTGTTCCCTCCTCCAAGGTGGTCAAAAGCACAATGGAGGGGACATAGCAGTCAAGCTAAAAGTGCCATATTAACCACTGACAACTGACTCTTATTAAGCAATTTCAATTGTTATTTGCAGCACTGGAAACACAGATGAAAAACCTAATTGCTAAATTATGCTGTAGAGACCTGCATAGACTTTGTTAAAAGATTACCAAGTCTATTTTCCACCCCATTAGTTCTTGTACCGAACGCTGAGGCATATTTATCAACAAATCATGCAGCGCGGTGCAACAATCACCTTGCTGCGCTGCACTACATGATAGGGAAAGGGCAGGAATGCACCCTACTTAACATTGTAAGGCACATTCCTGTCTTTTCTCTGCTCTGGCGCACAATGTGCTGCCTAGCACCAATGCAGGCACCCTTGCACCATGGCGCAAGGGTGCCTGCATTGTAAGCAGGATTATTTTCGTGCAGGAAGAGTCACCTTCCTGTACAAAAACAATCCTAAGAGGCATTTTCCTCTTTCTACCTGTGCTGCTTCATGCATAAAGGTATTTCTCCTAGTTGCGCCACTTTTACGCCTCCCCTGGGAGGCGTTAGAATCTGATGCATTCCCAGGTTTACGAAACCTTGTTAGTCTGGGAATGCATCAGAATCCATGGGTGTTGCGTGGGAACACCCACAGCGACACCCATGGAACGCCCCTTTCACACAGAGTAATGCATGAAAGGGGGCTATATTTACAAGGCCATGACAAGCCACGCAGGGTGGCTTTGCGTAGCCTTGTAAATATGGGCCAAAACATTGTGCCACCGGAGCGTCAAAAAAAGTGACGCTCCGGTGGCGAAGTGGGCTTGTAAATATGCCCCTCAGTTCACTATTGGCAATGTTGTCAGCGTGTGGACAAGAATGAATGTTTCTAAATTCGTGTTTGAAAACTATCACTTTAAAAAAATACTTCTCAATGCACTGATAACATCTGATGTACTAAGGTGAAATGGTTCTGCATGTTAATGAAATTCACTTTTTAAATTTTCAAGAGACATTATCATATTTTTCCACTTTTGCTGCAAGATGACTTTTAAAATGAAGGTGTTTTTAAAGTTAAGGTGTGCATGAGAACCCAGTTACTTCCTTTCTTTAGCTTCAATTAACCTTTAAATAAAGACTTGCCTGTTTATTTAATATTTTTTTAGTGTTAGTGCTGAGTGGAGTGAACAGCTGCCCAGTGCTGCTGTTGATCGGGGGCCGCATGCGGCCCTTGGGCCCTACTTTGAGTATCACTGATATTGAGGAGTCTGCTCTCATGGACAGATTGATTGTTATATATTTTTTCTTCACAACACTATTCAACTTCCTGTCAACTACATGGAGTAGGGCAAAATTCCCTGGATTCACTAAAGTTCTCTCTGCCATTGTAGAAAGCAGAGTAATATTTTAGGATGTGAGGCAGCTTCAGTTTTCCTTTCTCTGAAACATAAATGAACTTGGGGCCCCAATTTCAACCCAAGTCCGCGAGTTTTCTCAAGATTAAGCCCAGCAGCATGCTGATGTTGAGAGGTGGAATAGATGTTGGCAGGATGGGACATCTCTAACCAGATAGGGGGAGGAGCTGTCACCTACCACACTTGCACATCACAAAGCCTCTGCCTCAGCACACACACAAAGAGTTTCACACCAGTCTATTGTGCCCTCTGACAAGCTGGAGCAAGGACAGGGAGGCAGGAATTCCCAAACACCTCTGGGGATAGAAGCCTCTAGAAACTTCTCTTACTTCAAAGCTGGCACCAAGTATAAATATTGGACCCTCAGACCCAACACTTCAGTACACTCCTGGAACTGTGGATACTATAGAAGAAGGACGCCCTGCTGCACTGCTGCTTGAGGCCTGCCCTGCTTGCTGAGATTGAAGACTGGACCTGCCCCCTTCCATTTCAGCCTGAAGTGACTCCAAAGGTGAGCTGACTGACCTTTTGTTCTGAACTACAGTGACATTACAAGCTCCAGAATCCTCCCTGCATCTTCCCAGCTGACCTGCTGCCTGGACCTGCAACTGGACCTGCCTCAGTCCTGCTGGCATCTGCTGGAGTAATATCCTGATCACCAAGAGGTGCCCCTCAGGTCCTGGACACTTGGTGTGGCATCAGCTGAACTCTCCCACATCGAGTGAGTCTCTTCCGGGAAGCACCCAGGCTTCCCACAGTCAATTACAACACAGCAATGCAGAGTTGTGATTGGTCTAAGCGCTGTGGTTCGGCGCTCAGCTAGAGAATGGGGGCCTGGGCATGTTCTCAATGCATGCTGTAATGCAGACTGCCTGGAGAACATGCGAAGTGAGCATGACTGTTTGGCCGACCCGAGAGGGCCGGTCAAACATTCATGCGCACTTTACAGAGTACACAACCACTCCTCCTCCCCGACATCAGGGGAGTGAAGCTCCGCCCACCCTAGCCTGACGGTACGAAAAATAAAATGATAATAACTCCAGTTATTATCATTTAATTTTTTCGTTTACACCGCTCTGCAAGCAGTGGGGCAACGCTCCTCCACCATGGCGGAGGAGCCGCCACTGAAGGTAACTCTTTCATCAGTACTAACCTGGTCACTGTATCTGTCCCATGCTCCATCGAGGTTGGCCTGAACTTGTGCCTTTCACCCGGTCTCATACAACCAGATAGCCATGGTGGTGCTTTGTGCTTTTAGGCGCTATATATACTTACCTTAAATCTTTAAAGTTGCATATCTCTCGTTCTTGCTAATATGCCCCATGGCTCTTTCAGCTGTAAGCTTCGCTGTAGTGGAATGCTTTGTTTGATGTTATGTGGTCTCTGTTCCTAAGTGCCGGGACACTCCAGGGAGTAGCCGTGCGCTCTATAAATATTAGATAACATAACATCTCCGAAGGTAGTCAGTGCTTAATTAGAGCCGGTGGTTTCGGGCGCTCTGCACTTAAATGTCAACATCGGTGTTTATGGCGGTCTGCCACATGGTGGCACTGTCTATTTAACTTAGAGACTAGCACAGCAGTTGTTTTATAATCCAAAATACAATAAAAATGACTATTCCCTGCTGCCCAAGCCATTATGATAACTTTTGAGGACCTGAAATAGTCTGAATGGGTGGCGCAAGCTGCAGTGGCCTCATGTCAAGGTCCCTGGCACTTATTTTCTTACAAATTAAGCACTGGAAGTAGTCCTATGCCTATGATTTCCCTGAAAATTGGATGCAAGGCATAAAATACACCCAAATATTTTAGAAAAGGAACATTTAGGGTCATATGTACGAAGCATTTTTCCGGTCACAAATGGACTAAATTGCAGAATTGGCCCATTTGCAACCGGAAAAATGCTTTTTGGAATTTACAAAGCCCAAATTTGGTTTTGCGATTCGGTATTTGGAAGGGGCTTGTTTAGGGCATTCCTTCCAAATACCAAATCGCATTGGTATGTATGAATGTTTTGTGACCAAAATGTGGTCACAAAACATTCGCGCTTTACCACCAACTGCAAATTGGTGGTAATGCATTTGCAAACTGCGACCTACCTCATTAATATTCATGGGGCAGGCTGATTTACGACCCACTAGGAATGGCAAGTAAGAAACAAAAAGTTTCATACATAATGAATTGTGTTTTCCAAATAGCGATTCAGATAAAATCGCTATTTGGAAATCGCTATTCCTATTCTTTGTACATCCAGTCCCAAATGTTCTAACTGCTATTCTCAAGGATTTGTCAAAAGTGAATGCTTGTGTGCCTTTCTGTAGCCTCTGCAAGCAGGCAGTCTGTCACTGCGCATGTGCGTAATGCATTTGCATTCTCAGTAGAGGCTGTGCAGCAATGATATTCGGGTAATTCCTCCCTCCCTCATCAAAAGCACAGGAGCTGCCTGCAAGGGCGTGATTACAGATGTGCTAACTTTCTGCCACTCCCCAGCCTTTTGCAAGGGAGGCTGCCTGTGCCTTTGAGGTGAGGCAGGATAGTGAAGAATGGAAAGGCAGAATGGAAGCGAGAGAGTGAAAGAGAGGAAGTGGCAGACTGGGAGACAGACAGATTGACAGTCAAGGAGAGATTGACGGCCACTGACAATGCAAGTAAGAGAGAGAGAGAGATGCAGGCTGAAAAAAACGTTGACAAATAGATTAAGATAGAGAGAGATGAGAGATGAGAGAGAGAGTGGTAATTGCAATTGTAATTGTATTTATTAGCGCTTACTACCCCTGATGAGGCGTTGAAGTGCTAAATAGGATAATGGAGAGTTGGAAGAGGAAAGAGTCTAGAAAGTGTTATTTGTGAGATCATAGTAGTAAGATGAGGTTTGGGATAAGTAAAAGGAGAGATGGAGGAGGGAAGAGTTTCTAGAAATGGAATAGGGAGATCTTAGTAGTAAAAAGAGGTTTGGGATGAGTCAAAGGAGGGATATATGAGGGAAGAATTTAGAAAGTGTTGTAAGGGAGGTCACAGTAGTAAAATGAGGTTTGTGGTGGTCCAAGGAGGAATAGAGGAGGGAAGAGTCTAGAAAGGTTTTTTTTGGAGATCATACTAGTAGAATGGGGTTTGGGTTGCGTCAGAGTGGAGGTAGAGGATATATTGAGATAGGTATAAGGTGTGACATAGAGTAGTGCATTGGAGAGAGTCAAAGTTTTTTTTTCTACTACAGTAGGACTAAAGTAATAAATATATAGATATATAAGTACATAGAGGGGTTATAAATGTACAAGGAAAATGATATATTGAGATTTAAAGTTGTATTTTATAAACTCAAACTTTCAAGTGTTGCTGTACTTTACGCTAATTTATTTGTGCATTTTTATAATTTGCTTTTTATTTGATATTTTCCTCAATATTCCAAAAGTGAAGCATTTGTTGATAAAAATTATGATAATATTTACATACTGTGAAAGATAAATAAAACAGAGACCCATAAACATCTATTTGAATTACTTATATGGAAACCATGCAGTGACTTATATGCATGTTAAGCACAGGATAGTATGTACATATTTAACCATAAGTAATATATACATTTGTTAAGTAGACCTAAGGATAGCCATATATTTTAAAAACCATAATCATTATACATATTTGTACAAAGAAATGCACATATCTAATTACATACATATAATCATATATAAACGTATATATGTTTATATACATAGGGATATGCTGTATATTAGTGATTAGTGTTTGAGATTGGCGTTATGTAGGAAAGAGACAACTCTTGAGTAGACTTCTGAACATAAGATAGATATCTGTGGATCTTATGTTTGGGGGTAATGAATTCCATAGTTTGGCTGCTCGAACAGAGAAAGATGTACCACCTATGTTTTTTCTTGTACAGTGGGATTTTGATTGGCGAGATGCCAATCTGGAGCGGAGGTTCCTTTGATGAATGAATTTGGCGATTTTATTCCTGATGGAAAGCAGTCCTGTTCCATGTGTTTATTACTTTGTGGGTGATAGTAGTGATGGTAGTGAGAGGGTGACAGAATGTGAGAGACTGAAGAAGCAGATAAAGTGAGAGGAGAATGACAGCAAGAGAGAGTAAGAGATTGGGATGGATAAGATAGAGTGAGAGAGTAAAATGGTGAAAAAAGGAAGAGAGACATGCAAAGTTGGAGGGAGAGTGACTGAAGAAAAGACAGAGTGAGGAAGGGAAAGACAGAAAATGAAAGACTCAAAGGATGAAAGACAGAGAGGGAAATTATGGGACGCATTACAAGTGCGACAGAATACTGCCCAGTATCACCCCTTCCACGCTCCGTGGGACTACCAATAATGTGAGCATCTAAAATAAGTTAATAATCGGTGTGTCCACTCCAATTCACAAATTCACCATTTACGGTCAGAGTTTCAAGTGGGCATTTCCAGGAACCTTGTAGCACAGCATGAAGAAATTGACTTCCGCCTGGGTGAGAAATGTAGGCCGCACCCATGAGATGCTGGTAAACCCAGAGATCCCTCTGCTTTGAAATGGTCTTGGCATCTTTGTTGATATGGACCCTATGTATTAAAACCACTATATATATCAGCTAACCTGTCAAGGGTGCCTCCTAGGTGGGCGCTGTAATCTCGGCTCTGGGTTGAGGCATATCCGCTTAGCATAAAGTGTCTGAATGAAAAACACCAGACAACAGTGTTTCCCCAGGTCTTATAATGCTGAGGGGGGCAGTTACCAGCCCCTTCAGGAGTAAACTGAGGTGCTAAAGGGAAGACTTTAGAGGAATAGAATGAGAGAATGACTGGAGAATGCTTGAACACCAATAGGGGGGTAGCTAGATGAGAAGCTGTTATCTCTAGTGTACCCTTTAGTATCCCTGACACTATCCCGTGCTGCCACTGGTCTCTGATGCCATGAAAGCAGTGGCAAGAACGCAAGGATAATAGGGCTTATGGACCTGGACACTTTCCATAGTTTTATTCCTGAACTTCCATCTTTGCTGCAAACAGGAGGCTGTTGGATGGCGGAGCATAAGTCAAGCATGTGATGGCACAGTCAAAATGGTTAGATGTCATTTCTGCTACCCCAGGTTTTTGGTGACTTAAAGGCCATGGCAGAGAGCGAGAAAAAGAGAGGCACAGAAAGCACGTGAGAGACAGACCAATTGAGACAGCGATGGAGAAAATGGAAACTATGAAGACATAGAGATTTAGAGAGAGATACAAGTAAGAGAATGCACATGTGACAGAGTAATTGAATAGAATTATGGAAGAGCCAGAAAGACAGAGAAAGAAAAAGACTGACAGACAGAAACCCAGATAGAGGGAGATACATGGGTAGATAGAGTAAGATAGTCGGTCATAGTTAGAGAGGGACAACAAGGAAAAAGCTGGAAAGAGAAAGGGAATTACAGAAAGAGGGGCTGGAGGAACTAAATAACTGTTCTAGGAACTAGTTACAGCTGTTGCTGCGTATGCTCAAGTGATTACTGCAGAGTATGTAAGGGCGCTGCAGGGTATGCACTGTAAGTGCATTTGGTATTTGGCACTGCTGTGCTTACCCCTTGGCCTGCTTATATACTCTGCAGTAATCACTACAGAGTATGTAATGAGGCCTAGGGATATGCACTGCTGTGCATACCTCTTGGTGCCCTTACATACTCGCCCTCATTTACAAGAAACTGACACATCTGTATTGATGTGTCAGTTTCCTTGCGCCTGCATCAAATGCCCTTGCGCACCATGGATGCGCTGTATTTCTAATACAGGGCTCTATGGTGCAAGGATTAACAGATGTGTTAGAAATTCTGATGCATCTGTTGACGCAAAGTGATGCATTGCTGGAGTTGGTCATAAAACTGACGAAACTCCAGCAATTCATCAAAACACATAGGCGAGTCCCATTGTAAAAGCCCTGCTTCAATCCTTACGTCTGGTCTGAGCAGGCAAAGGCGTTTTGACGCAGTGAAATCGTTGAGTGACACAGTGAAATGTTGTACATTTCACTGTGCCACTTCTACGTGGCTTTTTTCGTTGGAACACCTACCCTGCATACACTATACCTGGCGCCGGTATAATGTGATGCAGGGCTCTACAAACTGACATATTGGACCCACTGCGTCAGTTTGTAGATAAGGAGCCGTGTGGAGCATTGACTGCCCCACCACTGTGCAAAACAAAGTGACGCAGCGGAGGTGCAAGGGGCTTGTAAGTGAGGCCCTGAGAGTATATATGCCTCATATACTCTGAGTATGTAAGGACATCACGGGGTATGCACAGCAGTGCAGTCAGAGGTTTTCAAATAGGGCCAGAAGAGGGAGCTGTCCCTCTATGTTTAAAAATCACTGCAGATTAAAGTTTAATCTGCTTTGGTTTTTAAACATAAAGGGACTGCTCCCTCTTCCAGCCCTGTTTAGAAACAAAACAGTGCCGATTAATTCCGATGGCAGAGCAGTGGATTTTCTTAGTAATTTTGCATTACAAGAGTAAGGCAAAAACACTAAGGGGCATATGGACAAGGAGTTAACGGAGTTAATTTTTTGACACTACAGCGCCTTTTTTTTTATCGCCGCATTTAGCTGCAGTTTTTCTGCGTAAACGTGCGTTTTTCTGATTGCCACTTCTCTTACCGGGACTTAACAAAAATGAGATGCAAGGCGGGGGTTCCAGTGAAAAAATTGCCGCTAACCCCACTTCGCGATATTTACAATGAATGCTCGGTCCCCAAAAAATGCCGCTAAGGCCAGTTAGCGGCTGGTTTTTAAGACCAGAAAAAAGCTGCTCTACAAAATGGAGCAAAAAAAACAGAACATAAGGGAGACAATACCAGAGCCTCATTTGCTCACCTAATGATGCCATGGAGGTACTACTCCTGCAGCTTGGAGCCCCAAGAAGACCACAACCACCACCACCACTGCCACCGCCACCAGGACCACCACAGAGGCAGCGCCAAAGAAGAGAGTGGGTCTACCACCAACACATCACCCTGATAGACCTCCGGCCAGAGGATGTAATAGCACACTACAGGCTTAAAAGGACCTCCATCTTACGCATACTCACACAGATAGCACCAAGGCTGCAGGCACCATGCCAGCGCTGCACAAACATCTCTCCGCAGACAAAGCTACTTGCAGTGCTGCACAGGTTGGCCTCTGGTACCTTCCAACCAACCACTGCCAGAGTGGGTGGAGTCTCACAGTCATCCTTCTCCAGGTTCCTCCCGAAAGTCTTGGATGCTATCATCAGCCTGACACCACAGCATCTACACTTCCCCAACCCTGCACAGGAACAACTTGAGAACAAACAAGGCTTCTATGACATTGCTGGATTTCCACATGTGTTGGGGGCAATTGACTGCACCCATGTTCTACTTGTGCCTCCTGCGGACACTGCACACATATACAGGAACAGGAAGCACACACACTCCATTAACGTTCAGGCAATTGTGGACAACCTGGGCCTGTTCATTAATGTTGTTGCAAAGTTCCCTGGGAGTGTGCATGACTCATACATATTTCGCCAATCGATCATCAACGTGCGGTTTGAGAATGGCACTTATGAAAATGAACTGCTCGTTGGTAAGTGCAAACTGAACACACCACACACCTCAGGGACACAAGCATGTAGCTCAAATATGACACAATGCACAGGTAGCAAATGTAATACGACATACCTTGCAACAGGTCCAAACAATGCACACAACCACACAATGCAAATCAATCAAAACATGTGGAAGACAGCCCAACAAGGGAAAAGCCATGAAAATCTCACACAAACCACTATGGCATTCTTGTAACATAGATTTAGCAGAGCTCATCATGACAAAAATTCAAATTAACCAATGCAGTACATTACACAGAACATATGCTACTGCTGTGCCACATACATGTTGAATTCAACACATGCACCATATGTACAAATAGATGACAGATCACCCTGCTCTCACTTGTGAAAGTGCACAATTTGCTGACATGCAAAAACACAGTCAGCCATGCACCATGTAGTGGGTGTACCTGCATCATGGCTCTGCAAGTAGTGCCGAATGAAGGGAGCACCAACTGACCACAAATAAAAACAAAACTTGTTTCGAACATCAGTCTGTGTTGTTGCTGAATGGAGCATGCATAGGAAGAGCATACAAACTATCAAAGTCACATTCTCAACACATGTCGTACATCCACATGTCTCCCCTGGTGAGGTGTAGCAATCTGAGGCACAAATTCAGAAATCTGAATATGTGTTGATTGGTAACAGACACACACATGGGTACATTGATATGTCGTACCACAACATGCATACATGCAGAGTCTAAGTCAACCCATGCACAAGGACATCAATGCATATGTATGTGGTCCACAAATGTCCCAGTAATTCAAATGCACTAGGTAGCAGTGCCGCTGTCACCTAGACACTGTCCCACATTTGTGGCAAGGTGGATGTAAAGAGAACACAATGAGTCCAATCTTTAGCAGACAAGATTTACACTCTCAGTCCCCCTCAGCACAATGACTAACAATGAGGTACCCAGATGATGTCCCAAGATAGTAGTCATCAAAAAGTCAAGGGTGATGCCTAACATGGCACATGTGCAAATGGTGTGCCCTCAACAATATGTGCACAGGAGACGTCCAGTTTGTGCAACGTGCCTGTAAAGAAACTACCATGTTCTTTTTCAGTGACCCATACATCCTGACAGCCACAACATAGAGTCAATACACAGGACACGGACAATGACAACATGGTGATGTGTAGTCTGTCAAGTATAGGCAAATCAATTTCACTTATGCTGGTAAATTGTAGGAAAATCAACATGTCAAACCAGAAAGTACAAAGTTGCACAATGCACACACAACTAAAAAGGAACTCTGCAAACACAGCAGGCACATGTACTAATGGCCACATATCTCTTCAATCTGTTTCAGGTGATCAAGGATATGCACTCACGCCATGGCTGATGACGCCCCTCAGAGTGACACACACACACAGGCCCAGAGAGACTACAACGTTGCACTGGGAAGCACAAGGGCCATAGTTGAACGGACATTTGGAGTCCTCAAATCTAGGTTCCGGTGCCTAGACATATCGGGGGCCGACTCCTTTACAGTCCTGAACTTGTGTGGAAGGTCATAATGGCCTGTTGCATTCTGCACAATATATGTGTACACACAAACACACCATTGGATGAAGAGCAGGAGGAGCAGGACAACCCATCTGATGGCCAGGGTGAAGAGGCAGATGCTAGACACACACCAGCTTCTGCTGCTGGAACAGCAAGAAGAGAACAAATAATCTCTATTTTTTTTTACCTAATTACAGGAACCAAATATCACATCACATGTATATTCCTCCCAAAAATTAAAAAATTGTAACTTTGTCAAATAAAATTTCACCACACCAAAGTCCTGTATGCCTGTTTTATCACTTCACAAGTACATATATCTGTCAAGGGAAAGTTCAATTAAAATTTGTGCCACACACCTATCACATATAGCAGTGGACCGAACATCAATCATCCATGTAAATATAATATACAACAAAGTGATCACCAACATGTGTTGATGATAGGATGTAACACATGTTTGCCTCTTGAACGGCAACATTTGCAAGCAGATTACAGGGACCATATAGTCCATGTAAATATGTTAGGCACAAGCAGGCTTTTTCCTGGATAATCTGCTGATACAACCCCTGGTCCTCCTCTCCCTCACTCACAACCATTACTAACAACTCAATACTACAACAGGCATCAATATACAACACTCTCTCTGACTCACTGACTCAGCAAGCATAATCCTTTGTGAGCACAGCTAATCAAATACAGGGTACAGCATGGAATGCAAACTATGCAATTCAAAATACTGATGCAGGGGATGGTAGTGGACACTCTAATTTGCCTCATCACATGTCCCCGGCATCACAACTCTAGCAGAGCAGATGGGCTTCCTCCTCGACAGTGACGGTCTACGCAACATACTCTCGCTTAAATACGTTGAGAGCACCTTCAAAGAAATAGGATGTCTACCCTGCAACATCAGTGTACTCATGGTGTGTGTCCTGCAATGCACACTAACATTTGTACATTACCAGTACCAGCCTTCAATTATGATCACAACAAGTTGCAACATGCATACTTCACATGTGAGTGATGTTAAAACAAGAACATGACAAGACTTGACATCAGGTAATGTTCATTGTTCATGCAATAAGTTCTAGGAAATGGGACCACTATATCACGTACAACGGAAGCAATGTCATCCCTGTCACTCTGTTGTAACTCAGCAGCATCTGTGTCTAGACACCAGGGTCTCATACAAAGGCACAGTATGATCCGCAGGCCATGTGGACTGCTCGTGCTAACAGGCATTGTCAGTTTTGCTTTTGCAAGGACTGTGACAAGCAAAGTGCAGCCTTGACATTACAAAGTACCAATGACATGTTCACATATGAAGCTGGGTCTGCAACATGCTTCATCATGGCTTAGTGTGTCATGTAGAGCTATGCATAAATTTGAGGATTCAGCTCCTTATGCTATCTGTTACACACATTTGAGTATGCATTATCTGAGCTGTGTCTGTAGGATATTGTAGTCCATTGGGTACTAATGATATGTGTAGACACAACACCAAAACTAACTTACAATGTCATCTGTGCATTCAATACATATTGTAACATACAAGATAACATTAGCTCATTGCTGACATGCATGACTTTTCATGTGACGGTGTGTGCACAAGAACAGACCCACACCATGTAACGTTTTGACTAGCATTTTAGGTAATGCTGTCAATGGAGATGGTCATTGCACACCGAGCAGAGACCATGTAATGGCTAGCAATGCAGGAAATGCATAGACATATCTAGTTAAAATGAAGCCATGAGTGCCATACCACAGACTGTCATCAATGTCCGTCTCTGTATCTAAAGACATTCATACCCTCCAATGTGAATGTGCAGCCATCGCTGTGCATCGCATGCGGCTTTGCAAATATCATAGACAAGTAGTGAGTGCCTCTTGATCAAGTACATTTGTGTTTGCAAGACCATCAGACTCGCACAAACATCACAGCAATGTGTGATGTTAGAGGCTCACGTGTAGTGACACATACCACCAATGCCAACCGTAATGTGTAACACCCTGGCAAGGGATCTACGTACACACATGTCCTGTCAGGAACAGACACCAATGTGAGAAAATAGTGCCTCCTAATGGCTCTGGACCACTCCTACATGTACAGAACAGATACACCACACAAAAGTACAACACACAGATCACATCACTAATACATATTGTGCTGTTATTCCAGACTAAATGCATGAAATGGTACATATATTGATCATGTATCAATTAGCGATTAAAGAAAAACACAAATACCCCTTTGCGGACATTTTTTCCATTTCCGGGACGAAAAATACTCGCTAAATACATATATATACATGAAATCTTCCCGCGCAGCCCTAGGCATTTGAAATTTTGTCGCCAAATGAAAAAACGGGCCGCAAACTGACAGGAAATGATGTCAGTCTGCATTCTGGCACATGGAGGTGTAAGGTACACTTTCACTTTCTCTTTCGGCCACACTGTTACTGTCTTTTGGGAGTTGTGGAGGTTTTGGAAGGTGTCTGCTGTTCTTGGTGTGTTTGAGAGAGTTCTGTGTGTTGTGTACTGTCCATACTGTCCTTGTTAAGTCCTGTGTCTCTGTCCCTACGTGTTAATTGCGACTGTCTGATTGTTTTGTCGGGTGTGTGTCTGTCAGAAAATACCTGAATCTCCACGGAAGCAGAATGGATGCTATTTCCCAACGCCCACCCACCGGTGCCATCACCAAATATTTATGGTAGCGCCCACCAGCAGGGGGGAAAGGGGAGTGGGACAGAGAAGAGACTGCTTCAGGTTGGTGAAAACCCTCTCACTAACTGGAATCTTCACTTGGATGTTTCTTCTTCTTTGAGGCAACCCGCAACGATTCCAGGAAGGGGTGAGCACCTAATGTACAAAAGAGGAAGAAAACAATAATCACACTACTCTACTTCCCTCTCATTCTATCTAGTGCTATAGGAGAGCTCCTACCAATTACTTCTGAAGTCTTAGCCTCTCTTCTTATGCTTCTGATTCAAGGTGTACAGAATTAAACATACACAGTACTGTTATACATCAGACCGGGAGGTCTGAGGAGATGTAGTCACTGTTCTCTCTTGAACTCTGAAGGCGTCTGATAAACTGGGTTCGCCAACACAATTCCTCCAAGGAGTCACTATCTTTATGAAGCGCGCAAAAAGGAGCAGGGGAGGAAAAGGCGGGAGGAAAGGAAAAGGAAAGATCGCCAATAGGGAGGCAAGGAGTGAACTGTTCAGTAAGCAATGCCGGATAAGTTCTTACTGACTTTCCTACGATGATGAACTCCGGAGAATACTGGCAATGTGCTGAAGGAGGACCAGGAGCGATACCTTCTACCAGCCGAGACAGGAACAGCTGAAGACTCTTCTGCTCCGAGACTGCGCAAGTCCGAGGCCGCTATATCAGGAAGACACAGCCCTCTGATACTGCGGTTGCGCAAACGAAAACCGCTACATGAAAGAGATGCCACTCTTTCACTAGAGGTTAACTTCGATGACACTTGAACCAGGAAACCAAGTACTAAGTCTAAATTAGTCCGCCTCCCACTCGGTGACTACTGAGGAGGAGCGGGTAGAAAATGAACTCTAGTCAGGGAATTCTAAATTGAAGTGCGCAGAGGAGCGCGCGTGCACTCGTCTTAAGCCACCAACTCTCGTGAGAGGATTCTTCATAAATGCCTGCATAAACGTGGACAAATGCGGCGGCCATCTTGAAATATTCAAATCCAGTCTAAGTCTGAAGATTTCTGCAATGGTTGATCATTTGAGGCTTCACTAGAATCTTTCTTCTTTTCTCACACTTCAACCTGCCTTGAACTACAGAGATAACAGTCTGATTCCTGACAGTACCCCCTCTCAAACGCCGATTTATCGGCCCAGGCTTGAGAGGAAGCTGTGTGTGGAATCTTCGCATGAGTCGAGGGGCATGAACATCTACAGCTAATTCCCAAGACCTATCCTCAGGCCCATAACCTTTCCAATCCACTAGATAGTACAGCTTTCCCTTGGTTCTTTTAGAGTCGAGAATATCTTTTACTTCATACTCAGTATGCCCCTCTATTAACAGAGGTACTGGAGGTTTGGCTAACCTGGTATTGGGAGCACTTTTCTTGAGTAGAGATACATGAAAGACTGGATAAATGCCTGTATTATGGGGCAATTTCAATTTGACCGTGACTGGCCCTAGTATTCTTTCTATCTCATAATGCCCCACGAAACGTGGTTGGAATTTTCGATTACCCTTTAAATGAAGGTGACGTGATGACAACCAGACTTGATCTCCCACCCGGTACCTTGGTGCAATCTTCCGGTGTTTATCTGCCTGTTTCTGGTAACCCACTTTGGCCTTCGCTAAGTTGGACTCTGCTGACTTACGAATACGGATGAAATCTTTCATTAAGTCTTTTACTGCTGGGACCCCCATGTCCCCTTGGCCAATAAAAGGATTTGGATGTCTGCCATAATTTAAAAAGAATGGAGAGAATCCCGTGGAAACATTTTTAGCATTATTAAATGCAAACTCTGCCATCCAGAGTAACTTGTACCATTCACCCTCCTGATCCAGAAGGAACATCCAGAGATATTGCTCCAACTCTTGGTTGACTCTTTCAGTTTGGCCATCTGTCTCAGGATGATAACTGGTCGAGTGTCTGACGTCTACTCCAAGGCCAAGCTTGAAGGCTCTCCAGAAATGGGATACGAACTGAGAGCCCTGATCTGAAATCAAAACTTTTGGAACCCCGTGAATCTTGACTATGTGTTCACTGAACTGCTTAGCTAACTCTTTGGCAGTGGGGACCCCTTTCAAAGGAACAAAGGGGCATATCAACAACGAGGCGATAAACAATTATCGCCGCTTTTGCGTCCGTTTTCAGACGAAAAGCGGCGATAATTTTATCGCCTAATCAGCAAGGTCACGCTATCGTGTGAATCCTTGCATTATCGCCCTTTTCCCCAACGCCCATCTTTGCATCTCTAATGAGATGCAAAGTAGGCGTTCCGATGCTAAAATAACTGGAGAAATGTCGCTAACCGACATTTCTCCAATTATCAAGCTGCACGCTAACAAGCAGAGCGACAAGCAAAGTGAGCGATAACCTCTGTTATCTCTACTTTCCTTACGCCTGCTTCTAGACTGACTTAGCCATGATATCCTATGTAAGGTGGATATCATGGCTAAGTATGTCTTGCCCTATCAGCAAGCTATCGCCAAACTCCAGGCGATTATCGCTGTATTTCCAGCGATATTCGCACAAGTGGCAGCTTGTGCTCTGAATCTTATCGCTTTGGAGATAAGCGTTGCTGATAGCACGTTATCTCCGCGATAAGATTCGGAGTTGGCCGGCGATAATTATCCTCGCGCTAAGAGCGCTGAGCGATAATTATCGCATGGCCTTGTTGATATGCCCCAAAATGACTCATTTTTGTGAAAGTGTCTACAAAAACTAACACCGTGTTGAACCCATGACTGGGAGGTAGTTAAACTATCAAATCCATAGTGATAGTGTGCCAAGGTTGGGAAGGGGTGGGTAAAGTCCCTCAGGGGTCAGCGTTGAGCCCTCTCCTGTTTAACCTGTACTTGGCTCCGCTGTTCTCTCTAGTAGCCAGCTGGGGGGTAAAAGCGATATCATACGCTGATGACACCCAGCTGGTCTTCTCTTACAAAGAGCAGTCGGAGGACTCCTTCAGGAGCTTCAAAGGTTGTCTAAGAGATATTGCGTTGTGGATGAACAACAACAAACTGAAGCTCAACGCAGGAAAGACGGAGGTGATGTTTTTGGGAAAAAGTCACCTCCAGCACCGGATCTCTGGTGGCCTGCGGAAATGGGCGCGCCCCGTCCCCTGCAGACAGTTTAAAAATCTTGGTGTGAAGTGGGAGTCTGACTTGTCATTTTCGGCTCAGATACGACAGGTGACAGCCACCTGTTTCAGTAAACTCAGAAATCTGCGCAAATTTCTACATTTGCTGCCAGAAACATGCCGTAAAATTACCGTCCACGCAATGGTAACTTCCAGGCTGGACTACGCCAACAGCCTCTTTCTGGGCCTACCTAAGTATCTGATCAGACGTCTCCAGATGGTCCAGAACGCGGCTGTGAGGCTGATTAGGCGAGTCCCTTTCCGACATCATGTTTCTCCGCACTTAAAAGAACTTCACTGGTTACCAGTTGCTAAAAGAATCGAATTTAAGGCGCTGACGTTGGCTTTCCGAGCTACCCACGGTAACTGCCCCAGTTACCTGAAATTAAGACTACGTGGCTATAAGCAGACGAGATCGCTAAGGTCTAATTCAAAAAGCCTGCTCTGCATACCTCGTTTTAACAAGGTCCGCCTGGGTGGCAGATCCTTCACGGTTGGAGCTACAAAATTGTGGAACTCCCTGCCAGATGACTTGCGTAACATAGAGGCAGAGCCTCTTTTCAGGAAAAAAGTCAAGACCTGGCTCTTTAGGGCAGAATAATGGATCTGTGGCTTGCTCACTGGTTTCACAGCTGCATACTGTCGATCGCTTAGCGCCGGGACACCTCTGCTTGAGGTAGCTGTCGCGCTTTATAAGTGTCTGTATTATTATTATTATTAAAGGATGTAATAGTCCTTGGGGCGCTTGTCTCAAAGCCTTTCCTCGGGCACAGATTTCACAGGTAGCTACGTATTGTTTAACATGAGTCTGAACTTCTGGCCACCAAAGATAGCTTTGAATCAAATCGAGAGTCTTTAATACTCCTTTGTGACCCGCTAAAGGTTGATCATGGCATGCTTGTAGGGCTTTTTCTTGAAGTTCTTTAGTAGGTAAGTACAAGGCACCATGACAATAGGGCAGTTGATTGAGTACTTCTCTTCCTGAACCTTGCGTGGTCCAATTGAATATTTCTTCTGAGGTTAAACTTTTCCTTACCTCTTCCTTAAAATCCATCAAAGAGATGGTACAGATGATTTTAGACTCAGGGATGATGGTTTGTTGGATCACAGGATGTTCTGGAGTTTCTGTTTGAATCCTGGACAAGGTATCGGCTTTGCCATTTTTGTTCCCAGGACGGTAGGTAATCACAAAATCGAAGTATGCGAACTAGAGGGACCATCGTAACTTTCGAGGAGTCGAGGTCTTGGCGGTCTTTAAAAACTGCAAATTTTTATGGTCCAAATATACAGTCACTGTGTGTCTAGCTCCTAATAAATAATGCCTCCATTCGTGAAAAGCATCCTTTACATCCAATAATTCCTTTTCTGCGATTGTGTAGTTGATTTCTGCAGGAGTTAATTTCCTGGATCGGAATGCCACTGGGTGTAACTGCCCGGTGTTCTTATGGTGTTGGGATAGAACTCCTCCAATTGCCAAATCGGATGCGTCAGCTTCCACAAAGAAGGGTTCCGCTGGGTCCGCGTGCAGTAAGATGGGGCGGAAGTAAAATTCTTCTTGAGAAACACAAAAGCCTGCTCCGCCTCTTCTGACCACTGAAACTTCACCCCCTTTTTTAGGAGCTTAGTGATGGGAATGATCTTTTGTGAAATTCCTTGGATAAAGCGTCTATAGAAATTAGCAAACCCCAAAAATCGTTGAACTTCTTTTACATCTTTTGGGGAAGGCCAATTGACAACTGATTGAACCTTCTTTAGATCCATGGTAACCCCTTCTGGGGATAGAACAAATCCTAGGAATTCCACGGTTTGAACACTAAAGGTGCATTTTTCTAGCTTCACATACAATTGGCGGTGACGTAATCTTTCCAATACCATTTTGACGTGTGTAGGGTGCTCTTGAGGAACTTTAGAAAATATCAAGATATCGTCCAAATAGACGACTGCAATCTTATCAATTAAATCTCCCATGATGTCGTTGATAAAATGTTGGAAGGCTGCTGGAGCATTGCAGAGGCCAAATGGCATAACTTGATATTCGAATAAACCATATTTCGTCCGAAATGCAGTTTTCCATTCGTGACCCTCTTTAACACGAATGAGATGGTATGCCCCTTGAAGATCCAATTTCGTGAAAATCTGAGCTTCCTTGACTTGATCAAGGAGTACCGAGATCAGAGGTAGTGGATAGCGTTTTTTTATGGTCACTCGATTCAATGCTCGGTAGTCAATACAAGCCCTAAGCGATCCTTCCTTCTAAGGGATGAAAAATAAAGGAGAGGATACTGGAGACTGGGAAGGCCTAATAAAGCCATTGGCCAAATAATGATCCAAGTATTCTTTGAGATAGCGATTTTCATCTTCTGTCAAGGCATAAATTCTAGAACAGGTAAGGACTGCTCCCGGTTCCAAATCTATGTTGCAGTCATACGTACGATGCGGAGGTAATTTCTCAGCTTCCCGTTCACAAAAAACTTCTTTGAAATCTTGGTACTCAGAAGGGATTTCGGTTGAGTTAATGATGCAAATGGATTTCATTACAAGACCGGAGGCTACCATTATGCAAACATCTTTTATTTGCCACTCCTGCAGCACCTTCAAAGACTTCTCAATAGAACAAAACACTAGAACTGGAACACAAGAGTCCATAAGTATTCCCTCCAACCAACATTCTTCCTCTTTTATTGCTGCGCCTGAAAGAGATAAATCAAACTCTTTTTGTTTCCTTAATATTGTATTGAAATGTTGTTTTGGATTGATTGTGTTAATGTTTTAGAGTAAGAGTTAGCTTCTAATTTATGGAAGCATACTCTTGTGTAATTTTATAGTTTGTTTTATTAGGAGGATATTTCTTTTGGATTGGTTAAAAAATAAATAAATAAGGGAGTAATATTATTTAGATAATATGAAATTAATTTTAATATTGATTATGTAACGAGCTTTTCTGGGATTGGTTTTGGGAACAATGTGAGTATACATTTGAAATGGTTTCAAAAGATGCAATTTCACCGTTAGCGCAGCGTAGCTGGTGCGCGAGTGACCGAGGTTGAAGCACGAGTTTGCAGTCGCGTGTGTCAGCTGAGGGGATCTTGAGGATCGGCTCGCGTCTACTAGCGCAGTCACCTGGAAGCGTCTGACGCGCTTAGAAGAAAGATTTCATCATCGTGTGGATCACACATGGGCACGTTTTTACGTGCGTGATCTCGCGAGAGGGAGGCCATTTTGAAATGGGCAAAGATATATGGAAAGAGTGAATAATACGCAATGGAAGGGAACGGTTTAACGATCGTTTCCCTGGCGTTATTCACGAACGGTTGAAATCAGCTGTTTTGGTGAGAAATAGTTATCGGAAGAGAGAATAGTTGGAAAGAGAGACTATTTTGGAGAATAGAGTAGAATAGAGAAGAATTAGAATTGATTTTTTTTTTAATTATTAGAAAGTAGTAGAAGTTTTAGATATGGAGAGAGAACAGGACAGAGAAGTAGAGATAACAGGGGGAAGAATTAATGAGGAAGTTGTAAAGAAATTAATAGAATTTGAAATGAGGAAACAAGTAAAAGAATCAATGGAGGATTTTTTGAAGAATAGGAAAAGGAGAGGAAATGAGTCAGGGGAAGAATTTTACTCTTTATCTGAGGGTGAAGGAATGAGTTCTGAGGTAGCAGGGAAGAAAAGAACAAAGAAAACAAGACACATTGAGGAGGTGGAGATGACACAAAAGGATAAGATTGGAAGTTTTCCAACAGAAAAGAAAGGTGTCCTTGGCGGCACAAAAAAGAAGGGTGTCCTTAGCGGCACGCAAAGAGAGGTTGCCCTTGGCGGCACACAGGAGGAGGAACATTTTGAAGAAGGAATGCAAAATTATTTGGGAGATGGAAATTGTGATAATTTGGATGAATACATTTTAGACTTAGAGGAAGATGACGGATATGAAGATTTCGAGAATATGGAGGTAGAAGCCTCAAGTGAAAGTATTAAAGATCCTTTTGGAGGGGATATGTTTAGTCCAATAAATATAAAACACCCAAGAAGTGGTGAATGGTGGCCTATGGACCACGTATCGAAATTTATTAGGAATTGGATTAAAAACCCTTGGACAGGGAAGTGAGGAGACTAATGAGAGTGGAATGCTCAAGACCTAGAATTGAATAGAAGGTCTGTGCTACCCCTAATTTGGACCCTGATCTGATAAGTTATCTGTTCAGACTTGGGAGAGATCCTAGGAAGGGTCTAGAGAGATCCCTGAAAATATGTCAGGACAAATTGTTGGACGTTTTGGGTCCATTTAGGAAGAATTTTAGATATGGCAGAGGATGCATATGCTAATGAAGAGCAGGTTGATGTAGAACTCTTGAGGGGATGGAGCCAGAGGGCAGTAGTTCTTTTAGGTAATGCAAATGCAGGACTTCTGCAAGAGAGAAGGAAAGCGATCTTGATGAAGATCAATCCCAAATTGGGAGATTTGGCTCAGAAAGAAGGACAGGAGGACACAAAGGGTTTGTTATTTGGTGATGGTTTAGTTAAAGGAATAGGGAAATATGTAGGAACTTTCACAGCTTTAGATAAGGCGCAAGGAAATATGCGTAAGATGTTTGGAGTTTTTGGAAGGGCCAGTAGAAGGGGACCCTTTACTGGCCGTGGCATGCAGAGGTCCCAATACGGCTCACAGTATAACATGCAATATGGTTGGCAGAACAGGGGAAGAGGATATCAACAGAGTTCAAGTTTTTATCCATCAAGAGGAAGATCAAATCGAGTCAGAAGATATTCAAGAAGTCGCTGAATGCAAAATGGTGGAGGACAAGGTGAGTATGGGGATTACTTTTGGTTTTTCCCAAAAAGGAGTAGGAGGTCGTTTGAAGTTTTACAAGGAACAATGGAAAAAATTACAAAAGATCCATGGGTCCTGCAAACAATTCAGGGTTTTGTAATAGAGTTTATAAACACTCCTTTTCAGGTTATGGAACCAAGAGAGATAAAGATGTCTCTAGATCAGGAAGCAATAGTAGATCAAGAGATAATTTCTTTAATTGCAAAAAATGCGATAAAGGAAGTGGAAAAATGGGAAATATGTTTTGTAAGCAATTTATTTTTGGTAAAAAAAGAAAGAAAAAGGTTGGCGTCCAGTGATAAATCTCAGAGGGCTGAACAATTTCTTAGTGTTTGGAGACAGGTGGTGCATGGTCGAAGGAAGAGAGAATGAAACATATCAATTGTCTGGAGTTAACGGCTAGGTTATATGCTTTACAGAGTTTCAAGGAGAATGTAAAAGGGAAAACAGTTCTGCTGAGAATGGACAACGTTTATGCGGTTACGTATATAAACAAGTTGGGGGGCACGATATCCCGGAATTTGGCAGAATTAGCGAAAGAATTTTGGAAATTTTGTCTGGAGCACAAGATGGGAGTGAAAGCAGAATATTTACCGGGGGTGTTGAATGTGGATGCGGACTGGAATTCGAGATATTTGAAGGATTACAGCGACTGGAAATTGGATGTAAGTTGCTTTGTAAAGATAAATTTATTGTGGGGTCCTCTGGAAGTGGATCTCTTTGCAAGTCGATTGACTACCCAGTTGGAGGAGTATTACAGTTGGAGAGCGGATCCGAAGGCATCTGCGGTAGATGCATTTCAGCAGAAGTGGAAAGGGAAGAAGGTTTATGCATTTCCTCCTTTTTATCATTTTCAACTTCTTGCATGGAAGGCTTAATTGACATAACTTCGTGTCCACCATAAAACCTAAAAACTCTATCTTTTGTGAAGGTATCATACAAGACTTTTCCCTGTTCAAAATGAAACCTAATTCTTCTAACATCTTCACTACTTCCATCATAGTATTCTTCAACTCCTCTTGGCATTGTGATAAAATCAAAATATCGTCCAAATATATAATCATCCTTATTCCTCTTTCCGAAAATAAGCAACTACTACCCTCATCACCTTTGTGAAACACCAAGGTGCTGAAGATAGTCCGGAAGGGTAAACATTTGAATTGATAAATTTCCCTTTCCATCTGAACTGCAAAAACTTTTGACTTTCTTCTGCCATCGGAATCGTACAGTAAGCATCCTTTAGATCCAACTTTACCATCCAATCTTCTTCCATTAATAAATCTCTCAGGCAATGTATTCTTTCCATCTTGAAATGACGATACACTAAGAAATTGTTCAGCCCTCTGAGATTTATCAAGGGACGCCAACCTTTTTCTTTCTTTTTTACCAAAAATAAATTGCTCACAAAACATATTTCCCATTTTTCCACTTCCTTTATCGCATTTTTTGCAATTAAAGAAATTATCTCTTGATCTACTATTGCTTCCTTATCTAGAGACTTTTGAATTCTTCTGTCCAAGCTATATTTCCAGGTCCACTGCATTACCGTGCTTTGCAGAGATTGAAAGGGGATGCACTAAGAAATGGATTATGGTATGGAGATAAGATAGCTTGGGATGTGGAAGCAAGGAAGGAGCTTGGTTGATGGTTAGACAACATGGAGGCATGGAATGGAAGAGTGATTTTTGGATTAACTCCGGATTTTGTGATAGAGTCAGATGCTTGTATGACTGGCTGGGGAGCACGTTGAGACAGGAGAAGAGTCAGTTGATTTTAGTGACTCCGTTTTGGGTGTCTCAGGTGTGGTTCCCATCAGTAATGGAGTTAGCTTGTGCAGAACCCTTGTTGATGCCTGCAAGGGTAGGTCTGCTCAGAGACGCAGAAGAGAGGGAACATCCTTTAGTTATGAATGGGGTTCTGAACCTTCTTGCTTGGAAAGTGTCAGGAGATCTTTCGGAGTCGAGGGTCTTTCGTCTGAGGCTGAGGCTGCAGAATTACTGGAGGATTCATGGGCTCCAGGAAATAGAAGAAGGTACAGGGGAATTTGGAGAGTTTGGGCTAGTTGGTGCTTGTCAAGGAGTCTGGATCCCGTGGAAGCTCCTGTAGTGGAGGTGGTTAATTTTTTAACAGAGAAATTTCAGGAAGGATTAGAATATAGGACTATTAATTGTTATAGGTCCGCTATTTCGGCTGGTCATTCACTTTTAAATGGAAAGTCTATTGGGAGAGATGTGATGGTGTGCAGAATTCTTAAAAGTATGAGGATTAGGAGACCACCTAAGGCGCGATATAGGGTATTATGGGATGTAAATATTATGTTGTCTATGTTTTTACAGTGACCAGTTAATAGGTTTTTAGATATTAAAAGACTTAGTGAGAAGCTTGCCTGTTTGCTTTGCCTTGTGTCATGTAAAAGGGTGTCAGATGTGAAGGCATTGGAAATAGATAAGAAAGTGTTGGGTCCAGACAGTATATTTTTTTAGATTTATAAGAGAACAAAGACTATGTCCACTTCGGTCTTTTATCCTTTTTATCCGGAAGAATTAGTGTATCGTCATTTCAAGATGGAAGGAATACATTGCCTGAGAGATTTATTAATGGAAGAAGACTGGATGGTAAAGTTGGATCTAAAGGATGCAATACATACACAACTTTTTCAGTCTTCGCTGTTCTTTTCATTCCTTCCAACTTGCATCGGTTCCACCTCTGAGGAAGTGGTGGAAGTTTTACCAACTTCATATCTGGCTTGGTCAAATCTTGGAGGAGGGAAGCGGAAATCTTTTTTCTTTTCTCCTTTTCTCTCAGTCCATCGAAAATCGATTTCCAAAACTAAATCCACCAGAGCTGGTAATTCAGAGGGTCGGTTAGGAATTTGTGCTAGGGTATCTTTAATTTCATCACATAACCCTCGATAGAAAAGAGCTGCTCTCTTCTCCTCTGGCCAGTTAGTCTCCACAATTAACTTATTGAATTGGGTCAAATAGGTCACTAAATCCTTGTTACCTTGACTTAATTCTAATAACTCATTGTCGGTAGCTTGAGAAATCTTTCTTCTGTCAAAGATTCTTAAGAATTCAGTTTTAAATCGCTCAACGTCATAAAGAAATGGGTCATCTCTAGACACCAAGGGCATTGCCCAGTTGGCCGCATCTCCACTCAGATAAGATAGAATAAAGTCAGTAATGGAGTTAGCTTGTGCAGAACCCTTGTTGATGCCTGCAAGGGTAGGTCTGCTCAGAGACGCAGAAGAGAGGGAACATCCTTTAGTTATGAATGGGGTTCTGAACCTTCTTGCTTGGAAAGTGTCAGGAGATCTTTCGGAGTCGAGGGTCTTTCGTCTGAGGCTGCAGAATTACTGGAGGATTCATGGGCTCCAGGAAATAGAAGAAGGTACAGGGGAATTTGGAGAGTTTGGGCTAGTTGGTGCTTGTCAAGGAGTCTGGATCCCGTGGAAGCTCCTGTAGTGGAGGTGGTTAATTTTTTAACAGAGAAATTTCAGGAAGGATTAGAATATAGGACTATTAATTGTTATAGGTCCGCTATTTCGGCTGGTCATTCACTTTTAAATGGAAAGTCTATTGGGAGAGATGTGATGGTGTGCAGAATTCTTAAAAGTATGAGGATTAGGAGACCACCTAAGGCGCGATATAGGGTATTATGGGATGTAAATATTATGTTGTCTATGTTTTTACAGTGACCAGTTAATAGGTTTTTAGATATTAAAAGACTTAGTGAGAAGCTTGCCTGTTTGCTTTGCCTTGTGTCATGTAAAAGGGTGTCAGATGTGAAGGCATTGGAAATAGATAAGAAAGTGTTGGGTCCAGACAGTATATTTTTTTAGATTTATAAGAGAACAAAGACTATGTCCACTTCGGTCTTTTATCCTTTTTATCCGGAAGAATTAGTGTATCGTCATTTCAAGATGGAAGGAATACATTGCCTGAGAGATTTATTAATGGAAGAAGACTGGATGGTAAAGTTGGATCTAAAGGATGCAATACATACACAACTTTTTCAGTCTTCGCTGTTCTTTTTCTTCCTTCCAACTTGCATCGGTTCCACCTCTGAGGAAGTGGTGGAAGTTTTACCAACTTCATATCTGGCTTGGTCAAATCTTGGTGGAGGGAAGCGGAAATCTTTTTTCTTTTCTCCTTTTCTCTCAGTCCATCGAAAATCGATTTCCAAAACTACATCCACCAGAGCTGGTAATTCAGAGGGTCGGTTAGGAATTTGTGCTAGGGTATCTTTAATTTCATCACATAACCCTCGATAGAAAAGAGCTGCTCTCTTCTCCTCTGGCCAGTTAGTCTCCACAATTAACTTATTGAATTGGGTCAAATAGGTCACTAAATCCTTGTTACCTTGACGTAATTCTAATAACTCATTGTCGGTAGCTTGAGAAATCTTTCTTCTGTCAAAGATTCTTAAGAATTCAGTTTTAAATCGCTCAACGTCATAAAGAAATGGGTCATCTCTAGACACCAAGGGCATTGCCCATTTGGCCGCATCTCCACTCAGATAAGATAGAATAAAGGCTACTCTGGACTGAGCGTCAGGGAATAGAGTAGGTCGACACATGAAATGGAGGGAACACTGCGTCAAAAAAAGTTGGGCCTTTTGTGGATCCCCAGAAAACCTTTCGGGAGAAGCCAAAAGAATCAGTGGGGAAATGGAATGAACCACCTGTGCTACTGTTCTTGGGTTAGACCCTTTCGTATGGTAAGCAGTGCTACTATTTCTAGATGGGTAAAAAATGTGATGTCTGAATGTGGAATAGATGTGGGAGAATTTAAATCTCATTCCTTACGTGGTGCAATGGCAAGTAAAATGTATTGGTCAGGGGCTTCCTTAGAGGAAATATTAAAAGCGGCTGATTGGGCTAATGCAGGCACTTTTGCAAAACATTATTTTAGGCCTATTAGGCATGTTTCCAATGTTGTATTTAGAAGTTTTGAACATGCATAATGGTAGCCTCCGGTCTTGTAATGAAATGGCGATTCTCCAAGCGTAGTGAAATGAGAATCAAGATTTAATTAAAGACACAGAGGCTAACATTATCCCTCCCTCTGCAACCCTTTGGTTAGGAGTGGGGGGGGGGGATAAGGTTGCAGGTTGAACTTATTTATTTAATTTACTGTTATAAGTGTTGAAAGGTGTAAAGTTAAGTTTTTTTGTATTGATGTTTGTTCTTTTTATCTTATTCAGAATAATGGATGGCGTTTTTCAAGAGGTCGTGGTTAAAGAAAAGAAGTTTTGGAGATTTTTCAGTTTTCAGCATTAAAAGAGGAAGAATGTTGGTTGGAGGGAATACTTATGGACTCTTGTGTTCCAGTTCTAGTGTTTTGTTCTATTGAGAAGTCTTTGAAGGTGCTGCAGGAGTGGCAAATAAAAGATGTTTGCATAATGTTAGCCTCCGTATCTTTAATGAAATCTTCATTCTCATTTCACTACGCTTGGAGAATCGCCATTCTCCTCCATAAGAAAGCAAGGAAGCTTGCGAAGGCTCAGGACATGCATTTTGGTCGTGATAACAATGTTCCGAACAATACCTGGAATTCATTTCTACAGTTCGGTTCTCCCAATAGATGGTAGGATTGTGGGTAGTGAGCCATTGAAGACCCAAAATCATCTGAAATTGTGGGGCATCGATAAGATTGAATTGGATAATTTCACGATGACCATCTGCTTGAATCAATTCCAACGGTTCTGTATGTCGAGTGATGGGTCCGGAAGAAAGATTAGTCCCATCTACCGCCCGAACTAGCTCACTCCTTTCTTTAAGAATGGCTTTTACCCCAATCATTTGTGCATACTTGATATCGCTGAAATTTCCTGTGGCTCCGGAATCAATCATGATAGCCACCCCAGGAATCTCTTGATTCTGAAACTTAATAGTCATATGCAAAATCAAGTGAGGAGCCAACGTTTGTAGCGTACTCATAATATGATGGGATTCTGGAGCCGTTTTATTCTCTGACACCATCTGAGTGACCCCGTCTACTGATGGTTTTGCTCGTTTCCCTTCAAAGAAATCGTTGGTCTTTTTGAGCATTCCTTGACAAAATGCCTGGAGGCGCCGCAATACATACACAACTTTTTCAGTCTTCGCTGTTCTTTTTCTTCCCTCCAACTTGCATCGGTTCCACCTCTGAGGAAGTGGTGGAAGTTTTACCAACTTCATATCTGGCTTGGTCAAATCTTGGAGGAGGGAAGCGGAAATCTTTTTTCTTTTCTCCTTTGCTCTCAGTCCATCGAAAATCGATTTCCAAAACTAAATCCACCAGAGCTGATAATTCAGAGGGTCGGTTAGGAATTTGTGCTAGGGTATCTTTAATTTCATCACATAACCCTCGATAGAAAAGAGCTGCTCTCTTCTCCTCTGGCCAGTTAGTCTCCACAATTAACTTATTGAATTGGGTCAAATAGGTCACTAAATCCTTGTTACCTTGACTTAATTCTAATAACTCATTGTCGGTAGCTTGAGAAATCTTTCTTCTGGCAAAGATTCTTAAGAATTCAGTTTTAAATCACTCAACGTCATAAAGAAATGGGTCATCTCTAGACACCAAGGGCATTGCCCAGTTGGCCGCATCTCCACTCAGATAAGATAGAATAAAGGCTACTCTGGACTGAGCGTCAGGGAATAGAGTAGGTCGACACATGAAATGGAGGGAACACTGCGTCAAAAAAAGTTGGGCCTTTTGTGGATCCCCAGAAAACCTTTCGGGAGAAGCCAAAAGAATCAGTGGGGAAATGGAATGAACCACCTGTGCTACTGTTCTTGGGTTAGACTCAGATGAGGAATTATGTGAAGTGGTCGGGGATATAGGTGTGGTTTCAGATATCAACCCATTTACTCTCTGCGTCAATAAAACTGTTTCTTGACGGGAAGCTACAATGTCTTGTTTTAAATTCTTATCTTCCTCTCTTACCGCTCCTAACTCCCTTTGAATAACCTCTAACATTTCTCCCAGGGATTTTAAACTAAAACCCTCCGCCATTCTGCTTAGGTGGAGTTAATTTCGTGGGCACTTCAATCTGTTAGAAAGTACCTGAATCTCCACGGAAGCAGAATGGATGCTATTTCCCAATGCCCACCCACCGGTGCCGTCACCAAACATTTATGGTAGCGCCCACCAGCAGGGTGGTAAGGGGAGTCGGACAGAGAATAGACTGCTTCAGGTTGGTGAAAACCCTCTCACTAACTGGAATCTTCACTTGGGTGTTTCTTCTTCTTTGCAGCAACCCGTAACGATTCCAGGAAGGGGTGAGCAGCACCTAATGCACAAAAGAGGAAGAAAACAGTAATCACACTACTCTACTTCCCTCTCATTCTATCTCATGCTATAGGAGAGCTCCTACCAATTACTTCTGAAGTCTTAGCCTCTCTTCTTATGCTTCTGATTCAAGGTGTACAGAATTAAACATACACAGTACTGTTATACATCAGACCGGGAGGTCTGAGGAGATGTAGTCATTGTTCTCTCTTAAACTCTGAAGGCGTCTGATAAACTGGGTTCGCCAACACAATTCCTCCAAGGAGTCGCTATCTTTATGAAGCGTGCAAAAAGGAGCAGGGGAGGAAAAGGAGCGAGGAAAGGAAAAGGAAAGATCGCCAATAGGGAGGCAAGGAGTGAACTGTTCAGTAAGCAATGCGGGATAAGTTCTTACTGACTTTCCTACGATGATGAACTCCGGAGAATCCTGCCAATGTGCTGAAGGAGGACCAGGAGCGATACCTTCTACCAGCCGAGACAGGAACAGCTGAAGACTCTTCTGCTCTGAGACTGCGCAAGTCCGAGGCGCTATATCAGGAAGACACAGCCCTCTGATACTGCGGTTGCACAAATGAAAACCGCTACATGAAAGAGATGCCACTCTTTCACTAGAGGTTAACTTCGATGACACTTGAACCAGGAAACCAAGTACTAAGTCTAAATTAGTCCGCCTCCCACTCGGTGACTACTGAGGAGGAGCGGGTAGAAAACGAACTCTAGTCAGGGAATTCTAAATTGAAGTGCACAGAGGAGCGCACGTGCACTCGTCTTAAGCCTCCAACTCTCGTGAGAGGATTCTACATAAATGCCTGCATAAAAGTGGACAAATGCGGCGGCAATCTTGAAATATTCCAATCCAGTCTAAGTCTGAAGATTTCTCCAATGGTTGATCATTTGAGGTTTCACTAGAATATTTCTTCTTTTCTGACACTTCAACCCGCCTTGAACTACAGAGATAACATTAATCTGATTCCTGACAGCGTCTCTGGAGTATCTTTGTATAGTTAAGTAGTTAATAGGGGTTGCCTGAGGGTTTTTTTGGTTTGCCTGGGGGAAATATTGTATTTGGGTATGTTAGGGCAGGGTAGGGAGGACAGGATGTCGGAGGGGGCCATGGGGGCCTTCCTCTGGCTCATAAAATTTTACCTGCCCAGGATGGTTGAGGCTGGGGGACACATCCTACTGGAGTACAATGTAAAGGTACGGAAATTGAGATGGGATCACATCCGTGAAAAGATGATGAACATGTTTGGTGTGGACAGGACTGTCCAGCAGTGGAAGCACCGGTGGCAGGACTTTGTTGGCCGTGAGGGGGACCTATTGGATCACCTTGGACTAATCGTCGGGATGCAAGGTGGTAAGTACATGACGAACATCGTATCACATCAGAGGATGAATGCACAGGACACCAATTCTGTTGTGCACAAGATAGACGCACACATCATTTAAATACGATTTGGCAAAATAGCTTGCCTGTCATGACATACTGTGCCTTACCTACATCTTTAATAATTGGGTACACTTCACATGATCAACTGGCTGCCAATCTCTACAAGATACATAATGTGGGGCAACAAAAGTTCAGAGCTCGTGACATACCTGTGCGTATTTGAAAAACTGATTTGACCCTCAAACGTCACGGCTATTGAGGTGTGAGAGTAGATTTTACATCCATGTAAAATTGGGACAGGTCGTAGTATGTTATGTTAATCAGATCATTGCATGGATGTCCATTAGGGCACAAGTGTGACCTTGACATGTGTTGTGTGTAAGACCAGCTCAGCAGATTGCAACATGTATGTAACGTGGCAACACACCTGACTATTCCAATGACTGAATTTTTTCCATGTAACTTTCAATGATGTATGTGATCTTGCCAAATGTGATGTTAATGACATTAATTGTACCTTACACATTTTTTCTACAGCAGGAAGACCCTTGATCACACAAGGAGATGTGGATGAATTCATGGACCCAGACACCACAGGTGAGTGTGTCTTCCCTAGCTCTGGATAATGTGTCGACATATGCAAGCAATGCCACAGCCCCTGTATGTTGTAGTACACAGTGTGGATGTGCATCAAATGAAAATCACCTCTGGTGTGATGATGCTGCATAAAGTCAAGGATATTGCACATCACCATCATGTGATGCTGGAGGACAAAATTGCCATTTGTAACTTGATGTTGCAACACCTCATATGATTCCATATGACACCATAACTATGTCCAAGCACAGAATGCATGATATGGGTGATGTCATAGCCATGTCATAGAGCCAATCACACAGCATCACAAACTTCTATGTGCCCTGACATGATTGTGCAAGGGTTCCCGATCTGCAGCTGCCAATTTCAATTGGAGACAGTTGTATATGATGATATGTTTGTTGCACTGAACATGTCACATCTGTTGTTGATCATTATTATGCAAAGTGATGTGGCATTCAGACATGAACTATTGACAAATACCCACATACAACCTTATTGAAAAATAACTAGAAGGTACTACCATCACCATAAGGTATTTGCCCCCATGGCATCAACTGTGTCACCACGAGACAGTGGGGTATGTGTATAAGCCCCTATGGCCACCGCAACGTCACTTTTTTCTACTCAGTGTTTGCAATGGGGGCTGCACGTTATTTACAAGGCAGCGTTAAGCCACTTAATGCATTGTATCTCCTCCTATTAGTCTTTTCCCATGTGTGCTGCCTTGTGCAGCACACATGGAAAAATCAACTTGCCATGGTTTCTTTATGTACAGGAAGGTGTCCCTTCCTGTACATAAACAAACTTTAAAGAAAATGCCATTTTGTCACTTTCATGGGTGCTGCATGAAGCAGCACACATGAAAGTGACAGAATGGCATTTTAGGATTGTTTATGTGCATTTTGGTGCACCTTCCTACACATGAACAATACTCCACTGCACGCAGACACCCTTGTACCATGGTGCAAGGGTGCCTGCGTTGGCGCAAACTTGCTGAACTTAGCACCATCGCTGGGTGAAACGCAAGGCTGCACCACATTCTTGTAAATATGGTGCAGCCTTGCGTTTCAGAAGTGGCAGAGAGAGGCGTTAAGCCAGGAAGGATAACACATATCTAGGCCACTTCTTTGTACATATCCCCCCATGAGTACATGTCACAGAAGGATGAATGACATGATGAAACATCAACAAGTTTCTCAGGAACACTCTCACAATGCGGAATAGATTGTTGGTACATAAATCGGTCACATCAAATACTTGTGTATTTGATGAGGAATATGGTGAATCAATTCTATGCTGAGGCAAATAAGCAAGCCTCTGTAGCCAATAGGAAAGCTTGTAGTCACAACATAGTGTTTGACAGACTAATGCTTTGTCAGTGTGGAAGCATGCATGAGAAAATCAGGGTAGGACAATCTTAACACATGCATCAGACATCCTTTCAGTCCGCATTTAGTTGATGAGTGTTGGACATTGTTACACTGCTAAGCCCACTTATAACACAGTACCATTCACACAGGGGTACCTTCAATTCCGTGTAGTGTCTGATTTTCATACTGTGTGTGAATAATGTCGTTAACATGCTCTTTATGGTGACATGCTCAACAGTTCTGCCAATTCACATGTTACCAGTTGGTCATCTGGATGTATCACACATGAAATACAGAATAATTCACTGATGGATCAGGTGCATGATGGTGATCCTTGCGTAACATTGACTAACATGTGCTCAAACCAGATAACAGAGCACTTTTGGGCGAGGGTGTTTTCCTTAGCACTACCATAATTGTGTTCACACTGCCACTGTTTTAAAAGCAGTGCAGACAAATGTGTGGTTCACATGCAGCATCTTTGCTGTCCCATTGGTTCATGGCACAGAAATGTGCAGAGATGGTTAATACTTGTACACAAAGCTGCATGCAACATATGCCCTCTTTCCTTGCATCATGTCAAACTTTTGGCATTGTTCCACAATTTGACAATAACATGTGTAGATTATCTAATCTGGTTGTGTAGCTGTGGTGACACCTCCAAGGGCTCACTAATACAATGATTTTACATTTGCTCAAATGTACTACATGACTAACACTGTTGTGATTAGACATCAGACTTGATCACAGACTGTGCAGCCTACTGTCTTTGGTTAGCTGGAATGGCATGGTCTGCTATGGGCCTGTTATACTTCATACTTACTGTACTTTCCCTGTTGGCCTCGATTGTTGTTAATTTGCACGGCCAAATTGCAAACAGAAATCTGAGAAGTGTTGTCACTGCACTCTGTGCCTGCCTTGTCCAAGCACAGAAATAATCATGTTGTCATGAACATCTAATTCTGAATCCGGCTATGATGTGTTCATGATTTATCAGGTTATGTATCTATTTGCATGTTCTTTTTGATGATGTTCACGTAAGCTATGGCTCATTATTCATAGGTGTGGCAATTTTGCATTATGCCATCATAAACATGACAATTATCATTTCATTTTTTCAGATATGTCACCGGAGGAGCAGCGTCAGTTCCTCCTGTGAAAGGAACGTTATCAGCACATCAGGTGTGTGGCTAAGGGGTACAAGGCAATGGCCAAGAGGTACCGGGAGGAAAGGGCTGCAGGCAGGTGGAAGTCCATCACAGAAAGTACAATGAATGCTAGTAAAAAACACACAACCCTGCCTGCATCAACACACCAGAGCCAGACCCAGCAAATCCCTGGCCCATCAGGAATTCATCTGCCCACACAAAGGAGAAGGTCAGCTGTCCAAGGTCCATCAGGAGCTGCTCCACGTGCGGCTGCCACATCTTCTCGCATAAGTCTTCACTACTCACAGAGTTACAACCAGGGACATCCTCCAGAGCTCCAGCACACCAGGAAAGGTCTGTCCTCACAAAGAGGGAGAGGAGGTTGATGTTCAGTTTGAACATTAGAGTTGCCCGATGTGAACAGGACCAGGATGACATTAAGGGCCACCTCATGGACATAAAGGGGGCCCTGGGGCTCCCCTACTGATAGACAATGGTTGTTCAGTTTCCCACCCTGTCGAGTCCTACGTTTACCCTCTCCTTTTATCATCCTGGTAATATATTTAGTAGTTAGTTAGTGTTAAGTGTAGATTTAGTGTAGGGATAATGTAGTGTTAGGTGTAGTTAGCTTATTAATTATAGGATTTTATCTTTAAAGTGCTTTTGTTTAAGTTTCCATTTCCTTTGGGTGGGGGGTTGATGTGTTTTTTGACTTGTTAATAAAAAGAACCCAAAAATACTAAAAAAAATATATATTTGTTTAGTATGTATGTTTAGTTAGTTGATGTATGGGATAAGGTGTCTTTGTGCCATCACGGATGTGCCATAAGGGGGGTGGTGGGTTGATGTTTAAGATATATTGTTATGTGTATAGTCTTAGGTAAGCTAGCTAGGGTAGTGTAGCTTGATGTTAGTACAAGTTAGGTTAGTTAGTGTAGTGTAGGATTCGTTAGAATAATTAGTTATGTTTTTTACAAGTGTTTTGTTACGAATAAATTGCCAATGGTTGAGGCTTTGTGCTCCCATTATTTTTTGCTGTGTGGACCTGTCCTGTTGGATTGGTAGTGGATCACGACAGATGCATCCCCCCCACAATCAATTTTAATGTCTACAATTGTGATTACAACATCTTCAAGGGACAGGCTACCAACAAACCTCATTTGAAATGTGTTTTTAACAAACTTATTGATGTTTTGGGGAACAAAGTTCATTTGGGAAAAGAGTCTTTGATTGGTCTGAGAAATATTTATCCATATGTGATTATTTTGCTAGGACAGATTTACACAGAATGCACTGTGGGCATTGTGCTCTGCACAGCATTGTTTGAATGCTGTGGGTATGGAGTCTGGATACTTTGTGACATCTTTTATTACACAAGTCTCCACAACAGTTTCACTTTCTACGTGAGGCTGCAGGGGATGTATGCTTATCATTCTTCACAAGGCCTCCTGATGCCTCTTTACATGTTTCTGCACAGCCTTGTAGATTTTGAACAACACTGCGACCAATTTGGCAAGTGTTGTGCGAGGGATGTAGTGATGTGCGTTACAGCTAACCTGGGCACGTTTTTGAACCATTATCAATTTCAGAGCTATGCTTTCCTATACCATTCCTCTTCTTTCTGCTCGATGGAATAATTTTGAATATGTGACATGTTAAGTGAACTGACTTTACATGTGTCATGCCATGACACACATCTTTTCACACATTGTCCACCACATTGACTATGGGTAGTTCTTCTGTGTATATATTTATCACGTATTGTTAGTAGACACTTCGGGGCATATGTACGAGGAAGTGGCAGAGTGAGGCGTTAGCCGTCATGGATTAACACCTCACTCCGCCACTTCAGAAACACAATGCTGCACCATATATACAACAATATGGTGCAGCCTTGCATTTCCCACCTGCGCTGGCGCTACACTTAGCTGTGTAGCGCCAACGCAGGCACCCTTGCACCATAGTGCAAGGGTGTCTGCGTGCAGGGGATGATTGTTTATGTGTAGGAAGGTGTCCCTTCCTGCACATAAACAATCCTAAAATGTCTATTTCTCACTTTTATGTGTGCTGCACAAGGCAGCACACATGAAAGTCACAAAAAGGCATTGTTTTTACAGAACATTTCTGTACAGGAAGGGACACATTCCTGTACATAAACAATTCATGGCAGTTTGCTTTTTCCATGTGTGCTGCACAAGGCAGCACACATGGGAAAAGCAGATACATGGAGGAAAGATGCATTTCTCATGTTGTTGCCAGGTTTAGAGCAGGTTTTCAATGTTCTAAATTTGTGCACTGCCTCCTATGTACGCTGCCCTTGTACATAGGGGCCTGAGTCAAAAGGAATGGGTGTTACGGTGGAACGCCCACCGCAACACCCACTGCCCACCCCTTTGACACTAACCATAGCGTGAAATGGTGTCTTATTCACAAGGCAGCGTTAAGCCACGTTACGTGGCTTAACACTACCTTGCAACTAAGGCTAAGCCCCTATCGCCACCACAACGTCAGAAAAAGTGACCTTTTGTTGGCGATAGGGACTTGTACATATGGCCCTTCATCTGGCTGTACACTGACGTGAGCATTGTTCCAAGTCACGGTCAACATCATGGGCATGGAGTAAATTTATTTCTCGGTGACAGTGTTGTCTAACAGATCAGGGCATTGTTTAAGTCACACGTGTCAGGCTCTCACAATGCGTATCATAGACACAGAGTAAGCATATTCCCTTTGTCAAATGTTCTTTGATTAGTAGTAATGGCTAGCCTGAACATGCATAGTTGGCACATTTCAAACATGATTGGTCACAGGCAACACACATCTTCGTGACTCAATGAATTTTATTGACATGTGCAGTGACTGATGTGGTGGACTGGCCCAGTTCTTTGTGCAACAACAAACCATTGTGTGAATGCCCGGGTGGGGGGGGGGGCAGACAGAGTCCAGGGGGGAACATGTGCAGAGACATGTTGAGGAAGAGGCAGAGTTCTGTCAGCAGGCTGACTGCAGTGTCATTGGGAACAACACAAAAACATGGCAATCCATATCAAAGTCCAAGGTGAGTGTAGCAGAGTGATTCAGGGGACAGTGGAAGCTGATGTTCCGGGGCATGATGCTAGGCACAGGTCCAAGCAGAAACAGTCCATTTGAGATGCGTGCTACCGCTGACTTCTTCGCAAAATTGTTGATTCCTCCACATCTTCCTCCTCTGATGTGCAATGTGCCTCCCGTGTGCCTGATGGAGGATTGGCTGGGGCACTGTAAGGCAGTGACACATCAGGGGGGTGAGATGTGGATGTTGAAGGTACAGCAGCATTCATCTGTGCCAAAGGTTGAGGCAGCACTGCTGTGATGAGAAGCTGCAGTGCTTGGAGGACTCCAGCAATGTCGCTGTGGGATGCAGACATGGCTGCCAAGTGTGAAGCTTGCATCCGCTCCATGTTCTCCATGATCATTCTCATGTGACGCAACTCCTTGGTGATATCGCCTGAGCCACTTTGACTGGACAGTTGTTCTTGTCTCTGAGTCAGTACTCCAGCGATGTCAGCCATGGAATGCTGGAGAGCATGGAGCGGACTGTGTGTGCCTGTGATGGACTCTAGGTGGTCCCGAATGGGACTGAGACACCCATGTACCCCATCTATTTTGGCCGCCAGGCTGTCAAACCCCACTCACACCTGACCAGCCATCTCCTGCTGGACCTCTACTGCACGACGTTGAAATGTTAGAAGTGGGTCCTCAAGGTCCTGGGAGACAGGTGTGGTGGTAGGTGCTTGCTGCTGTGTGTTTTGTGCAGGGGTGGAGTTACCACGACGCTGCAGGGTGTCCCTGCTTCAGGAGATGGGCTGCCAATGGAGTTGAGCAGCTCTTGAAGGGTGTCCTGGTCGATGGTTGAGATGTCTTCATCTTCATCATTGAAGAGTGGGACAGGCGGCTGTACAGGAGGTGGTGTTCTCCCTCTGCAATGTAAAGGTGAGATGCTGTTGTGTGTGTGTCTAAAGTATGATCATGCATTAGATCAGTTTACAAGCAGACTGCATGACAATGTCAATTCAGAATGTTTAGGAGGAGATACCTATTACATGCAGGATAGTGAATCATTGTACAACATCACTGATGTGACATATAGAAGTAAATTATTTTCTTACAGTTTACAAGTATGCCAAATGTGAGTGGCCAATTTCTACACACATGCAGCACCAGTTGTGTCCTCTGTTCAGTAGTGACAGTGGTGCAGGTTGTACCACATTGTTGTCAATGCAGATTAGCTCTGATGTATGGTTCTGTACACTGCATTGTGGTAGAGTCACCCCTACTCAGTACACTATGATCTTTTTAAAGATTGTCTAGTTTTGGAGGTGTGGATTGCATGCTACCACACATTGCTGTTGGCAATGCCACATGATTGTTGTTGTGGCATGAGTAGGGCTATCACACTGTTGAGATCTGGGTTGAAGTGATGTGCCACATGATATGGGCAGGGAGGTATGCTTGATTTTCCATGATACAAACTGTGTAGATCCATGTTAATGTTGCTAATTCAAATTGAGAAATGACATTCTCATCGATGCATGTTGATCTGCAGGTATGGTACAGCTTCTGTTTTACTGCCCTTATCCCTTTCACCCAGTGACCCTTGCACTTATGTGCATTTACAATGGTGAGATGTTGCAAGCTGGAGGAAATATGGGTCTTGGTCACAGTTGGGACACTTGTGCATTGTTGGACTGTAGATGTCTTTCTTACACCAGGGGGTGTATGGAAACGAGGAAGTGACAGAGTGAGACCTGCTCCTTAAAGGATAAACTCTGCACTCATCCACTTCAGTAACAGAGGCCTGCACCATGTTTACATGTTTATGGTGCAGTCATGCATTTCATCATGCATTGGCACTTGACTTGTCAGTGTGGCAAACAGACAGGCAGCTTTGCAGGGTAGTGCAAATGTGTCTGGGTTCAGGGCAAGAATATTTATGTATGAGGAGGGACCCCTTCAGGCACATTAGCAATGATTGACAAATTTCTGTTTCTATGTGTGCTGCACAATGCAGTACACATGTAAACCACAAAAGCTTTGGCAATTGGGATTTTTTTATGCATGTTGGGGGTCATGGTTTTCCTTGCATACATTGCTTACTGCCCTCCTGTTGGCTTCACCGTGGTGAGTATAGGGCAGCATGTCTTTCTATGGGTGTTGCAGGTTGGACAGGCAAAAACAACACACATTACCCTCACCTTTCACACCACGTGCAGTGTATAAGTGGGCCTAGATTACATGGTTGTGGATTTACAGTGGCTTCTTAGTGGTGCTCAGCCCCTATCACCACCCCAACGTCACATCAGGTGTGATTGGCAGGGTGATGTGTGCTTGGGAATATGCCCCTCAGATGGACACATGGATGATACATGCTGTTCTGCTCATGATGATTGGATGCCTTTGTTTGTGTGAGGATGTTTACAGACATGACTGCGTATTTGTTCACTGCCACTGTTGACTTTCCCCAAGTACTTGTTTCCATGCACGTCAATGTGTAATGGGCATCTCACACCAGGACTGTGATTACTGTAGAATACTGTTATCTATATGGCACATGTGTAGACTTTTGTGTGGATGAGTGCATTTTGACATAAAGGGTGATGGTGACATATAGCAAGTTGACATGCATTGGTGCTACATTGTTATTCTTGCTTGGTGTCATACTTCACTTGTCATGCATCTTGACAGGGGCATTATGGTTCTGTGAGCATGGCACACAGACGAGACATGTAGATAGTTTTTATGGGACACATTCCTGATATGCATAGTCCTTGCACTGTACTGTTGGAAGCATATTTTAGAGTTTACTGTGTTAGAATTTGGAATGTGGTGGGAAGATTCTATGAAGGGCAGAAAGAAGCCTGACTCCGTTAAGAAGTGTCAACTGTATTTTGTTGGGAACCTGTGAATAACAGGAAGAAGAAAGAAAGGAAACTAGCATTGTATCTTCTTTACATGGCGACGAGCGCTGGTCTGGCAGGGGACAGACAAAAGGTATTCCTACCCCTGGACGCATAAAGATATTTGAAGACGAAACGAGATTTAATTGGAACGATTAAAAAGGATTGAAAATGATAGGTGAATCGCAACTCGGCCTAGATCAACAACTGTTGGGGATATTCTCAAGAACGTGTGTTAACTATCGCCAAATTCGCTTAACCCAACTTCTCACATCGCAGTCTATCGCGGGAAAATAAGACCGTGTTAACGTCGTATTCCCAACACGGCGGTAACATGCGATAGTTTCTCGATAACGCGGAAAATGACCGCGAGTAACTCACCGGGACGGTGATAAAAATCCAAAGCTGAACGTGAAAAAAGTTGCGATGGGCCAAATCGCGATAAGACAATCAGCGAAAAGCAGCGTCAGGCCTGCAAATCACACACGTCAGGCGGGAAAAATCACCATAAAAGCAGAGAAAAAAAAACACAAACAAAAAACGAACCACAGCGAAGCACAATGGAGGCAGCCGGAGCAGGTACAGAGGACGGCCAGAACCCCACAAGCCCCATGGAGGTCCAGCCTGGGACCCCGGGGACAGGGAAGGGCAAGGACAAGAAGAAGAGGAAGACGAAGTTCAGTCCGCAGGAAAATAGGATCCTGATCACGGAGGTGGTAGAACACCATCAACAACTGTTTGTCACCTCCACTGTGTCATTGGCAACCAAAAATGCAACATGGCAGTCCATCCTGGACAAGGTGAATGCAGTCGGAGTGCTGAGGAGGACAATGGAAGAGGTGAAGAGGCGTTGGAATGATGTCAAGCGCAAACCAAGCAGAAACTCGCCAACAACCAGAAGGCAGCAATGCAGACTGGAGGTGGGAGTCCAGCGCCACAGGAGGAGCTGGATGACATGGAGGAAATTGTGTCCACAGTCATCAGTGGGGAGACGGTGGCAGGAGTTGGGGGACCGGACACTGCTCAACATGACCGGACACAACAGCAACAGGGTGAGTAAGGACCAGGGACTGGGGGGACGGGGGGAGATGGGCACAATGGCACACATGCACAATCAAGAATAGCACACTGCACACCCACAATGCCTCTGGGTCATGCCCCTGATCTCCTTGGCATACTGCAGCACACATAGAAACAGCAAGTGGGCCCCCGTCCACAATGTGCACAGAGGGGGCTCTCCCCACACATCACTAATCTCACAACAAGCCCATGCACATGTGCCGAACCCAGCAAAGCGGCGTGTCAGTGAGCCACACTGACAATGCAAGTGACACTGCATGACGAATAGCATGGCTGCAGTCAATATACCATGACATGTTGCACGCCACAACACTGAGGTGGCTGAGTGTGGACCACATCCGTAAAGGAGCAGGTCACACTCTGACACATCCACCTGCACAAACAACCCCTGACCTCAACAACACACCTGCGGACAAACCATGCCCCACAGTCCCAACTCCCACCAAGAGCCCAATTTACCCAAGTATGCAACATCTCAGCACTGTAGAAGCACAGAAGTCAAGGCACACCGCCTGAAAGGGATAAGGGCCAGCCACATCAGAGCTGCAGGGGCGACTCTCCCAAAATGCAGCACACACACATTATATTCAAAGCACATCAACATTGACAACAATGTGGTATGAACTGCAACACCTTCACAACAGAACAGAGGACCCAAGTGGTGCCGCTTGTGTGTAGAAACTGGCCAATCACATTTGGCATAGCAGGGAAACGTGGGATGAAAATGTACTAGTACAAACACATATCCATGATGTTGTCAAAATGTCCACTGTCCCGCATCAAATAGGCAGCTCCTCCCAAACAGTCACAATGTACATTGTCATGCAGTCTGTATGTAAATTTGTACAATGCGTCAACATACATGTGAACACAATGTTAAACTGCATCTACCCTTCACATTGCAGAGGGAGAACCAACACCTCCTGCAGAGCAGACCCAACAGCTCTTCACTGATGACGAAGAGGACCACACCACCATCGACCCCGACGTCCTCCAACAGCTCATGGACACCCTCAGGACCCAACGCCCAGGAGCAGGGCAGCCCAGCTGCATCGAGGAAACCCCACCCCCTGCACAGACCACACAGCAGGAAGCACCTACCACCACGGCTGACTCTCAGGACCCCCACGAACAACACATGGCCTTCCAAAGCCGTGTGTTGGAGTGCCAGGAGAAGGTGGCTGATCAGGTGCGGGTGGGGTTCGACCGCATGGCAGCCAAACTTGATGCCATACATGGGTGTCTGATTCCCATCAGGGACCACTTTCAGTCCCTAACAGACACCCACAGTCCGCTCCATGCTCTCCAGCCATCCATGGCTGACATCGCTGGAGTCATGATACTGAGACAAGAACAATTGTCCAGTCAGAGTGACTCCAGCGATGTCTGCCGGGAGTTGGGACAGATGCGGGGGCTCATGGAGAACATGGTGCGGATGACGGCGGACAGGATGGCTGCCATGGCTGCACACCAGCGGGATGTGGCTGGGGCCTTCAATGCCCTGCAGCACATCGTCATGGCATTGCTGCCTCAAGGCCTTGCTCAGATGAGTGCTGCTGCAGCTTCTACATCCACATCTTCGCCCCCTGATGTCTCAGTGCCTCACAGTGCAGCAGGCAATCCACCACCACCCACGTGTGAGGCACATGTGCCATCAGAGGACGAAGATGCGGGTGAACCAACCTTACTGGTAAGGAGGAGGCAGTAGCACTCATCTCCGCAAAATGGCGGGTTTCTGCTTGGTCCTGCCCTTTGCATCATCACCTTCCACTGTCCCCCGATACACTCTATGACACTCACCTTGGACCTCGACATGGACTGCCATCTCCTGTTTGGTTACCAATGACACAGCGATCAGACTGCGGACTGAACTCTTCCCCTTCCGATGTACTTGTCATTCCCTGAAGGACTCTGGCTGGCCCTCCACGGCCAATAATGTGAAGTGGGGTTTGCATGGCCCGGTACTGCTCCAGCTGCAACACTCCACTGGATGTGAATTAAACATTCAGAATCGCACAGATGTGTCATGCCTGTGATCATTCACGTATGTGAGTATGGTTGAATGTAGGGTGAGAGATTCCCCCTGACGTCCATGTTGCTCATGTCGTGGAACTTGAGTGACAGGGTGCAACAGTGCTGATTGCGGTCCGGGTGGCGTAGTCACTACAACAGGGACACATGCATCAGTTACTTCCATGTCCAGCCCAGAACTGGAGCACCCCCAGAGCCCCGGGTTCATTGTTCCCACCCCTACGCTGGCCTGCCATACGCCAGGCCAGTCCACTCCGCTTACGCTTACAGGGGAGGACAACAACGCTAAATGTCACAGGTCGTCCCTGTAGTGATCTGCTGATCACTGGTCTAGTCGTCAGCATGCCACGGCCACTCCCTGAGGGCTTGTTCAGACCCACGGCACACCCATCCAGCACAGGCGTCACAGGACATGTGACCCTGCCAATCAAAGGGGCCTAGCACGTCACATACCCCACTGCCGGTGTGGTAGTCCGGGACGGGGTCCTGGGAGGGGTGGGGTCCTGGGGTGGGTGGGGGGCCTGGGGGTGGTGGCGGTGGGTGTTGTGGCCCTCTTGGGGCTCCGAGCTGCATGATCAGTAGTTCCATGGCATCTGTTGTTCTTCTGGTGTGGCTGGGGGCTGGGCTCCCTTTCATGGTGCAGGTTGTCGTCCGACTTAACACCAGGTAAGAGCAGGTGTTTAAATCCCTGCTGCTAACGCGCCTAACGCATGTTTTTGATTCTTATCGCCGATCTGGCTGGTCGTTGAGAATGTTGCGAAGTGGTGTTTTCGCGGCTTTTTGCACGGGAACGCCTACTCTGCATATCATTAGCGTTAGTTGCCGGTATCATTTGTGGCGATGTTTTTTGCGGCTGCTATCGCAGGAAAACTGGTGATATCGGCTCTTAGCACCTGCTTGTGAATGGTGCAATAAATTTATCGCCACTTTGGCTGCGATAAAGTGCTGCTAACTCAGTGATAAGTCCTTGGGAATATGCCCCTGTGAGTGCTGTGATTGAAACCTCCACTTCGCCATTATTACAGGCACCAATATTTTATAATTATTGGATTGCGGCAGTTGCGGGTAGCGCGAGCCAAGTGCGATGAACATAGCCTGAATCCTGTTGTGGGGTAGTGCAAGGGAAGGCTCGAGAGGCCGCGCGAGCCAAGTGCGACAAACATAGTTTGAAGCCTATTTGCAGCGTGAGGCAAGACACAAGAGGCCGGACGCGCAAGCGGCAATGTGCATGAGTAAAGAGAGTGTTCTGGCGCATGAATATCCGCGTTTAATAATACGCTCAAGAGTGGAGCGTAAGATTTTATCACGAGGGAGGCAGCATTGGACCACGGAGTACGGCGGTGAACTTTACAACAATAAACTTTAAACAACCGTCATCATTTTGCTAGAAAATTGAATTAGTTACCTGGAACCCAGGACGTGGCAAGCCTTCCTCAATCCTCTTCAGCTGTGTGTTGCCTTCTGGGAATCGGAAATTAGAGGAAAGACCTTGTCAAAGTTAGAGGAATGGTCATTAGTAACAGTAAATCTTATGCAACACTGGGAACAGGTCAAACTTTCAAGGATTTGTTATGTTGTATTATTATTTTAGCTAGCTTTTTTAACCTTTTATATTAATTAATTGTGTTAGACTATTATTTTAGATTGTTATTTTAGGTATTTTGCAGGTATGGCAGATCATTCGATGGCATCGCCACCACCATTTTTATCTACTCCAGGCGATCCTCCTGTACCATGGACACAATGGAAGAAACAATTTTTAACCTATATCTTGGCTAGTGGTGGCGATAAATATGGACCATTGCGCAGGCAGGCAATTCTGTTACATCATTTAGGTGTGGAGGGCAGGAGATTGTATGAAGAACTCCCCGAATTGTCTTTGGGGATGGGGGATGGTCAGCCATGTAATTTCTATGAAATGTCCTTACAAATGTTGGATTTGCAATTTACGCCAAAAACCAACGTGGTTCTTGAACGTCATAAGTTCTTTACCAGGGTACAACAAGTGGATGAAGACATTGCATCCTATGTAGCTGCATTGAGGGGATTGGCAGCGTCTTGTAAATTTGAACAATTAACAGACTCATTGATCCAAGACCAAATAGTGCACAAAAAGTAAGAATGTGAAGGAAAAACTTTTAATGAAAGAGAATAATTTAGAAGAGACTATACAAATTGCAAAAATTATGGAGCACACTGCACAATGGATAAAAGAAATGGAGGATAGGGATCAGCATAAAGTGGTCGCTGAGTTCTTGAGTGAAAACAAGATGAAATCAAAAAGACTCAGGGAAGTGTTACAAACTAAAAAGTGGATATTCAGAAGGAACAGTGGAGTAGTTTTGATAACACTACTAAGCGTTATGAGAGGAGTTCCAGGGAAATAAAGTGTTTCCGGTGTGAAGCTCCAGGGCATATATCTTCTAGTTTAAGATGTGGGGCAAGAAATGGGATATGTAGAAATTGTGGAATAAGGGGACATTTCGCCAAAGTATGTAGAATGAATGTGCGTATTAAGAAGATACAGGAAGTTGGGCAAGATATCGATGATGTATGTGAAGATGTCCATTATATTCTACTTTCTATTGACGGGGAAGATAATGTCAGCATAAAGGGAAAGGAAAGTGAAACGAAAATGAAAGAAAGGGATCAGAGGATAAAGTTGGAGAGTGTTGATAAATTAGAGAAGCCACACTGTATGATTTCCATTGATGGTAAAATGCTGAAGGTACTGTCAGATTCTGGAAGTTTGTACACCTTAATCTCTAAAAAATCCCTAGGAAAGAGCGGATTTGATGAAAATATGCCCTTAAGTGAAGCCGATATAAAAGCAGTGGGTTATGATGGTGCAAGAATTGAAATTCTGGGAATGAAGTGGATGACTCTCAAATTTAAATCTGAGGGTGTATATGGACATGTGTGTGTGACTAAATTTGGGTCAGACCTTTTGGGCGGGCGTCATCAAAGAGATTTGAACATTATAATAAATCCCAATGCCAAAGAACAAGTGATGGTGGTGGAACCTACAAGAAGGGTCGAAGCCATAGATATTGAAGAAGGTCTCATAATGTCAAGGTACCCTAAGGTGTTTACGGATGAATTGGGATTGTTGAAGGGATTTTCTCATAAAATAATATTGAAGAAAGGAGTTAGACCTGTTGTGCACAAGGTAAGGAACGTTCCAAATATGATGAGGGAGCCCTTGAATGAGGAGTTGGATAAATTATTGGAACAGGACATAATTGAGCCAATTGAAGCATCGGAGTGGTTGGCCCCTGTGGTGGTAGCACTAAAGGAAGGGGGGGAAATTCGATTATGTGTGGATTTGCGTGATCTGAACAAGAGTATATGGGTGGACAGGCAACCCCTTCCTAATATATCTGAGACCATTGCTGTGATGGGGGTGGATCTATCTTTAGTGTCCTAGACATGTCATCTGCCTACCATCAGGTGAACTTACATGAGGGGTCACGCCATTTAACATCTTTTGTAATGCCTTTGGGAGCGTTCCGTTATAAGAGGATGCCATTTGGATTAGCATCAGCCTCTGCTGTCTTTCAGAGGGTGATGAAAAACATATTTGGGAACATTAGTCGAGTTATGTGCTTCCGGGACAACATACTTATATTAGTAAAGGATGAAAAATCATGATGTGGTGTTTGATGAGGTAATGAGAAGATTGGAAGACCATGGTTTGATGATTAAAAGAGAGAAATGTCAGTTGAGGAAGAGGGGAGTGACGTATTTGGGTCATGTGTTAAATGCAAATGGAGTAAGGCCCAAGGTGAGTATTGTAAGGGCTATTGAAAACACACCAGAACCGACAAACAAAGACAAGTTGAGATCTTTTCTCGGACTCGCTGAGTATTGTTCAAAGTATGTTAAGAATTTCACGGATATTGTACAACCACTGAGAGTGATCATGGCAAAAAATGCGCTGTTTGTCTGGAGTGAGGATTGTAAGGAATCTTTTGGAAAGATTAAAGAGTGTATAGAACAGGCGCCTACATTGGGACATTTTGAAGTATTGGGAAGAACATACATTGCAACAGAAGTGAGTGGTGTTGGATTGGGAGCAGTTTTGATGCAGAGTATGAATGGTGAGGAACGGGTGATAGGATTCGCATCGAGGAGGTTAAGAGGCGCGGACGTTTCTTACTCGGTCATTAAAAGAGAAGCTCTCGCTTGTTGTTGGGGCATCAAGCATTTTAAGTTCTATGTGTGGGGTATTCCTTTTAAGATAAAAACTGATCATAAACTGCTCACTTACCTATTCAAAGGAGGTCGAGGGTTAGAAGGTAATGTTACTCCGAGGATATCAAGATGGATGTTATCTGTTCTTGACTACAATTTTGAGGTAGAGTATGTTAAAGGTTGTAAGAACATTATTGCAAATTGTCTGTCCAGGTTGCTTGTGGTTGATGGAGAATACAAAGAGAAAGAGATGTTGGTGAAAGGATTTGGAGCAAGTGAGGTGATTGCGGATTGTGAAGACAGTGGAATGGCCCTGGGTTGTGAGGAATGGAGGTTAGCCATGAATAAGGACTTGGTATTGAGAGAAGTGAGGAGTAGAATAGTTCAAGGTTGGTACGAAGAAGATGTTTTGAACAATGATCTAAAGGAATACTTCAAATTGAGAGATGAGTTGAGTGTGGTCGGAGGTAAGGTTTTGAGAAGGTGTCAAATTGTTCCTCTGGTTGGTGTTCGGAATCGAATTGTTGCTTTAGCTCATGAAGGACATCCAGGAAGGAACATGATGAAGAGGAGAGTGCATCAATCATATTGGTGGCCTGGCATGGATTGTGATATTGAAGATGTGGTAAAAACATGCATGGCATGTGCAAATAGTGACAAGACCAAAGTGGTCAGGCAGCCACCTTTGGAGTGTTCAGAATTTCCCATGAAACCGTGGGAAAGGTTGGCCATTGACTTTGTTGGTCCTGTAGCCAAACTTGGTCTGAGAAACAGATTTATCCTGATAATCGTAGAGTATCATACCAAATGATTTGTCATGGAAACTTTCGAACAGATCACGACTGCTAATTAAATTGAATTTTTGGAGAGAGTCTTTATGGAGGAAGGGATTCCTAAGACCTTGGTATCAGATAATGGGGTCCAATTCATTTCTGCAAGAATGTGTATGTACATTAAGCTCCCCCTTCATGCACATGTACAATCTTCATCTCAACTCAGACACCCGTGCACAATGGTGCATGTGTGCTGCCATCGGTGGTGGCCTGCTCACTTCTGCCCCAGATCAGTCTCGTTCACGGGGCAGCATCATATTGTTGTCAATGAGGTGCAGCCCTGTGCAGACAATTTGTATGAGCGTGGTGTTGAAGCAAGGAGTCCAATGTGACACTATGCAACCTCTCCAGTCAATATGCCCCTTTGCTTGTTCATGTTGCCCTTATTTTGTAGTCTGATGTATATATTGTTTGCTATATTTTGGATCACTTTTATGTGCAGATTTCCAAGTCTGTGACAACACCAATATGTGTCTTTCAATATATTCAATGACTAAGGTGATATGTGTCTATACCCCCATGGACCATAGTATCTGGGACGAGATCTGCAGTAAGTGTGTGTGTGCACTGAGGGATATTTATTTGGGCATGAGTAACATAGGTCCCCACCACCCCCATCCCCCCAGCCCCTGGTTGTTACTTACCCTGTTGCTGATGTAGCTGGTCATGTTCAGCACTATCCTGTCCCTGGACTCCAACCACCGACTCCTCGCAGATGACCGCTGACACCTGTTCCTCCAAGGCATCCAGTTCCTCCTGTGGTGCTGGACTCCCACCTCCGTTCTACAGTGCTGCCTGGGGATTGTTGGATAGTTTCTGCTTGGTCTTGCGCTTAGCATCATGCCAGCGCTTCTTGCAGTCAGTCACTGTCCTCTTGACCTCTGCGACAGCATTCACCTTGGCTACGATGGACTGCCATATTGCATTTTTGGTCCCCAATGACACAGTGAAGCTGACAAACAGCTGGTGTTGTTTGTCTATCACCTCCGCAATCAGGATCTCATTTTCCTGCTGGCCGAACCTGGTTTTCCTCTTCCTCTTCCCCTGGGTCTCTGGCTGGTCCTCCTGGCTGTTTGAGGTGTTAGGGGGGTTGTTCTCTTCTGCAATACTGGGTCCAGCTTCCTCCATGATTCTTCAGCTATTTTTTTTTTGTGGTGTTTTGGAAACGTCGCAGGCATTTTGTAGTTAATTTTCCTGCGAAACGTGAAAAAAGTGGTGTCGCGCTGATTAGCATGCAGTTTCTGGCCGCTGTCTGGCCGGCCGCCATTTTTTTAACGTTTGTGGCAAGATTTTTATCGCCGTAATGCAGAGTTTAACGTCGACAAATCCCGCCGCGATGGGACACTATAGCCATGTAGCGACGTATTGTAAATACGTCAGTACCATGGCGATAGTTTTCAGCGGTACAAAATTTGCCGCTAACTAACGCTAACGTTAGTTCCTCCAATTCTGCCCACCCCTACTAACTAGTAGGGAATGGCAAGAAGTTTTTGCCAGAGCAGGAACTAGTGCACCCAGTGCAGCTATAAATGAAATCCTTGTGAAAATAGCGGTATATTGACACTACAATCCTGTCTGCATACATCAGGTGAATAGGAGTGATAGTTTGGAATGCCGGCTTCCTTCTCCATCTATTATGGAATTGCCCAAAGCTGGGAGGATATTGGACATAGATACTGGATGAAACAGATCATGTGCAATATGATACTGATCGGGTTACCGGCCTATGCTATTTTAGGGGTTTCGGACAGACTAACATGCCCAACACGATCTCCCAGAGGACGATTGATTACTTTACTGCTGTGCATGGCTAAGCAGGTTGTGTTAAGTAGATGGGTACTGCGGAAACACTCAGCTACTGAGCATGGTTGTACAAAATCTGGGACCTTACTGGAATGGAGAAGATAGTTATGATGGCCATCATAGGGAAATGAGAACAATTTGTAAAAATTAGGAAAATGTGTATGAATATCCTGTCAACTGAATGTAAGGAAATTATGTTACCTGATTCCTGAGGGTGTTAAGGTGTACTGACTCAGAACATACGAGAAGAGCGCGACAACGGGATATTGTGACTCATATGGAACTATATCTATGGGCTGGAGAACGATCTATCAGCTCAGACTGGATAAAAGCAACCTTGGATAGTTACATTGAATGCGATGGGAGTGGGGAGGGCTAGAGGAGGTTTGTGGGCGGGTGGGTATTTTAAATTCTGTGAATTTGTTTATTACACTGTGCATGTTGTAACATTGGCAAGTATATATCCTGGCCTTGGCCATGTTGCCGTGTTAAGTATGCACATCTTATGATGTCAATAAAAGATTTGAAACATAAAATACACAATTTGGCATTATTTTCCCAAAACATTGCTTGAGTGAAAGGCCTTCTAAAAGTGACCTTTAAATCTTTTTTAACCAATTGTATTTTCTTCATGAGCATTAAATGTACCATTAGGTAACGTCCTTCCATATTACTCCCTGACAGGGACTCCACATTCCCTTCTATAAGGTGGCATTTACATTATTTTGCTCTTTTTCCTGTGCTATAAAGCCAATACGGTGCAAAAGACACCATTTGCACCATTACCCCAAAAATTCTTCTGGGAAAAATCTTTTGCACCCAAACTGAATAAAGCAGCATTTCTGCCTTCCATGGTTTTTCAATTTGACAACCACAGCATGCTCTAAAATTCATGATAAAAAGCCACTAAGGAAGCAGTACATCAGGAGCAAAAGAAGAAAGCAAAGGGATTCCAGGCCCTTCGTGGTGTTCCATACAGAAAGGACCCAACTGATAGTGAGGCCAGAAAAGCCTACCTGCTTAAAGCAGAATTCTCACAGCTCACCCGTGACTAACAGGCCAGTCTGGATATTCCCATAAAGACGGAGATTTTGAATCCAATTTGCGATCTAAAACTCGCTAAAGCCCCATACCCAGATGGCTTCACTACTGAGATTTATAAGCTGATTGGTCCACAGCTTCTCCCCCATCTACTGAGAGTCTTCATCGAGATGTAGCATGTGAGAAGTTGGCCTGGCATATGCTGTCCACTAATTATAGTGGGCACCTTGCACCAGTCCAAACAACCCCTTATTGGAGATAGGTTAAAGACAACCTTATTGAAAGCTATCCTAGTGGTAGCTATGGAGAGCAGCCTTCAGGCTAAGTCTTGAAGGAATGTAAAGCAGCTTGTTTTACCAGTCTATAATCTCTTGAGTGATCAAATGAAAGAGCACCACACCAGGTATATATTCAAAATATATGTATTTATTGCTAAACACACCCCTCTAGTCTCTTTATGAGGCTAGAGTTCGAAGTACACAAGTTATAAGTTATTTAAACACAGTAATAGCACAAATACACGTTTGGGCCCTAGGGGCGTACCAAACCATATACCAATAAAGTGGTATAAGAACCACGACTGAGCTAGACACTAGGCCTAGAGACTCTAGAAGTGCTTGGACCACAAGGAACTACCCAAGGTAGAGACACAGGGGACCCACGGGGGACGCGTGCAGAGTAAATACACAGCCGCGAAACGCCGTTAACTTCTATGAAGAAAGTCGCGGTTTGGAAATTAAAGAAAAGGGACACTTAAAGAAGGACTTGGAGCAAACCCTTTGAGAACTAGGTCGTTCTAGAGTCTCTACCCACGGGAGCACCGGAGTACTCTTGTTACCTCACCCAGGGAAGCCGGGTGCATAGGTGCCTTTCGGGGTCGGGTTTCGTCGTCGATTTGAATGGCAATCTGCTGCAAAGTGCTGCTGGCGACCAAGTGGAAAGTGTCCGGATGGATCCAAAGGTGGATCGGAGATCTGAAGAACCTGAAAGCAGAGGGGACAGAGTCTGGGTCACTAGCCAGTGACCAGGAAGGCGATGAGCAGATGCCCACCGATGTCGAGTGCTTCAGGTAGGTTGACAGTCGTCTTGACTCTTCAGCCACGAGGTCCAGGAGGCGTTGTCGGCGACCAGGAGCAGGATTCGGGCTGGTACACAATATCTGTCGAGTGCTGAGGTGTCGGCGACCGGATTGGACCCAACAAGCCTTGGCAAGGCAAGTCTCGATGTAGATGAAGATTGATGATGATGCAGACCAGCAAGGTCTGAGGAACTCACCCAGCAAGGGTAAGTGAGGGCAAGCCTGGAGCAACCAGGGAGCCCAAGTAGGAAAAGATTGGCCTTCGTGAAGGGCTACTAGCCAACGGGCTAGCGACCGCAAAGGAGCCTCGAGATGGTGCACGTGGAGCTGGCTCACAGGACACTCGTGGAGTGGAGGCCAGTAATCTTTGGTGCAGTTGGTGCTGGAGGCTAGGGCTACTCGAAGCCCAAAGCACGACTTCGTGGGAGACCCAGAAGAGGATGCACTAGCAAATGTGTGCGGTGTCCAGGGGTCACAGTTCCACGTTACCCACAACAGCTACGGGCCTCAGCTTTGCTGGGGACTCAGGGCAGCCTCGGGGAAGTCTGGAAATCCACCTCTGGTGATGCAAAGACTTCGGCGTCCGACGGGAGCTTAGGCGATGCAGACCGGACAATTGCTTCTTTGGTGCCTGCCAAGCAGGGAGTCACTCCTTGACCCCAAGGAGATTCTTCTGTCCTCTAATCTTGTGGTAGAGCGTCAAAGGTCCAGGATTCTGTGTCAGAGTTTCGTCCAGGGATAATCTAAAGTCCTAAGGACTGGGTTCCTATACTTATACTAAGTTTAGGGGTTGGACTTACTCTGTGGCCCCATCTATGGGTGGGTCAGGGCAGAGGGGTGGCTACACCCTTTCCCTTTGTCCAGTTCGCGCCAAAGCAGGGGCTGCAAGCCCTGATCCGGTTTGAACTGGGGTATGCATAGGGACACCAAGTGTGCCCCCAGTGCAGGACTTCAAAGCACCCGAAAGTGCTCCCGCCCAGCCCCAATACACACTATCCTGTCTGGGGAGATGGTCACACCTCCCTGGGACAGGAAACCTATTGTCCAGGCCTCCCCTGCCGGAGTTTCGTCCAGCAGCAGGAGGCCAGACTTGTGTCTGTGGTAGCAGCATCCATTTTGTGATGCCAGGGCTTTAGAAAGAAGTTACCGGCCAGGCCAGGGTTAACATGTCTCTCCCTCTAGAAGGGTGGAATGCTACCCCCGCCGCCATAATTGGCGGGGGGGTAGTATTCCAAGATGTTTGACACCAAACACGACATGTTTCGGTGCAGCCATTCCAAAGTTAGCATTTAACGCGAGGTTATAATGCGCTTAAGAGTATATGGTCAGGCTGCACTACAAACAGCATCAGAGAAGGGTCTCCGAACGCTGCAGAGGGGCCCTGCTCATGCAGGGGCACCCTCTCACATAGGAACCACACACTCTGCCTTCAGGATTGATAAGGCCTGCCATAGGAGTGACTTATAGGTTTATATGTGTGTATGTATATAGTGATATAGGTAACCTATATCACAGTAAGGGGTGCATGCACCACCTTACCCAGGCTGCAGTAGCAGACCTGTGGTGTCAGTTTGGATGGCCTTCCAGGGGTGGCACAATACATGCTGCAGCCCCTGGTAGGCCTCTGAGGTACCTATGCCCTGGGTACATAGTATACCATATACTAGGGACTTATAAGGGCACTCCAGATTCCAATCAGAGATGTGCCTAAGGCACATGGAAACCTTTTACAGAGAAAGCAGATAGACTGGGGCCCTGAATAGCAGGATCCCAGCCCAACTAAGTCATAAACCAGCAAAACACCATAAAAAAGTGGGGGCAACCATATAGTCAGATTCCACCTTCCTACATAACCCCCCCCAAACGAAAGGAGATAAGGCTAACCTTGGCCAGTTGAGCCTTTATTGACTAAGTGGCCATATAAGGAAGCACCTGCACTAGCATGGTTGCCCCCTGTCTTATGGTCCACTAAGCAATCCCTCACCCTAAGGGTATGAGAGGGTCTCCACCATGGGGAATCACTACCTGTGGTGTGCTTAGGTAAAGTACAAGGCTGGTGAGGTGTCTGAGTAGGGAAGTGAGGCCCTAGGAATGTTGGCCTCAGCTTCCTCAGATCACTGGTCACCATGTATGCCTGTCTTTCCATGACTGAGTTGCACTTTGCTCTAAGGGTCAACCTTTGGCTGCCTACAGCTGGGGGTTGGGTCCCTTTGGATGGACTACTGGAGGGACATGGCAGGTTTGGAACCTTCTGGTCCCAGGTTTGCCCTTGCCTACCAGAGTCCTTCTGGGGGAGGTCCCTACATAAAGGTATGGGGGATCCCTCAGTGTGTAGAGGAATTTTCACCTGGCTAGGGCTACTAGACTGGGTGCCCCTAATCTGCTGATGGGGGGGTTCCTCTGGACAGGGGGCCCTGGGGGGTCCACTGACCTCCCTGACCTCTGCAGCCCTGGGCTGGCTGAGGCAGGGTAGAGAGGGGCAGGTTACCTGCTTCAGACTGGGTACCACCTTGGAAGGGTCCTCTGCCATCAGGGGTGTGGCCAGGCCAGGCCTGACTACCTCTGGGACAGTTCCTTCACTAGGGGTAGGGTCAGTTCCCTGAGGAGACTGCCCCTTTCCTACTGTCTGGAGGGAAGAAGACTTTTCTTCAACCCTTGTGCTCTCTTTTGGGGGAGAGTGGGTCATTCTTCCAGGCTCCATCTCTCCAAAATCTTGGGCTGGGGCTGTGGCCATCACAGCCCCACTAACCTTTACAGGGACGCCCAGCATCCTGAGATGGGTTTGGTGTTCAACTTCAGCCCAGGCTGAAATTTCCAGATCATTGCCCATCAGGCAATCTACAGGTAGGGTTGGGGACACTGCCACTCTTTTTGGGCCTGTGACCCCCTCCCAGCTGAGATTGACTATGGCCATGGGGTGATCTGTTCTGACACCATCAATGTTGGTCACCTGGTATTTAAACTCAGGTAAAAGCTGGTGAGGGGGACTAGTTTCCCTGCCACCATGGTGACACTAGCCCCTGTGTCCCTAAATGCCACAGCTTTCTGACCATTAATTATTGGCTCCAATCTGTACCTGCCCAATGCTGTGGGACCCATGGTAAAGGTGGCAAATCCTATACCACCATCAGAGTCAGAGGAGTCTGTTGAGGGGTCCCTGTCTAAACTAGGGCCCACCTATGTTCCTCTTGCAAAAGCACCTAACTTTTTGGGTGCACTACTCCCAACTGGAGGATTACTACTGGTAGTACCAGGAGGGGTGGTAGTAGTTGTGGGAGGAACATTTTCTTTATTGCCAGTCCTGGGGCAACTGGGATCAGTTTTCCAGTGCCCAGGCTTTTTACAGACATGGCAATATGGTTTCTTTTCAGGAGAAGAAGGAGTTTGGGACCCACCCCCAGAAGAGGAATTTTGGGGCCCTGTAGGGGACTTATCCTTAGATTTATCCCCACCTTTCTCTTGGGACTTAGTAGAATCTTTCTTCTGGTCACCACCCTGATTTTTGTTTTTACTCTGGTTCTGACCCATTTGTCTGCCTTCTTTCCCAATTCTTGGGGAGAGGTCAGATCAGAGTCCACCAGATACTGGTGCAAAAGCTGGTTTTGACAATTATTAAGGATCTGCTCCCTCATAATCAAATTGTACAATCCTAAAAAGTCCTGCACTTTGTTGCCATGTATCCAACCTTCCAGAGCCTTAGTAGCACAATCTACAAAATCAACCCAGTCTTGAGTCTGAGCCTTTTGGGTGTCTCTGAACTTCAACCTATACTGTTCAGTGGTTAGGCCAAACCCATCTATCAGAGCACTCTTCAAGACTGTGTAATTGTCAGCATCCTCTTCTCTTACAGTGAGGAGCTTGTCTCTACCTTTGTCTGCAAAGGAGAGCCACAAGATTGCTGCCCACTGCTTCTGGGGGACCTTCTGAACTTTACAGGCCCTCTCCAGTGCAGTTATCCATTTGTGGATGTCATCCCCACTCTGGTAGGGAGGGACAATCTTGTTTAGGTTTCTATGGTCATAAGACCTTTCCCTATCTTTAGGGATATTGTTGCCACCATGGGACTCTAGTCCCAACTTTTTCTCTCTTTGTAGAGATCTAGGGACTCCCTGTCTATAGCCAACTGCTGTTTTCTGAGTTCAAGCTGGGCTTGCTCATACTGAATCAGTCTTTTCTCCTCTCATGAGAGGATTCCCTCCTATGAGAGGAGACAGAGGTCCCTACTGAGGTGCTAGAGTGGTTAGACTCCTGAGAAGGAGATCTAGACCTTCTAGGCACACTCACAATCCTTCCTGGGGGACAAAGTGGAGGTCATTCTGATCCTCCTCCTCATCCACAGGAGGAATTGGGTTTTCCAGGTCAGGGTCATTGTCACCCTCCTGGTCAGTTCCAGAGGGGGCTGGGGGTGTTGCTACCCCTGGCCCCATCCTCATCTTCTGCCCCACCCTCTGCTCCTACCCCTTCAGTCCCTAAGGGCCTGCTGAGATCATAAGCCTCTAACATCTCTCTCAGATGTTGGGTGGTGGGGCTTTGGCCTGTCTTCAGTTTCCTCAAATTGCATAATGCTCTCAATTCCAAGAATGGGAGTGTATCATACTTGGAGGGAAGAAGCCCAGGGGCTTCTGGCAAGGACTCACTGGGTCCTGGCTTTGAAGACATCACTAGTGAGGTGTGGTGTATGCACTACCTACTCTAGTGTGGCCTACTAAACTCTATTGAGTTGTAGAAAGGGTGTGCTATCCCTTGACACACAACTCTAAGTTCAGTAGAACTTACTGTATACTAAGCTTAATTTATATGTACCTTAGGTACCTTTAGTGGTTTTCAGTTGATCATTTCAATTGAGATTATCTGGTAAAACAATAGCAAGCTGGAATCCCACACGCTGCACACCAATGTGAGAAGTTGGCCTGGCATATGCTGTCCACTAATTATAGTGGGCACCTTGCACCAGTCCAAACAACCCCTTATTGGAGATAGGTTAAAGACAACCTTATTGAAAGCTATCCTAGTGGTAGCTTGGAGAGCAGCCTTCAGGCTAAGTCTTGAAGGAATGTAAAGCAGCTTGTTTTACCAGTCTATAATCTCTTGAGTGATCAAATGAAAGAGCACCACACCAGGTATATATTCAAAATATATGTATTTATTGCTAAACACACCCCTCTAGTCTCTTTACGAGGCTAGAGTTCGAAGTACACAAGTTATAAGTTATTTAAACACAGTAATAGCACAAATACACGTTTGGGCCCCAGGGGCGTACCTAACCATATACCAATAAAGTGGTATAAGAACCACGACTGAGCTAGACACTAGGCCTAGAGCCTCTAGAAGTGCTTGGACCACAAGGAACCACCCAAGGTAGGGACACAGGGGACCCACGGGGGACGCGTGCAGTGTAAATACACAGCCGCGAAACGCCGTTAACTTCTATGGAGAAAGTCGCGGTTTGGAAATTAAAGAAAAGGGACACTTAAAGAAGGACTTGGAGCAAACCCTTTGAGAACTAGGTCGTTCTAGAGTCTCTACCCACGGGAGCACCGGAGTACTCTTGTTACCTCACCCAGGGAAGCCAGGTGCATAGGTGCCTTTCGGGGTCGGGTTTCGTCGTCGATTTGAATGGCGATCTGCTGCAAAGTGCTGCTGGCGACCAAGTGGAAAGTGTCCGGGTGGATCCAAAGGTGGATCGGAGATCTGAAGAACCTGAAAGCAGAGGGGACAGAGTCTGGGTCACTAGCCAGTGACCAGGAAGGCGATGAGCAGATGCCCACCGATGTCGAGTGCTTCAGGTAGGTTGACAGTCATCTTGACTCTTCAGCCACGAGGTCCAGGAGGCGTTGTCGGCAACCAGGAGCAGGATTCGGGCTGGTACACAATGTCTGTCAAGTGCTGAGGTGTCGGCGACCGGATTGGATCCAACAAGCCTTGGCAACGGCAAGTCTTGATGTAGATGAAGATTGACGATGATGCAGACCAGCAAGGTCTGAGGAACTCACCCAGCAAGGGTAAGTGAGGGCAAGCCTGGAGCAACCAGGGAGCCCAAGTAGGAAAAGATTGACCTTCTTGAAAGGCTACTAGCCAACGGGCTAGCGACCGCAAAGGAGCCTCAAGACGGTGCACGTGGAGCTGGCTCACAGGACACTCATGGAGTGGAGGCCAGTGATCTTCGGTGCAGTTGGTGCTGGAGGCTAGGGCTACTCGGAGCCCAAAGCACGACTTCGTGGGAGACCCAGAAGAGGATGCACTAGCAAATGCGTGCGGTGTCCAGGGGTCATGGTTCCACATTACCCACGACAGCTACGGTCCTCAGCTTTGCTGGGGACTCAGGGCAGCCTCGGGGAAGTCTGGAAATCCACCTCTGGTGATGCAAAGACTTCGGCGTCCGACGGGAGCTTAGGCGATGCAGACCGGACAATTGCTTCTTTGGTGCCTGCCAAGCAGGGGAGTCACTCCTTGACCCCAAGGGAGATTCTTCTGTCCTCTAATCTTGTGGTAGAGCGTCGAAGGTCCAGGATTCTGTGTCAGAGTTTCGTCCAGGGATAATCTAAAGTCCTAAGGACTGAGTTCCTATACTTATACTAAGTTTAGGGGTTGGACTTACTCTGTGGCCCCACCTATGGGTGGGTCAGGGCAGAGGGGTGGCTACACCCCTTTCCCTTTGTCCAGTTCGCGCCAAAGCAGGGGCTGCAAGCCCCTGATCCGGTTTGAACTGGGGTATGCACAGGGACACCAAGTGTGCCCCCAGTGCAGGACTTCAAAGCACCTATTGTCCAGGCCTCCCCTGCCGGAGTTTCGTCCAGCAGCAGGAGGCCAGACTTGTGTCTGTGGCAGCAGCATCCATTTTGTGATGCCAGGGCTTTAGAAAGAAGTTACCGGCCAGGCCAGGGTTAACATGTCTCTCCCTCTAGAAGGGTGGAATGCTACCCCAGCCGCCAGAATTGGCGGGGGGTAGTATTCCAAGATGTTTGACACCAAACACGACATGTTTCGGTGCAGCCATTCCAAAGTTAGCATTTAACGCGAGGTTATAATGCGCTTAAGAGTATATGGTCAGGCCGCACTACAAACAGCATCAGAGAAGGGTCTCCGAACGCTGCAGAGGGGCCCTGCTCATGCAGGGGCACCCTCTCACATAGGAACCACGCACTCTGCCTTCAGGATTGATAAGGCCTGCCATAGGAGTGACTTATAGGTTTATATGTGTGTATGTATATAGTGATATAGGTAACCTATATCACAATAAGGGGTGCATGCACCACCTTACCCACGCTGCAGTAGCAGACCTGTGGTGTCAGTTTGGATGGCCTTCCAGGGGTGGCACAATACATGCTGCAGCCCCTGGTAGGCCTCTGAGGTACCTATGCCCTGGGTACATAGTATACCATATACTAGGGACTTATAAGGGCACTCCAGATTCCAATCAGAGATGTGCCTAAGGCACATGGAAACCTTTTTACAGAGAAAGCAGATAGACTGGGGCCCTGAATAGCAGGATCCCAGCCCAACTAAGTCATAAACCAGCAAAAAACCATAAAAAAAGTGGGGGCAACCATATAGTCAGATTCCACCTTCCTACATAGCACTCCAAAACAGTTACCCCTATCATGAGTATGGCCAGTATTTCTTTAATCCTCGAGCCGGATAAAATACAATGAACTGTGCTTCTTAAAGGCTGATATCCCAATGAATGCCAAGTTACTAGCCTCAATCTTGGCAGCAGGACTGCAGCGGGTAGTTTCCTTGCCCTGTCAGGTTTTATAACTGGTAGACATACTGGGGACAATACTTAGGAGGTCCTACACCTCTTAGACTTAGGCTGTAAAGGGGGACAAGGGTGGCATTTCTGTCACTGGACACCTAAAAGACCGTTAACATGGTGGAATGGGTTATTTGCAGGACACCCTCTCTGGGATGAGGATTGGTGTAAGCTTCCTTAACTGGGTAATGGTAGGATACCTGAGACCCAAACCCTGCATCACATCAACAACTGCTTCTCTGATTGGTTCGACATTGGCAGAGGTACAAGGCAGGATGTCCCCTGTTGCCCATCCTGTTTGTCATCGATCTACAACCATTGCTGATTCACATCTTTGCAAATAGCGAGACCAAAGGGATTAAACTGGGGGAGATATCTTCAAGTTGATCATGTTCGATGATATCCTACTTATCACAGATTCCAAATCATCACTTCTGGCGAGACAAGAGGGCAGACCACACACCCTGCACAAGATTTACAAAATACTCAGAAGCATATTTATGAGAGCCTTGCATCCCGTTTTCACCACGCAAAGTGGTACATGCCTGACGCAAAGCTCTGAGTCAGGTTTATGAAGCCACGCAAAGCCACCTTGCGTGGTTTTGAGTGGCCTCATAAATCTTGAGTAAGGCAATGCAGCGCAAATCACTGCGTTGCCTTACTCTGAGCAAGGGAGGCGTTCCATGGGCGTTGCGGTGGGTGTTTCCACACAACTCCCATGATTTTGAATGAATTCCCAGATTTACAGGGACTTGTAAACCCGGGAAGGTGTCAAAATCTTATGCCTCCCGAGGTGAGGCGTAACGAGGAGAAATATCTCTATTTCTCCTCGTTTTTTCCTCTTTCTATGTGTGCTGCATTTTGCAGCACAATTAGAAAGAGGAAAACACCTCTCAGGATTGTGTTTGTGCAGGAAGCGGCCCCTTCTTGCACAAAAACAATCCTGCCGACATCACAAGCACCCTTGCACCATGGTGCAAGGGTGCCTGTGCTGGTGCTAGGCTGCCGAAATGGAGCCAGCGCAGGGGAAAGGACAGGAATGAACCACATTGGATAAATATGGTGCATTCCTGCCCTTTCACTTCGGCGTAGGACAGCACAGAAAGGTGACTTGCTGCACTACCCTACGCCAAATCCTCATGAATGAGGGTCTCAATGTATGTAAGGGTGAGGGGAAACTCTACTTTTAGAAAGCCTGGGAGAAGGAATTAAACATACATCTAGATCAAAATAAGTGGCAGGCAGTGTGTGTACCTGGTTCAACGCCTTCATCAGGCAGGTGTCAGAGGGAAAGCCCTCTACCTCTGCCATTCCTTTCTCACCAACAGGGTGCAGGTTGTCAGTTGTGGGGGCTTTACAGCTAAGGCCTTTAGCCTTCCCTGTGTGGTCCCTCAAGGGTCTTCATTGAGCCCTACTCTTTTTATTCTGTATGTTGCTCCTCTCGCTGAACTAATACTTTCATGCGGTTTTCAAGCACTCTCTTATCCGACAACACACAGATTATTGTATCCATCTCTGACAACTTGTCGTCAGTAGCTAAGAAGTTTAATCTCTGCATGACCAAGATTAACATGTGGATGAAAGAAAAATGTCTTAAACTGAACACAGAAAAAACTGAGATGCTGATGTTTGGTGTACAAGAATCCATCTGGTCCTGCTGTTGGTGGCCTGAGGAATGTGGCCTTTTACCTACGCCTGATAAAGTGGCCAGAAATCTTGCAGTAATCTTTGACACTTCCCTGAACTTTAAATCACAGGTCAGTCATATCACGAGTACCTTCACATAATTGCTTTTAGGAAGGTTTTTCCTTTTATTCCAGTTGAATTTCATCACTCATTGGCCATTGCTTTAGTCTCCTCCAGAGTCGATTACTGCAATGCGCTCTATCTGAATAGGAATGCCTCCTCACTTAACAAGCTACAAGTGGTGCAAAATGTGACTGTGCACTTTATTCTTGACACTCCCAAATGAGTGTCTGTCAGAGATGGCATTAGAGTGCTGCATTGGTTTCCTGTGAGGAAGTGCATCGTTTTTAAGGCTGTTTGCCTAGTCTTCCTCGTTCTCCATCACAAAGGGTTCAAACATCTCTCCTCCCTCTTCAGCTGGTACACTCCAGACCAGTGCTTAATTTGAGCCGGTGGTTTCTGGTGCTCCTCACCGGCACTTAATTGTCAACACCGGCGCTTATAATGGTCTGCCACATGGTGGTGCTGTTTATTTAATTTAGAAACGAGCACAACAACAGTCGTTTGTCAATTCAATATACCTTAAAAATGACTAATACCTGCCACCAAGCCATTCTTATAACTTTGGGGGGGCTGGAATAATCTGAATAGCCACACTTGAAGGAGCATAGTAGTTAGTAGTTGTGTTGGTAATGTCATTGGCAGCGCTGACAGGGGCAATGGGTGGTGCAAGTTGCAGTGGCCTCCTGACGAGGGCCCAGGCACTTCTTTTTTCATAAATTAAGCTCTGCTCCAGACAGGCCACACAGATCCTCTTCTGCTAGGAAAGTGTCCATGTCCAGGTTCCGGAAAGTCAGATGGGGTGGTTGGTCCATCTCCGGGGCTGCCGCCAAGTTATGGAATTCCCTGCCTGCCCACATCGCTAGACTTGACTCCTTTGCCTCACTCTAGAAATTGTTAAAAATATGGCTTTTCTCATCATAGGCTCTCTGGATTTTCTGTGCTTAGGAGCTCTATTTTTCGGGCATAGCTCCGGCAGGGGAGGCCTGGACAATAGGTTTCCTGTCACAGGGAGGTGTAACCACCTCCCAGACAGGCTTTAGTGTATTGGGGCTGGGTGGGTGCACTCTGAGAGTGCTTTGAAGTCTGCACTGGGGGCACACTTGGTGTCCCTGTGCATAGCCCAGTTCAAACCGGTTGCAGGGGCTACCAGCCCCTGCTCTGGCGCGCAACTGGACAAAGGAAATGGGTGTAGCCACCCCTCTTTCCTGACCCTCCCATAGGTGGGTCCCCAGAGTTTGTCCCACCCCTTCCTTGGGTATAAAGTAGGAACCCCTGTCTACAGGGCTTTAGATTACACCTGGATGAAACTCTGATACTGAATCCTGGAACTTCGACGATCTACAAGGCGCTAGATGACAGAACAATCTCCCTTGGAGTAAAGGAGTTACTCCCCTGCTTGGCAGGCACCAAAGACGCATCTGACCGGTCTGCATCTCCGAAGCTCCTAAGGACTCCGAAGAACTTTGCAACAAAGGAGGTGGGTTTTCCGTAGTCTTAGAGGTCGATCAGTGCCCACAGCAAGTCTGAGGCCCGTATCCCTCGTGGTGACCATGCAACCCGAACCCCTGGGCACCGCGTCACTTTGCAGAAGCATCAACTTTCCAGCAACTCCTGCAGCTGAGCTTTGGGTTACTTGTAGCCCTGACCCCGAGCAGCAAATCCACTGAAGATTGGCCACCTACACTCCACGAGTGTTCCGTGAGCAGGCCCTTTGTGTTTTGTCTCGAGGTCCCTTCGCGATCCCTGGTCCGTTGACCTGTGGGTCCCCAAGAAGGCAACTCTTACTTTGATTGGGTGTCCCTGGTTGCTCCAGATGTGCCCTGACTCTCCATCGCTTGGGGAGTCCCCAGGACCTTGCTGGTCCGCACAGAAGCATCTTTTCTCTTCCTGCGTGGATTGCTGTTGCCAAGGCTTGTTGTGTTCAATCCGAGCACCGACGCCGCAGCACTCGACATCCTTTGTGGGACAGCTCGAATCCAGCTCCTGGTTGTCGTCGACGCCTCCTGGTCCTCGTGACTGCAGAGTCAAGCTTCACCTCTTCGCACCTGAAGCACCCGACATCGGTGGGCATTCGATTGCTCCGCTCCTGGTCACTGGCTAGTGACCCAGACTCTGTCCCCTCTGGTTTCAGGTTCTTCACATCTTCGATCCAGGCTTGGATCATCCCGGACACTTTTCTTCTTCACGGCAGCAGCACTTTTCAGCAGATTGCCATTAAAATCAACGACGATTCCCGACACCATTTCCCACCTATGCACCCGGCTTCCCTGGGTGAGGTAACTCGAGTACTACGGTGCTCCCATGGGTGTTGGCCCTAGAAACCCTTAAGACTAACGGGGTTTGCTCAAAGTCCTCTCCTAAGTGTCCTTTTGCTTTAAAATTCCAACCGCGACTTTCCTCATAGAATCCTACGGCGCTCGCGGCTGTGTTCACACACTGCACACGTCCCCCGTGGGTCTTCTGTGTCACTACCTTGGGTGGTTCCTTGGGGTCCCAGCGATTCTACGTGCTCTAGGCACTGTGTCTAGTCAAGTCGTGGTTCTTATACAACTTTCTTAATATATGGTTTGGCCCGCCCCTCGGGCCTATTGTATATTGTGCTATTTACTGTCGTTTTTAAACTGTATTATTGTGTATCTTGGACTCTAATCTCATAAAGAGATTAGTAGTTAGTGTTTAGAAATAAATACATATATTTTATATATATCTTGTGTGGTTCTCCTTTCATTTGGTCATTCAAGAGGTTATACTCTGGTAAACCAAGCTGCTTTACACTCCTTCAAGACTTAGCCTGAAGGCTGCTCTCCATAGCTACCACTAGGATAGCTTTCAATAAAGGTTGTCTTTAAACCTATCATCAATAAGGGTTGTTTGGACTGTGCAAGGTGCCCACTAGAACTAGTGGACAGCATATGCCAGGCCAACTTCTCACACACATCCTACCACCTTCACTTAAACAAGTGTTGCAAAATGCTGCAAGATTCAAGCCCCTCTATCAGGAGGTTACCAATAGCACCAAGCAAGAAGTAATAGGTCTCTTCACACGGAAACCAATAATGCTGGAGCATACGTTCATAGGACTTTCATGTTGTGTGGTAGGAGATCATTCAGAAGTAGTTCTTTAACTTTCAGACAATGAGGTGGTGGGAGACAATGATTCATTTGTGCCAATGGTAACAGGCAGGGTGCACAGGCACTCATTTTTGAGGATCAAGAAATATTTATCCTCATCAGAATTTGACCCAGAGCAGCAGTCAGAAAGGCATAAAATGGAAAATAGAAGAAGGAAGAGAGAAACATAGGAAAACTGTGGCAAGGTAAATAGCAGGAATAAGCAAGCATTGGCAAAGCAAATACGGCTCATCTTCATAATGCAGGTTGAGAGCTGTTGACCTTGCCAGTGTTTGTCTGTAAAGTATTGTTTAAAAAAAGTAAAAGAACAAAACATTTCAAAATACTGGAGGAAAAGCAAACACATATCTCATGGTATCTCAAAATATTATATTGAATTCAATATTTTCTATCTTTGTTAATGGCATGGTTTCTTTTTCAAACACTTTTCGTTCAGGGAACTCTGAACAGAATTTGAAAAAACAAGGAATTGTCAGAATGTAAAAGCAAACACTTGTCAAGGGCCAATGTACTTTCTAAAGGATTCAGCTATTTGGTCCTCTGTAGTAGCTCAGAGAGCAGATTTAAAAGCCTCCAATAAAGTGTCATGCTAAGTGCACCTTCTGCCTCAGATGCCAGCTGATGCGGGAGGTAGATGACCCTTCCTCCTAGAACCATAAAAGCCTTTGAGAGCCAGAGTGTGTGCTTTCATGCAATGCGTGGAATGTAGGAGATAAAACTGAAACAACCATCAAGGTCTGCTCTTCAGCCATACCTCAACACAAATATCCCTGTTGCTATGGTGGGAGGTTTGGGGAGCAGCACAGAGTGGGCGAGTATTTGAGGTGGTGAAGCGGTAGACAAGGCAGAGAGTGAGAAAACACGTGCATCATCATAGAGTGCTGAATGCAAATCAAAACAGTGGTTTCCTAAATGTGAGCAGTGGAAAGGGTACAAGTCAGCCAATCAAAAGGATCGTAAAAAGGCTATGCTCCAGGGGAACAACAAAGACTAGAAGAGGAAGGCAAGCCATAGACTAAAAAGCAAGCAAATGAGAGTGACAATAAAGCCAACCAATGGTAAGCAATAGGCTGTAAGTCCACTGTAAGTTAACAATAGGTCTATCGGAACCAAACAGCTTGCAATGTCGGGTAGACGAGACCTAAAAAAACCTGCAAGAGTGAGATATAGAGACAGGAAGTGTAGCGTGGTGGCGGAAAGAAGCATGAGGTGGTGGAATCAAGACAAGGGAGCCATGACACTGGCATCGCACTCCTATGAAAAACATTGGAAGAGCTAGTGCTTCTTGAGCAGGGAATTTGCTAATATTGTGATGGACGCAAACAGGCGCATATCACGCCACCTATCAACTGGTGTGCATCAGCGGAAGCTCCGCAGCGAACCACGGCGCTCAGACTAATCATGATGCTGCTGTAATGTTGGTGAGAGCAGCGTCGTGATTAGCTAGGAGAGTCTGGGTGCCTGTGTGCTTCTTGTTTCCTGCGTCGACCGAGGAGGACGTAGGCCAGCAGGTAAGTGAATTTTTCTTTCAATTTTTTTCTTTTCCTTTTTATAACCCCCCTCCCCACCCCACCACGACTTCCCCGTAACAGCCACTACTGTCTGCATCACTCCCTACTGAGGAAAGATACTCTTCAGAAATACCTTTAAACTCATGTGTATGTATGTATTGATCAAATGTAACAAGCTCTCGCCTTTGACACAGCCACTTTAGTTTCATACAATACTGGTGCTGTGCAATTTTCCCCGATAAATAATTTTGTCGTGACTGTAGTTAAGCAAATAAACATATAATTCTTGCGATATTGTATTTTCCCTTATTGTAGAAATTGGATTTTCGCCCTGTTATACAATATTACACGCGGCGCTCCACTCCACCCCCAATCACCCACCATCTCCTTCCGATTTTTTAGGCTGCGCGAAGTTGTATGATGCGATTTTGGTTTCAGCTTGGTGCAATATAAATATTTATCATTAGGTGGCGACCTTTACCACCTCTTTAAAGTCGTTTTCTCTTTTCGCATTTATAGCTTTTAACAACTGTCACTGCAGACATCCTGTTGTCCAACAAAGTGAATGGACTTAATTAGGCTCATTATAATGTGCGTTTTCATGCGAGGAAGTTATTTAGACGAGCAATCTGCCCAAACAGCCTTCTCCTCTGATACATTCCTTGCTTCCTCTACTGACCCCTCACCATTGCTCCCCACCGTGCAGAGATAACACCCGTTTGAAGGTTATGGAGTGCTATAAAGAGTCTGTTTCGTGCACCTGCCCCGCTTTTTTTTTTAAAAACATCCTTTTACAAACATTAAATCCCACCCTCGTCTACGCCCTTCAGCGAAGTGAGGCGAGATTTCAATTCTACCGCATTCTACCGCAGCGCTGGTGAAGTTGAGTGGGAACCGGGAGCATTTCAATATCTGGATCCAGTTTTCAGCCCCAAAGCACTTTACTGCACTGCCACTAACCTTTTTTGCTTAGATATAATAAAATCAGTTTGATGCAAGAAAGTTCATGCCAAACTGGCTCGTGGCAAATACGTTACAAATAGGGTTACCACCACGTGGCCGGTTTTATACCCGCATGACCAGTATTTTAATGTCCTGCTGGTACAAAGATCAGAAAAGTAACTTAAAGCCTGAATCTTTTTCTCTTATCAGTACATATTTTAAACAGCAAATGTTAGAAATAAATACTTTAAAATGTGTTCGACACCTGCCTAATGAACTCTGACTGGTAATTAAAGTAAAGAAAGGCAGAAAGGGCATGTCAAAAGTATACAAAGACATTTTAAATAAAGTTCTTCTCAAGAATCAGGTCCGGGCCTTTACAGAATCTTAAACTGTGAAGAGGTGGTCGGTATTTTTGTTTAGGAAAGGTGGCAATCTTAGTTACAAATACGTTATTTACAGGGTCCAAAATTCACAAGGCGATAGATAAAACTCCAGACTGGATTACAGAAGTACCAGCAGTGCCTAATTTGTAAAACAAAGTTTTGATCAGAAGCATGTCGGCAGCAGGGTTGTACTGAGATAGGAAATAGGCCATGGGCACCAAAATAAAAGGGGTCTCCCCAATGGCGAATCAGTTAGCTAAAGAAGTGACCCATGTTTGTGTAAGTGTTTTTCAAGGTATGGAACACTGCATGGATTTCAGCATTCTGCATGCAATGTTTCTTCTACTATCAGGAAAATCAACAGAAAAAAGCATTCCACCAGACAGTAAAACAGGTGACAAACAGCCAAAAAAACAGCCCCACACTGACCTGTCGGACCAGCCCTTCAGGCATTGCCTGTTTGCCATATAGGCTAGTTCGACCCTGGCAGCTGGTGCAATTGAAGGTCAGGGTGCTGAATACCAAGGCTGCATAGTCTTGATTCCCCCTCATAATCTTTCATCCAATCCCATTCACTCCCTGCCTCTTCTTTCCACAGTCCTGCAGGTTCTTTTTCATGCCTATATTCACCCTCTGTTTTTTCCATCTTTCTCTTCCTCCTTTTTCCCTTTTGTATTTTGCTTTCACTTGCTCAAGAAGTGGTGGCGTGTATGGGAGCCCAGCATAAATCTGCTGTCTTCAGCTCAAGAAGGACCAGTGGTGCTGATAGAAAGGCGTTCCTTTCTAACATGTGGTATTCCATCGCCATCATCTACAAGTAGACCCTCCAATGCACCACCACCGAAGACGACATCTTATCAATCATGGAACACCTCAACTTCCACATCTGAATCTATGCAAACACAACTGTCAGAGGAACCCTCGTGTACAGACCCCCGGCCGGGCCTCTGCCCCAGCTTCTGCAATGCCATCTCTGAACTTATCGTGCCCCAGGCAATTTACACCAAGCACTACACCTTCCTCTGCGACCTCAACTTCCACCTCGATGACCCCAATGTCACCAACTCCACCAACCCCCCAAAAAACATGAGGAACATTGGACTCACACAACTGATCACCAGCCCCACACACTGCACAGGACACACTCTGGGCTCAGTCTTTACAGCCAGTGGCAAAATCAAAATCAGCCACGCCACCAAATTCACCTGGATGGACCACAGCATCATCCACTTCACCATCGCAGGCTCGCTACAACCCACCTCCACGCCCCCCACCCTTGCCTGCCACAGATGGAACAATATCACTGAGACCCAATGGACTGCCGCCTTCAACACCACCAGACCCCACATCACCAGCAACCTCAAGCTTGCTGTCCAAAACTTCTCCAACTGGATCTCCAACTATGCAGACACAATTGCACCCATGAAAATGACCAGCAGACCCAGCAAACACGCCAACTGGTTCACCCCCAAACTCTGGGTCATCAAACATGAATGTAAACGACTGGACAGATTGTGCTCCAGCAGGAACCCCTCAGACCTCACTACCTTCAAATCTGCCCTCATCAAATACCACCACCGCCTCAAGGAAGCCAAAAAGGACACCGTAACCACCTGCATCGAGGCAAGGGGCAATCACACCAAAGAAATCTTCAGCATCTTCAGAGAATTCTCCCTCTCACCTGCCACCGAGACCATGATCCACCCTTCTCAAGCCCTCTGCGACTCCCTCGCGGACTACTTCCACAAGATAGCAGACATCTACAGCAACTTAGACCTGCAACCAACCGACCATACTTGGCCACTTCCTGACACACACCGACAGCTCCCACAACCACCTCCCCGATTGTACACGACTCACCCCGCTAGTCACCACAGCAATCATGACCTCCATTCACTTTGGATCACCGGCAGACCCCTGCCCCCACCACACCAACCCGGGACAGAAGAAAATCCGCAGCACACTCACCAACATCCACAACTCTTCCGTCACCACTGCCACCTTTCCTGACACCTGGAAACATGCAGAAGTTAAACCCCTCCTGAAGAAACCCTCCGCCAACCACAGCGAGCTCAAGAACTACCGCCCATATCACTGCTCATCTTCCTGGCCAAGGTCCTGGAGAAAGCTATCAATCACCAGCTCACAGATCACCTGGAAGGAAACAACCTACTCGAGGCCACCCAGTCTGGCTTCCACTCCAACTACAGCACAGAGACCGCCTTGATAGCCGCAACGAGGACATCAGATCCATCCTCGACCAGGGCGAGGCAGCAGCTCTTATCCTCCTCGACATCTCAGCGGCCTTCGGCACCGTATTCCACCCTCATCACCAGACTCCACCACATCGGCATCAGAGGAACCTCCTTCCTGACAGGATACACACAGAAAATTTGCCTACCGCCCTTCACCTCCGAACCCAAGAGCATCTTCTGCAGAGTCCCCCAAGGATCCTCCCTCACCCCCCCTCTAAATTTCCTATATGACTACATTGGCTACCATCATCCACACCCACAGACTCAAAATCATGTCATACGCTGATGACCTCACAGAAGTCACTGCCACAACCAGATCCAGCTTCCAGAATGCCATGACTAATGTCGCCAACTGGATGAGAGCTAACTGCCTGAAGCTGACCATGGACAAGGCGGAAGTGCTCATCTTCAGAAGGAACACGTCCCCATGGGACGACACATGGTGGCCCACTGCACTCGCACCCTCACCCTCACCTACTCCCACCAACCACGCCTGCAACCTCGATATCATCCTGGACAGCGATCTCTTCATGAAGCGCCAGGTCGATGCAGTAGGCTCCACCTGCTTCCACACCCTCTGCATGCTTTGTAAGATTTTCAGGTGGACAGTGGCAGTTTCTGGGAGTGGGCGGAGGGGCTACGCCCTTCCAATTAAATGCTTTATCGTCGCCACCGCTGGTAATTGCAAAAAGCAATTACTATGCTCTTTAAACTGACCTAAAAAATTCCCTGCCTTGGCCTGCCATGTCCATTCTGCAAAATGGGGATCACTGACAGAATATCGACAGTCAGAATATCGAGGTACAAAAATATCGACACAAAAATATCGATGTCAAGAATATCGAAGTCCTATCTACATCATGGTAAGTACAAAAATATCGAGAAAAACAATATCGTCAAAAATATCGTTGTTAAAAATATCGTTTTTTTTAATGTTTAAAAAATAATGTAAAATAAAGTAAATAATACATATAATTAACAGAAACATAGTTAAAATTATTTTAAAATGTTTAAAATTATAACTAATACATATAATGTAAAAATAAATTAAACATATATATGTATAAATATAATATATACTTACTTAGGGGGTCATTACGATGGCGGACGGAAAAAAATCCGCCATCCAGCCATGCCTGCAAGAACCGCCCGCCTGCACCATGGGAATAGCGACCGAGCAATTACAATGCCGCGAAGCAATCCACGCCCACGGCGGAAAAAACACACAAAATACCGCCCGCCCAATCTAGAGTAGAAGATCATCCGTCCGCCACGGACGCAATCCCGCACGAAAACCCAAATCCGCCCGCCCCGCAGAGCGAGACAACGACCGTGAAATTATGATCACCCAGACATGAGCGCGGTAAATCCACAGATTCCCCGCCCGCCACCGTGAACAACAGCGATGAATAAATGACACGGCGGAAGGCCTGGCGCCCACGTCCGTGCACGCAAATCATTGTCGGAACAAAGAAACACACATGACATGGCCAACAAGTCCACACAGCAAACTACGCCAAAATACCCAAACACAGAACACATCTCAAAGATACCACCCCCCCTGGCAAAAACAAATAAACTACAAATCCCAGGACACCAGACACAACACACCTGAAAACGACAGCCCACCATGACACACCCACATAGGTAAGTACAAAAGCAGCCCCTTCACAGACCACAATCCCTTGCACCACTACAAAGCGAAGACGCCATCAGAGAACCCAGACAGCCCCAAAGGAAAGCAGCCCACCACATGCACGCACACATCACACTCATCACCAACACCACCATCACCACTCACACAACGGCACCACGAACACCCTGCACATCACACACCACACACCAGCACCACATATACCAAACCGCACACCATGGCAACACACAGAATGCCGAAGTACACTGCCACTGAGTTTACGGTCATGGTCGACGAGATCATCAAGGTGCACCCACAAATCTCTGGCAACCAGGTCCAACAGACACCACAAGCCACCAGGAACAGAATGTGGAGAAGGATAGTAGATCAGGTGAATGCAGTTGGGAACGTGCCACGCAACAAGGATGAAGTCACAAAGAGGTGGCACGACCTGAAACGCGTGGTCAGGAAGAAGGAGGCCAAGAAACGTGAGCTGGCTGACAGGACTGGCGGCGGGAATCCTGCGCCATTCAAGACCTTCAAGGCGTGGGAGGAGAAGGTGCGAGGCATCTTACATCCGGAGAGTCTCACCGGAATACCAGGGGAGTGGAGGCTGGTAAGTACAAACAAATGTATACCAGCACACTGCTATGCACTGTCATGCACTACCAGAATGCCATAGCTCCGAGGCCCAAACACCCCCATGTCCAGCACACAACACACAAGACAACTCACACACATGCAACAGACACCCCCACACATGCAGCCCAAAGGTACCAACAAACAAAACCATGGGGGCATGTGTACAGTCAGCCAGCACCACAACTCCCACCAGGTCACCTTGCACCCCAGATGCGAAGGAAGGAGCACTCCCCACACCCACACACGTGTCAGCTATAGCTGCAAAAACCAACAAGTAACCGGTAAGTAGCCCTACCACAAAGTCCGTGTATCGGATGTGGGACTGCAGAAGTACAACACCCAACAGGCCCCTAGTCCTACAGCGCACCAAGATGGAGCACTCCCCACACCCATGTCTCAGCCATTGCAGTGCACACCTGCACTGCAATGCAGTGGGTGCTAAGCCATCACCACAACACACAACACGGCCCCCACACCCACAGTTCAGCAAGATGAAGCACCCCACCCTCCCATAACCATGTGGTAGCCATTGCATTGCACCCTCCAAAGCAACAAGTAGGTAGACTACTGTACAGTGCGGGGTGTCTGGAGGCATGAGGACTGTACCACGACTAACATTTGGGACATGTCACGTAGCAGAGGAACAGGTAGCACTGCACCCGTTCATAACCATGTGACTATTGTGCACACGGACATGAATCACAGAGTCATAGCCCACATGAGCCATGTCAAATACACTAACACGTAAGGAGTCCCGTCTGCATGCACAAGTCTCACTGGAGTACTGACCCACATGGCGTGCACTGTGCCAGTCATCACACACATCAGCAACACCATCGAAGTCTTGTCCATGTAGTCGTGTCTGCTTGTTCCCTTGACATTGTACAACATCACCCATGTAAGTACATCTTGTCTCAATGTAACAGAGTGGGACCCCAGTAATGTCACATACACCACTGCACCCATGAACCACACAACTACACAATGCACATTCATAATCACATCCATCTCATCCCTAAGCCCCAGTGTCATGTAAGGTATATCACCTAAACAGTTGTCCCATATACAGTAGGACAGCAAAGATCCCTGCCGATGACCATACATGTGTCTGCAGTGTCTGAAGCGTACGTCACACTGTGATTTACAACATACCTAAAATAGTCTAAACACCAAGAGCACTGCATTGCCGCACATGGCTGAGGGTAGCACGCACAACAAGGAATTGTCCCATCTGCAATACGTTGTGTGTCACACAACCATCACACACACACCACAATGCCTGCAGTGCAATGTCCCCAAATGATAACAGTGAGCAGATATGCCGGGAATGTCAGACATACACACACCTTTGTCCCTGCAGTGTCGTGTGGCCAAAACACATGTTCCCTTCTGCACCCATATGTCACAGTATGTACCCCAAAAACATATATCATCCCAAAAGTGTCCATGGGGCTGTACCCCTTTTGCCATCTGCGTTTCCAAGCGTTCCATTTGAACCCCAAAAACATATATCATCCCAAAAGCGTCCATGGGGCTGTACCCCTTTTGCCATCTGCGTTACCAAGCGTCTCATTTGAACCCCAAAAACATATATCATCCCAAAAGCTTTCATGGGGCTGTACCCCGTTTCCACCAAAGCCACGAAATGTAGGGGTACTGCAACACACACCTATTGGCATTCCAAATCCGTCCCATGCCACATGCACCCATCACACTATTCCATTGCCTTGATCACGCACACACATCGCAGAGCCATACACACGCATCTGGGAAATCAGTGCACAACTGTGCACAAACTGTGAATGACAGACATCTAACACAAACCTTGCAAGGTGCAACACAATAACCTTTTCGTCTCCGCCCCACAGGTGACGAACAGCATGATGCCGGAGAGGGAGACAGCAGCCATCACAGCCAGTCTCCAAGCCCTCCACACGGACTCACGGATGTGGAAGACCTGGACACCTCTTCGTACGAGGACACCCGACCAGGCACATCTGGTGTAGCAGGGCGCAAACGCTCCCCAGGACCCCTCCTACCCACCAACCCATCTCCCAGGGCTGGCAACCAGTCCCAGGCCCCTGCTGCCACGGTCATTGCGGCCACCACCACCGCCGCAACCACCACCACCACCACCAGGGCCTCCCTGACCACCAACCCTGCGCAAGGTGTCGTACGCACGGCGGCATCGACCTGGGAGCGACAACGAGTCCCCGGGTGACCACTGTGGCGAGTGGGCAGGTCGGTGGCAGCAGTACAGGTGGGAGGAGCAGGGTCAGGACAACGCCATCCGAGCCTGGGAGCCAAGCCCTGCCGCAAATCGCCAGAGTCCTTGGGGCCTATGAAGAGGCCCAGGGACAATGGGCCCGCACATCGGCCGATACGCGGGAAGTCCTTGGGGTGTTGAGGTCCATGGACGCCCATATGGGCCAATTCGTGACCCGTATGGGCCAACTAGTCGACCTCATGGGCCAGCTAGTGGTGGCGGTGAGGGCCCAATCAAGGCCAACCACACCACCTCCGCCACCACCTGCTGGGGCGCAGGGTCGTGCAACATCCAGTTCCCCTGCGTCCACAGCGAGTAGGCAATCCTCAGCCACCACCAGCAACCCACACCAACACCCCCCCCTCCCAAACGTGGAAGGGGTCGTCCGAAGAGGAAACAGGTGTCCAGAGAAGACTTTGCACGCTCCAAACGCCAGTGAGTCAGCCAGCCACGGTGCCCAACTACTGCATTCACTTGGACTACTATCCTACCCCACACTGCCATGTGAATGGCATGTGTCTGTCGGACTGGGGACCCAGTACAACATGGGGACACCTTGACCATCACGCGGCCATGTCCGTCAACTCATTGTTCCAGCATGCACCACTTGTGTGATCACCTTGCCCACAATAACATGTCACTGCTTAAAATAAATACACCTGGATCACATTGTGTCTCATCTGCTCTGTGTTTAATGAAAGATGTGCAACCGTCCCCATGATCTGAAATACATCTGTAGTGTGGTATGTCGATAGGCCAGGAGAGGCTGTAGGGACCTAGGGGGAAAACAGAACAAGAGTCCATTGTATGTGTGTGTCACACACTCATCACACAGTACATGTCAACAAGTGCAAGCAATGTACACAAATCTCACAGAGCAACAGGGCACAATGCTACAGCCACTGTCAGTGGCATACTACCCTGGACAGGGACCATTGCCACACAGCACTCAGTGAACAATAGGCCGCAGTGACAATGCACACATACACCTACACAACTACAGCAACATCAGCCGTCGTACATGGTCACTCACCGTCAAGTGAAGTAGCGGGCGATGAGCTGCTGACGCTCATTCACTGCTTCCTCCTCTCCACTGTCCTCGTCACTGGACACGGCCTGGTCTGCAGGCGGGGGCCCTGGCTGATCACCGTCATCCACTATCAGGGGGATGTGCCTGCGAATCGCCAGATTGTGCAGCATGCAGCATGCCACAACTATCTGGCACACCTTCTGTGGGGAGTATGCCAGTGCACCCCCGGTGCGGTCCAGGCATCTGAATCTGGACTTCAGGAGTCCAAATGTCCGCTCCACCACACGTCTGGTCCTCCCATGTGCCTCATTGTACCTGACATCAGCTGGTGTCCGAGGATTGCGTAGTGGGCTCAGCAGCCAAGCCCCGTTTGGGTATGCAGAGTCACCTGGGTGTGAGAAACACAGAGAATCGTTGCAATTCCAACAGGATACAAGACAGCAGGTCACACACAGCACGCTACACGAGAATGCATACCCACCAACAATCCATGCATGGTCCGGTTGTAGATTGGTCATCATACGTGGGAGGATGCTGTGGCGCATGATGTGTGAGTCATGGATGGATCCGGGAAACTTCGCACACACGTGTGTTATAATAATGTCCGCCAGGCACACCACTTGCACATTCAGGGAGTGGTAATGTTTGCGATTTCGATAGACATGCTCCATGGCCTGTGGCGCCACAAGGCCAACATGGGTGCAATCAATAGCACCAACAACGTGGGGGATGCGTCCAAGGGCATAGAAAGCACCCTTCACTGCCGCCAAATCACGAGCCCTGGGGAATCTGATGTACCGGTTCCTGTAGAGCATCAGAGCTGACAGGACATCCCGTAGCACCATGCTGAACATGGGCTGGGACATCCCACCTCCACTGCCCACCGTGTGTTGAAAGGACCCGGTAGCGAAGAAATGCAGTGCAGCCATCACCTTAGCCGTGGGGGTGAATGCTGTCGGATACACCCTGCGAGGACGAAGGTGGGGTTCCAACATTGCACATAGGCGATGCAGGGTGGGTCGGTCCAGACGGAACTTTCTGATTACCTCCACATCCTCCATGTCTGACAGCAATTGGTAGGGGCGATGTATGTTTGGTCTCCTCCTAGGACAGATGGAAGTGGACACATGTCAATGGCATTTCCACATACACAAAACCAGAATCAATGACAAAACTATGGTAACACAGTATAGCTGACAAGTAGGGACAGCACAGCTACAATACTCCTACACAGGTCCCCTTACCAATGGCAATGACCACTGACACCACCTATTTCCATGAGCATGCACATGGGGATTTAGGCCACAATTGCTTGAAAGGCATGATGATCAATCCAGACTGCATATGTGTGGAGCGGCAACACCACGGCGATACACCTAGCTGCCGTGCCTGACACAGCTTCCGAGGCAGGGTGAGTATGGCACACACCCAGGCGCGGTCGGTGGTAGGAGTGCCGATCGGGCGGTGACATGGGGTGGGGGGTAGTAAACTACGGATTAAGGACGAATACAGGTAAGTAGACATTGAAATAAATAAAACGAATTACGTTGCGCGTACTGCATCCCACTTGGCAATGCAGGACTCAGGGCAGTCATTGCTTGTGTGAATGGCTGGCTGGGGCCCTGCTGGCCTTCTCAGTCTCAGAAGACCTGGGCTGCACATTGACCGCCCAATACCAGAAGGAAACAACACTGACTGTACAGTGGGTTACATGTGTCTTCAGTTCACAACGCTCCGGAAATGCGCATCCTCAGCCCTGTCGATTCTACACCCCAGGCCTCGTGATAGGGATATATGTGAGAGATAATGGCACTGAATGTGACCTCCATTGCAGGGTGAGCCATTCACAGGACGAGTACGTTGAGGGCTGCGCAGTTTTGGACACAGTGAGTCCACCAACAAAGATGTTTTGCCTTGTGTACTATGTGTTGTTTTACCTGACAATGGACAGTAGATGTGGGCAGACTACACATTGCTCGATGTGCTGGCATCCTGCATGTGAATGGGATGGACAGGTACTGTGTACACACTCCCACCAGCATGCATTAACGTGTGCTGTATACATGCTGTGATGACATGTCCGAGTACTTCTTGGCGCTGTTACACAACCCTGAGTATATTGGATGGGTTAGCATCATGCCACTGTGATTGCTGGATGTGGGTGATGAGGAGAAGTGTATGAGTGATATTCCAACCCTCTTGTGTACCATCCCTGCAGTTGGATGTCCTCCAGCCCAAGGCCTTGTGATGAGCCATTGCATCCAAGTTGATGCCTCTGTGTATGTGTAACCGACAGTGCAGCCAACTCCACAAAGGGTGTGAGGTAGTCTGCCGGATGAGCGACTACGTGGCGGAGACGAATCGGGGGATGCCCCCTCGTATTGTCAGGTTGGCACGGCGATGCATGTCACCACTGGTGGTCTGCATCTTGACAGTCACACAGCCTGTGCCGGATGCACGTGTGTAGGGGCAGCAGCAGCAGGCAAGTGTACAGCATAGTGGGATGGTGTCTTTTGGTGTGAGAGGCAGCATGTGTCCACAGCCTACCCATAATCTGGGAATGTGATGTCTGCTGTGTGATGCAGTGGGTTGAAAGTGTACTCTGTGCTGGGTGCATCTGACATGCATATGCGATTCCTGGGGTCCAAGATGTAATTAGAGCACTCTGCAATGTCAATGCATCCAGAGTCGTAGCCCTCGGCAACGACCTGTAGTAGGCTGGAGTGGCAATTCACATGTATGTTTGAGGCACTGTGCCTACTCTGATTACGTCCGGACATATGTGTGCGATGCCTCAGCTCATATTCCTGGTACTTACACATCCGGAACACTGTGCAACAGGAGTTGTGCTCGTGCGAACGACAGGTGGAAGGCATGGGCACATGACCATTGTGGACTGTCATGTAGCAGTCTGTGTGAGTGGTGTCCCATTCCGCTCCATGCAGGTATGTCCTTGGCCTACTTACGTAGTGGTCATCCTTTCCACCATCAGGACAGTGAGTGTGCACACAGCGATTAGTGGCTATGGTCGCAGGGTGACACAGTCTGGGTGTTGTGCTCTGTGCACCACACATGTGCCACTGACAAATACAAGTGGGGTGACGCTGACGTCACGACAGTGAGTGACATCACGAAAGGTGGCATGCACCGTCAGTCTCATTGCCCCCCCTCGCACAGCCAATATATGCTATTGCATCAGAGAAGCCAGCGCGTGCACCAGCAGCTCCGATCTCGCCCCAGAGAGGCCAAAGAGTGGATGTGTGGCTCGATTTGCTCCAAGCATCGTGCTCGCGGTGGGATGAGTGGTGGGACGCCGTCCACCCGCGTGGTACCCCGACCCTGGCCCTGGACAACAGTGACAATGCATGACAGTCTCCAGAGTCCGGATACACCACATGCAACACACAGTAGGCGTAGCGGCCCTGGCGGGACAGCCGCAAACACCATCCCAGTCGACAGGTAGGCCCACCCCTGCGCGCATGGTCATTACATCCGCTGCCATTAACAAGGGACCCAGAGAGTGAGATATGGGCCGCAGGGTGACGGCCCTCCAAGCCCTCCCCCGCCAACGTGTGTCATGCAACTCACACATTTAGCAAGTCCAATAGGACACTTTGCCTGCACAGTCCAGGGCTCGAGTCGGGCTACCACGCGGGTGGACGGCGTCCCCACACTTGTTTTACTGTGAGCTCGATGACTGGAGCAAGTGGAGCCACACATTCACTGTTTGGACTCTCTGGGGCGGGTTCGGAGCTGCTGCTCACGTGCTGGCGTCTCTGATGCAATCGCATGTAAGGGGTGAGCGAGGGGCGGCAATGAGTCTGATGGCGCAAGCCACATTTCGTGTCATCACTCCCTGTCGTGACGTCAGCGTCTCCCCACTTCTCATTTCGGACTTGTGCCCTGCTGCACACTGCAAATGTGTTGCCTGCGAGATGTGACCAGGAGAAGTTCGCCATGACCTCCCACCCACCAAGCTCCACTGCCCTCCCGTGCCCTGGGTAGCCTCTGCAGGTGGACAATGTGGGGGATACACCTGGGGGAAATGGGATGTGAGTGCCTTGGCAGGGGCCGGGCAGACGCACAGCAGTATCCAGCATGTCCCCAGACGGAGGGCTAACGCCTTCACCTGATGCAGCATTGATCGTCTGCCCGCCTGTTGTGCCCACACGAGTTCACATTCATCCCCAGGGCTTTCCTAATTCCCACCACAGTGGAATTGTACCCCTCCGGGATCCTCCCCACACAGTCTGTTTCAACACTGCATGAGTGCACCCACCCGTGCCACCAATCCACCTGGGCCAAGCAGCCCTCCCGCTTCACATGCCACATGTGTGTCTTCCACAGTTGTGCTCCTCTCCCAGGGGCGAACCACTTACTGTCCCGTAGCACACGGGCAGCACCGAATCGGTCTGGCATCCTGTTTGAATGGTAGGCACCCTCACACAACTACCTGTGACACAGTGGTGGCTGTAATGGCTATTGTGACTGCCATGGTGGTGTTGCTGGCCATGGCAGGGTACACTCACACACAATGCATGCGCAGCTTTTCGTATCACTACTCTGCACATCGGACTGGCCACTGTCCCTGGTGTTGAACTGTGTTGCCGCCTGTCTATGTAATCTGTGACTGATTGCTGTTGTACCTGTAGTCGGTTGTGTCTGTGTAGTTGCTGATTGCAGTTGTTGCTGTGTGTGCATGGTTCAGTGAGGCACATGCCTTGTATGGTACCTCAACTATTGCAATGTCTGGTCTCACATCCAGATGTGTTTTACACGTGGCTGTGACTTCACTTCTTTCGGACTCTGCTACTTGTGTGTGTGATGAATAAGAATTTTAGTGCCACGGATCGTCTGCATGTATTTGCTGGTATTTAATGGGGAATGTATACGGGTCATGTTTGCGTGCAGGCACAGCACGGGGTGTGTGTCTGGCCACAGGATGACAGGTAGCATGTGCATAGTGTGCGGGTATGTGTGAGCTTACCTTCTGGCTGGCCAGCAGTGTAGGTGTATGTTAATCTCGTGATGGACATTGAGCCTGGACACATGGCTTACTTTCAAGGTGTGCATTTGGGAGGTGTAGGTGTGTGTGGTGTGATGTATGTGACTTTGGGGTAGTGTTGGTATGTGTGTGTGCACTCTGGCAATGTCGATTGCACACATGTGTTACCCAGGGGCATGGTGGGTGTTTGTATCCGTGTTCAGGTCTGTGAATGTGGGCGCATGTGTGTATTGTAAGTTGCACAGTGTGCAGTGTGTGGGTGTGTCCCTGCAGTTCCGGATGGCTCCTACTTAATATGTTTTGACCATTGTGCGTCTGCAGGGTGTGTGACTGTCGGGTATGTGCCTGGTTCAATTGGGCATGTATGTGGGTTTAAGCAGTTCGTACTCACTGTGCGGACCTGCACACCCACACTGGTATCCTGTGTGGGTTATGTCATGCATTGCTGTTGCATGCTTCTTGCGTGGGCCCTACGTTTGCTTGATGAGTGTGATGTCCGACTGTGAAGGTAATTATACTCATATGTGGGACTGTGCTTTGGAGTGACCAGCCCGTCAGTGTTACTGTGATGATCTGTTGGGCCACGTCAGGGTCTGACAATGAAAGGCCCACGAGCTGTAGGATTGCACTAGGACCACTGTGGCGGCAGATCATATGCATTGACATCCAATGTCACTGGACTACATGTTCATCTCACGACTCTCGTGTACTTCACACACTCTCATCCTCTCTCATTCGTACTTGTCTTCTGAGAATAATTCCACAGAGTCACATATTGTCTTCGAGGCATGTATTTGGACTTACTTCCTCTGTGATGCAGTATAGTGGACACTACTGGCAGCAAAATGCATGTGGAGGATATACTTAGCATGATTACACATACGAAAGGGGGTACAGGTAGATGTAATTAGTTGTTGACTGGGGAATGGTGGCTTCAGGGTTACAACTGCCTTGCCCTTGTTATGCTAGGGTACATTTGCTACTTACTGATGGTCTCTGGGCTTTGACACAGACAGTATTAATTTGGCCTACCAGGCAGCTTGACATCATAGGGACAGTTCATATCAGTTCCATGGTACCGGTTTGGTACAATAGTGACTCCGACACACCGGCGTCAGGGGTGACTTCAGGGCATGTGCCTACCTGCATGCAGCAGCGTCTCACCAGTTGTTGCTATGTGGTGGCTACTGAGCATGACACTGTGACTAGGCCCATGTTGTGGTGGGTTGCATTTGTTGTCCATGCAAGAGTCCTGGCACGGATGTGCAGACAAAGGTGAGGTGACAGTTCTCACATACTGCAGCAGACAGATGGGTGTGCACTGACAGGTGCATGTGTCCAGATGCGCAGGATTCATATTACGGCATAGTTGTTCGTGCTGTATTGGCCATGTGGTTACTGTACACATGTCCCAGACCTCTGCCTCCCCCTGTTCATGCAGAGACACGGATTTGGTGAGGGACAGGGTGCATGTCCCGGAAATGTCAGATGTCATGGCGGTGGAGTTGATGGTAAGGTTTTAGTCGCAGATTATATGGTGTAGTTCTTGTACAGCTAACTGCCCACTCTGTGCGAATGCCAAGCATGGGTACGGTGTTGTACATCAATGTTCAGTTGGGGGCATTGAGTCGGGGTCCCATGAATTGACAAGTTGACGTGTATCCGACACCTTCCAGCAGGGCATCCATCCCATTGCTGGTAGACATGGATGTCATCCAATGAAGCGGATTGTGGGTTGCAGCGTGTTCTTCGTAGGTTGTCCCTTGGAGGATCCTGATGGGACATGTTGGATGGCATTCGATGAAACTGTGTGCCAGGAGACGTCGTGTGGAGGCACACTGGTCCCATTGCAGTATGTCCCCGATTGCAGCCACAAACGCCATGTCCCCATTCACTGAACAGATCCTGTCGTGGTGGTCCAGGGGTGCAAACAGGTGTACCAGGTCCGCCTTTGGACATGCCGGGTTGGAGAGACATAAATCCACAGGCCAGTAGAACGGACACCTCCGACAGTAGAAGACGGGGATGACGCAGCTGAACATTGCAACGCGGTAAGTTACTCCGTAACTTACATTCAGCATTGCCAGATTTGTACAGCCGACTATCTGTAGCAAGCTGTCACTGTACAACTTGATCTGTCCGGCGTAGTTGAGGTTCACTGGTGCAACAGCCATATTGCTACGGGGTAATGTGATGGCGTGCTCCGGGTGCCTGAGCAGTCAGCAGAGTGCAGCCTCCGACGATGCTGGGAATTCTGGTATGGATGTATGGCGGCAGGACTTGAGGTATGGCCAGTGGTGTCTGTCTCTTTCCGGATTACTTGCATTTGGTCCACATGTAGGAGTGGTATAGTTGTATTTTGTGGTGTTATCTGTCTTTCATGTTGTGCGCTATCTGCCAGTGGACGTTTTACTCTGCATGGCTCTGTTTAGCATCTTATTGGTACAATGGCTCCATTCTCCTGCATGATTTTTTGCACTGTTATTTGGGAGTAGGAATGGAAGGCCATTCAGTGCTATCTGCTCTCCCGTGTGTGGGAGGGACACTCCGTTGGCGCTGTACGTTCCAGCTTCTGTGTGGGTGTGGTATTGGGCACACCTGTTCTCAGGCAGCATGATTTTCCTATTTTGCACATTGCATGTGTTGTTGTTGCGAGCAGGATGGGATAGGTATTTCTTGTTGAGACTGGCGTGCCTTTTCCGGACATTGTCGAGATTGTGCGCTGTTATGTAGCAGCCGCCGTGTGCTTCTCCATGTTTTCCACACAAGGGTGTGTCCTATTTTGCCATCACATTACTCCCCTGTTCGGGACACTTGTGTGACATCACGCTGACAACTGTGAGTTGTCGGTTGGGGTCATGGGTGATGCAGGGGGGCCACGCGACATGTGCCTTCAGGGTGGTGCTGGTGTGTGTGGTGTGTAGTTGTGTCTCTGTGGTGTTTGTGTGCAGTCCATGCGTGGCGCTGTCGTTGGCCTCTGCGTTGTGCGCATGTGTACCTGCGTCATCGCCGCTACGCTGCTGTGCCGTGACGGGGACGTCTCTTCCTGGTCCCGGGTAGTGGGTGCCCAGGATGTTGCGAGTTGTGTTGTTTTGACAGGTGGGACATGTGTGGATACAGTAGTGGATGTGTCCTGTCCACACAGGGGTGCCTGGAGGGGCCATGTACATTTTTCCGCCCTTGCATTATGTGCAGTGTTTGCGTGCCCTTGTTGTGTGTCTGCCTACCTGCGTCGTCGTTGCGCGTTCAGTCCTAGGTGGTGCATCAGGTAGAGCATGGGGATGGCCTGGAGTGCAGGGTTCATGTCTGGGTGGGCCGCCTTTTCGATCCCCGTACTGCACAGTCGGTTTACCGCCTTGGTTTCTCGTGCGGTGTATCTTTGCCGTTGAGGCTGTTTGGTTCTGACATCGTAATTTGTACGCCGGGCGGTACGTCATTTCGTCGGACGGTGTGTCTCCATTGGCTCGCGCCGCTACGTGGTTGGGCGCACTTTGATGGCGGGCGGCGTCGCGGGCTTGCGGGCGGGGTTTGCCTTCTTTTTCACATCCTAATTCGGCGGCCGTGCGGCCCTTTGCTGGCGGACGGGAGGTGGCGGTTTTTGCATCCGCCAGCACGGCGGTGCTGCTTCCGCCCGACATCGTAATGGACCCCTTAATATTTATAAATAATTATTTTAATAACTTATAAATTGTTAAAAAACATATTAAAAATTATATATACATATATATACACATACACCAATAAAATATAAAAAATATATATAACAAATTAAAAAATTAGATTATTTTTAATCTTTTTAAAATACATTATACACTACATTAACTAAAACAGTAGAGAAAATATTGGATAGCGGAGAGGATAAAATTACTATTCCTACTCCAGAGAGTGCAACAGTAGGGAAAGTGCTGGATAGCGTAGGGGTAAAAATTACTATTCCCACTCCAGTGAGAGCAACAGTAGGGAAAGTGTTGGATAGCGTAGGGGTAAAAATTACTATTCCCACTCCAGTGAGTGCAACAGTAGGGAAAGTGTTGGATAGCGAAGGGGTAAAAATTACTATTCCCACTCTAGTGAGTGCAACAGTAGGGAAAGTGTTGGATAGCGTAGGGGTAAAAATTACTATTTCCACTCCAGTGAGTGCAACAGCAGGGAAAGTGTTGGATAGCGTAGGGGTAAAAATTACTATTCCCACTCCAGTGAGTGCAACAGCAGGGAAAGTGTTGGATAGTGTAGGGGTAAAAATTACTATTCCCACTCCAGAGAGTGCAACAGTAGGGAAAGTGTTGGATAGCGTAGGGGTAACAATGACTATTCCCACTCCAGAGAGTGCAACAGTAGGGAAAGTGTTGGATAGCGAAGGGGTAAAAATTACTATTCCCACTCCAGTGAGTGCAACAGTAGGGAAAGTGTTGGATAGCGAAGGGGTAAAAATTACTATTCCCACTCCAGAGAGTGCAACAGTAGGGAAATTGTTGGATAGTGAAGGGGTAAAAATTACTATTCCCACTCCAGAGAGTGCAACAGTAGGGAAAGTGTTGGGTAGCGTAGGGATAAAAATTACTATTCCCACTCCAGAGAGTGCAACAGTAGGGAAAGTGTTGGATAGCGTAAGGGTAAAAATTACTATTCCCACTCCAGAGAGTGTAACTGTAGGGAAAGTGTTGGATAGCAGAGGGTTAAAATTAACATACTTATCAATTAAATAATTTTTTAATTAAATAACCAATTAATAATTAATTAATAATACATTATTTATAAATAATAACAAATAAAAATTAATAATTACTTCATTATAATTAAATTACTTCCCACTCTATTCCCCTATAAACCCACAACCCGCTCCTAAAAAAATAACACAATTAATATAATTATCAATTAATAAAAATGAATTACCAATTAATAATTAATTAACAATAAATTAATTTTCAATACTAATAAATAAAAAATAATAATTACTTCATTAAAATTAAATTACTTCCCACCCTATTCCCCTATAAACCCACAACCCGCTCCTAAAAAAATAACACAATTAATATAATTAGCACTTAATCAATTAATAAAAATTAATTACCAATTAATAATTAATTAACAATACATTAATTATCAATACCAATAAATAAAAATTAATAATTACTTTATTAAAATTAAATTAGTTCCCACCCTATTCCCCTATAAACCCACAACCCGCTCCTAAAAACTTTTTACACAATTAATATAATTATCAATTAATCAATTAATAAAAATGAATTACCAATTAATAATTAATTACCAATAAATTAATTATCAATACCAATAAATAAAAATTAATAATTACTTTATTATAATTAAATTACTTCCCACCTTATTCCCCAATAAACCCACAACCCGCTACGGAATAAAAACACAAAATGTAATTAAAAATAATTAATAATTTAAAAAAATTATTATTAAATTTACTATAATTAAATTACTTCCCACCCTATTCCCCTATAAACCCACAACCCGCTACAGAACTAAAATGCAAAAGTTAATTAAAAATAATTAATGATTTCTAAAAATTATTATTAAATTTACTATAATTAAATTACTTCCCACCATATTCCCCTATAAACCCACAACCCGCTACGGAACTAAAACGCAAAATTTACTTTAAAAAACATTAATAGCTTCTAAAAATGTAATACATATATTTAAAAACAAATACAATACTTAACAAAAAATATAGAGCACATACATTTAAAATACATACTAAAATACATAACACTAATATAAACATCGATATTATTAACAACGATATTTTTACAAACGATATTACTGACTTCGATATTAACAAAAACGATATTTCTTACCTTCATGTCGATATTCTGGTCACCGATATTCTTGATCTCGATATTCAGTCCCTTCGATATTTCCAACTCGATATTTTTGTACTCCGAAAATAAAAACTCGATATTATGTCTGTGCACCTCAAAACGGATGTCAGGCAGTCAGCTTTAATTTAGACACCTGTGCACTACGAACGCAGGTGTCTATTGGCAGCAGTAATAGTTAAGCAGTACGGGCTGACATGCTGCCAGCCCATTTCTGCAATAATTGGAACCACCCAGAAATGACGTTTTAAAAACAACACTTTCTAAAGCAGCCCCGGGTGTGTACAGTATCAGCCCTGTGTACGCCCGGGGCTGCCTGTCTATCATCAGCTGCCTAACCACTCCTCCCTTTCCTATGTCGTCACAGCATGACGACTTGGAAAGGGAGTGGTTGCAGCATTACCTGCTTGGCTGGCCTTTCACGTGCTCTCAACAGTTACACAGTACATGCTTCTGCGCCTCGTGTGTATTCTGTTTTGAGCATTATTTCCAGCGCCAGCAGAGAGGGCCTGAGATGTGATTTTTATGAGGTGCAGCAGCTGGGCCTCGTGAAAGCTCCACCGTGGACTGTTGAAGTGCACCGACTGGAAGACTCCTGAGGGTGAGTGTTTTACTTACTTGCTGTAGTGTCGGGCTCACTATCTTTCATCCTGTCTTTTTTCTTCCTATCCTCTACTGTCCTTGACCTGTCTGTCGCTCTCTCCTTTCCCCCCGCTGTTTTCTCTCTCCTTAGTCCTCTCTAGTAGCAGCACTAGTGACAATCACTGCGGGACGCTGAATTCCAATAGTTTAAATTAAATACTTTATAGTGTCCTTAAGTGTTTCCTGTTCTGTGAAAAGAACGCCAGGCAGACAGTTGAGCTAATCAAAATTAAGCCTTCCTCCCAGGGTACCTGCTGGCCTGAAAGAAATTCAAATGTACACTACAACGAATTAATCTGCAATTGTAAAGGGTAATCTGCAAGTGTAAAGTGTGGTTGGGAGCTGGGTATTGGCATTGGGTATTGGCATTAATTGATCAAATCACTCCAAGGTTTGTGGCAAATATTTATTGTTTTTGAGCATTAGTGCAAAGAGTTAACAACTGAGCTGTAAAGTAAGTGTGTGCTTTTAATTGTAATTGTGTGTATATATATATATATATATATATATATATTATCTACTGGCGGTCGCCAGTAGATAGTTATAGTTAGGACCTATTTTCCATAGGAAATCCGCAACATTCTATTTGAAATAACTTTTGCGTCGGTTGACGAATCTTCGCGAAATTTCCAAAACTCGTGGGGCGCTCCGGTCCGCTCCTATCCTGAAAGTCTCGGGCTGATTTGTCAAGTGGGGGCCGAGAAAAAAGGGGGGTCCCAAAACGTGTTTTCCCCATGCAATTTTCCATAGGAACCTTTCATCGCAGCTACAGCCTGAACTGCTGAACGGAATTACACCAACTTTGGCAAAAAGGTAGCCCTTGGTTCAGAGTCATGCCTTTTGGTTAAATGGTGTAAATCCGTTCAGTAGTTCCTGAGAAAATCAAAAGTAAAATCACATATATATCTATGGCCGCAGAGGGTCCGCGCACCCTGAGCGCACCCTCCCGATCACGAGCTGTATGCTAATTGGCTGTCAACACTCCAAACCAGGAAGTGTTGGCAGCCATCTTGTTCCTCGGTAGAACCGAGGCACAAGAAACAAGTGCGCAAAACGCAAAAAGGGGGCAGGGTAGAAACACCCTGACCCCCTAGGCCTGCTTAGGGCCAAAAAAAAAATCGGCGGGATGCGTGCAGGGTGCGCGGATCCCGCCGTAAAAAAAAAGAATGAAGCGCGGGCTCCCGCGCTTCTTTGTTATTTGGCCCCCGGGTGGGCCAAGTCCCAGGGGCATGCGGGGGTTTATGAAAACATTTGATGGGGGGCCTCTAAGGCCCCCCCAAGCCCCGGGGACCGCCACCCCCCGGGGCTTTCAATAAAAAATGGTGCGGGAGAGCACTCGGCCCTCCCGCAGCCCCGGGGACCGCCACCCCCCGGGGCTTTGTTTTTTAAAAATAAAAATTACCTGTGTGGGGGGGCGCGAGCCCCCCCACACGCCCCGGGGACCGCTACCTCCCCAGGGCACTAAGAATTTGAATGTGGGGGTCTGTTTCGGACCCCCGAGCCCCCGGGACCACCACCTCCCAGGGGCTGTGCATGTGAAGGGAGGGGGGCCGCGCGGCACCCCTCCTGGAGCCTGTGATGGCCCTGGGGACCGACACCCCCCAGGGCCGGCTCCTGCAGTGTCCCGGGGTGCCCACCCCCGGGACACTGTAGTTTGCTATGGCAGGGCGGGAGCCTCGCGGCTCCCGTCCTGTCATAGCAAACTGCTTTGGTTTTGGAAGAGAGAGCAGGAAACCTGCTCTCTCTTCCAAAACCAAAGACGATAGCTTTCCACACGGGGAGCTGCATCTTAGCAGCTCCCCGTGTGATAAAGCAATGCCGGCTCCCGAGGGACGCGGGGAGCTGGCGGGACCGTGGGGGGATTGGGGACCCCCCCACGGTCCCCAACGGAGAGGGCCAGCCCCGGGGGATGGGGTCCCCGGGGCTACAAGTGGCCCGGGAGGGGGGCCACGCGGCCCCCCTCCCCAAAATTGTTATAAAAAAAAATTATTTAAAAAAAACCAAGGGCCGGCCCCGGGGGATGGGGTCCCCGGGGCCATAAGTGGCCTGAGGAGGGGGGCAACACAGCCCCCCTCCAAAACATTAAATTAAAAAAAAGGCCATGCCCCGGGGGATGGGGTCCCCGGGGCCGATTAAGGCCTCGGGAGGGGGACCACGCGGCCCCCTTCCAAATTCTTTTTTTATTTTTAAAAATATTAGGGGGCAGGCCCTGGGCCCTGGGCCCTGGGCCAATAAATTAGAAAAAGAAGGGGGGCCACACAGCACCCCTTCTTAAAAAAAAAAGACCGGCATTGCGCCGGAGGCCACGCCCCCTCCTTGGCAGCACTCTGCAAACGAGCCCCCTGGCGCGTTTGCAGAGGGTGAACGAATTCCCCTTGAATCCTGGGGGTCCCTGGGGGCCAACTAGCCCACCAGGAACCTCCAGTATGCGCCAGGGGGCTGCGTTGCAGAGAGGTGTTCTGAGGCCACGCCCCATTTTACACCTCTCTGCAACGCAGCTCTGTGGCGCTTAATGGAGGTAGCTGGTGGGCTAGTTGCACCCCAGGGACCCTCAGGATTCAAGGGGAGTTAATCCCCCAACTTAAAACACGCCACGGGGTGCGTTTGCACAGTGGTGAAGGGAGGGGCGGGGCCTGAGGTGACATGTGTGCAAACACGCCCTGTGGCGCGTTTTAAGTTGGGGGATTAACTCCCTTGAATCCTGAGGGTCCCTGGGGTGCAACTAGCCCACCAGCTACCTCCATTAAGCGCCACAGAGCTGCGTTGCAGAGAGGTGTAAAAAGGGCGTGGCCTCTGACCACCTCTCTGCAACGCAGGCCTGTGGCGCTTACTGGAAGTACCTGGTGGGCTAGTTGGGCCCCAGGGAACCTCAGGATTCAAGGTGACCTAATACCCCAGCCTAAATCGCGCCACAGAGCGCGTTTGCACAGTGGTGAAGGGAGGGGCGGGGCCTCAGGTGACATGTGTGCAAACACACCCTGTGGCGCGTTTTAAGTTGGGGAATTAATTCCCCTGAATCCTGAGGGACCCTCGGGGCCAACTAGCCCACCAGGTACCTCCAGTGCGCGCCACAGGGTTGCGTTGCAGAGAGGTGGTCCAGGCCACGCCCCTTTTTACACCTCTGTGCAACGCAGCTCTGTGGCGCTTACTGGAGGTACCTGGTGGGCTAGTTGGACCCCAGGGACCCTTAGGATTCAAGGGGACTTTATCCCCCAACTTAAAACGGCCAGAGGGCGTGTTTGCACACATGTAACCTCAGGCCCCCACCTCCCTACACCAGTGTGCAAACGTGCTCCATGGCGCGTTTTAAGAGGAAGTTTTAATCCCCCTGCCCTATTATGTACTAGGGCCTTACAGAGGAGGTCATGCTAATCACAGGGGTACCCCAACGCATAGTGTTTCCTAGTGTATGTAGGTGTTTTCACTGTATTCTAAGTGTCCTTTAGCATAGCACTGGCTCTAGGCCTGGTTAGTCAGAGTCAGTTACCACCAGTACCCGTCTGAAAAAGATGTGGGCACAGGATGATTTTGCAACAAGGCCTCTTTCTGCTCCTCTGTTGGTTCTTTCTGCACATGTCTTGCTTCTTCCTGGATTTTTCTTCGTGTTTGTGGACTTCTGTTTCTTTCGACATTTCTTTTGCTTCTTTCTGTGCGTTTTTCTTCTTTTTTCACATGTCCTACTTCTGTAGGCATAGTTACAAACTAGCATTTGAAAAACCTTTGAAATTCACTGAAAAAACCATAGGTTTCAGGCACGTTATAGTTAGAAATTAGCATTTAAAAAACCTTTGAAATTCACTGAAAAAACCATAGGTTTCAGGCACGTTATAGTTAGAAATTAGCATTTAAAAACCTTACAAATTCACTGAAAAAACCATAGGTTTTAGGGACAGTTATAGTTAGTTGGACATTGCACTCGTACAAAACCCGTGAAATTCCCCCGTTATAGTTAGTTCAGCTAACTATAACTCGCGCCCCCGCAATGCACTGCTGATGACGTCACATATTACATCACTCATGTTATATGGTCAGTGACATCACTGATGACATCACTGATGACATCTCAAATGACATCACTGATGACATCACTGATGACATCATCCATGTGATAAATTGATGCATCTTCTCACACCCTAATATAACCTTTGATACACCCACTCTAAATTACAGACTGCTATTCTCAAAACCATAGACACTCCAACACCAATAACTACATACCCACTCACTGATTCTTAGGTCTACACACACATCCACTCACTCACCCGTACAGTCACTCATACTTACGGTCACTCAGTACGGGACTATCATATGCACTCATACACCTATATAGACACTCACACACCGCCACTCATCCATAGAGGTACTCACACACCTAGTCAGTCATGCAAATAATTAATCACACTGCCATTTACTCACCTATACAGTTATACACACACCAGCTCACTTACTCATACAAATACTAGCACATTCTTACGCTCTTATACAATCACTGATACAAGTACACACTCATCCATACAGCCACTCTCACAATCACACACTCTCACTTATAGCCATTTATATACTTCAACACACATATATACTGCCTTTCACATATGTAGTTACTTACACATGTACCACTGAGATATACATTCTCACTAACACACCCATACACACACTCACCCACCCATACAGTCCATCACAGATGCATTCTTGAAACCATGCACCCAGTGAATCACCCACTCACACATCTATGCACAGAGTCATACACATCCCACCCACACAAACACTCAGGCACCCATACAGATACTCAGACAACCAATCAATAACTCATATAGACACTTATGTAGTTATTCACAAACCCATACAGTCATTTACACACCAACAGACAGACGGATACAGAGATTCACACAGTTTAGTCACTAACCCATGCATTCAGTGACATACGTTTAATCACTCACTTATAGAGTCAGTCACGCACCTACTAAATCATCCATTCATACACTTATACACCCACTCATTCTTCAATACGCCTTTCCCTATATATATTAAACATATTTAAACTTTACAGAAACACACAGTCACTGGATGATGTCATCAGTGATGTCATTTGAGATGTCATCAGTGATGTCATCAGTGATGTCACTGACCATGTCATGAGTGATGTAATATGTGACGTCATCAGCAGTGCATTGCGGGCGCGAGTTATAGTTAGCTGAACTAACTATAACGGGGGAATTTCACGGGTTTTGTACGAGTGCAATGTCCAACTAACTATAACTGTCCCTAAAACCTATGGTTTTTTCAGTGAATTTGTAAGGTTTTTAAATGCTAATTTCTAATTATAACGTGCCTGAAACCTATGGTTTTTTCAGTGAATTTCAAAGGTTTTTAAATGCTAATTTCTAACTATAACGTGCCTGAAACCTATGGTTTTTTCAGTGAATATATATATATATATAGACCTTACTAGCCCTGACCAGGTATTGAAGGGACAGTTATGTAAAAAAATGCATTCAGAACAGTCTTGGTATTACTAAAAGCTATACTTTGGAAGCACCATTTTATCTTAAAACATTGTGCAGCATTCTGTTACTGTATGTAATGCAAGTTTAAATAATGGCTTGCATATTCAGGGGCCGATTCCGATCTCGGTCGGAGGCGCACCTAACACTATTCGGCCTGGAAAAAAGCCAGGCGAATGCCTGTTTCCCGACCGATTCGCACATTCTTCCGAACGAGCAAGTACGATGCGCACAACTGCATAGATTCCGACCCAGTCGTACTCACCCAATCCAGGTCCTGTTCTCCGACCGAGCCGGATCCGTAAACGCAGAATCGAGTCGCACGGAAGCCAAAATGCAGCCCCGTCCGGCCGGACAAGTACGATGCGCTTTCCGTACGCGCCGAACCCGTCGCTACGCACGGCACGTCAAAGCATCCGGGAGAGGCGCACATAAGCTCCGATTCGCGCCACAAGACGATCCACGGCTTCGAGACAAACACGCCAGCCACGAGGACGAGGCGAAGCAAAGAGAAAGACGAACGAGACGAACCAACCATGAATCCCATCGTGCCGATCCTACCAATATTATACATTTATTACCGGAACAGGCATGGACGCGTACGGCGCAGAAGGTAAGTCAGACACCAACCACAAAAACAAACTACACGTACCCGACATATCACACACACACAGAGGGATGCAGAAATTACTTACACCAGCAACAGCAGCACCATAGGGGCGGGATGGCCATCACCAATGCCACATATACACATAGGGGCCTGGATGCCAACAACTAACACCACCCCTACCCAGGGGGTGCTAGATGCCTGTTACTACTACCACCTCTAGTCATGGGGGGCTGGATGCCTACCACTACTACCACCCCTACTCAGGGGGTGCCAGATGCCTACCACTACCACCACCTCTACCCATGGGGGGCTGGATGCCTGTCCCTACTACCACCCCTACCCAGGGTGTGCCAGATGCCTACCACTACTACCACCTCTACCCATGGGGGGCTGGATGCCTACCACTACTACCACCTCTACCCATGGGGGGCTGGATGCCTGTCACTACTACCACCCCTACCCAGGGGGTGCCAGATGCCTACCACTACTACCACCTCTACCCATGGGGGGCTGGATGCCTGTCACTACTACCACCCCTACCCAGGGGATGCCAGATGCCTACCACTACTACCACCTCTACCCATGGGGGCTGGATGCCTACCACCAACAACACCCCCACTCATAGGATGGCTAATGCATGACACAACAAGCACAGACCAACATAAAGAATGCAACAAAAAGACATCCCCCCAACACCATGACAAGCGTGTGTAGACTGTGTCAAATGCCTACAACACTGAACATGACTTTGAACATACAATGTGACCCCCTATCACATGTGTCACACATAAATGTGTGTGGCCCCCACAATGCAAGCAGACCATGACCACTGTGGCAATGGGGTCTAAACCCCCATCATCACAGTGACCAAAATGTAAGTGTGGGGTCCATAGCTGAAGCACATTTTGAACATTGTGGCAACGGGGTCCAACCTCCATCATCACAGTGACCAAAATGTAAGTGTGGGGCCCATAGCTGAAGCACATCTTGAACATTGTGGCAATGGGGTCTAAACCCCCATCATCACAGTGACCAAAAGGTAAGTGTGGGGTCCATAGCCGAAGCACATTTTGAACATTGTGGCAATGGGGTCCAAACCCCATCATCACAGTGACCATAATGTAAGTGTGGGGCCCATAGCTGAAGCACATCTTGAACATTGTGGCAATGGGGTCTAAACCCCCATCATCACAGTGACCAAAAGGTAACTGTGGGGTCCATAGCTGAAGCACATTTTGAACATTGTGGCAATGGGGTCCAACCCCCATCATCACAGTGACCAAAATGTAAGTGTGGGGCCCATAGCTGAAGCACATCTTGAACATTGTGGCAATGGGGTCTAAACCCCCATCATCACAGTGACCAAAAGGTAAGTGTGGGGTCCATAGCTGAAGCACATTTTGAACATTGTGGCAATGGGGTCCAACCCCCATCATCACAGTGACCAAAATGTAAGTGTGGGGCCCATAGCTGAAGCACATCTTGAACATTGTGGCAATGGGGTCTAAACCCCCATCATCACAGTGACCAAAAGGTAAGTGTGGGGTCCATAGCTGAAGCACATTTTGAACATTGTGGCAATGGGGTCCAACCCCCATCATCACAGTGACCAAAATGTAAGTGTGGGGCCCATAGCTGAAGCACATCTTGAACATTGTGGCAATGGGGTCTAAACCCCCATCATCACAGTGACCAAAAGGTAAGTGTGGGGTCCATAGCTGAAGCACATTTTGAACATTGTGGCAATGGGGTCCAACCCCCATCATCACAGTGACCAAAATGTAAGTGTGGGGCCCATAGCTGAAGCACATCTTGAACATTGTGGCAATGGGGTCTAAACCCCCATCATCACAGTGACCAAAAGGTAAGTGTGGGGTCCATAGCTGAAGCACATTTTGAACATTGTGGCAATGGGGTCCAACCCCCATCATCACAGTGACCAAAATGTAAGTGTTGACATTGAAAAAGCTGCAACTGCCAAACTGCATGGATGATTCCTGGTCACAGAACAACAAACACATCAGTGGCAAAGTAGTGCTTGTGTCCCAAAGCAACATAGATTGGGGGAGGCAAACAGTGCAGTGCAAATAAGACATACCTTTGGCCATGTGCAGACAAACATCACCCATGGGGGCTGACACTGTCAACATCCATCAATGACACAATGACAGAAGTGACCATCATAATGCAGAACCACATATTTGCAACAATGGGCACACAAATGTAGATACCCTGTGGAGACTGTAGATGTGAGGTGAACAAATAACATACCATGGCAGCAATGGGACACACAAACAATGATCATTGTGCTGACTGATGACCTAGGAGTCCCAGGGACAGCAGGTGAAACCCACCAAACAACATACAGCCAATGGCACACTAAAGATATGCCAATGCAGTGGTGCAGATGCACAAACACAAACAGGCAGACCCACACTGCACATCAAACACAACAGGTGAGGGGGGGGGGGTGCCAGTGTCCCCAGGCAACCACACAACACATGATGAGGCCTGAATACCAATTACACAGATGCACATACAGTGCCACACAAAAGTAACTCATGGATCCAAATCCCCTATGTGGGCAATCAGGCATTGTTAGATGAGAGAGAGCACAAATTACACGTCACACAAGCTTGTAGGAACAGCAACAAACACAGCAAGAGACAGACCCACCACAGCACTACCCCCAGGGACCCCATATTGTGCTGACACTAGCCTGCATGATAATCCCACTGTGATGACAATGTCAGATGTCGTTCTCACTGTGAACCCCAGCCATGTGTCCTGAGCAACTAACTACCATCACACCTACACAAGCTCCAATCAATCAGCACGGCCTGCCAGCCAATGCCAATATGGAGGTAGGGGTCTGGCCGTGCAACAACTCACTTTTGCACACACTCAACACCACACACCCTGACCTCCACCAATGTGCAGCAGTGAAGCTCACATGGACTGGTGACATTGCACATGCACCCATGACAATACCAGGGGTGGTGGTGGGAACCAAGGTGCGGAAACCCATCACACATGGCCAGTCAACAAGACTTGTCAATGTCTGACACACAGCACAGTATGCTGTACATGGGCATGATGTGAAATCCACCACAATCAATGGGATCCTGGCCATAGTCACACACCAATGAAGAAGCCAAGGTGACACACGAAGAACACACGTACACAACTACCAACATTGCATCTCTGACCCTGAGGAGTGGCAGCAGTGACACATACAACGTGTCACAATCACTGAAAGCTAACACAAACTGTAAATCACATTACTCGTGTAAACAACAAGTGCCAAGGGGAATCCTGAATGTGTCCCATCTGCGTTTGCCCACATCCCCAGCACTGACAACAAAGACAACCTGGGATGACAACCTCATGAACATTAGTTTGCCATGCACCCACATCACAGAGAAACCAGGTCCAAGATGCTGGATGAACACAGAACAACTCAGCAAGCATCACAAACAGGAACATCCCTAAGTACACAGCCTGTGTAGGAAAAGGGAAGGGAACACGCACAGACATGCTTACACAACACAGGCCCACGCAATGTCACCAGATTACACACTGCCATGAGGGCACACCACTCCTGTGGAAGGTCCGCTGTGCCAAACCTTGTCTGTGCACGACCCAAACATGTCAGCAGAACACTCCGTCAGTGAGTCAACAACCACAACACACAGAAGGCTCTGCTCACATCAGCCTGGGTACGGGGGTATCACGTCAGTCATCTGCACACACACCAAACACGTGTCAAGCAAGTTGCACTGTATACACAGATGAGTCCTTCGACATTGATGTGCAAAACTGCATGTCCAGTGGAGCTGGGCACACAGTCAGGAAATCGGAACATTGAACAGTGGTAAGCCCACCAGATGTGCATCAGTGTAAGACAAAGATGTTCATTTACAAAAGCAAAAGGACATCCCTGTGTCAAATGCTGAACATCACACCCTCAGACTGTAGCAAAGGATGCCATAGATCCAGAATACAACAGGACACATATCCCATGGACCACATGGAGTCCATCACTGCAACACTTCATCGTCCTGATGTGAACACTATTACAACTGCAAATGCAGGATGCTACTCATCCACATCATGTACATCAAAAGAAAACCCAAAAGTAAACAAAAAGAGGCTTTATTCAGCAAATGTCAGGGTAAAAACGGAAGTCCAAAAGAAACTGAGGCCAATGGCCAGTCCAAAATCACAGTACCAACGGGGTGAGAACTGACAACTGGTCACACATTGCTTGCCTGAACTGGTACGGTTGGGGGACATCACCCTTGGAGGGGCATACAAGGGGCAGGCCAGGCACCGCAGGGACAGGATCAGGGGATGGCAGAGTGAGGCAGTGAAGGGGTGGTGGGTGCAGGAGTGTCACCGGCAACTGCAGTGGAGGTGTCTGACTCAGGGGGGGCCGGCACCACCGTGGTACACAAGTCAGTTGGTGTGAGTGCTGCAACCACTGCAGTGGGCTGGACTGATGTAGTGGACTGGGTACCCACTGCAGTGCCCGAGTCAGACGTGGTGGTTGTGGACTCCACTGCAGTGCATGACTCCAAGGGAGTGGAAGGGTGGGTAGATGAGGTGGGCAGGACAGAGGGGGGACCCGGTCCCCACAACAGTGCCACTAACAGGCAGAGCGTCTGGGTTGGGGGTGGAAGAGCAAGTGGCAGGGGGGAGGGCCTAAGCAGTCTGGGGATGCAGTAGCGGTGTGTGGGGGAACCTGGGGCAGGGTGTGGCGGGGGAACCTGTACAGTGGTGGCCTGGGGGATGGAGGAGAGAGACTGGGCGCTGGAGCTGCGTGGTGGTGGTGGTGGTGGTGGGGTCTTGCTCTTCCTGCTCCGGGGGGACTTTCGAATGGGCTCCTGTGTCTGCCTGCGCCTGGGGGAGGGTGTCCGGGGGCGAGGGGCACTCCTCTCTGTGTGGGTGGACTTCTTCTTCCCCTGGTGTGCTGGGTCAGCAGGAATGGTGGGGAAGAGGCCGAGGTCACACAGGAAGACCTGCTGTGTAGGTGGGGTAGCAGGCGAGGCAAGGGAAGGGGTCTTGGAGGGAGAGGATTTGGAGGACTGCGCAGTGAATGTGGATGCCTGTGTGTGTGTGTGTGTTCCCCATCCCCTGTGTCTGTGGTATCAGTCCCCTGAGGATGCTTGTGTGCACGTCTTGCCTTACTCTTGGGTGTGTCTGTGCTGCTCGTGTCTGTGTGTTTGGCTGACTGTGCAGGTGTGCATGTGCTTTGGACAGGTAGGGGGGCAGGAAGTGTGGATGGGGCAGAGGTGGGAGGGGTGAGGGACTGTTGGAGGAGGGACACTGCTGCCGTCAGGGAGGAGTCAATGGACCTATTGCTCCTCTGTAGGGCAGACATGCCCGATGAGATGCCCTCCATGAACGACACCAGCTGAGTCAACAGAGTGGTGTGGGCATGGAGGACACTCAGCATTGCTGTCTGCCCTACATGGAGCTGCCGAAGGAGGTACACAGACTCCTCACTCAGGGCAGCAGGGGACACAGGGGCAGGGGGTGCGGTGCCTGGCACGAAGGAGACACGCTCCCGAGCACGGGAGCCTCCACGGACCTCAGGAATGGGAGCCGATGGGAGGGCGGTGGTGGTGGAGGTGGTGGCGGGGCCAGACAGACTAGCTGGCCTTTGGTGGCTGCCGAGACCCGCCTCCACAAGGGAGTCATCCTCCGAGCTGCTGTGGTCCCCAGCTGAGGTGGATGCTGCTGAGGACTCCTCGGTGTGGCTCCCCTCGCCCTCCGTGCCACTGGGTCCCTCTGACCACTCGTCCGATGCTGAACCAGTCTGGCTCCGCTGCTCCTCCTGGTCCGTGGAGCTGTCCCCTCCTGTGGCCGTGGATGTATCTGCAAACAATTAGGGAAACAGACAAACATCAGTCACCTACACTGACCGCACACACCACAGTGAGTACAGCACATTACAGAGCAAGCCTTGGCATCCTTAGTTGAACATTGCCTGAAGTCCTCACACAGATTCGGGGAAGCCAATTGTCAGTCTGATGGTCAACCATGGGACTCACACCCCTCCCGCCCTTGCACCCATCTGTCTGGTGCCTGTCTGATGGTAAGACCCCAGTGTGCACAAATGCTCCACCTCCACAGTTGTTGGACATTGCAGGGAACACGGTGAAGTATGTGAACATGCACACATCACATCTCATGCCACTGAGTCAGTGCAGGTGTCCGGATAAAGGGATGGCCAGAGTCTAATTAGAAATGCATGTGATGCATACCAGCACCAGACACCATGATGCACCCATGTCCGGATAGTCAATGCCACAATGGGGTGCATGTTGCACATGTCACTCCCCTGCAGGATCAGTCCCAGGAAGTTGAATGCCATGACACAGGAATGCGTGCAAAGTCATACATTACTGTCTCAAGTCACATGGCCATGGCAGCCAGCCAACAACAGTCTGCACTGTGTCACAATCCGAGGGCATGGGGAATGCAAGTAATGTGACTGACAAGTGCACATGTCCATCCCCCAAAAACCACTTCATCTGTACTACCATTTGTCCACGTCATACCAACTGGACATATGGGGGACATGAAACACAACTCTATGAACATGAGCACCTCACAGTGTGCTGTGAATGAAAATACAGCTGCCTGAAAGTCACAGTCGCAAACACCTGTGTGCACAGTCAAGTGATCAGACACCTATAAGTCACAGAAGTGTTGTCTATCATGGTCACATCTCAGATGGCATGCTGAGTCCTAACCGATGAACATACCAGTAGTCCTGACAACGAAGACACAGCACAATGGGACAGAGGCAGACATCTGAGGGTACATTTCACCGATCACAACATGCCAGATGATACACGGGAGTGGGAGTACAGAGTGTATTGTATGCCCTGGAGTAGGCATGACTGTCCAGCTCCACCTGTAAGAGGGATGAGTCCTGGACAGTAGGCAGGTGGCTAAGCATGTGTGACACACTGGATACACATACACCTGAGGCCCAAATATTGTTCCCACCAGCAGCATGGGTGTGTGCCAAATTCCCCAGGAACATGTGGTGAGTCAGAGCAGCAAGCGGACCACATATCAGAGTCACACCCAGGTCACATGTCAGAACTTAGGCATTGTGTAAGCAATTGACCCACCCATGAATCGCACAACATAGTCACGGGAACAAATGCTGTCCCCCACCTTGAGCAAAGCAAAATGCAATGACACAGTCCCCAAATGACACAATTACCTGACTATAAGGGCCACACATATGCGTATCAGAGGAGAAGTGGGCAGGTCACAAATGAGGGACATGGGTCCTGGACCACATGACTGATGTACTGTGGAAGTTTAACCAGGCCAGAGGAGGGCACATAGCATGGCAGACAAAGTGCACAGTGCAGTCATGGACTCACCCCCTCCTTGCTGCTCTCTGGCCTTCAGCTGCCCATCCAGGCCAGGGAAGACCACCGCCAGGATCCGGAGCATGTGGGGGGTCAGGGTCCGGTGTCCGCCCCTCCTGCGAGGAGGCGACAGCTTCAGCTGGACCCTTGCGATCCTCCGGGTCCAGCCACGAAGGTCCTGCCACCTCATTTGGCAGTTGCGGATCCTGCGCCTGTAGACCCCCACGGATCTTACTTTCCGGGCGATGGCCAGCCAGATGTCCTGCTTCTGCTGGGCATCAACCTGTGAGGATGACAAAGTGAAAAGGCCATTACTACACATGCTACATATACGTGCATCACACAGTTGGATATACATGTCTCAATCACAGGGGCATATGATGTACACAGGCAGTGCAACAATGGCTATGAACAGTTTGCCAGCAGTCACTACATGGTATCATTGCATGGGAAGTAAACATAGTTGGAATGCACTGTTTCTGCACTGTACCAGTTCAGTGCATGTAACTACACACTTTGGGGTGTGACAACTACTCAGTGGGCATGCTAGCCAGTGGTGTGCACACTGAAAGTCCTGCTAGTCAGACAACATGCACAATTAGTGATGCAGTGGACAGCACACTCAACTGCTCCCCTGGTTTCCCATACAGCTTGCTGTACTGTGGAAGGAGGCTGTCCAGCAGGGCCTGGTTCTCCTCAAGGCTGAAGGCTGGGGCTCTCTCCACAGTACGTGCCATTGCAGGAGCCAGAGGATGCATAAACAACAGCAGTGTTGGTGGCAGATGTCGTCCTGGAGCATGTAGTGCAGGCAAGTGAGCTCTCAGGGGAACAGCCAGCATTATATGTGTGCTGCAGAGGCAGATACTGTCCCATGTGTCCAAAGTGATAAGTCCGAGTCGTTTGCATCTTCTGAATCTGACCAATCCATGGAATAGCAGCACTAATACACGCCCACAGCATCCTTCAAATCTTCAACTTCATGACACCCATGATTTTGCAACATTGTTGTGGCTGGCCAACTGAATTCACTGCATCAGACTCGTTGGAGCTTCGAAAACGCGTCCGTTGCCATGCCAGGCCCCAGCCAATGTGTGCGCACCGATCAGTCCATTGCTCTACAACGCGTACCCGGGATACAACGCGTACCCGCACACATTGAATGCAATGGGCCGGCCGGGCACACCGATCGGTCCATTGCAGTTCAACGCGTACCCGGGATACAACGCGTACCCGCACACATTGAATGCAATGGGCCGGCCGGGCACACCGATCGGTCCATTGCAGTTCAACGCGTACCCGGGATACAACGTGTACCCGCACACATTGAATGCAATGGGCCGGCCGGGCACACCGATCGGTCCATTGCAGTTCAACGCATACCCGCTCACAACAGATGCAATGGGCCGGCCGGGCACACCGATCGGTCCATTGCTGTACAACGCGTATTTCGGGATACAACGCGTACCCGCACACATCATATGCAATGGGCCGGCCGGGCACACCGATCGGTCCATTGCTCTACAACGTGTACCCGGGATACAACGCGTACCCGCTCACATTGAATGCAATGGCCAATGTGTGCGCACCGATCGGTCCATTGCTGTCCAACGCGTCCCTGTACAAGTCACTGGCATATGTCACCATGCCTGTCACAGGTGAACATATGCCAGCCACATATACTTCCCAGGGAGTGAGGGGCACACCTACAACACCACAGATTGTCTACACTGTATCCTAAGGCATGTAAGGCTGCATTACCTATTCCGTGTATGGGGGTGAACATGTTGTTCTGTGGGTGTCACTTGGGGGCAGCCACTCCCAGGCTGTGCACGTGTTCATGGGGACAGAATCCTTGGTGTGTCGTGCACATGACCACTGTGATGTGCAACTGTTCATTTCTGAGCATGTGGCATGGTCACATTTTACGGTGGTGTATGTGTATGTCATGTCACATACTCCCTGAGTCCCATGTGGGACGGTATGTACGTCCCAGGGTGACCCATTGCCACAATAGTGATGGTCCTCCACAGTCTGTGTGCATGTTGTGTTTACAATGTCTCTGATTCCATGTGCACAATGGGAGACAGTCTCCACATCCACGTTGTTTGTGCATGGACTTTGATGTTGTGCGTGTGTGTGTCACAGACGTCCATGTCTGTCCTGCCGAGGCAACAGGGACCACTACCTGTGGGGGTCATGGTTGTTTTGCTGTGGTGTACTCATGATACACCATGTCATGCCAGTGTCCATGTGGCAATGCAGGGTCCCTGGGAATCTACCTGTCGATGAGCTGTGATGCCTGGGGCACATCTGTCCTCACATGTCACTGTGGGGTGTGTTTGGAACGTGGCGGCAGGACATGGGAACTGTGACACGGCCTCATGATATCCCATGGCACAACCTGGGACTTGTTGATGCCACTTGTTGAACTGTGATGTTAGATGTTGGCCATGTAGGTGCCATACATGTCCTTACGGAACTGCACACATCATGTACTTGTGCCTCCTAATGATGTATCATGTGATATTGAGTATGGTCAATGCCACATATGTGGGGTGACTGACAATCTTTCTTTCTTCACCTATGCACTGCAGGGCACCAGCTGTCCATAGACCATTCCCTGACCTTGCAACCATGGTGGAACGGGACTGCATCCGACGGTACCGCTTCACCAGGCCGCTGATTGAGGTATTGACGGTGCGGTTGGCCCCACATTTGCAAGCTGGCCGGACATACCCTACAGCGCTGACCCCCAAGGTGAAGGTGATGGCAGCCCTACACTTCTTTGCCACCGGTATCTTTCAACACACTGTGGCGTCTGCTGGTGGGATGTCACAGACCATGTTCAGCCGTGAGCTCCGCGATGTTTTGGAGGCTATGTTGATATACCTGAACCAGTACATCTATTTCCCTAGACTCCAACAACTCACTGACGTGAAGAGTGACTTCTATGCCCTGGGGAGGATGCCGCATGTCATTGGCTCCATTGATGGGACACATGTGGCTTTGGTACCACCACAGGCCCAAGAGCAGGCATACAGGAACCGCAAACACTACCACTCGGTCAATGCACTGGTGGTATGTCTTGCAGATATGAGCATCTCACACGTCTGTGCCCATTTCCCAGGTTCTGCACACGATGCCTACGTGATGAGGAGTAGTCGCATCCCGAGGATGATGTCACAGATGCGGAACCAGCGTGCCTGGCTTGTTGGTGTGTACTGACTTTGTACCATTGTGTGTGTTCTGCAATGTAGTGTTCCACCCTCTTTTCCAACTCAGCTAATGTGCAATTGTCTGTATGTAGGTGACTTCGGATACCCCAACATGCCGTGGTTGCTGACGCCCCTCAGGAACCCTGTGACACCAGCCCAGATGCGCTACAATGAGGCACATGGTCGGACCAGGAGAGTGATCGTGCGGACATTTGGTCTCCTGAAGAGCCGCTTCCGGTGCCAAGATAAGACAGGAGGGGCCCTCCCATATGCCCCAGCAAAGGTGTGCAAGATTGTCATCGTCTGCTGCATGCTACACAACCTGGCAGTGCGGAAGGAGTTGCCTCTCATCCTGGATGACGATGACCAACATCCGCCACCTGTGGAGGATCCTGGCCTGGACCACGATGCCAGTGATGATGATGATGATGGTGATGTCCGCACACAGCTCATCACCAACTTCTTCAGCTGAATGTGAGTATCCGGAGATGTCATGTCAATGATGTGAGTATGCATGATATGTGTTGGTGGTGCTCTGGTGCTGTTTGAGTGTGGCCATGTGCTACATGACTGTATGCGTGTAGCGATGTGTCCTTACAGGTAGTCTGTACTCCCCAACAGTGTTGACATGCTAACTTGGTTCTGGGTGGGTATCTTATGACATGTATTGGGCATGAGTATTGCAGTTCTGTCCTGTTCTTCAGTGCTTTTGACTGTGTGTCATTTCTGTCCTTCACAGGGTACTTTCAGAGTCGTTTGGTCAACTGTGATCCCCGACACCGTGATTCAACTTCCAGGGTGGTAGCTGTCGTGTCCCTACAGGTGATGTGCGCCACAGCCATGGACTTCCTTCCTTCTACACTTGTTGACTGTGTGCCCACTGCCAGGTGGGATTACCTTGCATCTGTAGTGGTTACAACATGTTGCAAATGTGTAATAAACCTGTGCTTCACTTTGTGATGTGCGTTGTCTGTGGTCACACATCTGACTGACATTTGCTTACTGCACCAGTGGGCTAGTTGACAAAGACTGTGAATAGGTGTTGTGTCTGTGCATTGCACCATATTTCCTGGCAACATCAGTGTAGGCGATGAGTCAGATGGCCTTGGTGTGTATATGTTGTGTAGCCCTGGTGGTGTGTCTCCCTCATATGTGTCACGTTGCCATGACTCACATGCCTGTGTTGTACTTGCTGTAGCAGTTAGCATGCACAGTGTAATTTCGCAGGTCATCATCTCCATGACAGAAACCATGTTGGAATCACAACAGAGGCAGGTATGGTGTATTAGTGTGTTTATTGTCATACATTTGTGTGTATAGTGCACAGGATGGTGGGTGCTGTACATTGTGATTGTAATCCAAAGTTCCTAGATGATTTGGAAGTCCTGGTAGCAGAAATGTCCTGAGTAAAGTCCACAGTCATCTGATACATTGGTCCAACTTGTACTCCCCATGTCATGTGGGGGAGTTGTGTTGCATTCAACAGGGTGAACAGTTTGCGCACAAAGGTGATTATCCAGAACAGGTTTTGGCTTCCTGGGGGTTGCGCATGGCCATCGGCCTCTCAGTTGCCCTTCCTCGGACGACCCCTCTTTTTTGGGGGGGGACCCTCAAGTGCAGGCTGCTGCGGTGCAGGGGACTCTCCGCCAGAGTCATCCTCCCTCCCTGTGGCAGTTGCAGTTGTTTCAGCACCAGATGTTGTGGGCACACAGGGAGGTGTTGACTGGTTGCTGCTCATCTGGCGGAGGCATTGTAATATGTCCCTATGCACCGCCGTCATCTCTTGCAGTGTGTCCCACTTGGACTCCATGCGGGACATGTGTAAGTCCAAGCGGGCATGATGGGCAGCCTGCTGCTGTCGTATGTCCCTGAGGAGCCCCACTACCTGGCTGAGCTCTCCGGTGCTGGACTGGTACGCATCGGCTATGCGTACCAGTTGTGGGTCATCATGCAGTCCAGACCCCTCTGCGAGCAGCGACCTATGTCTACCACCCCTCCCACCACCCCTGGCGACACGTGCAGTACCTGAGGTGGCACGCACAGGTGACCCTGGGCCCCCTTGGGGGTTGTTGGTGTCCATAGCCCCACGTTGGCCCAGGGTCCGTGTGCTGGTGGTGGTGGTGCTCCTTGGTCTGTCCGTGTCGGCAGGGGTGGTTTGTGTGTTGTCAGTCATTGGAGGGGTGGGTGCAGGGGGTGCAGCTGGTGGTCCTGCTGGTGCTGCATGATGACTTGCTCCGGAGGTGCCAGGTAGGTCTTCGTCATCCGAGGAGGGCAGAGGCTGTTCCACACCAGTCAGCTCTGTTTCCCCTTGAGCCTGGGACGGGGACTCCTCAGCGTCTGCTGCTGTGTCCCCATCATCACCTGTTTTTGGGACACACACACAATGTATGTTATTTTTCTGCAGGCATCAATGGTTGACACACCTGACAGTTGTGACTGTACCTCTGGATGCGGGCCTGTACATTGCATTGTCCTAAGTTGTCACAGTCAGAGGTTGATATTGGTGTAGCACATTGTCATGCATACTTTGAGCATTTCAATATGAATGTTGGGGTGTGTACATGGTCTGCATTGGTTGTATTTGGTTGACATCCGGCCCTCCTTCTCCCCCCAGCCGAGTTATCCCACCATGAAGCATGCCACCCTTGCAGTGGGTTCAGGTTGACTCTCAGGATGTCAGTGAGTGGTGTCCTGCTGTTGGTTGGTGCCCAGTTCCCAGCAGGGCCTTGTGCTCCCCACAGCAGTACCCAGTGTCAGCCATCTTGTCAGTTCTTTTCCACTCCCTGTGATGTGCGCATGGTTCAGGGTGGTGTTGATGGGACAGTTGTGGGGGTGACCAATATCTGTGACTGCCACTCCCATCATGCTATTGCCTCCAACCCCCTTCCCAGCATGCCCATGCTTCCTTCCTTTTGACTCTGCTTCCCTGTGGGGTTGTGTGCCTGTGAGGACAAGATGGCTGACAGTGTTATCCTGGGGTTAGTTTGGCTACAAGTCCCATGTGTGTCCCTGTGCTTCACACAGCATGACCCAGGGTTGTGGTTCTTTGTGGGATATTTGATTAGAGTGTGAGGCAATGCATTCTCCCAGGTGAGTTGTGTGGAGTTTGTGTTAGGGGTGTGTGTGAGTGGAGCTGCTGGTAACTATGGTCAGTGCTGTCAGTCCTCCTTCCCACCCAGCCAGATATTCCACCATGGAACGTGCTTCCATTGCAGGGAGTGCAAGTTGTCTTTCAGGATGTCAGTCAGTGGTGTCCTGCTGTTGGTTGGTGCACAGTTGCCAGCAGGGCCTTGTGCTCCCCACAGCAGTACCCAGTGTCAGCCATCTTGTCAGTTGTTTTCCACTCCCTGTGATGTGAGCATGGTTCATAGTGGTGTTGATGGGCGTATTGTGAGGGTGGGCAATATCTGTGACTACAACTCCCATCATGCTATTGGCTACACTGACTTGATCAGCATACACAGAATTCCTTCCTTTCAGTGAGCTTCCCTATGAGGTGGTGTTGTAGTGGTGGCTACATATCTGACTGTTTGTTGGTTAGATTTGTGCCACTGCCTAGTTGTATTTGTTGTTGGGTTTGTACATGTCATGACACAGTTACATATCACTATGAGATGGCATGTATTGTGTTTATCTGACTGACATACACATCTTGGGATGATTATCTTGTGGTTGGTGTGTATTTGCTGAGGGTGCATGGTTTGACTATCCCCTTGACAGTGATGTGTGTGTATTGTCGCACAATATTGTGTACATTTGTTGTGTACTCACCAGGCTCTGGGATGTTTTCTAGTCCATATACGCTCACTGGTGGTAGGATGGCCCGCACCTTCTCCTCCCAGGGCCTGAGGTATACTGGTTTGGCAGGAGGGCCACTGCCGGTGTGTTGGCTCAAGAGGTAGTCCTTCTTAAGCAGGTCCCTGACCCTCCTGCGCACGTCATACCACCTGTTCTGGATGTCTTCCTTTGTGCGCAAACATGGTGATTGTGCGTTCACCCTGTCGACGATCCTCTCCCACATATTGGTTTTCTGCGACATGGGGGTCTGTTGGACCAGTGTACCAAACAGCTGTGGCTCTACCCGGAGGATCTCATCTACCAGGACTTCCAATTCACTATCTAGGAACTTTGGATTCTTCTTTGGGGGCATGGTGATGGGTGGTGGTGGTGAGTGATGTGTGTGGGGGTGTGCAAGTGAGGGTGTGTGAGTGTGTGTTTTGCTGGGTGTATGTGAGGGTGCTATTTGTTGAGGTGCTGATGGTGTGTGGCTTGTGTGATGGATGAGCTGTGGGTGGGTGTGTGGTTGCTGTCTGTTGGGGTTGAGTGCTGGCAGGTAATTGGAATTTGCAAAGGATCATGGTAGGGATTTGTGTCCTTTATATGGGTGGAGTTGTGGGTGTGTCTTTGTTCCCTGTTTCCCCCCCCCAGTATTTATTGGCTTTGTAATTGCTTGTTTGGCCTTTTTTTTTGTGTTTTTCCCTTTGTACTTTTTGTGCATGTAGGAGACGTTCTTCTGACCGAGTCGGACCCCGCAGTTGTCTCGTGCGAGCTTCTCCGATTCGTTCACGCTGTGTTTGTGCTGTTTTCTGTGCTGCGTACGCGTCGATCGCGGTGTATTGGGTTGCTTCGGCTCGCAGTTTTGTATGCGTGTCGGTCGTACGGCTTGGGCTCCATGCGACTCGGTCATGTTTTCCACGCGTTGCATCGTACTTGGCGGGTCGGATTTCGCGGGTACGTTTCGTTCGGGATTCTTCCTGGTGCGTGTCGGTCGGTTCGATTCGCATGCTTTTCCGGCCGGATAGCTGTTTTCCACGCGGTTCGGTCGTTCGTATTGTGTTCCGTACGAGTCGGTCGGATTTTGCACGCATTTCATCGTACTTTGCGGGTCGTGCTGCACCGGTACGTGTCGGTCGGAATGAATTCCGGCTCCGAGTCGGTCGGTACGTTTTCCGGCCCGTATCGGAATCGGCCCCTCAGTGTTTTCTGTCACAGGCTGTGACCTCGTACCATTAAAAATACAGAAGCCACTATTCCCCACTGCAGCAACCAAGATTTAATTCTGTGGCTCTCTGGCTGCACACAAGCATCTCTGCAGTTGATTAGCGAATAGACTTTCATAATGTACTATAGTGCGTTTGCCGCTGAGTACCAACTTTTTAAATGTATTTTTTCACTTAAGTTCCGTGTTATTTTATACGTAGCTATCTGATGGTGAAACTTACAGAATATTTTGGGTTTTTAGCCACACCTTTTGTAGAACTGATATTCTGAACTCACATATTTAAAAGTGCTTTCATACGTCATAATGAAGAAAATGGAGTTTTGATGAAATAAAATATTTCCCTAAGATCACAAAATGTAAGTGGGGTAGCTGTGATTTAGCAATATTGTCTGGTTTCACTTTGTACAAATCAGCCACTCAGTGGGTATATATTTGTCTTTCATTATATTAAGGCTTTGTTTTTAACCTCATTGTGCAGTTTTTATGTAGTGCAAACTCAACCCAAAATAATTTAGTCCTTTCATGAGCACCGATTACATTACACAAGGTCACATTAATTTTTATAGGGAGAAGTGAGATTAAGTGATTTACCCAGAATCGCAGGATATTCACAATGAGAATTAAACCTGGTTCACTGCTTCCTAAGTCTCCAGCTCTGGGCGTAACGCCACATCCTGGGTAGAGGGAGGGTGACAGGCTGAAGGCAGTATAGGAACTCTATTTTTTTGTCCGCTTATCACAGAAATATTGCTGAAAATTGCACCAAAATACGCCAATTTTCAAAACTTTCCTCGGTGGGGAAGAACGCCAGAACCCTCCCCCCATAAACACCGGCCTTGCTCACGCTACAATCCAATCACTGGTTTTATGCTCACCACTTTCAAATTCCACCAGCCGCCACTGCAGGTGGATCCCCGTCAGCACCAGGAAAACAGTGACTCAAGCCCTCATCACCAGCCGACTGGACTACGGAAACACACTCTATGCCAGAACCAACGCCCATCTCCTCAAACGACTTCAGACCATACAGAACGCTGCAGCCAGACTCATCCTTGACCTTCACAAACTGACCAGCATCACCCCCACTTCAGAAACCTCCACTGGCTCCCCATCCAGAAGAGATGCCAGTTCAAGCTGCTGACTCACGCCTACAAGGCCCTCCGCAACGCCAGACCCTCCTACATCAACCACCGCCTGACCTTCCACCAGCCGACCAGATGATTCAGTTCCACCTCCCTCTCCCTCTCCCTCCAACACGTCCCCCGCATCCGGCAGAGCCGCAGTGAAGGTCGTTCTTTCTCTACCTCACCGCCAAGTCCTGGAAGGACCTCCCACTCTACCTCCGAACCACCCCTTCACTCGCCGAATTCAGGAAGGGACTCAAGACCTGGCTCTTTGACTAAGACTCACCATACCTTGGACCCTGAATACCCCCCGAGGTGATAAGCCGTACTGCATAAATACCGTTTGGTTGATTGATTGTGATACATGTATTTATATAAAACAAATCATTTCACTATGAATACAGGTATTACCAACAGGTGCAGTATCTCGGATCTAAAGCATGATCTGTGAACACTCGGCTGGGTCTTCATTAGACTTGTAACAGTAGTACAGTGTTGAAGATCACTCCATTCCTGATGGAGATATAGTTTACAAATATAAAAGTGCTTGTCAAGGTGATGCAGTTTCATGTACAAGACCAAGGAAAAATTTTGTTACTGTTTTCTGCACTGTCTAAAGGTAGTCAGTGACTGCAGTGGAAACATTGCAGAAGTGTCATTCCAAAGAGACAATCCCAAGCTGTCTAGGTGTTGCCTGCAAAAAGATTCAGAGTATAAAGGCAGTTGCAAAAGGTGGTTAAAGAAACACAATTGCCTGATCATGGAGGGGCTACATTTCAATGTTCAATGAGGGCTTGAGGAAAGGCAGATTTTTAATTAGTGGATGTTCTACCTGTTTGGAATCAGCGAGCTCCGCTTTTAAATTATTTCAGAAAATACTCACCCTGCACATCCCTTCTTTTGGACATGCTGTGATGGTTACGACCCCATCTAAAACAGAGCTCAGGGTCATTGGCATAAGTGTAATTCCGGTGGACAATGCTATTTGTTGGAAGAGAAACAACCCATTGTGTAGATGTGCAGATGATGAGGGATAGGAAAAGGCTTTGTGTGACCCTTTGAGTGACCACGTGGTCTTAAAGTACCAAAGAGCCTTATCTCACTGAAAACGTTTGGTCAGGAAGAATGTAGTGTACACACTAATAAGGCTGAATAGGCTTGAAACATTCTACATCTACCTACGGACTCCTTGGAGGTGTGGTTCTGGGAAAAACAAGGCCCTCGCCCACATATTGTGACATGCATCATCACTGGGCTTCCCGCATCCGGATCTCTGAATAAGCCTAGGTGGGGTCTACCACTTAATGTGGGAGCAAGGGTTTTTAGATGTATTATTTAAGGTGTAGCTATGTGCCAAATAATTGAGGTTAAGAATATCTAGGGCCATCCTCACCCAGTCTTTATTCAGGGAGGCACATTACTGGATTAAAAGTGCCTTTGGCTTAGTTGGCAGATACAGGTTATTATTGCCTAGATTGTCGACATGTTTCAGCCGTCATGGTTTTGCCCTGTGGAGTAGCCGCCTTTGCCAGGACATCTGTGGTCTCTGACTATTTTAGTCCTTGTTACGTCTAGAATTCTAATCAATTACGAATCAGAAATATATCCAGTGCAATAAATAGAACCTGCTGCATCATCATCATCAAAGACTTTATTTCGGCTACTAAAGCAGCCATAAAGGCACAACACAGAAATAACTCAAATATTAACACATCATTACATACTTGCAGGATGCATAAAACACAAATAAATAAAACACATCTTGAAATAGATAAAAACTTAATGATATAAGATGACCAAAGTGGACTTACTATAAGAATAAAAATTACTAAAGTTTATGCAAACCCATATGGCGATCAAGCCCAAAATGGACATCTAACAAAGTGACCCTGTCACTTAGAAATACCAGTGACTTGGGGGCCGATTACGATGGCGGGCGGACAAAGTCCGCCCGCCATCGCAGCTGCAAAAGGGACCGCCCGCCATAGGTGCGGCGGTCCCGCAATGCGAATTGCGATGCGCCCGCCACACTGGCGGGCAGATCCTCTATATTTTACATTGCGGCGGCGGTGCTGCAAGCAGTAAAATAAACATGGCATGCTTTTCCATGCACAACGTGACAGGTAGCGCGGTGCCTGCCACATTGTACATGCAAAAGCAGGGGGGTACCATAGGTACCCCCCATGTGCACCCCCCACCCCCTCAACTATATGGGGGCCCGCTACGGGACCCCAACAGCAGGAACCGCCAGCCTTTCCATGGCGGCAATGCAGCCATGGAAAGGCTGCTCACACCCAGCATCGTAATATGGATGGCGGTGTCTTCCAGACACCGCCACCATATTCAACACGTTTACCGCCGGTCGACGAGTCGACCGGCGGAAAAGCGGCGGACGGTCTTTCCGCCCGCCGCGGACCCCCCAGCCATCATGATATGGCGGGGGGTCTTGTTGTCTGGATGGCGGGTGGATCGCCCCCGCCGGCCCGGCGGTGACCACCGCCGGCCCGGCGGGGGCGATCCGCCCGCCATCGTGATCGGCCCCTAAAATAGCATCAATTGTCTTTTCGCATTGGCACACTTTAAAAAACCTTCTGCAATTTTGTGCCTTCAAAATGGGGCATAAGGGGGATTTTGGTGCTTGTCACACTAAAATTTGTATCTACAGACAATTACTGGGCCTTTTCCCCTGTTAAATTCCAATAAGTTTCAATTGCTGAAATTTAATACAAGCAATGAACTTTATTGTTCCCGGTAATTACAGCTTGTCATAAAGTCTGCACCACTTTTAAATAAGACCCCTGCACATACAGGGCTTTGCGCAGGGGTGGAATTTTCTACTCAATTTGTAAGGAGGGTTGTAGAATTAATTTACTTCCGATAGTGCATGTGGTCTGGTATGGAGGACAGTGTGGACTTCTCAAAGTTAAAGCTAATTTCTCCTTTCTTCTTCCTTCTTTATTTTTGCTACTTTTTGTGTGTTTTTTGTGGCCTTCTTGAAATGACTTGGCGAGAGCTTTTTTATCTTCTCCTTCTTCTTCTTCTTCATTTACGGATTGGTGGTGGAGAAAAAAAAGCAAAATCCGCCCTTCACAGAGATGAGTGAAATTTTGCTAAGGGTTTCCTCCGCAAATGTCACAAACTTTTCTTCAGAACTTTGCAAGTTTTGCAACTATCCAAAAGATTAAAAACAGCAAGGTAAAAAAGTAGGATTTGCGGTAAAAATCCAAGTTAAATATTCTGCAACATCTTTACTTGCCTCGCAGCGATGAGCGCACAACTGCAAATGAATGTTTGTCCTTTTTGATGTAACCCTTGATTTTACACTCCCAGGCCTGAGTAAAACCAGGAGGAACATATATGAACCGTCTGGAAAAGCATGCATGCACCAGATGGGACGTTCTATGTGGGGAAGTGAAGTGCTGAGGTGCAAGGAAACGTGCAAATCATATTGAGGGTTACAGCTAGCTGGCATCTGGCTGGCCTCAGAGAGGCGCAGCAGTGGCACCGGGACAGCTCGTCTCCATATGGTTGTGAGCCTGTCCCCGGCACACGCTCTTCTGTCAGCACATGGAGACATCTGGAAGTACAGGAAACTGTAAGAGAGGTTACCCGAGCAACTGGGTCCCCCCCACCAGGAGACCGCTGCTAACAGCACCGAACCACTGCCCTGCGCATGAAAGCAAGTGCTGTCACCGCTGATTGATGAAGTGATCAGGTTCGATGAATGGGGGCAGGGCCCTGATTGATCAGGGCCACACAACTCCTTTGTGACCTCTGAGACAAAGGTCGCGTGAGTGACGGCCCAGGAGCTGATAGACGGCGTGCTGAGGGGACGAGATAAGGCGCGAGGCACCACACCGCAAGATGTCATACCAATGGTAAGCGGCAGGCGGCGCTGTTCTTTTTGAGCTTACTTCACTATTCAGCCTTAATTAGTGCATTTTTCTGCCACATTCGTACCCTCGGTCTGTTTTCTTTTTGTTTCTACCTACCTTTTCCGCCAACTTCGACTTTGGTTTCTTTCTTTCGATTTGCCTTACGCTATTTCTTTCCCTCCCTGTCTTTCAGACTTTCCTCCTCTCATTTATTTATTTATTTATTTATTTATTTATGCGTTTTTATATAGCGCGGACTTTACCCGAGGGTGTCAGAGCGCTTCACAACAGGATCAGCAACATTACATAAGGAGGAGGATACAAATGAGCATAATACAAAGACAAGCGTTACATTGCATGAGGAAAAAGTGACAATTGTGCAAAAACAAACAAACCAAATACAAAAGAGGAATGAGTTCCAATAGGAAAAAGTGACAGATGTGCATGAAACATGGGATACCAAATACAAATGGAGGTATAATACTGCAATAAATGGCAGTCACACATGACACACTGGGAAGGCGCTTCTATAGGCTTGGAGTACAGAATTTCCTATAGTGGAAGAACTTCCTTGAGGTAGTAGAGAGGGCGTGGATTCAACAGGGGGTACATGGGGTACAAAATATATGATACATGGGGTACAAAATACACTAAAGGCAAAATACTGTAATAAGTGGCAGTAACTCGAAGCACACTGAGAAGGCCCTTCTATAGGCTTGGAATACAGAATTCCTATCATGGAAGAGCTTCCTTGAGGTAGTAGAGAGGGCGTGACTTCACAGGGGACTTATAATGGGGGGAACACGCACATAAAAACCAACACAACACATAAAATAAGGAATGAACAGACACAAGTACAACTTTATACTGACGAGCGGACTTCCTAGAGGGGCCTAAGACCGAACGTATTAGTTCTGGAAGTGTCTTTGGAATAGAAGAGACTTGAGGTCAGCTTTGAAGATCCGGGTAGAGGAGGTGGCACGGAGCAGTGGGGGAAGCGAGTTCCAGATTCTCACCGCATTGCCCGAGAAGGATTGAGCCATCGATCTTTCCCTTTTGAAGACGGGGGCTCAAGCAGAAGCTTTTCCGCATTGCGAGAAGGGCGAGAGCCACCGGACAATTTCAGTTTATTCGCCAGGTAACGAGGGGAGGACGTGTGTAAGGCTTTGTGTGTGATGCAGGCAGTTTTGTAAATAGATCTTGCCTCGATCGGAAGCCATCGCAGAGAGGACAGGATAGGAGTGATGTGGTCGCTTCGTTTAGACCCTGAAATGAAGCGAGCTGCTGAATGGAGGATGGATTTGAGAGGGGAGAGGTGGGATTTGGGTAGGCCAGTCAGAAGAGAATTGCAGTAATCCAGTCTTGAGAGAACCAGAGATTGAACCAAGGTTTTTAAGTCTTTCTCCGGGAAGAACCGACGGATCCCCCACAGAAGGCGCAGCTGGTACCGTGCATTCTTAGCAATAGAGTTGATGTGGGCGATTAGGTTGAGTCTTTTGTCGAGAATGACACCTAGGGATTTAGCGCTGTCAACAATGATGGGTTTGTTGTTGAGAAGGTTCAGCTGATCCATCCAAGATTGAACAGGAGGAGGTGAGAGAGAGGTAGAGAGGAGGAGGAATTCAGTTTTGGCGGGATTCAGAATGAGTTGGTGAGCAGACATCCAGTTGTGAATAGAGTTGAGGGTAGAATTGAGTAGGGAGAGATCGTGTGCGGAGGACACCTTAAGGTAGATTTGCGTGTCGTCCGCATACAGATGGTAAAGGATCCCAGATTTGCTTAGGAGGTTCCCTAAAGGTTCCAGGTAGAGATTAAACAAGATGGGTGCCAAGATAGAACCTTGAGGGACGCCTTGACCTACGGCAACAGGAGATGAAAGACTGTTCCCTATCTTGATCATTTGGGATCTGTCCGAGAGGAAAGAGGCAAACCATTTGAGCACTGTGCCATCCAGTCCCATTCTCTGTTGAAGAGTGTTGAGGAGGGTGCTATGATTAACCGTGTCAAAGGCTGCAGAGAGGTCTAGAAGAATCAGAAGACATGAATCCCCAGCGTCGAGTATATGCAGCGCATCGTCAATCACTTGCAGCATGGCTGTTTCAGTGCTGCAGTTTTGGATGAAGCCCGACTGGAAGACGTCGAGGAGGTTATTGTCCATAATATGTGAGGAAAGTTGTTTCGCAACACATTTTTCGGTGATTTTCGACAGAAAAGGGAGGTTGGAGATAGGGCGGAAGTTGTTGAGGTCGTTCGCATCCGCGGCGGGTTTTTTTAGAAGAGGGGTGACCTGACCTGATTTGAGGGTAACTGGGAGGGAGCCTTGACTGAGGAAGAGATTGACTAGCCTGGTCCAGTAAGAGAGAGTATAGGTATAGAAATCGATGGCGATGTCGCTAGGGATGGGGTCGGAGGAATGGTTGGAGGGTTTAGTTTCGCGGATGCATTTGAGGAGGTCATCTTCCGAGATGACGTCAAAGTTCTGCCAGGTGACCAAGGATTTCCGCTCCTCCATGGGGGGGGTGGGCGACCTTATCCACCAGAGCTTTGACCTTTTCATCGAAGAATATAGCGAAATCTGCTGCTTTCTTTGAGGAATCCTCAGGCTTAATGGTTGGAGGAGAACAGTTTGGGTTTTTGAAGAGGTCAAAAAGTTTTTTGGGTCTGTTTTTAGCCGAGTCAAGGAGGGATCTGAAATGTGATGCTTTTTCCAGGAAGATGTGATTGTGATATATGGATCTTGCTGAGCGTAAAAGAGAGAGATTAGTGGTGGAAGGAGATTTTCTCCAGTGCTTCTCCAGGAATCTAAGGTTTTTCCTTTCATCGTAGAGCGCTTTATTGAACCAAGGTGCTGAGGGGGTGGGTCTTTTCCTTTTGCTTTGGAGAGGAGCAACAATGTCGATTTCGACTGCTAGTACTGAGAGGCACTGAGAAGTGAGATCGTTGACATCCACGCTAGGGTCTAGTCTAGGAAGTGCCTGCATAGCGGAATCACAAAAAGTGTCAAGATCAATGTTCTTAGTGTTACGGAACCAGGTAGTAGCTCTTTTAGGTTGGCCGAGAGTTATAACGTGCGAGAGGTGAAAGCGGAAGGGAATGAGGAGGTGGTCAGACCAGTCTACATGGATGGGGGAGCAGTGGTCAGCAGGTCTTCTTTGGATATGACAAGGTCCAGAATAGAGCCCTTAGAATGTGTGGTTTCCGAGCAATGTTGGAGGAGATCATTGGCTGAGAGAAAGGAGGCAAGCTTGTTGGCAGCCGAGTCTTCCAAGGAGCCCCAGTGGAGATTAAAGTCACCCAGGAAGATCTGTCTGTCACTTTGAGAGAGTTGGTCACTGATGAAGTCAGTCAGTTCCTCCACAAAGGAAGAGCAGTAACCAGGCGGGTGGTAGATGGCATGGAATCTAAAGGGTGAGCCGTGATGTATTTGAAGTTCTAGGGAAAGGCATTCGAATGTATGGAAGAGGGTGGTTGGGACCGCTTTAATTTGAAGGGAGTTTCTGAAGATGATAGCGACACCTCCTCCAGTTTTGTCTGCCCTGTCATTTCTGAGGATAGAATAGTCAGTGGGTACCAACAGATCAAACAAAGTATGAGAGGAGTCATTAAACCAGGTCTCAGTGAGGAAGATCATGTCAAGATTTTGGTGAGTGATAGTATCAGAGATTTCCACTTTGTGTTTGACTGCAGATCTGCAGTTGTGGAGCAAACAGTGCAGCTCTGACGCAGATGTTTTGGTGAAGGGGGTGTTAGGGTTGTTCAGGGAGATAGGGATAAGATTCTTGAATGAGGGAGCCCGGCAAGAGGGAGGTTGGTGAGGTCTGACAGAGGAGATGACCTGAATAGGAAACTGCGTAAAATTCTTAGGAGAGGAGGGCGGAGAGGGAGTGACGTTGGTGGTCTTGAGGCTGGCCCGTAAATTGGTGATGTCTGCAGAGGGCAGACTGTGATTGGTTTTATTGGGGTGCGGGAGCAAGGGACTCCTCGGGAGGGTGTTAGGGACAGGGGATAACTTGGCGCTTAAGCGTGAGATGGACGCTACCAGCTGGGAGATGGAATAGATGAGAGAATCCAGTTTATTTTCCAGAGAGAGGAGAGCTGAGCATGGAGTGTTAGGTGGCTCGGTGGATAAAGAAGGGAGTGCAGAGGGTGAGGGAGGACGGGGAGGGGTGGGGGAACGAGTAGAGGGCGTTGGTGCAGAAGGTAAGGGAGGACAGGGCGGGCTGGAGGAGCCGGATATGAGATGGAGTGCAGATGGTGAGGGAGGACGGGGCGGGGTGGTGGAATGGGATAAGTGAGGGAGTGCAGAGGGTGAGGGAGGGAGGGGAGGGGAGGGGGAATGGGTGGGGGGTTGGGGAGCAAGGGAAGAGGGTGAGGAACGATGGTGAACAGAGGGAGTGGAAGGAGAAACAGTGGTGGGAAGAGAAATATTTTTACTGGAGTTGAACAGAGGGGAAGAGAAGAGGGCATACGTCCGAGGAGGAAGTTGAGGAGTAGGAGGGGGGATAAAAGAGGGCCGGAGGTAAGGGGAGAAGAGGGGAGACGAGACTGACCCGGGCGGGGTGGGCGGGGGGACAGATGAGGTCCGAATGTGCGTGGATCCGAAAGAAAAGGGGGCTGTAAAGGAGGGGGAGGGCAGGGGGTCCGAGGAGGGCCAGAGGAATGGGGAGAAAGGAGAGGATGGTGCAAGATAGGTACTGTAGGCTATGCAAGGCGAATGTAGGGGGACAGGTACCAGGTGGAGTGGGGGGAATTGACTAGAGGGAAACTGAGGGAGAAGCAAGGGACTGCAACGTCGGAGGGAGAGACGAGGAAGGAATTGTCAGGGAGGGAGATAAGGTTGGGAAGCAAGGGAAGAGGAAGGTGGGGTTGAGGATAGATGGGAGGTGGAAGAGGAGAATTTAGGGTACGGGGGACGGGGAAGAGCGGAAAGGGATGAGGCGAAAGGGGGAGGTAAGGGGGAAGGTAAGGACAGTTGATGGGAAGACCAGGTTGTAAGAGAGGTGAATTAAGAGGGGGGCGGAGGGCACATTTAGTGGGATTAGGGGGCGGATAAAATGTTGGAGAATCGAGCAGGTGTAGGGTGGGGAGGGGGGTGGAGGCCAGAGGCCGGAAAGATAAGATAGGGTGAGGGGCATTTTGGAAGGGGGGAAGAGAGGGAGATGAGGGAGCAGTGACTGGGGGAGCAAAGGGTAGACCTGCGCCTCCCGGGATAGCGGCCTGCTGGAGTATCGGGGGGTCTGGGGGGAGAAAGGGAGAAAGGAGAGGAGTTCAAAGAAGAGTTGGGGGAGATCATAGTTGTGTGGGTTGGACGAAGGGAGTGGAAGAGATGGTCAAAGAGGGAGAGACAGGAGTCTGTCGCTTGAATCATGACGGTGCCATTGTTGTAGAGTGTTATGGTGAGCGAGCCCTTAAAGCTCGTGGAGGGGGAAATTTTTAGTCGCTGTCCATGCGGGATAGGTGAGGAGGAGGAGACGTTGAAGAAATTGAAGAAGCTGGTGGACCAGGAAGGGATGTCATGGGTGAAAAAAATTAAGTCATTTTTTAGCTTCCCTAGGTGCCCATTATGGAATTGATCAACAAAGAGGGAATCAGGGAAGTGTTCAATGGTGTTGTGTTTGAACCGTTTTGCTGCTGCTTTGGACAGATTGGGGGGATAGATGACTTTGAAGCAGTTAACTCCCGACTTAATTCGAATGGAAGCCATGGTAGGGAGAGGAGGGCCACTAGGGTAGCGATGGATCAGAAAAGAATAATATGAAGAGGAGGGCACATAAGCCGGAAGATGAGTGAGGATAATCCAATGAGAGCGGTCAGGAGGCTACTAGACATGCAGGGCCAGGGCCTCTGGTCTTACTCCCTAATAAGACATCGTACCGGTGGGATAGAAGGCTGGCTTGTCTCCAGCAGTGGAGAGGGTGTGGGATCATACCGGGGCAAACCCTACCACCCGGGATTGGGACCTCCCAGTGTGGAAACCCGCATGGAAATGGGAGTCGCCTATAGGATCGCAGTGATGGGGAGGGACATTCTTTGGCTCCCCAGGGAGGAGGCCCAAATGGACACCATACCTCAACCAAGAGCACAGTTAGAGGAGAGCCAAGTGAACGACAATTATGTGCATTACTCATCCCATGGGCCACCGATCGAGCCAGGACAGCCCAATCGGAAACTGGCAATCTCAAAGAGGGGCTCAAATGTCCTATGACCCAAAAGTTCCGGGCGCGCTGCCTAAGCAGCGAAGGTCAAGGGTGCGCAATCTGCGCAGGTCTCAATGTTGCAGCTGGCACTATGTGCTGCGCAGCTGTGAAGGACCAGGGCGCGCTGCCTAGGCAGCGGAGGTCAAGGGTGCGCAATCTGCGCAGGTCTAAACGTTGCAGCTGGCACTAAGTGCTGCGCAGCTGTGAAGGTCCGGGCGCGCTGCCTAAGCAGCGAAAGTCAAGGGTGCGCAATCTGCGCAGGTCTAACTGTTGCAGCTGGCACTAAGTGCTGCACAGCTGTGAAGGTCAGGGCTAAAGGAGGGCATCTCACTTCTAACAGCCAAGGTATGACCCCCAACCCAGGTCTAAACGTTGCAGCTGGCACTAAGTGCTGCGCAGCTGTGAAGGTCAGGGCTAAGGGAGGGCATTTCACTCCTAACTGCCCAACTCAACATTAGCCTAAACGGTGCAGCTTCCCACTACTTGCTGGGCAGCTGTGAAGTGAAAAGGCCTGGCACTAACCGTGCCTTACTAGCCTCTGCAGCCACAGCATCGCCACCAACAGGGGCAGAGGGGCTGCAGCAAGTCGACTCGAGATCATGAGAGTAACAGACAGTCTGTTGGTCAGTGTGTGAGGAGGTACTCTGCTGATGTGTCTGCCTTTTCGCCGCTCCTATTGCTGGTCTGGCGCTATAATTAAATTTAAATTTTCCCAGTGTTGCCCCGTACTCCGCTGTAATAAAGTGTCCTGCCTGGGCGCCATTTTAGGGTCAGGCAGCATGGGGCATCTACTTCGGCCCGGGAGGCCCCATTGTCCGTTACTTCTCAGGGAGGAGGGGGGCAGGTAGAAGGCAGCGATAGGAGGGTGGTCACTCTCCCGCATGGCCGGTTCCCCCGCCTCCGCGCTGTAGCTGGAGCACTCACCGGTTCAGCCGATCGTACTCCCGTTCACTAGCGCTGCTGGCCCAGAAACGAATTTGTACCGGCCGCCTTTATCTGTGGGGCGAACTGGGACCCAGTGAATGCAAGGATAGGTAAAAAAGCGATGTATTCTAGCAGGGTACAGGATCACTGTGATCGCAGCACATTTGGCATCTAAACGTTTGGAAGAAATGGAGCCGTGCACAATATAATGAGGCCAAACGAGGTGGCGTGGTTAGCGTCGGAGAAGGGAGCCTCCACTTCCCGTCTAAACAGGCAAAAAAGAGCGTTGTTCCTCACCCCGCATAGTAGGAGGATGTGTCTCGCGGGCATTCGGAAGCTTCAGGCTCGATCTCCACTCGGTCACGGTGGCATTCGCAGTCAGTCGTAGCGCGCGTTCCGTGCCCCGCCCTCAGTCTTACCCGAGTCCCCTGTTGACTCGGGGCCTCCGAGGGCCGCGTCAGGCCCAGGCACATCGCGGCGCCGATCTCGGTATTTACAGCAGTATAGCGGGGTATCCGTAGCTCATTCAGCTCACCGGGATGTCAGGACCTCGCGTCGCTGCAGCAGGGCTGAAAGTACAGCGGCTATGCACGGTGCGGCGGACTTCGGGCTTATGCATGGTAAACGCGGAAGCCCGCGCGAATCTGGTTCTCCGGCCCAGCCGTCCAATCCCACGGCTCCGGAAGCACGCACAGCACCTGGCTCAGGCTTGGACCGGGTGGCGACCTGTTCTTCATATTAATCTCCTCCTTTGCTGCTCTCTGCTTAGATCCTTCTTTGTTTGTACTTTAAACGTCTCTTTTCACAGTTATTCTTGCCCTCGGTTTGCTTTCACTCCCATTCTTGTCTTTACTCCTTTTTTGGGAGGCGGAGGAATTTTTAAATAGCAGTAACTCGACCTGAAGGTATCAGAGTGCTTTACATGAGCACCAGTTGCGTTACAGACGGACGCGTACACTTTGTTAGACACGGGGAGATTAAGTGATTTTCCCCAGAGTCACAGGATGTTGAGCGTCCCTGCCGAGACTCGAACCCAATTCCCCTGCTTCGAGGTCTGCTGCTCTAACTGTTAGGCCACAGACACATCTATCTCTCTTGCTACCTCTATGGGATGGAAGGAGTAAAGAGCCGTGAGAGTCAGACTTTTTCATCCTACTCTCCATAGACCCAGTTCAGCATTCTAGCCCCCACTAGAAGCAGCTATATGTGCTGTAACATATTGCAATCATGAGTTTTGTGATAATGATCGGAGGTGAAAGAAGTCTAGTGTTTATCAGAACATGTGGATTTTAAAATCTTAGACAACAAAATATGCCTGCTATTCCCAAAAACCTGTAATGGGTGGTCTTTATCAAACTGTAAAATTCTGACTCAACAAAGTCAGATTTTATCAGGTGCAATAAATATCAGACCCATTACCGGACCACACGAGTCGTAGGGCCTGATTAGGATGTCGGGCGGACCACCACCCACAGGCTGTCGGTGGCGGTATACCCGACAGCCAGGATAGCGGTCCGACAACGGCATTACAATGCGATGGGTCGGGTCGCAGCAGTCGGAGGAACAGATTGACGCCTCCGACAGGCTCAAGGAGACTGTTGGGGCGTCAGTTGGCCTGTAATCCCACAATGGGCGCGGTACCTGTGCAGGCACTGCCGTATGGTTTACGATGTTCCTTTCCGTCAGCCTTTTCATGACGGTCCCTCTTCCATGGAAAGGGAATTTGGGGGCCCCTAGCAGGGCCCCCATAGGCCTCTGCAATGTGACCTGGGGGGCACATGTGGTGTCCCCCCAAACATCTATGCACTGTGTGCCTGGCACCACATAGTGCCTGGCACACGGTGCATGGATGTTCAAAAACATCTCTTTTACTATTGAGGCTTGTGTTGCGGCCCATTTACTGGCCGCAGCACAAGCCGAAATGGAAAAAGGGATGTTTACGACCGCCTGCACGGACGGTCTCGAGACTGAAATTATGGTGGTCGGATGCTCGTCTGACTGCCATCGTAATGAGGCCCTTAGTGTCAGTCAGTACCTTCAAAATGTAAATTCCTGACCTCCTGCATGTTATGAGGCACTGGTCTCAGACCAGCTCCAACAGAACTGGTGCAAACATCAGAGAACCTAGTAGGACCAGTCCATCCCATCCAGATTGGTTTAGGTCCCTGGGGGAGACCACTAATTGTCCACATAGATACATGGGGCCTGTGGCAGTAAACAGAGACGTACCTGCTCGAAAGTAAGTCCATTGTTTATCCACTTATCGCCCACTCTTCTTATAAAGAACAGGTCTTTGTAGAATAAATGATACAGTGCATAAGTTGTGGAAAAATACATGCAGGCCCAATATATTTCTCAAGAGGCCACTCAGCTTTCACCACCCATTGTGCCTGTCAAATGCCAGTACCAATGCTATCTACTTACCATCACACTCCTCCAGATGTAACACCATGGGACTATTCTTGGCCATCTGCGGCTACTAGAATGCCTGGAAGTGCTGGTATTGTTTTTCTTATGTATTTTGCAATGTTAAATTGTCTGCAGGTGTTTACAAATAGACAGCGCCACTATGAGGTGGACTGTCATAAATTTGTGTCAAGAAACAAGTGCTGGTGCTGAATACCAGCAAACACCGGCACAAATTTGAGCACTGGAATTAAGCATGGCTCCCGGAAGTGTACAGTTACCTGGTATGCTTTAGAGATTACTGGAACAAGAGTGCATCCAGTTTTGTATGGACTGAATGCTTGAGGAATGGCTAGCTGTAGCAGCAGTATAGGGCCCTCCAGTGCAAATGAATTAGGGAAGGTACCGCAACCTCAAGTGACAAGCCACCTATACAACTGAATGACTTAAGCTACTGGAAGCGAACTGCACCGAGTAAAGAGGTTTAGTGAAATAGTCAGCAGTGAACTTTCACTGGCATTTTCACTGGCTAAGAGGCCGAAGGTGTCCCACCTTGAATGAAGAGCACAAACCGAATTTTAGAAGGAATTGCTTATAAGTGAAACCAGACAATAAACCTCTGTTAAACTAAATATGTTTAGCCTTGTTCTGTTACAGATGTATAGACGTACAAGAGTTATTTGCAAGACCAGCCAGTGGGAATAGATGGACCAGGACATTAGTGGATGTGGCCCTGGGGGCAACACCCACCAGCCATGTTGAGTATTTGGGTACTTGGGGGAGGGATATTCAGTGAGAGGAAAAGGAGGACCTTAGCCCCCACCTGCAGGCGTGAGACAGGAAGAAGACCTCTCGGAGGGAAAGAGGTACATTATTAAACCACTTGCCACCATCCATGGGCGTCTGTTCCAGTGGAGATGCCCACCAGCCTCCTACCCAAATCAGACAAAAGTAAAAAACAAAAAAATAAAAGCATACACATATAAAATTATAATTGTGCCCAATTTCGGAGGTTTTTTTTACAGTAGCTAGACATAAAGTACAAGGCAATCCAATGAAGCTAGGTGGCCAGATGCAAGGGCAGGTGGAAGGTGCTACAATAATCATCCACAGCCAAATGACGTCACAACAACTCAGAGGCGAGGAGAACATAACGGCACTCCACCCTCCGCAGTCTAGAACTGTCAAAGGCACAGCAAGCTCCTTTCCTCCCTAAAATCATGGACGAGCTACTCAAAGTAGTCAACAAACACATAACGTATCTGACAGTAATTATAAGATCTCAGGGATGTCTCGACACAAAATACCATAAAATACTTCTTCTTGACTCTATAAAGATATCAGGAGGGTCTTCATCCGCCGGGGTTTCTTCCTTTCGCTCCCATCTCAGCGATTGAGCCTGGTTACTGGCCATCTCATGTAGTGTTTAGAAGACTGAAGGATTGTGACTGGGCACCTGATGCTGCTGAGACTGGTTACAATGGGTGCACGTTCTCCACCCTTGCACATTTTTTCTAATGCATTTATTTCACAATCAGTAAATGGATACATTCATTGATATCCCTCTACTGGGTTGCCCCATTTTTACTGTGATTTCTACATCTTTTACCGCTCTGCTCCATGTGAAATGGTGATGCAGCAGCTTCAGTATATACATCGGATGTGATATTAACGTTCCATGGAACTCATTGCCGGTTTTAACTCTTATCTATGAACGGGAATTCAACTATTTATATCCGACATAAGATTTGTACCTGGGAACATCCCACAGTTAGACTAGGGCTGCAGGCAGTGTCACACTCCTGAATTTGTAAAGCAGAAATGTTATCTTATTTAAGATTTGCCAGTCATCTCCATGTCTTTAGAACACCATATTTCCAGCCAGTCCTAGGCTTTCATGACATGTTTAATCTTGGAGTTGTAGTAGTTTTTTATTTGCATTGAAACAATCGGCCTCGTGCACCTGATAAAAATGATTTAGAACATGAAACTCCACTACTGAACACATAGAGTCTGCAAGGTGGTATTCAGACGAACTTTGGAGAATAAGTACCTCAAGACAAGCACAAGTAACGCATAGGGACATAGTCACAATGAAGGAGTGCGGTGTTAGACTTGTTGGCTTAACGCCATTCTCCGCCACTTCAGAAACACAGGGATGCACCCTATTTACAAGAATATGGTGCAGCCCTGCGTTTCTCCCTGCGCTGGCGCTAATTGCAGCTGCCTAGCGCCAACCCAGGCACCTTTGCACCATTGTGCAAGGGTCCCTTCGTTGCAGGGAAAGATTGTTTAAGTGTAGGAAGGTGTCCCTTCCTGCACATAAACAATCACCAATGGCGTTTTGTAACGTGCAGCACACATAGACGTTGCAACGCCTCATTATTTTTAATAGATTGTTTACGTGCAGGAAGGGACACCTTCCTGCACATAAACAATAAATGGCGTTTTGCTTTTTCTATGTGTGCTGCACAATGCAGCACACATAGAAACAGCAAAACCGAGGAGAAATAAATAATTTCTCCTCGTTTCTCCATAGTAAGACCTGGTTTTTTTTGGTCTTAATTTTGGCGCTTCCCCATATTTATGCCACCTTTGTAAATATGGGGCAGTGTTAAAATCAATGGGTGTTGCAGTAGAACACCCACTGCAACACCCATTGCCCTCCCTTTCACATTAAGCATAGCGTGAAAGGGTGTCTAATGTACAAGGCAGCGTTAATCCATGTTAAGTGGCTTAACGCTGCCTTGTAAATAAGGTGAGCCCCTATCGCCACCACAACGTCACTAAAAGTGACGTTCTGGTGGTGACAGGGGCTTGTAAATATGCCCCGTAGATTGGTAGCAAGAGACATTGATAAGCTCTCGCCCAGTAATGTCCCAAACTCTTATTGACAAGCTTCATTATGACGATCTTAGCTTGCTCGTTACTGTCCTTACACCTTGGATGAGTTCTGCCCAGGAGATGGACAATGGATTTGGACACAACTCTGTTAAACAAACATTGGCAAAGCTAATAGGTCTCGCCTATAAGAGCTATTGGATTGTCAATGATTATTAGACAGGCTGTAAAGCAGTACAGCTGCAGGGCAGCATGGCTTAAAAAAATTTAAAAAAGAAACAAATGGGTAAGTGAATTCAGGGATGAGTCAACATAGAGAGAGGGAGGGAGGGAGAGAAGGATGTGGGGGAAGAGGACACATGAGAGATATTGGGAAGTACACAGACAATGAAGATTGGGTGGGAGGGGCTGGGAAGGAAAACAGATAATGGAGATGGGCAACTGAGTGAGGGTTTTCAAGAAGAACACTAAGGTGGAATAAGTGCATGAGGGAGACTGCTCGAAAATACGCACATTCTGGTAGAGTGCTTCAAAAAGAAAAGAAAAAAGTAGTGCCTGAAAAATGAGCAGTGGAAGGACATAAGTCATGCATCCATGCTCCATGAGAGGAACAAACACAAGAAGGGGAAACAAAGTCTGCAGAAGCTGATGAATAAGTAGCACTGTATTAGACCAAGGGCTGCCGAAATTTGATGAAACCACCTGGAACGAGGGACAAATAATACATGTAGAACAATGATTTCAAGTGGAAAAACAACCAAATCATTATAAAGACAGTACATGTAAGTGTCCAATTAATGAAAAAACACACACTTTGCAGATATTACACATTTACTGCTATAATGAAGTGCTTGGTGCTCATAGTGTAGCTGCACAAATCTTCAAAAACATTCTTTTAACTACCTCTGCTATCACACCAACAATACTTCATTAACTATGGGAATCTTTCCAGAAGACCTAAAAAAGGCATACATACGCCCATTATTAAAGAAAACTAACCTGGACCTGCATGACACCAACAACTACAGATCAATTACAAATGGACCTTTCCTTGACAAACTGATAGAAAGAGAAGCATTTGCCCAGATGTCACAATTAATTGAAGATAACTCCATACTTTCCGACTTCCAAATAGGATTCCATCAAGGAAGAGGCACAGAATCTGCCCTCATCGCCATCTGAGATGACCTTATAAACACAGTAGACCAGAACAGGGTTGCTGCACTACTTCTCTTGAACCTCTCAGCTGCCTTCAACACAGTTGACCATGACACTCTAATACAAAGACTCTACGAAGTGGGCATAGAGGGGACTGCTTTTGACTGGATCACATCCTACCTTCAAAACAGAACAAATGTCATCCATACTCCCCCTTTCTCATCCAAACCCTACATCACAAAAGCAGGGGTCCCTCAAGGCTCTATCATCTCACCCATGCTTTTCAACATCTACATGAAGTCATTACCAGCAATGATCAACAAATTTCAGGTCACATGCTATAACTACGCAGATGACACAAATTCTCCTTAAACTGGAAATCCCCAAAGACATCGGAAGCTCAAAAATCTAAATTTGCCTCAGAGCCGTTGATCAGTGGATGGCATGGAGCCTTCAAATTGAATGCTTTCAAACCTGAAATACTCACATTTGGTGATTAGAAAAATTATAACCCACTCTGCACTTGGTCTGATGATCTGAGACCACCTCCAAAAGTATCTAACGAAGTTAGAAACCTTGGAATTACCAGGGACTCCAAGTTATCAATTAATGCCCAAGTGGACAAATTAGCAAGATCAAGCTTCATTACCATAAAAACTCTGCAACACATCTTCCCCCACCTGGGATTTCCACACAAGGTCAGGCTACTATCTCACTTGTATTGTCTAAACTTGATTACGCCAATAGCCTTTACCACGGATCATCTTTATCACTATGAAAAGACTACAACGGATTCAGAACTCCGCTGCCAGACTACTCCTACATGTAAAGCCACAAGCACACAACTCCCCTTCCTTGAGGGCCCTACATTGGTTACCGGTTGCCAGAAGATCCACCTTCAAGCTTTGTATCACCCACAAAGCCATACATGGAACAGGACCACTTTTCATCAGGAAAAAAAATCACCAAATACATTCAACAAAGGAACCTCCGCTCAAGATTGGCACCTCACCTCAAAATCCCACCATACAAGAAAAAAACAATAGGTGGTACATCTTTCTGTGTTCAAGCAGTCAAACTATTGAATTAATTACCCCCAAACATAAGATCCATGGATAACTATCTTATCTTCAGAAGAACACTCAAGCGTTTGCTCTTTCCTACATAACCACCATACTCAAACACTAGTGTACAACATATCTCTGTGTTTGTAACGTTAAATATTTGATTATATGTATGTATCATAAATATTTTATCTACAAGTGCTTCACTAGTGAAATATGGAGGAAAAGATAGTTATAAAAATACACAAATAAATTAGCTTCAAGTACAGCAACACTTGAAAGTCTGAGTTTGTACAATACAACTTTAAATCTCTGGGGCCGATTCCGATTTCGGCCGGAAGGGCACCGAATGATGGTCGGAGCCCTTCCGACCGAATCGGAACGTGCCGGCCGGATTCCTTTCCGACCGAGCCATTCCGATGGGCTCGATCGGAAAGGAATCCGACTCGGATTTCCGGATGGCTTATAACGGGCTCGGAGAGCCCGACCGCTGTCCGGAAATCCTTCAGTACTCCCCCGGCTGCCTCTTCACGACCGAGGGAGTACGATGGCAGTATTTCACTGCCTTTTCGTGCCGGTCTTTCCGGCACGAAAAGGCAGTTGGTAACTGTCTTTAAGGGCCCCCAGTAGGGCCCCCATGGGTGCGAGGCCACCGAATGGCGGCCTGGGGGCACCTATGGTGCCCCTCTGTTGATCCCTGCACCCGGTGGCAGGCACCTTGGGGTGCCGGCCACAGGGTGCAGGGATGAACTGCACTCCTGCTTTTCACAATGCAAGCATGCATTCTGCTCGGAATGCATGCTCCCATTGGGAAGTATACGAGTGCGACCGAACAGGGTTCGGTCGCATCGTACTTGCAGGGCCGTAACCGACGACAGCAGGTCGGTCGGTTACGGCTCCTGGACGATGTCGGACGGACCTGAGTCTGTCCGACATCGGAATCGGCCCCTCTATATCTTATCTTCCTTATACATGTATACCCTTTCTATGTAGTTATGTGTCTATATATTTATTACTTTACTCCTACAGTAGAAGAAAAAAAACACATTTGGCTCTCTTCAATGCGCTGCTCTGTTTCATCCTATACCTCCCGCAATATATCCTCTACTTCCACTCTCTTACTCATACCAAACCTCATTCTACTACTATGATCTCCAAAATAACCCTTTCTAGATTCTTCCCTCCTCTATCCCTCCTTGGCTCACCCCAAACCTCATTTTACTACTATGAACTCCCAAACAACCCTTTCTAAATTCTTCCCTCATGTATCCCTCCTTTAACTCATCCTAAACCTCTATTTACCACTATGACCTCCCTAATCCCTTTCTAGAGACTCCTCCCTCCTCAATCTCTCCTTTTACCCATCCCAAGCCTCATCGTACTACTATGATCTCCCAAATAACACTTTCTAGACTCTTCCCTCTTCTATCCCTCCATTATCTATTCAACCCATCTAAAAGACTTGCATGTCCACTGCTCAAATTAACTAATATTTCCCTATACTAATCAACCACTAATCCTTTTTGGGTTCTAGAGTAGCGTGCTACTCACCTAAAAAAGCTCTGATGCCTCGTCAAGGGTAGTAAGCGCTATATAAATACAATTACAATAAAAAGAATGCAGTGTGTTAACACAATGCAACAGACTCAGAAAAATAAACAATCAATGATACTGCACATACAACAAGTTATAGGTCAGTGAGTGACTAATTCTAGATGGTTTTCAGTTGCCATGTGCGTCAACGGCGTTTTGACCCTAACTGAGTAATCATCAGTCATCATCAGGACAGTAGGAGTTTTTGAGAAGCAGCGAGCCATGTATGAATGCGGTCAGTCAGCAAAAATTCAGCATTCGTAAGAAATCATGTATATAGAGGAGGATCAACCTGAGAAGGTGCAATATGGGCGGCAGTCATAAGGAACTCAAGAATAGCTATCTCTTCCCCATCAGGATGGCGACTCATGCAGTTCTCTTGATCGTGTTTCAGGAGTTGCAGTCACGGCATACTTGTTGCAGCTTTCTAGCGGCTTCATTTACAGCCTATGTCTTGAATTCCTTGTAACAAAATATTTACAATCATTTACTCAAGTTGAGCTAATTTGTACCATTTAAAAAGGCCTTTTAATGATAAAGAAAGCCTTCAATAAGTAGAGGCATTTAACTCAAAGCAGAATCTTGGGGGACCTGCTGGCTGCATAAACGTGAGCTCTGTCCCAATGCCGGAATTTATACTGGTGTATCAGCCCGCACTCCCCTTCCATGAGGACGCTGGAGTGAAACTGTTGGTGCTGCACTAGGGACGCTTCTACTGGCCTGCTCCTGTGTGGTTCAGAGGTGAGCGTGGTGCATCCAGGCGACTGTGGCATGCAGGATGATGCAGAGCCGCCACTGTGAGTGGCCATGAGGGGACGGTTGCGACTCCTCCCCCGATCAGCAAACGATTGTACGGCCCTGGGAAAACGGAAGCGGACGTCGAGCCCTGTGGTGGGACCGTGGAAGTTGCCAAACTAGGTGAGCGCCAGCAGGCTCTCTCTGTTGCGACTACCCCACAGCTGACCCGGAACGACGCCAGCACCAACATAAGACTGCGGCTCAATCAGGCTTTGAAGGTGGGTCGAGCGAGGGAAGCATGGGCATGTGCGGAGTCTCCTGAGGGCCGAGGATGCCCAAGCGAGGGAGAGGCAGAGGAAACCAAGGTGTTCTGATGGTGGCCTTGAGACCAGACTCAGAGGTGCCCCCCCACACGCAATAACAGGCCTCCTGTGCCCAGATGAGTGCAGCTGTCTTGTGGACTGGAAAAGGGAATCCACAGCTCTATAGACTATGGGGCAGTACAAGCAGAATGTTATCAGGTATCCAGACATGCCAGTTGGGGCCTAAAAATATATAATTACCCCACTGACCCCCGCTCCCGGTGTGCTGTGGGACAGATTCAGATAGCAGGTGACCTCATGCGAAAGTGAGGGCCAGCTTGCAGGCTTGCTGCATCAGCAAAACTCCTGACAGGAGCTGGGGCCCCCACCACCCTCCATACAAACTCCATTTCTAGGTGAGAGACTGCCTCTCACCGCTGGTTGACTAATCTAAAGGATGTCCTTTGGCTCATCATGGTCAAGCCAAAGGCCGGCAAGATGGGGAATGGAGTGACACTGATCCAGCGACCACCAGCCGACCAGGTCCCAACAGCCCAGTCGACCACTATGGAATGGCTGCTCCAAGATCATATAAAGAAGTTCATGGAACTCCTAGCCGCTGTGAGTAACTTCTAAACTTCCTTAGAACCCAAATTGGATACCCTGATGATGGATATGGGGTTTCTCATGGAAGACCACAAAAAAGTCTGAAGGAGAGGGTGAGCAATATGGAATTGACATTGGCATCTCTGCGCCCCTCCGTGGCGACAATCCAGACACAGCTGGAGGAGCTCCAAAGAGAGGTTGTTGTGCTGCGCTCCAGGGTGGATGATGCGGAGGGCTGCTCTAGTCTAAATACATTCTGGTAGTGGGACTACCGGAGAGAGTAGAGGGCCCGAGCATGGACCTATATTTAGAGACGTGGTTGACGGAGCAAGTCTTGGGTGGCAAGCCTTAGACCTTTTCGGTGAAGCAGGCCCATAGGGTAACTGGCAGGCCACCCCCACGGCCAGCAGTGGTGTGGCTTTTCAATTTTAGGGACAGAGACAACATTTTGCAAATAGCCAGAACCAAGGGCACGTGGACAGTGGAAAACAGCAATGTCATGATTTTCCTGGATTACACGGTGGAAGTTAGGACACAGCGAGAGTCATTCCACATCGTGAAACAATGACATCGCCTTCTGGAAATTAAATATGCACTGCTGTACCCAGCGAAATTGAAAATTCTTGATGGTGACAAAACATTATTCTTTTCTACACTGAAGGAGGCGTTGGCTTGGCTGGAAACGAAATGAGAGATGGCACCCCTCTCTCCCACGGATGCTGGAGAGGGGTGGAAAGTCCTTAAATGCAGCCGTTGTTCCCAGAGAAAAATCGACAGTAAACCCACAAGGGCTCTAGCTGCCATTGGAAGGGTCCACATACTGGCTGAAATCGAAAAGTCTGTAGCATCAGGAACAGGGACACGGTGGCATTGCATGACCCAAATGGCATGGAGAAGATCCCGGAGGAGATGAGAGGTGGGCCGCCCATCACTCCAAAGACAGCGAACCTACTGATGTGCTCATAATATATGAATATCCTTTCTGCCCTGGTTCATGCTTGATAATGTGTTAATTGACTGCGACAAGGTGGGAAAGATGCATGGTCCGGTCGGAAGGGGAGGGATTGCCAGTTATGTGGAAAGCGGGTTGGGCAACTAATGTATGTACATCATGGACCATTTGGACCCGCTCAATTTTCAAAATGAATATCAATTGTTTGCCAGTTCATTATGGGCACTGGGTGGCCATGATCAGCAGAGTACATGGCCTAGGGAATGGGATTGTGTGTTCAATAGTTGCAGTACCTCTCTCAGCCGCAGAGAATACATTGCCACACCTGCCACACACATGATAATGCCTACAATAGCTACATTGGGACACACGAATATCATATATTGACTTGTAATGTGAGGGGCATTGGCACTTATATGAAATGACACAGGATCCATGCATACCTGAAACACCGTCGAGTACACGTTACATGCCTTCAGGAGACACACTTAACAGCGGGGAACTGAAGAAGATACACAAGAGGTGGTGGGGGCATGATATACAGCACCACATACTGAGGATACGCCAGGGGAGTACTGATACGGGTGGCCCCGGGAGTCCCATATGCTGTGGTACGTTATTTTGGAATATGCACTGGATGGGGAGCCCGTAATGCTGGTGGCACTATACACACTGAATGTGGGACACTCTCTGTTTTTTACCTCCATAACACCAGCGCTCTTACACTGTACACTAGCGTTATGGTGTGGGGACTTTAATTATGTCCCAGATTTGGACTGGGATCGATCGATTCCACCCATCTCGGTGGCTCAGGCGCACACTACTACCAAATATTTCCAACAATGGGCGCAGAACTTACTGGTGGTGGACACCCTTGAGTACTCCCACTACTCTGCGGTACATGCACTGCACACAAGAAAGATATTGCAGTACGGCTATGATACATAAATGCATACACACTTTGTATAGCTCACTAATCACCCGAGAGGGTATCCAGGTGCTTGGGAAGGTATGTAGGTGTGTGGTCCTCATGGTGCTTATACTAAGAGCAAGGTTTTCAGCTTCTTGCGGAACTCATGAAGTGAGGAAGAGGCCCTGATGTGTTGAGGGTGGTCATTCCTTGTCTTGGGTGTGATGTAGGAGAATTTGTGACCTCCAAGTTTTGCTTTTGCGGATGCGGGGAGTGTGTGCAAGTGAGAGTGAGGCAGAGCGTAGGTGTCTGATAGGTTAGTGAAATTGTATGCAGCTGTTCAGATATTCTCATCTTGTGGTATGTAGGGATTTGTATGTGTGTGTGAGAAGTTTGAATTGGCTGCACTTGTGAATTGGAAGCCAGTGAAGCTTCCTGAGGTACGGTGTAATGTGGGTGCGGTGTGGCAGGTGGAGTATGAGTCTTGCTGCGATGTTCTGGATGGTCTGGAGTCTGTGGAGGATGTGTTTGGAGAGTCTGGCATTGAGACTGTTGCCGTAGTCCAGCCTGCTGGTGATGGTGATTTTGTTTCCAGTTCCTTTCTGGTCGAGGAAATGAATACAGTAAAGCTGTTGCTTTTTTCCTACAACCTGACTACATTGTAATGAATGCACTTCAGAACAAGACATTTGTTTTCTTTAAATAATTTCACTGCAGCTTTCTGCTCAGACAGCATACTGGACTTTATGCATCCACATCTTCAACAATGCTCTGTATCACTAAAGAACAACAGTTACAAAGTAGAGATGAGACAGGTGGCAAAAGATTGTTGGCCTCTTTAGATTTCCCTTAGCCCTCTGAGTGGTACACCTACCCTGTGGATTTGTAGCAAAGTGTAAACAGATAGAGGTCTCACCAACCTCGCTGTGGTCATAGTTTATTAGGAAGGACTTCATTGGAGACTTGGCAGAAACTCTGCAGGTTTCATTTGGATATGTGGGTTCCTCTACGCTGATCTGAAAAGTCAAAAAAACCACAATTATGTTTATTTATATATTTTAGTTTGACACTAACCTAGACCAAAAAAGATGCCAGTAATAATTCGTTAAACGTTAGCAGAGGTGAGTATCAGAAATGTAAACAAATAACAAATAGTTGATAGTTAATAAAGTACTAACAAGAGTCTGCATTTGATTTCTGCCGCTCTTCTAGAAATATAACCCATCAAACGCCCTCACACCTTTCTCTAGGTTAGCAATGGGGAGAGCACCCTATGTGGAGTAGTCAGAGTTATGGGCAGGGCACTGAACCCAAAATATCCTCCCCAAAGCGACAAAAACTGGGTTTATTTACATACTGTTTCCTTCAAGTGATGTGAGAATTATCTTTGTGAACTCCCTCACCTGCCACAGTGTAAGAAGTTATACCTGCATGAGGGAGTGAGAAGAATGATACGTGGACTGTGCATGTGACAAGGCATAGTACTAGGTTCTGAAATAATATTCAAATAATACCTGGCATGCACTTTATTCTTTTGTGAAGTAAGTCACATTCGACCCCACAGTGCCTTCTGAAATGTTCTGCTAGACTGGTCTCTCCTCCTCTGGATTATGTACCTGTATCTGTGGGGAATCTCTTGCACCGGGTTCAGATAGCACTTCAAGTCCAGCACAACCCTTCAGTAATCGTCACCATGGCCCACAGTTGCTATGTGACGGTCACCCATTTATCTTTCCCCAGTACCTCTATGAGTCAAAATGTTGGACACACCATTTAAGACTGTACTGCTACATGGATGTGACTAAGATGTAAAATATAGTGACGCTACTTGAATGCAAGTTATTAAAAATAATTAAAATATGAACCTACGAAGCCAGCACCGTTCATGGTACCAATAGCATTGTGTCTATGCAACATGTCTAAATTTTTTGGAGATGCTTGGGAAACATTAAAAAAATATTTTTGGGTACCCGTTCTTTAACTGCATCTGGTTTACTTCAAATTTCTCAGAAGAATGAAAGATCAATTTGACTTCATTGTAGACATTCACTAGCGAAGTCAGGAGGTTCCACAAGTTCAAAACCACCTGCAGTTTCTATGTCAAGGTTTGCATTAGTGATTAGAGACATAAGTGTGAAGCTTTTAAACATTTCAAATTCCTGATCTTAGAAAGGAATTCTAGAATGAAGTCAAAAAAGTTTGGATAACGTTAAAATGTATCGCTGTATATCGATGTTTTTTTTAAGAATGTATAATATTAATTCCATCAAAACAATAGCTATTCGCCTGTCCATACACTTAGGTTTTTAGTAGATGCCCCTGTGTAAATTGTTAAAATCCTTAAGTTTCCCATGTTCTCCATGCCATTATGTCTGGACTTATTCATATTCAGTTGCACTGTAGCAACATTCTAGAATCTTCTCGATTAAAAACCCTTCAGTTTCCAATGTTCTCTACGCCATTGCTTCTTGTCTTATACAGATTAGGTTACACCGCAGCAACATTCTAGAATTCTCTGCCATTAAAAACCCTTTCAGTTTATAATGTTCTCCACGCTTTTGGTTCTAGACTTATCCAGAGTCGGTTACACCGCAGCAACGTTCTAGAATCCTCTGCGAGGATTTAACAGTTGACCCCCTCCCCCTACTACAGCGGCCACGAGTAATGCGCCACAAGATGTAAGTGCGCTGCTGCCACTTGGACAAGGGCTCTTAGCGCCGTTCATGTGCTATTGTGTGGCTATTGTATGACACTTGGCCGTCTTTCAGGGCAAGCCTCGCCTCTGCGTTCTCAGTAAGGGACAAACAAGCCTGGCCGACTCTTCCACGCCCGAGAATGTACAATCGCGGCTTAGGATCCGCGACGCCATGCGAGACTCACTTCAGGGACAGAGAGGGCGCAGGGGTCTTTGGCGGGGGCACACAAATGAAGGTTCCTCCGAGAGAGAGCCGGCGATGTACGCCTTTAATTGGCTTTGTCCCTGCAAGTGAGAAATGTGCCGGCGGTGCCACCAGACCACAATCGGACCTGTCAGACGCGACGTCTCGTCTATTAAAATACGCCAAACCCTCTTTTGTAGCAAAATGAACTCCTGAAACTTTCCACAAATGTCCCTTTTTTCCCAGAGACTGTGATGAAAAGTACTTTATGCCTTCGCACCGTGTGGACCACCGTGAGAGTTGTCCAGGCTCGCTTCGGCTGCAGCGCCAGCTTTCTTCAACTAGGGAAAGGACAGAAAAACGAAATAAATGGCATTATATAGAGGATAATGTATGGATTCTTGTGCAGCGCAACCCAGCATTTTGCTCCACGGGGTCCAGCCTTATAGACTGGGAGCCTAAAAAATGTGCCTGAGGTTGGATAATGGCAGAAAAGGCATATATTGTCTCTTTTATCACATGGCATTAATTAAAGATTCATACGATGCACACTCAGTCTACGTTTCAAGATGCAACACAAAGTGCATGGTGTCTATAGCAGGCATAGCTGTGTTGACAGCGCTTTGCCTAAGCCCTTGGCTCCAAAGGATACGGCCCTGTGTAACTACAAATAAAACAAGCATTGGGAACGACAATAGCTTTCCCAATGAGTTTTAGCCAGCGTGGCTGCTGTTCAGTATGGCTAAAAGCTTGTGCTGCAGAGGATAGTGACGAGTGGACTGGCATAGAGTGGAGTGGTGTAGAGTGGAGTAGAGTGACGTAGAGAGCAGAGTGTTTTGGAGTGGAGTGGCATAGAGTGGAGTGTCGTGGAGTGTTGTAGAGTGACATAGAGTGGTGTAGAGTGGAGTGTCGTAGAGAGAAGTGCCGTGGAGTGGAGTGTCATGGATTAGGGTGAAGGGTCGTGGATTAGAGAGGAATGTCGTAGAGTAGAGTGGAGTGGTGTAGAATGCAGTGATGTAGAGGGGCATAGAGTGGAGGGGAGTAGAGTGGAGTAGAAGGGCATAGAGCAGTGGTCTTCAAACTTTTTGATGTCGAGACCCCCTTGTCAAACCTTTTTAGGCATAAGGACCCCTTCTGACAAAATTTTCTAGAAACTGGTTCTCCTCATCATCAACATCTATCGACAACCATAAATGCCCCTGTTAGACCTGACATCTTTTGGCATGTTTCCCCTGTTTTTTTCCTTTCTGACCTAGTTTTGGCTCTGTTTTTGCTGGTTCAGTGTCTCTGCACACTTTCTCACTGCTTTTCAGTGATAAAGTATAAGTGCTCCTATTGTAAATTATATTATGTATTGGTGTTTCCATGATTGGCATGTTTGACTTACTAGTAAGTCCCTACTAAAGTGCACCGAGGGTGCCAGGGCCTGTAAATCAAATGCTGCTGGTGGGATTGCAGTACTGATTGTGCCACTCACCCATGCAGCCCTGAAAAGGGTTATCAGACCTGCCACTGCAGTGTCTGCGCGGTTTGTAACTGCCATGTCGACCTGGCAAGTGCACACACTTGCCAAGCCCTAATCTTCACTTTTCTTACATGTAAGTCACTCCTAAGTTAGGCCCAAGGTACCCCTGTGGGCAGGGTGCCGTGTATATTAAAGGTAGGACATGTACTGGTGTGTGTGAGACATGTCCTGGTAGTGAATTACAGTGTGTTTCGTTTTTCACTATGGAAAGGCTATCTGTCCCATAGGATAGAATGGGAGTTTACTTATAACATCCTATAAGCATATCTTCCCATTGGGACAAGATAGAGAAATGGGGTTTAGCATGCCTGAACTCAGAATATAAAAATGCATCTTTTAGTAAAGATGATTTTTATAGTTCTGTGTTTGAAAATACCACTTTTAGAAAGTAGGTATTTTCTTGCTTAGCCATCCTGTGTGCCTCTGCTGGGTTTGTGGATTGACTGTCTGGCTTTGGAGTGACAGGGGCTGGGGATGTGCATTCTCATCAGACAGCCACTGGGGGGTCAAGGTGTGTCCTGCCTTTCCTGGATGAGTCAGGGCTGGGCTGAATAGACCTGGGCTGTATTTATAGTAGTGGGAGGAGATTTCCTTGCACCTGAATGGGCCTGGTCTGCCTTGGACAATGCTGTCTCCACCTCCTGCCAGGAAGCTGGGCCAGAAAAGATGGAACTGGTTTGGGCTGGGCACAGGCACTCTCTGCCCAAAAGTACAAAGAGAAACTGAGTAAAAATATTGGGGTCCAGACCCTAGAACTTTAGAACTCGCTGGAATCAAGGAACCTGCCAAGAAGAAGAGCTGGAAGAACTGCCAAGAGGAGTACTGCATCTTTGCTGTGTTGTTGCGTTGTTGGTTTGGCCTGCAGTTGCTGCTTCTGCCTTGGGCAGTGAAAGGACTGGACTGAACTTTCTTTACTTGTTGCCTCCTGTTCTGAAGTCTCAGGGACCGCTAAGACTTCACTGACCTCTGAGTACCGCCTCTGAAACCGTGGTTTCAGTTGCCACAGAGGGGGAAAGCAACCGACTCCATCCCTGACTCTGCTGCTGGCTCCGTGCCCAGAAGGCACCGCTGCATCTCGAACCGCAACCCTTGTCTCACTGATGACAGCCGCCAAGCTGCTGCTTGCACCGTGACCTGTGGGCACCGCACTCCGCACCGCCTCGCTTCACTTCGCCGCCCTGGTCTCACCGATGCCGTCACTGACTTCGACAACCGTGACCACACCGTGGGTTGGGGGCACTGCTCGTAAGTCTTGCGACACACTGCCCTGTCCCACACCGTAGTCCGGACCGACCGACGCCAGCTCCCCGCAAAGTACATATTTTTAAGTACTGTATGTTGGATTTTTATCGTTTTAGTCTTGTTTTGAATATATAAAGTATTGGATATTTTTCTAAACTGGTGTGGTGTCCTTTTGTAGTGTCTTCAGTGTATTGCTGTTAGTTATGTGCAAATCCTTTACACACTGCCTCTGAAATAAGCCTGACTGCTCGTGCCAAGCTACCAAGGGGGTGAGCAGGGGTTATTTCAGTAGTGTATCCTTCTTACCCTGACTAGAAGGAAGGGTCCCTACTTGGACAAAGGTGAAAACCATTGCCAACTAGAGACCCCCATTTCTAACAGCCCCCAATTACCACAGCAAATCATTTTTACGGTGGGGAAATGATATTAAATTAGCAAACCAAAGGTCATTGAGCGTAGGGGTGTAGCCAAAGGTGTAGCTAAAAACAAAGGGCCTCATTTATGAGGAATTGGTGTAGGGCAGCGCTGCAAGTCTTCTTGCGGCGCTGCCCTATGCCAATGTGAAAGGGCAGGAATGCACTGTAATTAGGAAATACGGTGCATTCCAGGCCTTTTCCTTCACAAATTGCTACCTAGCACCAACGTAGGCAGAATTGTTTTTGTACGGGAAGAGGCACCTTCCTTCACCAAAACAATCCTGAGGGGCGTTTTCCTATTTCTATGAGAGCTGCAGAATGCAGCACACATGGAAAGAGGGAAAAACGAGGAGAAATGTTTTAATTTCTCCTGGAGAGGCGTCAATTTTTGGAGCTGCCCCAGGTTTACGTGATTTTGTAAATATGGGGCAGCATCAAAATCCATGGGCTTTGCATGGGAACCCCACGCAAAGCCCATGGAACACCTCCTTGACGCAGAGTAAGGCAACGCAGTGACTTGCGCTGCTATGTCTTACTCCATATCTATGAGGCAATGCAAAGCCATGCAGGGTGACTTTGCACTGCTTCATAGGTATGGTTGAGATGCTTGCGCCACCGGAGCATCAAAAAAAGTGATGCTTTGGCGATGCACGCCTCTCATAAATAAGCCCAAAATATTCTGTACGTTTTTAGGTCTTTCACCTTTAGGTATCTACATATAAAATAATGGGCAGCGTAAATGAAAAATAAATTTTAAAAAGTTATTGCTCAGTGGGAAATGCACTGTAGTACATTATGAAACCTCTAATAGTTAATGCACTGCAGAGGTCTGTGTGTAACCAGAGAACCACAGAATTAAAACTTGATTGGTGCAGTGGAGAATAGTGATGTGTATTTTTAGTGCTACGAAGTCACAGCCTGTGACGGAAAGCACTGTGAATATGTAAGTCAATTTTTTATACTTGCATTACACACACGGTAAGGTATGCTGCAAAACGTGCGCATAGTTTTACAATAAAATGGTGCTTTCGAAATGTAGGTTTTAATAATACCAGAGCGTATGTAATGCAGTTTTTTTTTTTACGTAACTGTCCCTTCAACACCTCTTTAGGGGCACTAAGGGCTGTGTAAATGCAGTTAAAATTAAAAGCAAGAACTTCCCAGCCCAGTAGTTAACTCTTTGCACTTCCACTAAAAAAAACACGCATCTTTGCCTTCACAAAGAGCCAGAACTGCCCCCAAGAATCCTTTACACTTTCAGATTACCAGATAAGGCGCATTTGCCTTTCATTCAAGCAAGCAGCTGATAACGATCTTAATTAGCCATCCCAGGACGGCTGTATTTTTACAGGGACAAGTGAAGCTGGGGAATCTGCGACCCCCTTCCTAGGACTCCACGACCCCCCTGGGGGTCGCGCACCACAGTTTGAAGACCTCTGGCATAGAGTGTTGCGGCATAGAGTGGAGTAGAGTGTCGTGCAGGAGTGTAGAGTGGAGTAGAGTGTTACAGAGTGTCGTAGATTGGAGTTGCATAGAGTGTCGTAGAGAGTCGTGGAGTGTCTTAGAATAAACTGTCGTAAAGTGGAGTAGAGTGTCATAGAGTGTCAGAGTGTCGTAGAGTGTCAGAGTGTTGTGGAGGGTTGTAGAGTGGCATAGCGTGTCATAGAGTAGAGTGGAGTGTCGTGTTGTGTCGTAGAGGGACATAGAGTGGAGGGACAGAGAGTGGAAGCACATAGAGTGGAGGGGCATGGAGTGGAGTAGAGTGTCGTAGAGTGGAGTGTCGCAGAGTGGAGTGGCGTAGCATAGAGTGGAGTAAAGTCACACAGAGTGGAGTGGCATAGAGTGGAGTGTCGTAGAGTGGCATGTCATAAAGAGAGGCCTAGAGTGAAGTGGCGTTGAGTGTCATAGAGTGGAGGGATGTGGAGTAGAAGGTCATAGAGTGGAGTAGCATAGAGTGGAGTAGAGTGTCGTAATTGGAATGGATTAGAGTGTCATAGAGTGGAGTGTCATCGAGTGGAGTGGAGCATCTTGGAGTGGTGTGGCATAGAGTGGAGCAGAGTGGCCTAGAGTGAAGTAGCGCAGAGTGGCATAGATTGGACTAGAGTGGAGTGACATAGAGTGGAGGAGAGCGGAGTAGAGTATTGCAAAGTGGAGTGTCGTAGAGTGTTGTAGAGTAGAGTGGCATAGAGTGGAGAAGAGTGATGTAGAGTTGAGTGACAGAGTGTGTGCAGTGTTGTAGAGTGGTTTGAAGTGGCGTAGAGTGGAGAGGGGAGTAGGATTTCATAGTTGTCGGTCAGTGTCTTGTTGTACAGTGGAGTAGAGTGTCGCAGAGTGGAGTATGCGTGGTGTGATAATGCATTGCCATTACAGACAACACATTTTCAATTGAAATGGCTCTTACATTAGCACAGACATACAGTTTTACTGATAAAACTATACAGCCACAAACAATAATGTGTGGAAATGGCATCAACAAGTGTACTGATTTGTTTTGATAGTATTAAAATATTTGTGTCCAGCACACTTCAGAATTACAAAAATTTGCTTCATTTGTGCATTCCAAATTCTGATATATTCGGAAATATTTGCACAGTTCATTTACAAACATTTAAACTTTGTTGTGTGTTAGAAAAAACAACAGCCTACAGCCTTCCAACTCACACGGGTAGCCAGCAGAATTGTCACATAAATCCCCTCACTTTGAACTCAGAGAAAGAATAGTAACCACCAGTTTCCCCCACAAGACAGAGCCTGACATTTGACCTCTGTCTTTGAATGCACAGAAAATGTGCCCTGAACAAAATTTAAAGGCCTGTTTACAGAAAGCGAGCAGTTGTGGACGCTTTCATGGAAGAATACAAGGAGCCCAGGTGAATAGTCTATGCTTTATGGGATGGACTAATTCAAGCTGGATACCCTAAAATATATAATGGAGGCAAATAGAGAGCAAGCAAATGCGACTTACAAACCACAAAGGCAATGATGAGCAATGCATGGAATGCATTCACAGGGAAGCTTTCAGAATATCCTCAAGAAATCATTAGCAAACCAGCTGTCTGGTAGGCTATGACCTAAAATGATCAATCAATACGTCTTCTTGTACTCCTAGCATGCAGCAGCACGAGTCATCATCTAAATGCACATGGCTTGCATAACAGGCTTATGTCATAACCCTACTAACTGAAGGCTTGTCAGACCATATTTCCTTCTGCCCCCTACTATTTGACCTTCCAAAGTAAATCCTGCTAATCTCTTTATTATAATAACTGCAACACGTACAACTAACACAACAAACGAACCCAGGGCTCAATGGAGTAGCATTCCACCCATCTGTAAATTGTTGCAACACACCATGTTATGGGTAGTAAACACTACATAAACCTACAATACAGAGGTTACTACGTTTCTGACAAATCTTTAGCACTAGGAAAAGACTACAGCTCATAAAATGTGAAACTCGCACTGATTTTGATTTTGTGCCTGTTCTTCCTACATCACTAGGATCACCCTACATGTTTCCCCTATGTGCTCCAATACTTGTATCTAGCACTGCCCATGCAAAGTGCTGCAGGCTGATGACACGCAGACCTTTGCACAAGTAAATGTGATGATGGGAAGGTCTTGATTAATCAAAAGAGACGATGGGCAAAGAAAGGATGACACTACATTCATCGACTTGTTCTCCCACTTCTGCGGCTGGCTGAACTACAGCTGACTAATATGGCCAGGATAGCTGGCCTCATAAAACTAAGAACTGTAAGCACCCCCGTCAAAAAATGATTCACCTCAAGATCTTGCTTTACGCAAAGCTCATAAGGACAAGCAATTTGTTCTTCATCACTTTCTCCCGCTCAGGGATGATGTTGTATTATGGTTTGTGCATACATTAGACGAGGTGAACCAATCTCGTCTAATGTATCCTAAGGCTTGCTTAGGTGATATTTAATTGGCATACAATAAAACATGCCATTTCAGAACAGTGCATTCTGATTGTCCAACTGAGCTAGCCAATTTCTACCCACCAAATCCCATGCGCTTGGGCCCTCTTCCAATTAATACGGGCTATAAAGGGTGAAGTGCAATGAAGGACGCTGACACTCTGATTTCAGTATACAGAGCAGAGGGTCAACTATGGCTTTGATTATAAAAGTGTTCCCTCACCCATCTACTTTTATAAACCACTTCCATACTTTTCAAGACCAGAAGGAGTTACCAGGTCCTAGAAATATCTTTGAATAAAGATACATTACAATCATAATGAATTAATTAATTTGCCACTTCATGAGCGTGAACAGCTACTTCCATGAAAGTGTCCTGGCGCTACAAGGGTAACCTAAGACCACCAGCTACCACACAAACAGACCCTATTTATGGATGAGAATAAATACACTAGTACAAGAAGACGGCGGAAACTGTGTAAACAGAGATTGGCCTCCACAATCATGACTACTGTGTGAAGAAATGAGGTAAAATTAATTTTATATCATGAGTAGGCTTTCCTGTTTTCAGTTTCTATTTTTGGTAAATTCTGGTGGTGTTTTTTCAGTGTTTTCCAGTGATTTCAGTACCTCAAAAAAACAGTGCTTTTCAGTGGTTACTCGTTTTCGCGCCGTAAAAAACAACTGAAACAGTGTTTTACCGGTGTTTATGGAACGCTTTGCTTTTATTATTGCTTGTTTCTGGAAGACATTTTGTGCAACCATCTATGCTACACCTAGTCAAGGAATCCCTCAACAGAGGCCCTACAGAAGGTGCTTAACTACCAATTCTAAGGGTAAAAGCATTGGTCTGATGCCTACTGCGCTGCAGCACGTTCCTCCCACAGACACATATAAATAAATGACTGCCACAAAGGTGCTCGTGAAGAGGTGGATGTGGTGTGAGTTTCGAAACTTGACTCTGGTCGCGTACAACCGGGGCTGTAGATGGCTTCTCAGTCCAGCCCCATTCTGAGATACCTCTCAGTCTATGTGGTGTCAGCGACAGGCATCTCTTGTTGTGAGTGCAGTGTCCATAATTTGCACCTCTTTTGCTCTGGGCGGTGTCTGTAAGAAGCGCCTCTCCTTGCAATGCTATCAGAGAGAGGCACCTCGCATTGACTGCGCCGGAGAGACACTGTCCTAGCTGTATTTGTGTAATTGTGGGATGGTGGTGGTATGCATCTGAGTAAGGATGGTGTGCAAGCTGGATGTGGCATTGAAAAGGGGAGTAAGTTTAGGGAGGTGGTGTAGGAGTAGGTGTGTGCATGGATGAAAATGTGAGAACGCTGTAGGTTAGTGTGTGTGTGGAGTTGGATGTGGGAGTGTGGGGAGCTTGTGTGTGTGTGTGTGGCTGTCCATGTGGGAATGTGGGAACGCTGTAGGTGTTAGTGGGCATGTAGTGCTGGATGTAGGAGTGTGGGGAGATGGCGTGGGTGCGATTGTGGTGGTCTGTGTTGGAGTGCGGGAATGCTGCGGGTATGAGGGTAGGTGGGGTGGTGGTGTGGTAGTTTGGTGCAAGTGCTGGTTGGTATGAATGCCGCTGTCATTTCTACTGTCAACAGTTTCCCTGCATACCCGGGCCAACAAGCTATCGGTCTGCAATCTGAGGATGCGCTGGTTAATTTCGTGCTGGTTCTTTGTCCATTTTTGTATTTTTATTTTTAAAGAAACATCCTCAGCCTGCTGTCCCCTCCCTCGGCCTCCGTTTCCTGAGCTCAGAAGCAGTTGAGGCCTGAGATACGGATCGCGCAGACGGGTCGAGGTGTGAGCGGCTTGTGTTGGCGTTTCCTCTTTGCTTCACCACCCCAGACCCTGGCGCCACCTGCAAATAAAATATCAAAAGTGGTGTCGTTTGTAATGGGGGCACTTTTCAGCCGGCCTTTGTCTTGTGATGGGACAGGGTGCGGGGTGGGGGTGTTTGCATGTCTTATCAAACGTCTCTGACTGAGTGGCAAGGCCCTCCGCATTAAAGGGCCAGAGGCTCCCAGCTATCTCAGGGACTTGCTAGAAATCACCCGGCCACCCAATCTCCCAGATAAACGCCAAGTCCTCTTTGTAAACACAGCAACCATTAATGTTATGTAGTACCTGCTGCAACAGTGTGCGTGCGTGCGGCCGTGCTTCCATAGTACGTCAGAGTGCAGAAACGGTAGTGTGTGTTACCCGTGTGGGGTAAGGGACTTACGTGTGGGGAAAGGTATTACATGTGTGTGGGGAGAGATGTCTTGTGTGGTTAGAGAGACTGGCTACATGTGCGTTGGTCGCCTGTGCGTGTGCTGTGCGCTGGGGCGAGGCAGGGGTATTTGAAGCATGTACCATGGTGGCAGCAGCAGGCAGGACCGGTGCAGGCCACTCCGCACACCGAGTGAAACATGTACAGAAGCTGGTGACTACACACACGGTAGGCAGACATACACGTGAACAAACACTGTGTCCTTCACGCACATACAAGCGCGCACTACGCACAGAAGAAAAGCACACACCAGGCACACACACAAACAAAAAACATACCCTTCACACACAAAAGAGGCGCGTACGCCCCATGCACGGAATATAAACACACACCAGGCAGAGATACACTTGAAGATGCACCATCCCATCATACACATAACACATGCACATCATACACGGAGGACCAGCAGACAATATACAAACATACACAGTACCCCCACACTTAAACAAACGCACACACCCCACTCGCCTATGGTAAGCACATGGCATGCAACCATACGCCTACGCAAAACATCGTCTCCGACACACCTACTCACACTTAGATCACACACACGGAAGATAAGTACACACACAAACTGGAAATATATACAAACACCAGTAACCCCTGCATAAACCACGGGCACGGAATATAAGCACGCACTATGCACGGGCAACAACTCCATAATTTTTCACACACCCACACAAGAAAAATAATCAACAAGCATGTAACACAAACACATGTACCCACCACAGATAAGCGTACAGAATGCAGACATATGCACACACACCACGACCACCCTGGAGCACTCATAAAAACACTACACAGCAGACAGACACATAAACTCACGAAACGGACAGTAGGAATATTCACCATGAACACCCTCTCACATACAGGGGACGCACAAACACCCACCCACACTCTCCGAAGACATACAAATGGACATACAAACACCATTACTCAGTGGTATCTTGACTTTATATAAGCCGTCTCGGGAGCCACGCTGATCTAAAAGTGATAAGATAATCGGTTCAAATATTTATAAAGATATCTTACCCTTGCCCGGAAGAGAGTATTTTAAAATCCAATCCGTAGGGCATTAGGACGTAAATACAGCATGCAAGTGAAAGGCGCATATCTTCTTGCTACTGTAATTTTACTATTTATGTCTGTTAGTGGCTGTCCGCATTATTTTTACGCCACATTTTACACAAAGACATCGGAGAATCTTTGAAAATCAGCATTAGTTTAACATTTGCATTAGTCGACATCTTATAATTCTTGGTTATTTGGTATCGTGTGTTGGAGATATTGTGCCCCAACGTCACTACAAAGCAAACCCAACGCCAACTTCCGAAGTGAGGTTTGTCATTATTTTCTCCCATTTGAACATTTTTGTTTTCGACAAAGGACCTGAAAAGTATCTTAAAACGTGTGCAGGAGGCACCCTTTTCCATTAAAATATATTTCTATTATTTGATTTTCATGGTACAAAGCGCATCAATACTCTTAATGTACACACAATGACGTTCCAGAAGAGAGATGGGAAACTGAAATAAGTATAGATTCTACAGGGTTAGGCCCGTCATTGTTTTGCTGTTGTCTTGTACCCAGACGTGCCAAAACCGCAAGCAACAAAGACTGTTTCTGCGCTCAGCCCCGCCCCCAGGGGCTCTGAGAAGGGGCGAAAGAACAACAAAGCCTCGTTAAGTAAATGGTCTTTTTAAAGACCTGTGAAGTACTCGGGTGCGGCCGCAGTAAGACAGACGGCAGACCACAACAGCTCCTTTCCCCCCACGTCAACTATGAAAACCAGTGACACTCGGTTTAAACCGGGTCGGCTGATTTTCATCCAGTAGGGTACTGTCGGGTACAGTCGGTTTTAACCGATTTCCGGACAGCCTAATCATGAGCAACAAGAATCCATGAAGTATGCCCTCTAAATAATTAGAGCCTCATTTATGTTTTTTTTTGTCGTAGGGCAGCGCAGCAGGCTTTGCTGCTGCGCTGCCCTATGGCAAAAGAAAAGTGCAGGAATGCGCCGTATATAGTAGCTATGGTGCATTCCTGTCCTTTCCCCCTGCGCCGGCGCACAATGGACTGCCGTGCAACAACACAGGCACTTTGGACCAGGGTGCCTGCATTGCGGGGATGATTATTTTTGTGCAGGAAGGGAAACCTTCCTGCACAGAAACAATCACAAGAGGCGTTTTCCTCTTTCTATGTGTGCTGCAGAATTTTTTTGGGAGGCTGTGTCATGTAAGCATCCATTCAAGAACCAGGGAAGCTGAGTGAGCGTCAGTACATCACTGTACTCTCCATGAATGCCCTTTATAGGAGTGAGGTACTCTGTGTGTGCATGGGATACTGGGTGCAGAAAGATTTGGTTGATTAATGAAGATGCCAAAGCCTAACCTGTTAATTTGCCAGGACTTTGATCCTACAAACCATCTCCAGCCACACGACTATACCACCCTCGCTGGGTAAGGACTCTCCTTTCAGAAATCCAGAAAGATTTGGATTATTCATTAGGCAAAATAGGTCTCAAGGCAAATGTCATATCTCAAAATGTCTTCCATGCAAGAAGAATGCTACTTCTGGGGTCCTAGGAATTTTTGGAGTTTTCTGAGTGGTTTTGAACTTTATGAGGCCTATTACGATGTTGGTCAGATCGCAACTGACGGCCTGTCGGTTGCGATCCGATCGGCATCTTTACATGCAGTCCGATGCGGCGGTCGGAGGCAGGGGCCGGAGGAGCTGACTGCTGCCTATTCGATGGGCTCAAGGAGCCCGTCAAAGCAGCGGGCGGAAAGTAATCCCCTACAATGGGGCGGTGCCTGCTCAGCCACCGCCGTAAGGATTATGATGCACGTTTCAGGCAGCCTTTCAATGGTAGTCCGACTGCCATTGAAAGGCTGTCAGAAACGGACTTTGAGGGCCCATAGCAGGTCCCCGTCCCTCTGCGGCCTCCACTAAGACGTCTGGGGGAAGCTGTGGTGCCCCCCAAACATCGACACCCCACATGCCAGCACCACGTGGTGCCTGGCTCACAGTGCATGGATGGTTGTAAACATCCATTTTCCTAATACAGGTTGTGCAGCGGCCCTTTTCCGCCCAATGCACAAGCTGCATTAGGAAAATGGATATTTACGACCGCCTCATTGGCGGCTGAATCCAAATTTGTCGGATGGAACCGCCGACTATCAGTCGGTCTGTTTCCATTCCGACATGATGCCGGTTGGACGCTAATCTAACCGGCATCATAATTAGGGCCTATGTGTTTTTTGTGGTATACTTTGCTGATGTGCTGATGTAGCCTACCATTAGAGCAAAGGGCACTCAAACTGTGGAGCTGCCTCCTCCTCATTCAACTTTGCCATCATTAAAGGAAAGCCAAGGAGTGCAAAACTTTGGTAAGAAGGAAAACACCTGACACTTGTTTGCTCCAGATGGACGCGGCATACAAAACTGAATGCCACTGACTTATGACTCCAGACACAAGATACCTTTGTGTATTTATTTTTCTGCATGGTCATGACATTCAGAAATTACATATATTAGAGGCTGGTGGCACAATATGAATCAAGCAAACACATTATGCATATATTTGGATGCAGAGTTAGGCAATTCTATGGCAGTTCATATTCATTCAGCCTTTTCCTATAAAATGCCCTGTGATACTACATGTACCTGTGGAGATTCCATTGTTAGGAGAAGAAATGTGAATGTACATTTTGGAGCTGGAGGGCAAAGGCCATAGCCTAGACTGGCCCTGTCGGACACCAGACATTTCCCTAGTAGGTGCAAGCACGGAAATCTCATAATAATATATAAGTAGCTTCACTTTAAAACTTACTAAGCGAACCTCCAAATTCCACGTCTCTTCAGGTCGATGAATCTTTGCCTCCCTATTAGAATGGAGCACAACCCAAACACATCTCTAAAATACTCATCGTCATACAGCATTTAATGTTCAGTCAATGATGAGAGGTTTGAAAGTTTATTTTCTCTGTGAGAGATTAGCCTGTATTTTTGTCTTTTTATTCAGATTAGTCAAATAAATCCATTTACAGAAATATCAAAAAGATTTTGTTTATAACAAGCATTCAAAATAACAGCGTGTTCCATAAAGGAATCAGTCCCTATCTTAATCTAAAGGACCTAACCTATCCTAGCAAGAACCCATAATGAGTTCCTTTTGGAAAAGAGCAAGCAAAATTGGAGCAAAAGACTAATAACTATGAAAAGGTCGAACTCCGATAAAGAGTAGTTCTGGAAACTCAACCGAGTTCCCAAACAGCTGTAGTAGCAACTGTTAAAACAGGCAAAAGAAATTGACCGCAACAGTAGCTATGATCAGCATACAGATAGAAAGTATCTTCACAAAGTGTAAGGAAAACAAATAAATCACCATTAGCAGTAGCTTATGGCAATTCAGGCTAGCACAACAAAGTGCTAAGTGACTTGGGAGGGTAGGGGTGCATAGAATGCCTTAACTCTCTAGCTAGAAACACATACTATATAGAAAAAACAAAACATGTTGCAAACTATGAATGTTGAATCATTTCTAACCAATAGGAAAGGATCTTCTGATGGTCTGTCGTCTTCTTCCTCGATTCCCACGGTAAATGTCCATGTCGACATGTAGGAATTTGAATGCGGCTACAGCGTATTACAAAAAGATACATCTAGCAAGGTTCTCATGAGAACCTTTGCAAGCATACTCTGTTAGCTAGTCAATGTCCCTTTGTGTAACAATGAGCTGCTCTATGAAATGAAAGCATTAATATCTGGCATGTCCTGGTTAGATCATAGAATTTAAACTTACAGCGAGCATTTTCTTTCATTTAAAATAATTGTTCATTATAAGCATGTGGCAGAGGAACCAATTTAAAATATGATGAAGTCATATGATGTGAGCAAGGAAATAAATACATTTTGCAGCAAACAGCACATTTCACGAAGATGTCAAGTTCTACAGTTCAGTTATAACGTTAAATCAGCAGTTACAAAAAGGCATTTAATTTAAAGGGATCGGAAAGAATCAAGAAAGTATTCGGCTCTAGCAGTGAAAGAACAATGGAAATGGGAGCTTTCTGCAGAAATAAGCAGCATTTCCACTTTTTGCACATTTAATAAAGGCACATTTTTCTAAGCACTATTTTGATATGCATTTTCTATCTTAACAGTAAAACACATTTCTACATTGTTATGAGGTAAATTTATGAAAAATGTTTCAACTTCCACATAGGCTACGAAGGTGGGGGCCTCAACACTACCTGCAGTGGTTTAAAAACAAACACCTCAAAATAAATGGTCTTAAAGCGTGCACAGCCAGGCAATGCTAGCTTCAAAAGCATTTCTATTTAAGTTTTTCAAACAACCAGTCGCGGACGCCACAATAAAGAGGTGGTGGGGCGGGTGGAGGGAGTGAGGGGGAGCGCGGGAGGGGGAGAGCACGGGGGGGTTGTAATAAAAAGATTAAAATAAAAACTTACCTGGAGCTGCCTCCCACATCACACTCAGCGCTGTCCATCCTGGTCCCAGCAAGCAATGGGACCACGTCACGAACTCCCTGCAATCCTCACGCTGCTCTCACGTGAGAGCAGCCAGGGGATTGGTCTGGACAAGCAGGAAAGGTGCCCTGCTCAGACCAGGGAGTCTTTAGGGTTTCTCCAGCCCGGCTGCTCAATGCAGCCGGGCTGTAGAAAATTTAAGTGCGCATGTGTGTTTTGGTTGACCTGAGACGGCCGGCCAAAACACATATGTGCACTCAGGGAGTGGAGTGCACATCGCCCTCCTCCTCCAGATGCCCCGTCCCCTCCCTTCGCTTGCGGGCTCAGAGAAAATGAAAAATAAAACAATGACATCGTTTTATTTTTCATTTTCTGACTCTGAGCCAGGCAGTGGGGCGACGCTCCTCCGTCATTGCTGAGGAGCCGGCATTGCAAACAACACAAGCTGTCTTGGCAAAAAGACCTACTGGGTGTAGAGCCTGCCCATTGCTTACCATTGGTTGGCTTCATTGTCACTCTCATTTGCTCACTTTTTATTTGTGACCTTGTGTGGGCATTTCTTCTTGCGTTTTGTCCCTGGTTTCACATTTTGAAATTCAGCTACTACATGGTGATCTCTTTCTCTTTCATGCTTTCGATCAAAGCTCAAAGCTTTGTGTTTAATTCTGTGAGGCACTAAATCAGCGCACTGCGAAATACATCAAGGCTATGATTGTTTCACAAGAATTTGTGGTGGTAGTGTTTGGGGAGGGTGATGTTTTAATACAAAAACTAAAATGAAAACAAGACCACCCACCATTGCTCAGTTCACTGAGATCATTTGCTCCATTTTTGCTTTTGTTGCCCTAAGTGGGAAGGGTATGCCCAGACGTGGGTCCCGTGCTCACTGTGCCATTGGATTCAAGCTAGCTTGGCCGATGAGGGGTGATACCTCGAAACTGGATCCATGGTCCTTGTTTCTGGTCCAGAGGGGACCTGGCTTGGCAATTCAGGCTGGACTGTTCCCATGAGGAGCAGGGTCAAGACTGATTTGCATATAGCTGGGTCCAAACTGTGGTGGCGTGGTGAGCACAAAAAACAATGGATCAATCCCAGATCTTTGTGACTGGGGGTGAATGTTTGCATTGTTCAGCATTCTATCCGCTCTGCTATCTGCTTTCTCTACCTCTGAGAGACCAAGGATTGGAGTAACTGGTGCTGATCTTCCAATTCAGTCTTAGAATATTGAAGAAGCCCCTCTCAACTCCATAAGTTGTACAGAGGTATGGTGGGTTTTTGAACAAAGCTGAATCTTTTTGGGTGCTGCAGCTTTCAAGAAGGTGCCTGATGGGCATCACCAGTAAAACCAGGCATGCTGCTTTCTTCATAGACAGGTGATTGGGAGCATTCTGCTAAGTAGGTACATTTCTTAATCTTGCAACCTGCATAACTGCCCATCAAAAGGGCCAGACAGGGAACCCAAAGCAGCCCCGGCAATTTTCCTGGAACAGCCCCATGGGGAAGCACTGCCTGGCCCCGGGAGGCTGGAAACGATTGCTTGCTGCTTTTGTTCCTGGGGGCCAATATTGCAGCACTGCCACAAAATCAGCCCCCACCGCTGCAAAACCGACCCCTACCCTTCCAGCCTCACGGGCAAACGCCTGATGCCCGGTACGGCCAGTCCAGTCCTGTCCTGCAAGCAACCCAGTCCAACAAGCTGACAGTTCATGAGAAGTCTGGAGTAGCACCTCTAGCTACCCATGGCCATGCAGAGACAGAATACCTACCTACAAATCTGCTGACAAATTTTGTTAATCCCAGCAGTGAATCCCCCTTTGCAAGAAGGAGTGATGCCTGCAGGAAGTCTGAGGGCTCTGTGGCCTATGAGAAGTTCCAAGAAACTGGCCCACGCCATGTGATTCCTGGCACCACCAAAACTGGCCATGCCCTGTCTCTCTTAACTAAGCTGCATGCCCTTGCCCTACCCAGCAGTGCCTAGAAGAAGAACCACAGGACCAACAAATCCATTTGAGAGCCAGTGTGTAGGCAAGCACTAGGCACTTCTATAAAAAGCTCCCTTCGAAGTAATGAGAGAACAAGGGGCTAAACTACCAGCTTATAGTTTAAATAGGAAGACCAGTAGCATCAATTGCAGAATGGACCATGCAAAGGGCTTTAAAAACTACCCCTGCCATCGATTGGTAGCAAGTGTAGAAGACAATTGTGGAGGCATGATGAAGCTTACACACTCTTAGAATCTTTGTACCACAGTCAGTTTGCCAAATAAGGTTTTAGGGAGACCGAGATAAAGCGCATTGGCAAGATTAAGTCTAGATATGGTTATGGAAATTACTGCAGTCTTCCTTCCTTCAAGTATCATGCAGGGTGTAATAAGGTGGATCATCTCAAGATGTAAAAACCAAGCGGAGACAATTACCAGAAGGATTGTTGCCATTACTATCCACAAACGCCATATATGCAGACAGTGTCCCTTGTTAGCAAAGGATGCACATAGGCAGACTTGTTTGCAAAGAACGCAGACAGGTCCCCAGGTTTCATGTTGGATGGGCCGAAGAGGCTGTTTTTAAAAAGAAAAATACATCAGGCAAATAATCCATGGATAAGAAGGTGTTCAAGCGATGCTAAAATAAGGTGTGATTCCTTCTGCAAGGCCATTGTTGCCCTTGAGCTGGTAAGGCTGCATTTGTGACACTGATTTAAGAATAGACATTACTTTCAACATCTGCTCAGATGTAACAGGTGCAAAAACATCATGCCAGAAAGTGTTACCTGAAAGCGGGGCAGCAGATGAAGAAATCTTTTCTCATATATTGGCCATTGTTAAAGAAAATCTTCTCACGCTCTAATCAAAGTCTGAAAGGGTTTATAAACAAAAACAAAAGTTAGTAGTCTGTGAAGCACAGAGTCAATCAGCCAGAGTTTCCAGTAGCACAGGTGAATGGAGAAGCTTCTCACGCAACAGCAAAACACAAACATATATACTAATAATCGTAACGTTTGAATAGGGTCTTGGAAAATGTAATTCTTAAAAAAAGACAAGCATGTGTCTACTCTGAACTCGTGAGAACAAGTAAAAAGACCTGCAAATGGGAACAACAATACAGAAACATTTTGGCTGAGCAACTAGAGCACATTTTCTAGCCTTAGGAGTCAAGACAAGGGGAACAGTTCAACATGAGAGGCAAGCAATTCCAATGGGCAATGCTAGTATGTGAAAAAAAAACAGCTGAAACTACTGTTTCCTTCAAGAAAGAAGTCAAAATATTGCTCATGAATACATTTATGCCCTAGATCCTAGGACCTCCTCTCCCCGTACCTCTCCTGTCTCATCAATTACTCTCATGACTACTGCTTGCTGTCATTGTTTTGATGATTGTTTTATTTATGGCTTTTGTGTTTGTACTACTGTATCCATTTGTATCTATTCTTTGTGCTGATCTCTCCCATTTTTGGGGAGCCATATTTGTTTTCCTTATGCCTCTGCTCTCTGTACATGTGTAAAGCACTCTGATACCCGCGTGGGTCATGTTCGCGCTATATAAAACTTTTAAAATAAAATAAATAAGTTACATTATTTTTCATATTACACTACTTCATAGTCAAAAAGTTAGAAAGATTATTAATAACTCTGGGGGAACTATACATTGCTTGAATGGAAACATTTAAAGCAAAAGATTCCTTTACGACTTTGAAAAATATGTTCTGTTCATTAATGTCATCTGGAAAAATAGTGATACGTCTTCCATGAATCACTTCTAATGCTGGCACTCTGGTTTGCCTCACATCCTGGTCCTCTTACAACTCTAAGCTTACCTCATTAATGTCTCCATATCACTTGTAGGGTTTTTCTCAGAACATGTGACTCACCTCTTGAAAAAGGAACCATTGGCTCTAGGGTCTTCACCAATTCGCAGCCTATAACTGATTAATGGGTAAGACTACCTAGTTATATGGTATCATTTAGCTCTCCTCCAATAGCTCCCAAAACAATCTGGATTCCAGGCAGGCTGCAGCACTAAGACAACCACACTCTAGGTCGCTGCATCCTTCCTCGCTGTTGGACCTCTTAGCTGCATTCAATACAGTTAAACTTGTGGTCTTGCCTAATGTTGGGCGGGAAAGGTCTCCTGCATGGCCCTAGAGAGCATGCACCTCTGGTCTGGGTTAGACTGGTAGGAAAGACATGGCATGTCTCTACAGGTTTTTGATTTTTGCCTCAATGAGCATGACAGTCATGGATGCTCATCATGGGCCTCCCATATAATGATAGAGATTACAAAACTTGCTGGCTATGGAGAGAAGCCAAAGTGAATCTCTCGTTTTGAGAGCGGCTAGCATCCTCTCTATGGGCTGAGAGAGACTGGCAATTTTGGCAGCATCAATTTTACTAGATAGGGTAGGCCCTTTTGCCTGTCCCCTTTAGGAGAGAGATGCATTCAGGCCTCTCCTGTTAAAAAGCCTTCTAGTCTTCTTCAGCCATGTCCTTCGCTCCATCCATGTGAGACATAGGCGGAGGCGGAGAATCTGCATTTACTATGTGTGTAGAAGGGAGAGTGAGTGTGGAGTTTGTGTTTTGTGCTTCACTGTTCAGACCTGAACTGGCAGTGTAGGTGCTGATGCAAGTGCTCTGCTAGGTGAAATGTTGTATCCCAATGAAATTCCATATCTAGAGTCCATATCACTTAGACTAGAGCATCCATCAAACATCATGTTTAGAAGCCAAACACATATTGTTACTTTGTCTGTGATTTTGTGCCATGTGCAACTTAGGCATTCTTTCGCATAACAACTAAGCTCAGTAGACTCTCAACTATGTTCAACCTTTCTTCTGTTACTCCAAAATGTAAACAGTCACCATCTTGAGTATTTCTTTCTCATAATATAATCTGGGAAGCCTTAACATTTAAAAGAAACTTCTGTAATGTGTTTTATACATGTATTTATGAATTGTAACCAAATGTTCTTAAACGTTCTGCTAACCCTTCAAGCACCGTATTCATTCTCCGGGCATATGTCATATATTATTTGTGCACATATACCACTTGTAACCCAAAAAGTCTTACTTGTAGATCAAAGTTTGGTAGGCTTGAAATTGTTTTCACTACTTCTAGTTCTAGGAGTTGCAGGGGAGAGTCAGTAGACTCAGATGAAAGGCACTTCCACAAGACACATTTGGTCAAAATCCATTCTAATCCAGATACCACTCTCTTCAAACATCAAACTTCCTAGATTTCGCAAATAATTGCTTTTGGTGACTTCTGGGTTTGAGGAATCTGGTGAAGTCAATGCCATCATACCTTGTGGGATTAGAACAAGCTCCACAACCATTAGCTTGGTACTCAGTCTAGAAAAGAAGTTTGATAACATGAAGGAAGGCAAAAGGTTGCCGGATGTGCTTCGTCAAAAACTGCAATCATCTGAAACCTCCTGGTCTGTAATGTCCTCCGTAGTGTGAAAGTTGACCAGCCAAGGGGAAGCATAATACCATGACTTTCCGGTGTTGGGTGTTGGAATACTTTTGTCATGAAGAAGTGGGAGATGTCTAAATAGCCGTTACCACCATCCAGGATCTTCCGGGGAAGAGTGGTAGTTGTGACCATGTATTCCAGCCTCTTCTGCAACAGAACCTTAGCATCAGCCAACTGGACTGGCCTAGCTGATAGGTCGGGGAGTTGTATTGACCAGAACAGGAACATCATGGCCTGTGTTCATCTTAATATGCGTCTTTGTACCTAGGAGCTAGCAAGCATGTTTAGGCTTAACAGAACATTCCCTTGTCTACTTCTTCCTTTAATGAGATCTTTCTCTCTGTGGATATGTGGACAATTATTCCTTACATCTTGCCAGCACTAAACAGGAGTTTAATTTGATGTTTGAAGGGAGTGGGATCTGGAGTAGAACAGATTTTGACCAAATGGGTCTTGTGGAAGTGCCTCTCATAGGAGTCTGGCCTGACTCTCCTGTGCTACTCCTCAAAGTCACCCCAGCAGAGAGATACTTGACCTGCTGCAACATGGCCAGACTCTACCTCTTGATGCACTGAGCTGTTCTCACCAACATTCCCACAAGCAGAGACTATCCGGACTCCACACTGCAGTGTCTAACAGTGCTTATCTTACCCAGATGTAAAGTTTGGTTTGACCAAATGGCCCCTCCCCTCTGTAGCAAAAGGACATTTCAGTTCTTAAATTGCCTTTGATTCCAGAACAGAAACTCCTGTTTCTTCAATCTTAAAAACTAGGGGCCTAATTTTCAAGATTTTACACGTTTTTGACGCAGGGCAGTGCAGTAAGTCACTTTGCTGCAATGCCCCCACGCAAAAAGGAAGGGGCAGGAATGGGTTGTATTTATGCTATATGGCGCATTCCTGTCCTTTCCCACTGCGCTGTTGCCATTTTGGCTGCCTTGCACCAATGCAGGCACCCTTGTACCATGGTGTAAGGGTGTCTGCTTTGTACAAATGCTTGTTTTTGTGCAGGAAGGAACACCTTCCTGCACAAAAAACAAGCAATGGAGGCATTTTCCTCCTTCTATGCGTGCAGAATGCAACACACATAAAAAGAGGTAAAAACGAGGAGAAATATAGTTATTTCTTCTCATTACGCCTCACCTGGGGAGGTGTAGGCTTTTGACGCTGCCCCAGGTTTATGTGATTTTGTAAATTTGGGATCAGTGTCAAAATCAATGGGTGTTGCATGGGAACACCCACCGCAGCACCCATGAAACGGCTCCTTGACACAGATGAAGGCAACGCAGCGCTGTGCGCTGCGTTGCCTTACTCCATATCTATGAGGCCATGCAAAGACACGCAGGGTGTCTGTGCGTTGCCTCATAGATACGATTGAGAGGCCTGCGCCACCGGAGCCAGAGACGTTTAAGGCATGGTAAAAGTGGGCTCTGGCCCAGGGCCCCAGCCTTTCAGGACCCCCCTGATTGAGCCAACTCTGTTCTTCAGAGTCTTGTCCTGTTGGCCTTGAATAATTCTTAAGCTTATTGTTTCAAATACCATTTTCTTTTAATTTATTTTTAATGTGGGTGATGTGTGAGAGTCAATTACAGTAATTTTGCAGAGAAATGCTGTGTTTATATTTCATGCAACATCCATATAAAAAGTTTCTTTTCATTCACAATAGGACCTCACATATGAGAAATGGGAGGGTGTTAGAGATTATTTGTAATAATATTAGTGAGCTGCTGCTGTATTACAATATTGAAAACACACATCACTATCCCTGAATATTAGATATAAACACATTTAGAATTTGGAGCAGCGTGCCTGTGCACAGTCAAAGACCTGGCCAAAGAAGGCATGAAAGAACTGAAATTTAATCATAAATTCAAAGTTGTTCCAAACAGGTGCCTCCAAAATACATTAAGGGCCTCATTTACAAGTTTTTGACGCAGGGCAACGCTGTACCTCACTTTGCTGCGCTGCCCCACATCAAAACGAAAGGGCAGGAATGCGTAGTATTTATGATATGTGGCACATTCGTGTCCTTTCCCACTCCCCTGGTGCTGTTTTGGCTGCCTTGCACCAATGCAGCCAACCTTGCACCATGGTGCAAGGGTGTCTGCGTTGTAGGAATGATAGTTTTTGAGCAGGAAGGGACACCTTCCTGCACAAAAACAATCAATGGAGGCGTTTTCCTCCTTCTATGTGTGCTGCAGAATGCAGCACACATAGAAAGAGGAACAAACGAGAAGAAATACAGTTATTTGTCCTAAATACACCTCCCCTGGGGAGGCGTAGGCTTTTGATGCATTCCCAGGTTTACAAGTCCTTGTAAATCTGGAAATGTGTCAAAATCCATGAGTGTTGCATGGGAACTCCCACCATAGCGCCCATGGAAAGCCACTTTGACGCAGAGTAAGGCAACGCACCAACTTGCGCTGCTTTGCCTTACTCCATATATACGAGGCCGTGAAAAGCCACACAAAGTGTCTTTGTGTGGCCTCGTAGCTAAGCGTCTGCACTCTGCACCGCCAGTGTATCAAAAAATGTGCTGAACCGGTGGAGCAATGGACTTGTAAATAATGCGCAGTAGCTATTTCTGTGGGATAGCTTGCGCAAACTTCTTGTGGCACAAAGGAGCACAGTTACAAGGAGCTAGAGCCGCTGCAGCGCCATTTTTTTTACACAGCAGTGGCGCAATCAGTGCTCCACACTGCTCCATATTTGCATACTGATGCATCGGGCCCAATGCGTCAGTTTGCAGAGGCCTGCATCACATTATACCTGTGCCAGGTATAATGTATGCAGGGTAGGCATTCCCACGTTAAAAGCCACGTAGATCTGACGCAGTGAAATTTACAACTTTTCACTGCGTCACTCCACAACTTGACTGCGTCAAAATCCCTTTGCCTTCTCAAACCAGGCGTAAGGATTGATGCAGGGCTTTTAACATGGGACTCTCCTCAGTGTTCTGACGTGTTGCTGGAGTTGCATCAGTCTTACGACCAACTCTAGCAATGCATCATTTTAGCGCCAAAAGATGCGTCAGAATTTCTGATGCATCCATGAATCCTTGTACCATGGAGCACTGTATTGTAAATACAGTGCATCCATGGGTTCGTTAGGCCATTTACGGCAGGTGCAATAAATCTGACTCATCGATGCAAATGCATCAGTTCTTATAAATATGCCCAAAAGTACATTGCTTGAACCTCAGTCAACATAGTAGAGGTGTCCAAGCTGAAGTGAGAAATAAAGGCGAGTATTAGAAAAGGAAGCAGATGGGAGACAATTAGAGTAGGAAGCCCTCGGCAAGAGAGAAGCATATGCCAGTCTAAATTAATTGTTAGCTCATGCATAGGCTAAGCCAATAGGGTTTAGCAATATTTTACTGAATATATATTGCATATTTTATGAAAGTAAAGATTTCTAATTCGAATTTGTGAACTACCTTTGCTTTAATGCAAATTTGTATTGTAATTTTAATTGACTACTAAGTATTGGCAAAGCTAAGAGCTCTTGTCTCTAAAAGGCTGAGTAGTTGGGTTTTAGTACATTGTACATGTGAGCTGAGATGCATTAAAGTGCCTGTATGAGTTCTAGTTGTTGAAGGTTGTTCATAATGGGGCCCAATTGAGAAATCTGAAGCTGAGGGTGAAGGCAGTGTAAATCAAGGGGCCATAACAGTGTTCAGATTAGATACTCATCGAATCTTTGAGCTCTTTCCAGTACGAATTAGTAGTGGTCACATCATAAAAAACACACCAAACACATATTTGGATAAAGCTTCTTCACACAAGCAAAACAAATAACAACAAACAGTTCTGGGCAGAAATTAATACTCTGGCCAACTGCAGCTTTCGCCACCACAATGCCGATATCTCAGGGGCAGACTGGATAACACACTTGGAAACGATCAACGCACAAGCAGTAAACACCAAAAACCAGCCAGTCCCAAACATACTGATAACCACGCATACAGAACACCCGCCAGAGGGACAATGGTTGAAAGAAATCCAAGTCCAGAAATCCTTAAAGAGATTGAGAGCAGATGGAGCACCAGGCCCAAATCGGCTACCAAACACATTATTTAAGCTCGATCAATCCTTTTGGGCCTCGTAACTCACCCCTTTGTTTAATCACTCTTTTACAACCAATACCATACCCGCATCTTGGAGCGGTATTATCCTCCATCCAATCTTCAAAGCAGGCAGTAGATCCACTCCAGCGAACTACAGACTAATTGTGCTTATCGACGTTGAAGCTAAACGGTATGCCTCCAATCAATTAAAAGACTTTGGGGCTTGGGCTGCAGCCAGCAACATTATTCCAATCACACAAACGGGCTTTAGAGCTGGCATGAGCACAATGAGCAACATTCTTGCACTGAGTCTCCTCATCGAAAAAGCGATTAACAAGACCTCCAAATTATATACCTGATTTTTTTACCTAAAAGTGCCTTTTGACATGGTCCTGCGAGAGCGCCTTTGGGCAAAGATGGCCAGATGGGGAGCACCCCCGAAGCTACTGGGGGCCACAGTGAACTTATACTCAGAGACATGGGTTTGAGTCAAACTAGGCAAGGGTGATAGAACAGGGAAGATCTTCACACACACAGGCTTAAAGCAAGGGCGTGTGCTCACCCCTTGCTTATTCAATATCTACATGGCGGACCTGGACACACCGTTATCCAAAGTACAAAGTGATCCACCCAAACTATCAAAGAGCTCAGTGAGGTGCCTACAATACGCGGACGACATCGTTCTTTGTTGCCAGACCCCAATCGGTCTTCACCGCCTGATAACCAAATTACTTTCATACACAGAAGCGCTGGGTCTAGAATTAAATTACAATAAAACAAAGATCATCTGTTTTTCCGCCAGCCTTCACCATATAAAATTTCAGTGGAAAGCGGCAGGGAACAAACTAGAGCTGGTCAGATCTTACAAACACCTAAGAGTGGTACAGGACTCCAGACTAAAGTTTAAAAAGCACTTAGTTCAAAGAAGGGCTCTTGCAAACAAATTGGTTTTCACGTTTAACACATTGCACAAAAAGCTGGGGTGCCCGTCCCACTCCCATCTACTTCAAGTAATAGGAGCTACGTTTCTCCCTACACTTACCTACGGTTCGGAACTCATAAGAGAAGGGATGCGACCACTCTAAACCAACTACAGTCCACCCTGTTCAAATGCATTTTTCGCCTTCCACGATACAGTTCTCAAGCTCAGGTCCGATTGGAATTTGGATTATTCCACCAATCCCCAGTAAGGATGGCCACACTCATCAAACTGTGTTGGAAATTGAGATCTGCACAACCCGATTCACTGGCTGCCTTGTGCTGGTCAGAAATGAAGAACCAGCACCCAACCCAAAAAAATGACTGGCCAACAGTGCTTCAGCAAGCCATAACCTGTCCATCATTTTTACTGCGTTAAAAAAAATTGTTAACAAAGCAGCCAAATTACAAGCCTGTACAATCGAAAAAGCCGAGATGGCTTCTAAAAAACACAGAGGGATTGTTCTACAAACCTACACAGATTGGGATCCACAACTCTACCTCATATATCCCCATCAATCCATCATTTTCTACTCTGAATCCGCCTGGGAGCCTTCCCATCAAAAGACCCCGGGGGATATGTACAAGGAAGTGGCAGAGAGAGGCGTTAACCTTCCTGGCTTAACACCTCTCTCCGCCACTTCTGAAACAGAAGGCTGCACCATATTTACAAGAATGTGGTGCAGCCTTGCATGTCCCCTTGTGATGGCGCTAAGTTTAGCAACTTAGCGCCAACGCAGGCACCCTTGCACCATAGTGCAAGGGTGTCTGCATGCAGGGGAGGATTGTTTATGTGTAGGAAGGTGTCCCTTCCTGCACATAACCAATCCTGTAATGCCATTTTGTGACTTTCATGTGTGCTGCTTCAAGCAGCACACATGAAAGTCACAAAATGGCATTTTTTTTTAGATTGTTTTATGTACAGGAAGGGGATTTTCCTGTACATAAACAACCCATGGCATTTTGCTTTTTCCATGTGTGCTGCACAAGCCAGCACACATGGAAAAGCAAAAACGAGGAGAAAGAATGCATTTCTCCTCGTTTCGCCAACTTAAGACCAGGTTTTTCCTGGTCTTAATTTTGGCGCTGCCTCCTATCTACGCCACCCTTGTACATAGGAGGCAGCGTCAAAAACAGTGGGTGTTGCGGTGGAACGCCCACCGCAACACCCACTGCCCACCCCTTTCACACTAAGCTTAGCGTGAAAGGGGGCCTTATGTACAAGGCAGCGTTAAGCACTTAACGCTGCCTTGTAATTAAGGCGCAGCCCCTATCGCCACCACAACGTTGATAAAAGTGACGTTGTTGTGGCGATAGGGACTTGTACATATGCCCCCAGGTTTCAGCCTGAAAACAAGCTTGGTTGGACTCTTACTGTCGATTATGAGGCTGTTCCAAGGAGACAGTATTACATTTTTTGTGCATCTGTCCCGCTGTCAGCCAGCTGAGACGGAAACTGCTACGACCAGCCATTCAAGATAAAATCCTGCCACCCCGCTGTGATGACACTTTTGAACAATCAGCCACTCCAGTTCTCTTGCAGGGCAACAACCTTTCTACAACAAGTTAACAGACTGTTACTAGCGCAGCAGGGGCACAGGGCGGGGACCATGAGTGGCAGCTCAGCTCATGGCATGAAATCCCATGCGCCCGCCATACAGTACCTTGCTTAGAAACATTAGCACTGTATCTTAGTAATTATGGCGATTCTCTGCCCTTTCAGAGTTTTAACCGGTTTTAAATGTACTTACACCTTTTTAAACTAATAAGCACACTGCATCAATTGAATTTGTGTTTTATCCGTCACAGATTTTTTACATTTTGTACCGGATAGTTTCTTTGTAATGATTTTAATTTATCAGCAAATAAAGATGACTTACTTACTTAATGGTCATATATGTGTCATTTGTAGTTACCAGTTCTAATTATTTACAACAAAATCATTGTTGTTATTCATTTATATCAAACTCCTAACAAGCACTCACCTTTTGTTGTTGTGCGATATGTCTAGATGCAGTATCAGAAAACTCGCAAAGAAGCACCTAATACTGGTCAGAGAGCATGCGGTGTAAAGCACAGGATTGTAGTTCACATGTTTTAAGCCAATTCTTTACTTAGGCTATGCCTCTTTTCGAGACCCCCCTTATCTTTTTAGTCCGGCTTGAAGTACTGTGATCCACAATAGGCTTTTGCCAATAGACAGCAGGTTTTGTCTAACAGCTTTCTCATGGGCGAGACCTAAAAATTATGATGTTGTGAAACTGGGAAGTCCTTGGAGTCAAATCTAAAACTTGTGGAACAGAAAGAAGGATCGGCCGCTTTTCTCTAGTGGGGCACTCATTCTGAAGCACTGACGCACTCCCTGTGCAGCGTCTCTAGGAGGGCAGTAGCACAGCAGGTGTTACTATCAGAAGTGGGAGTCATGCACTTCCGTTAAATGACAGCTGAGGCTTGGCTTCCACTGTGACACCCTAGGCCATGATTGTAGTTCACTGGGCTATTGGTACCAACTCACCCCTTTGGAAGTGTAGATGAAAGATTCATCCCCGGTGGAGTTGATCCAAACGTCATGTAGGTCATTTGCTCCCTGGCAAAACAGGTCAAAATATATTTAGTTTCTCTGGAAGTCAAGATTTTGTAGGTGCATGGCAGCACGAACGCATGCACCTACAAAATGAGGCGAGTGTTTTTTTCTTTTCGTTTACCAATCTGACATGGATTGGTAAATAAAAAGTAGCACCAAAAGAGCTTTTTAGGTCTCGCCTATGCAGCGCGCATGCGCTGCCTTTAGCCGTCATGCAGCTCTTTTTCAAAGCACATACTCGTGCTTGTGGCGGCATACGCCTTGCGGAAGTGCGCAGCGGCACGCCACGAGTATGTGCTTTGAAAAAGAGTAGACTGCTCTCCCAAGCGCGCATGCGCGCCTCTTTCCTTGCCACACGTCCCGTCGCGCAGCTCGCCCAACTCTGTTTCCACATCTTCAACACCGCTCCTAATCGGCAACAATGGCGGCTGCACTTTTCTTCTTGTTTCTTTCTTATTCTTCCATCCTTATTTATCTTCGAATTTTCTTTCCTCGTTCTCCCATTTCCGTGTTCCTTACTCTTTTTATCTTGCTTTCTTGGAGGGTTGTTTCCTTTCTTTCCACCTGGTCCTTCATACCCCTTCTCGCTTACTACTTCTTATATTCTCCCCCAACTCCCTCTTTTCAGTTATTTTTGCATTTTACTTTATTTGGTTCTCCAGTTCCTCGTTTCTTCTAGACTCTTGCTTTCACCTTTGTCTCTTCGTCGCCTTTTCTCTCCCAAAACATTTTCATTAATTTTCCTTTATCGTTCTCTACTTTTTCTAATGACTTCCACATTCACCTTTCATTTTGCTTCCCTTCATTTCCCTATCTACCGCTGTCTATGCGTTTTATTTTTCTCTTTCTCTCTTTTGCCTAAAATCCTTTTCACCCTCCTATCTGCCCTTTCTCCTTTTCATCCACCCTCAGCTTTCACTCCTTACCTTCGACTCTCCGCCTGGATGTCAACAGATGTCTGACTGTACAATAGCCGGCACCTTCTGCTCCCGCCGCCCAGAGCGCCTGTACGTTCGCCCCCCCTCCCTCTCCCGTCGCGCTGCGCCTGTACGTTCGCCCCCCCCTCCCTCTCCCGTTGCGCTGAATATGTATTGCGCGTCTGTTTCTCGTCCCCGCTGTACATACCTGCGTGTCGTCTGTGTGCTGTCCTCTGCACTCCTCAGACCCCAAAGCGTCTCTTATTTATATCATCCAGCTTTTTCTCCGCTGTTCCTTCTCGTGTCATCGTTCTATGTCACACATTTTTTTCTCTTTTTCATACCACCCCATGCCTTTTCTCCTCTCTCTTTTCTCTTCTCTCCCTTTTCTCTCCCCCCTCCCCTGTGCTGTGGCTTCTGTCCTCTACCTGTTCTGTCTCCTTTCTGTATTCTTTCCGCCGTGACTGTCCCCTCCCCCTTTCTCTCAACTCTCGCCTACTTTCTTCTTCCCCGTTTAACTTCTCTCTCTATTTTCTCTACTTTCCCTCGCCAGACGCTTCATTGAGTCACCTTCTCTCTCTATATTCTTTGTTACGTCTTTTTGGACTCTTTTTCAGTCTTACACCTTTTCCTTCTTATCTTCCCTTCTGTCTTGACCTTTCACCTTACCGCGCGTCCTCCTTTCTTAGTTGCACCTGCTTCTCCAGGTCGTTGGCGCCCATAATTTCCAACTCCTCTAATCTACGCGCCCCCATTAGCTCTTGTCCTCTCACCTGTCTCGTCTTCTCCACGCTCCCTTTTCATAGCGCATCGTTTTACTCTACAGTCGCCATTTGCTGGCATGCTCAGCCCCGTCACTCTCCCCTCTGGTTTTGCTCTTGTCCACTTTCTCCTCTTTCCTCCCTCTCCCCAGCCCCTTCCGCTAACTCACATTACTCTTGCTATAAATTACGCTCGTGCCCTATCCCTTCCACTGCATTCTGCTCCTGAAGCTCTGTTTTGAGTACTATTAATTGTATAATTGTAACACCCATTATTTACAGCGCTTAGAAACAACTGCAGTATAGTCCGAGACACTATATAAAATCAAGTTCTTTCTGCCTGTCCTTCCCTCAATCCACCTCTTTCCTCACCCCATCTCCTGCTTTTCAGAACGTCTCTCTGTCCCGCCCTCCCTCTTCTTCTCTTCATCTCTTCATCTCTTGCCCTCTCTTCCCTCTCCTCCCTTCCTCTCCCCTTCTTTCCATACTATCATCTGGCGAAACCCAGTCTGACTCATTACAAATGGTTTACAAACGGTGAACAACATTCTGCTGTGAATGTGAATATGTTCAACTACATGAAACCAAAGTGTGCATCCTTTTGGATGTACTTCTTGAAAATGTGTTGCCAGCAGATAGCTCGAAGTTACCATTTTTAATCACTCTGTGATGTTACTGGATGTATTGCTTGAGTGGTCTCACACTATTTCCAATGTATACCAATTAATGCAGCTTCACCCCAGTGCGCAATAAGGTTTCACCAGCATATAAAACAAGCATTGGCATAGCCAATAGGTCTCGCCTTTGGGACCTTATAAGTATTTAATTCTGCAGCACAATATCCTTGGTGCAACATCAACTGTTGCATGGCTAAACACTTATAATGTCCCAAAAGCGAGACCTATTGGCTATGCCAATGCTTTTTTAATATTGTGCTAAAAAGTGTCTAGTTTTATTTAAAAAAAATAAAACAAGCGGGGGAGTTGGTTGATGTGGGGAGCTAACGCGGGCAAAGCAACATGAACAGAGAGTAGGCTGAGGGAAGAAGGACGTGCACGGGCGAGAGAGAACATATAGCATGGTCGGGAAGAGAGAAAGACTCGGGCGAGAACGTAGTTGCAAGGATCGAGCTGCTTGGGCAAAAGCATAACGGGCATGGCGAATGGGAGATTTGAGGCACATGCATAATCGGCACAGAGGTCAGGCAAAGCAAGTAAAATGGAGAGCGAGGGAAAGGAAAGGGGCAACGGATGAGTAGAGCAAGAGAGAGAAAACAAGGTGCAGTGCTGGGAATGGGCAGAGCAGCACACTAGGAAGACAGCTGGAAAAACATGCACTCTCATGGAGTGCTTTCCAAAAAGAAAAAAAGTTCATAAAAAGCAAAGAATAGAAGGAGCCAGTCAGAGAGGATGTAAACAGGCTATGCTCCACAGAAGGGGCAAAGAGAAAGATGGACGGGCTAAAACAAATAAAGCCAGTGAATAGAAATCAAGCAAATGTGAGTGAAAAAACATAAAGCCAATGGTAAGCAACTGGAGGAATGCATTCCTAGGTAAGCTTGCAGCATGCCCCCAATATGTCTGTTCAACCAGACAGTTGCACTCTCTGGTAGGCTTCGACCTGAAAAATGGATGCACAGGCTGACAACTTCCACAGTTTGAGTGTAGGTGGGCCTCTTAAAGGGGTAGGATCTGTGAAGGGCAGGGGAGAGAAGAGGAGGGGATTTGTTTGCCCAGACTTGATTTATATTTTGACTCTTTTTTTGTGGGTCATTTTTGTGAGATTTCACTGAGCCCAGAAATGCGATGCATTTTTCCTTGTCCTATTCGTGAGTAGTACATTTTTTACAAAATATGCACATAACTATTTTATTTGGGAATACTGCACACCATAAGTTTTAATTTGGTAGTTGATATGGCAGGTATAATGATTTTTTTTTTTAAATTTAAAACATTTGTGTTTTTATCGGTATGGTCGTGTTCACAACCATCTCCATATAGCCTCTGCACTGGTCAGAATCCTAAATGATGCTAGTGCGCAATCGCGGTAGGAGGGTTATAATGATGTCATAGAGAAAGGGACCAAAAACACCAAAGGTTTTTTTGAACATATATGTGTGTATTATTCACAAAGTATACAAAAATTATACAAAAACATGAAATGATCTGTGCAAGAGTGTCCCAAGTGTAACATGAACCTAACAGTTGAGTGACATAATGTGACACTATTTACAAGGTTTCACAAATTTTTGCCGAAAGCGACCATGTCTGAAATATTCATACAATAAACAGCAACTATATACAGTGATAAGTGCTGTGTCAATGGTTTGCTTTCTTCAATACTGTCGACGGCGTTTCGACCCTCTTTTGAATGTGGGGTCTCATCAGGACCTACGATAATGGGGACATCTGGGAAAAGAGTGAAAGGATTTGTGAGGTAAGCGTATGGACCTAATACCAGCACAATGTTAGATTATAATGTCAAGGGGCAAAGGAAAAAACTACCTGGATTGTGGATCGCACAGCTCTAGTGCGTGAGTGCCAACCGGGGGTGAAGTAAAAGGAAAAAATACTGACAGGGAGACCCGGCACGGGTTCTAAAGGTTTAAGGGGTGAAGAGAGAGGTGAAAGGTTAATGAGAGGTGGGGTTCCTCTAGCGAAGAGGTGCATGAAAGCAGTTAGAGACACTTACCCCTGTGAAGGGTGAGAGCCGGCGAACACGATAAGGTGAGATGATGTAGGTCAGGATCAAAGCGGATTTCTAGGGAGAGGAAGGACAAGGTGGGCATGGTGCGGTGCGCACATGTATAGAGGCAGCACGAGGAGGGCACACGTATGGAAACAGCATGAGGAACTGAGAATTGCAGAATCTTACCAGGGCGTAGTCACAGGATCGTGACATATGCAGGAGGTGGGCCAGGATACAGTAGGGTGTCCGCTTGGCAAGGGTGTTTGGAGACGGTTCCTGTAATTAAGGGAATCGAACTATTAGTCACCTCGGAAACCCGTAGTCAGGGAAGCGTGTGCACACAGCGGGTGTGTGTCTCTTACCTAATGCAGGATAAAGTAACGTGGAGCACGAAGCATGTATGCTTTCAGCAAGTCCGCGTCAGTCTGATAGACAAAATTGATTCTATAAACCACGGACTCAACTCCACAGAGGAGTGGCGCGGCTTTGTCGCCACATTAAACTGATACAGCCTCCCTCTAATACACCGGTCACGCGACCAGGTATGACTGACATGTTCCACTGTTATGCTTAATATGCCTGCACAAGCTCTCGGCAACCAAGTACCCTCAAGTTGCTGATTAATGTGGTATCCATACTTTATGTGATCACACCACCGATGCCCACACATACATAGTTGTACTTCCAACTGTTTTTATTGGGAGGGGAATGGTGGCATCAGTGCACACGGTCTCCAGGTATAATCACATTGACTTCCCTAGAGGGGACCCTCCAGCACTCACTACTCCATAATTCCTGTGTACTTCTACACATGATGTTTATTAGTTGACCTATGTCACGCGATCGTTATGTACCACCTTTTGTCTCTTGAATGCGCAATGTATAAATTATTAACTAAGTAGAGATATTCCGCTATGCCCTTGCCACCATTGTCTATATGTTTTATCTTGTTTACCATCTGTATATACACATTAGAGTCCTTGCTTTATTAACAGCACTTATTAACCATTCACATACACAGTATTTGTTCATCAATGAGCAATGAGTACTCATAGAGTTTTGTAGAGACGTTCTACGATGCACTCTTCTGCGTCGTAAGATGTTGACTATCTGTATGTACTAGCTATGTATAAATCGCCCTCACTCCGTGCCTCACAACCGTTCCTTTTTTTGCCCCCCGGATTGTACTATAAAATAGTTTTCCCCCCCTGAATGTATTAATTTTTAACTACATATCCCCTTCCCTGTCTTACACACACATGATGTGCCAACCGCTTTAGGACACCAATTTTACCCGTGGACATACTATGTGTCCAGCCTTCTTTCCTCCTGTGACACAGCGCAAGGTCTGCTTTCACTTTCCATTGCGCTCTACGGAGAACCGGATAAACTCTATGTGGCAGCAATCTCCCTGATGCCTGAGCACGATCCGGCTCTTCCGCTCTTTAGCACTATTTAAACCCACGCACACGCCGGTTCAGTGTTACCGACCACCGGCAATCAGACTGACGCGGACTTGCTGAAAGCACACATCCTTCGTGCTCCACGTTACTTTATCCTGCATTAGGTAAGAGACACACACCCGCTGTGTGCACACGCTTCCCTGACTACGGGTTTCCGAGGTGACTAATAGTTCGATTCCCTTAATTACAGGAATCGTCTCCAAACACCCTTGCCAAGCGGACACCCTACTGTATCCTGGCCCACCTCCTGCATTTGTCACGATCCTGTGACTACTCCCTGGTAAGATTCTGCAATTCCCAGTTCCTCATGCTGTTTCCATACGTGTGCCCTCCTCGTGCTGCCTCTATACATGTGCGCACCGCACCATGCCCACCTTGTCCTTCCTCTCCCTAGAAATCCGCTTTGATCCTGACCTACATCATCTCACCTTATCGTGTTCGCCAGCTCTCACCCTTCACAGGGGTAAGTGTCTCTAACTGCATTCATGTACCTCCACCTCTCATTAACCTTTCACCTCTCTCTTCACCCCTTAAACCATTAGAATCTGGCCGGGTCTCCCTGTGAGTATTTTTTCCTTTTACTTCACCCACGGTTGGCACTCACGCACTAGAGCTGTGCGATCCACAATCCAGGTAGTTTTTTCCTTTGCCCGTGACATTATAATCTAACATTGTGCTGGTATTAGGTCCATACGCTTACCTCACAAATCCTTTCACTCTTTTCCCAGATGTCCCCATTATCGTAGGTCCTGATGAGACCCCACATTCAAAAGAGGGTCGAAACGCCGTCGACAGTATTGAAGAAAGCAAACCATTGACACAGCACTTATCACTGTATATAGTTGCTGTTTATTGTATGAATATTTCAGACATGGTCGCTTTCGGCAAAAATTTGTGAAACCTTGTAAATAGTGTCACATTATGTCACTCAACTGTTAGGTTCATGTTACACTTGGGACACTCTTGCACAGATCATTTCATGTTTTTGTATAATTTTTGTATACTTTGTGAATAATACACACATATATGTTCAAAAAACCTTTGGTGTTTTTGGTCCCTTTCTCTATGACATCATTATAACCCTCCTATCGCGATTGCGCACTAGCATCATATATGAATATATATCGTTCCACAGGAACAATTGTTTTCTTGTTATAATCAGTTACCCTGGTTCCGCAGTGAGTAGGGTTCCCTTGTTTTTCCCTTTCGACTGGTCAGAATCCTGGCATGTCCTAATGAGGCACATTCAGATCTGATTCTTCTGTAAATGCAAAAACATTCAGGGCCTACCAGCACTTTTGCACCGCCGGAACGTCACTTTTTTGACGTTCTGGTGGCGCAATGTGCCACTGGTATATTTATAGGGCCACGTAAAGCCACGTAACATGGCTTTTCATGGCCTTATAAATATGTGCCCCTTTCACTCAGAAAACTGCGTGAAAGGGACGTTCCATGGGTGTTGCTGGGGACGTTCCCCAGGGGAGGCGTAAAGGAGGCAAAACGAGGAGAAATATCTTTATTTCTCCTCGCTTTTCCTCTTTCTATTTATGCTGCATTCTGCAGCACACATAGAAAGAGGAAAATGCCTCTTGTGTTTGTTTTTGTGCAGGAAGGTTTCCCTTCCTGCGCAAAATTAATCATCACCGCAACGCATGCACCCTTGCACCACGGTGCAAAGGTGCCTGCGTTGCAGCACGGCAGCCCATTGTGCGCCGGCGCAGGAGAAAAGGACAGGAATATTCCGTATCTCATAGATACGACACATTCTTGCCCTTTTCTTTTGCCGTAGGGTAGCACAGCAGGAAGGCCTGCTGCGCTGCCCTACGGCAAAAATACCATAAATGAGGCTCTGAGTTCATCTGTTCCATGGTTCCATTAACATGGGATTCCAAAGCTTCATGAGTTCTGTGCTTGCAATGCTCCTATTCAGCTTTCAAAGCTGTTGCTAGGATGTGTTCATTTTAGTCAAGAAAGTCCCTCCGAGGAAAGCATGTAAATGCCTGACGTGTGATTTGTGCCTTTCCACCGCTATTGGTTCAACGTAAACCTTTTCGTTACTGTCTGAAGACACGTTCTCTGTTCCAGCTATTTTAACTCTTGAACTATTGAGTGAATGTCATCTGAAGATGTCTGTGGGACTTTGAAAGCTAACACGTTACACACGTTTTTTGCATTATATTTTCAGTTACTGCAATAAAAAAAGATTTGAAGACCTTAAGGGGCATATTCACAAGGACCGGCGATACCTATCGCAAAGGCCAGTTAGCGGCAGTTTTTTTATCGCCGCCTAACCCTGAAAACTATCGCCATGTTAGCGGCGTATTACCAAGCCGTCGCTACATGGCGGTAGTATCAGGGAACAGCTGTGAAAACTGCTGCTAACATCAGCGCGAAGGCAATAGGAAATCTGGCGTTAGCGGGCGAAAACTACCGATAGGCCCATTAGCGGCAAAAAAACTCGCGTTAGTCAGCCCAACGTGAGTTTTATTTGCCTCTAATGCAAAAAATAGCCTATCAGTCAACATCCAAGAGAAAATAGGCATAAAAACCAAAAAAATGCAGAATGGAGCAGCCTGGGCCAAGTGCAGCACACATCAACAACTCCTGCAAGCCATCCAGGATAACAAGGATGAGAGCCAGGATGCCTCGCTGGACCTGCGTCTGGAGCCTGGATGCCTCGCTGGACCTGCGTCTGGAGCCTGGATGCCTCGCTGGACCTGCGTCTGGAGCCTGGATGCCTCGCTGGACCTGCGTCTGGAGCCTGGATGCCTCGCTGGACCTGCGTCTGGAGCCTGGAGTGGGATGCGGAGGAGCTGTGGAGTCGATGAGCCGTGGGGGTAGACATTGAGGCGCGATTATCGCCCGTACCTGGTGGTGAAGTCTGGCAGGTCGCATGGAGACACGTTGCTGACCTGTGTGAGAAGACCGCCTTGCGCACCTTGGAGCTGTTAATAGTAGAGGCGTTCCTGCGTCCCAACGCAGTGAGGTCTGCATCGCATACTACGATCCACCACTACACCGGGGTGCACGGAGGGGATTACCAACGGTGGGTGCAGCCTCTCTGCATCACAGGCCGGATGATGTTGGGCTGGCCGGACGCTGTGGAGGGTGAGGCCCCAGAGCTGCGCCGAACTTGTGTGGCGAGAGCGCTGCAACTTCACGCCTAAGGGGGCCCTGCTGCATCAACTGCATCAGGAGGTTCACCAGCGGACTTGGCGGCGACTGCTGTACCCAGGCTTGTGAAATCCCACCTGGCTGAGGCTCCTGCTGGCTGAGTCACATATTTGGAGAGAGTGCAGCGGATTGCGCCACGGTGTCAATGTCCAGGTAAGGAGAAGGTGGGACGCGTAGCGCAGGACGCCTTGGGGTCGAGTCGCCCAGGCCTAGCACACGTAGATGACGCACCCCAGTGGCGCCTCATCCGCTATGGCGGAAGAGCGTCACCCCACTGCTTTCAAGCAGTGCAGAAGAGGAACAATCATCACATGATGATAACTTACTGATGTAACCGTGCTATGTTTCCTTTGCGGGTGGGAGGGTGGGTAGGACTGCTCCAAGCACGGGGCAAGGCATGGGCGGATTGGCATGCCCACTCAAGTGCGCAATGACTGTTTGGTCGGCCCACTCAGGCCGCCCAAAGCAGTCATGCGCACTTCCTCAGCTCGTAGTGCAGGCTGCATTACAGCCTGCATGGACAACATGCCCACCCCTCCAGCCCCTGGCTGCATGCCTTGTCCCGTTGCCAATTACCAATCCCACCGCCGCATCGCAGCGTTGTGATTGGCTCAGGGGAGGGAGCCTGGCTGCCTACTTCCTCTTCCTGGAAGCAGACGCAGGAGAGCAGGAGCAACGAAGACACAGGACCCGGCTTCGAGGTACGACTTCCTTTATTCAAATATTTACAACACCCGCTCACACACACATCCCCGCGTCCATGCTCCATCCAGTGTTCTTTCCAGCGTTTACCACCTCACAGCTGTCCAGCCCCCCCCCAGCACTTCTAAATGGCAGCCGCTGTGCGCCCATGCACAGCGGGCGTACCACTTGTGTGCCAAAGGCACATGCGTGGTTGCGACGCATGCCATAACATCGCATTCCATTCCAATGCATACTAATACTAGGCACATTGCAACAGTAGAGTAGGTGTTGCATAGCGGAGACATTAATATCACTATTCCCACTTCAGTGAGTGCAACCCAAAACTAAGCTTTGCACCCCAAACCCAACCGTGAACCCTGGAATTCCTTTTTGAGCCCCCATAACACACCCATGAATCAAATTTGACCCAAATGCACACCCCAATTTCCATATTTTACCCAAATGCACACCCCAATTTCCATATTTTACCCCAAAACACACCCCAAATTCCTTTTCTTACCCCAACACACACCCCAATTTTCATATTTTACATCCGAAACCCATACCCACCGAAAAACTTTAATTTACCCCATTACTGACCTCACAATGCGATGTAAAGGCACCTGCGTTGTCGGAGTTGCGTTGTTGACGATGTACTGCCTGCGTTGTAATGTTCATCTCCAGTGCTAAAGGCAACCCATAGGCTACGCCGTTTGCGTCCGTCTGCCCCTGGACCGCGCTCTGCACCAAGGAGCCTTCCTCTTGGACACTCCACCGCTACGACGCCAGCACCCTCCTCGCCATCAACCCTGGACGCCACCTCGCCTGCCAGGACCAACCTCTGCTCCGGACCGGACATCGCCATCGCCATCACTGACGGCTGCAGTATCGCCCACAAGGAGCACCCCAACCATCAAGGAGGAGGCATTGCCATCACCTACAGAAGCACACTCGGACTGACCACGCACTCTAATGACCCAAGGGTGACCATGGACCACCTCAACTCCCAGATCCGGACCAAGCCCAAGCACATCCTCTGCGGCACCCTCATGTGCAGGCCCCCCGGGCCATGGCCCCCCATTCTCCAATACCATTGTAGACCTCATTGCACCCCATCGTCTCCCATCCACCGACGACATCCTACTCGGTGAACTCAAGTTCCACCTGGACAACCCCAATGACCAGGACACCACCCCCTCCTGGGGAAGGTCCCCTACATCAGACGCAAGCAGCAAGTCAGCTCAACAAGCCACATAGCAGGACACACGGTCGAGCACGTCACCTCCGCCAGCGGGTACTTCAACTACAGCCACAACACCGGACTCTCCTTGACCGGCCATCATTGGTAACATCACGTCTTCACCTTGCCCACCAGACGCCACCGCCATCATCGCACCCCTCGCAGCTGGATCAAGGCCACCGAAGAACATCTCGTCCACTCCCTCCGCAACAACACTCCACCAATGCTTCCAAAGGATGACACCGTAGCGCGCAACCACCACCGATGGATCTCCAACAGCGCCCACATTCGGGCACCCCTCATGAACGGCACTGCGTCAGTACCTTCCGCCTGCCTGATGACAGGCGTGAGGGTGACGCAGTGCCACAGGGATAGGCTGGCCCCATGCATTGCTGGAGTTGCGTCATGGTTGTGACACGACTGCAGCAATGCGTGACTTTAGCGCAGACAGATACGTCAGGATTCCTGACATATCTGTCATTACTTGCGTCATGGAGCGCTGTCTAGTGAATACAGCGCATCCATGCAGTCGCAGGAAGGGCGTAGTGAGAAGTGTTGCAACGCTGTCTTGTTGCAGCGCTGCAACACTTTTCATGACTGGGGCCCAGGAATGCGCACTATCTTATTGATGGTGCGCATTCCTGCACTGTAGTTTTGTCGCAGGGCAGCGCTGCAACATTGCTTGCAGCGCTGTCCAGCACCAAAACCTGCTGAGATGTGGCCCCATGCGTTATCCCCATTTTTAATACCAGCTATTTTCTGGTCTTAAGTAACTGGCTCTAACTGCAGTTAGAGACAGTTATTTTGGTCTTCAGAAGTTCAAGGAACCCCTTGTGAATATGGAGTGAATATGGAGCAGTGGTGTTTGCGTGCGTTTTTGCACGGGAACGCCTCTCCTACATATAATTATCGCTAACAGAAGTAGCGATCTTTATAACGGACATTTTCGCCTAAAAACTTTCGCTAACGGCCGTTAGCGACAGCTTGGTAATAGGGCGATAAAATTATCGCCGCATTAGCGGCAGAAAAGTGCTGCTAACGCGGTGATATCGCCTTGAGAATATGCCCCTAAGTGTTTGGGATTAACCTTTGCTTTAACTGCACTGGAAGAGAATGTGCGAGTAGGGGAGGGGACAATGTTGTCTTGAGAGCAGTGATTTCATTTTTACATTTTACTGTAATTATGAAGTAGTGCTAACGGATGTAACAAGCTCCATTTGTGTACATTGCGTTTGACAGCTGTTATATTGGAGTGTCGATTTGTATCTTATAAAGTTAGTCATCTGATTAAGTATTCTCTCACCCTGTGGGTAGGTGGTGGTGGGGGGTGTTAATCTGCTACACAGTTAGCAACTTGGCAATGGCAGAAGAGGTCCCCGAGGAAAGTGAGGCCCCCTCAGACCTGTTGCACAGTGATGAGAAAGATTGCTCAGTAAATAGGGTAAAACCTGCTTCAGACCTAACTCCTGACCACCACATGAAGGGCTGAGAAGTATTGAGAAGGTTGGCCACCCACTTCTCAGGCACCCATGGGTAAACATAAGTCTGTGCCCATGATAAAGACTTTGAGGTAGTTTGCCTGTGAAAAGCAAATGCCATAGAATGTCAGATGGGGTCCAAGAGGGCATCATGATAGAGTTTGCCAAGATACTGTACCTGGGAGAGATTGAGAGGCAGATTTTAAAAACTGTCACCCAACACAATGCAGCTGCCAAAAATGCTGCTCTGCGTTGCGTGACAGGGAGGGAGCAGGAAAGCGCAATATCTACAGAGATATGGTCTCTCCTGCCTTCTCCCTAGCGCCGGCTCTGATTTCAGCTGCTGTACGCCAGGCACACACCTTTGGCCATAGCAATGGGTGCATGTCTGAGTCTACCATAGGTTTTGTACAGGAAGGGTATCCTTACTGTACAAAATAATATGCCTAGATAAGTTTAAACACTTTTCCTACTTTGTATGTGTGCTGCACAGTGTAGCACGCATGCAAAGCAGGAAAAGAAAGGAGAAATGAAAACATTTCTCCTGTTAGGGCCTCCTTTCAAATGGCACTAACGTTTGGCGCTAAACCCTGTCTACTATTGTTTGTAGATAAGGTTTTGCATCAAAAGGCATGGGTGGTTGCATGGGAACTCCCATGTACCACCAATGTAACGCCCCCTTGGCACTTAGTAATGCAAAGCAGTGCTTTGCACTGCTTTGCGTTACTTTTAGGGTACTTTCCAGCGCAAAAAAAATGTTTGCACTGGGAAGTAAATTAGGAAAAAAAACATTTTGTGCTGGTTAGCGTCACTTTTGTGACACTAACCCAGCACAAAATGTTTGTAAATCTACACTCGAGTGTTCTGATTATCCATGGTCTAGTCTAGGAGTACTAGTACCTAAGCGGCAATAATTCAATCGCAGTATTAACAAGGACACGCTAACAGGCTTTAGCGTGTGTTTCCTTGTGTTAGCACCCGTTTCACTAACGCCTTGCATCTCATCGCTAATGAGATGCAATGTAGGCGGGCCTCACATTCACCACATGGGAAAACATCGCTAACGCAGCTTCGCGCTATTAACAACGATGCCCCATACCCGCGTAGCGACAATGAAAATCGTGCTAAGGCCCCCTTAACGCTGGATTCTAACGTCAGAAAAATATCTGACTTAGCTATATTACCCTATGGGAGGTGGATTGCCCGGCTAAATCCACCATGGCTTATTAGCAAGGATTACCAGCGATATTCCAGCATTTCGCCGCTTTCGCAGGAATTTTTATTGCATTGGAGATAGCTGTTGATGATAACGCGCTATCTCAGCGATAAAATCCAGCGATAGCCGGCGATAACTAAAATCGCGCTAAGCGCGCTTAGCGATATTTATCGCTGTCAGTTGATAATATGCCCCTAAGATCCTGATCTGTTGATGTTGTTGTGTGTCATTTACTCATGATACATTAAGATTATGTTTCTGAGCGCCATTCCTAATGAAAAATGGTTGCAAATTGTGATTTGGGAAGATTAAATACTGTTTTTTTAAAAACAAAATCAATATGAATATATTCAATATTAAAACGGAGGTAGATTCAGAAAAACGTTTCAGTAAAGATGTTAATATTCTGCTCTACTCGTACTATTTCAATGTAAAATTGTATGTCATTTAAGGTTACTGGCTTGGTGGTTTTTAGGTCTATAGGTCATTTGTGCCTGATCCATCTTACTAACCTGACATGGATGACACATGTATGTATGTTACTTCTGTGTGTAGAGGACGTATGTAGAGTGTATGTCAGAGATGTTTTAAGGCATGGGCAAAGTAGGCAAATGCCCAGGACCCCCACCTTCCAAGTGGCCCCATGGGAAGGTGAACTGTCTCTCTAATTGATATCTTTCTATTCTATTTCTCTATCTAATCCACTCTCTGCCTACCCTGAACTCTGTCTCTGTCCCTCTACCCAACGTCATCTTAAGGATTTTTGGGGTCTCAGGCAAAACATAACTCAACTGGTTTTGAGGTACCCTGTTAAAGTTTAACATATAATTTAGTATGGTTTGGCATCATCCAGGCTTGAATTAGCAGGAAATGGGTAATACAATTTACATTTGTTCTTTAAAGAGGCCCTGAAAATATGTCTTGCCCGGGGCCTACAAAATACTTAAGATGAAACTGGTATGTGTATTACATGTGGGCTGTGGCCACACAGGAAGCTATTTTGATTTCCTGACTCCACGTGTACCTAAGATTGAGGGTGAAGAGATCCCCAGACAGCAATGCAAATTTCGAGACTCCTCCAGGACATTAAAGGGATCCCTTGTGGTGGAGCAAACTGTAGATTGTAAAAGAGAGAAAATCAGGAGGTCCATTATTAGATTTGGGACATTTCCCAGCCCTTTGCTACCTAATTGTTCACTTACTAGCAGGGCTACACCCAACAAGTTAACAGGTGGTTAGTGGGGGAAGACAGGTATCACCTTGTCTTGTGCCTTGTTCTGGTTCATCCCTCACAGGAGACCCCCCATTCCTGCCGATACCTCTAAACAAAGATCATGGCTGAACCAGTCTGAGAGGAATAAGCAAAAGGCGGGAACTGCCAGAAAGCAGTTTCAGAGCGATCAGTTTGAATACACAAATGCTGTCTGCAACTTTAGTATAAAGATGGAACAGAACCTCCCAGCCAAGATGGCTAGATTACTCTACCAGAATCCAGTGTTTCACACCAGTGGTGGTTTAGAAACTTTGTCCTTTAGGGTCAACAGCCAATTCACCTTTACCAGGTTCCACACCAGACACTTTGGAGGGTTCTACAGCCTAGCAGGATTACCTTCCTTGGCACCTGCCTCAAGGGAAGGAGCTGTTTAACTGCTTAGCTGGGGTTTTGGAGGTGTTTTTGCATGAGCAAGACACTACTAAGAATTGGGGGACACAAAGGACCTGAGGCTATAACTTGGGAGGACCTTCGCCACTCACGCTGAATGGTGATGTCTGAGTGGCCCGGTGTTTCCAGGGTATGTTGCCCCTGGCAGTGACTGTGTCCATGGGGCCTTCCGGCAGATTGCCAACATAGCTTGTGGTTAAAGTGCAAGGAGAAGCTAGCACCTTAGGTGAGAGGTGCTGCATAACTGATAAATGAATTTGGCGGTCCCATCGGACTGCCCTGTTCCCAGGAGGAAGACATTCCTAGTCATCAGAAAGCACATCACTTGGTATCTGAAGATTATCACTGAAACCATGGTTGGCTCATAGCTTTGTTTGGATGGGGATTTGTGTTTTGGCCTGAAGAAAAGTCCTCAAAGTCAAAGCTCACAAGAGCGTGAGCAGTGCGACCTGCACACAGTTACTTCACAGCTAGTTCAGATGCTGCTGATGCTCACCTGATCAGACAGGTACATGTGCAGCAACTGCAGACCGCAATTATGTTGACTGGACTAAAGCACACAGCAGGTGCTCGATGCTTGATGGGCCTCGCACTAAGCACAGTCTTGTGTCGATGGGGTATTACCAGCAAGCGCAAGACATTTTGCCTATTAACGGAAAAAGGTTTTTCATGCATCACTTAGCATACATCTATCTCTTGTATATCATGCCTCTGTAAGTTCCTGCGCTACATGCGTTATGGTCGGGAGGTGGTGTATGTATATCATCCCCTGGCTCTTATTTTCCCCCATTTCCGCCCGCGCCCTATTTTCTTCTTCAGCCGCTGTCTTGCAAATGAGATGTGCTTGGTAAGGTCCCCAGGTGTTCCGTGGCATGCTGCGTGTTGGAATAAGGGCATTATAATTGTCTGAGTGCGTGTTGCAATAAGATAGGTCTGTATAACATTCCGATAGAGTGGGCAGTGGTCCCTTCATCCATCGAATGGCTACTCTCCTTCTTGCGAGCAGCCAGCCCAAGGTTACCAGTTTACGGGATGCTTTTGGCAAGTCTTTGTCATACCCCAGAAGAACGACTAGTGGCGTCTCAGGCAAGGGTATCTCCTGCATGTCTTGTAGTGCTTCAAATATTGCAGCCCAGAATGTGCGAATTCCGGAGCAGTCCCAGGCAACATGTGTAAAATTGGCTCCCTCGGCCCCGCATCTCATGCAACCATCGTCCTCCAGCAACCCGTTTTTGTGTAGCCGTGCCGGGGTTTAGTATACCTTGTTAAGTGTATTAGGCGGAACCGCCCGTTCAGGGAGATAGACTTAGTTGACGAACAGTAGTGCTTCCACTGCTCCTCTGTGATATCGACATCTAATTTTTCTCCCCATTCCTGATATGACAACTTGCACCAGATTGCTCCCTGTCCTCGCTAAGGTGTACAGTGTTGAGATCCCACGTTGTGGGGAGCACGCCTGTAATAAGTATGTCAGTAATGGTAGCTCCTGTGGTTCCAACATCTCTTCTCCCAGTAGTGCGTCCAACGATTGCCTCACTTGGTGATAGTGATATTTAGTAAGCTATGATGCCTCTGGATTTTGTATTTGTAACGGTTCCCAGGAATAAGCCGCCCCATCCTTGAATAAATCGCCTAAATCGCCCATAAATCTTATGTTTAGTTTGTGAAGTAGTTGAATGACTGCCCTGTCCTCCCCCATGGGGAACCTGCTGCACCAATCGATTCGTAATTTTGGGGAGTATAGAAGTTTGATCTTCTGTGCATCAGCGGTCGTTCTGAGTTGGTGCCTAGTGACCCCGACAGGATCAATAATACGAAATCACCATTGTGATTGACTTAGTGGGGAACACGAGAGAGGAAGAGGGCTCACCTCGTCTCTCTCCAAATACAAATGAGGTAGTTCCTTTAGGCCGTGTATCCAATAATATGCATGGATTTGCTGCACTGCAGCGTAGTATGCCTCGAAGTCCGGGGCATTTAGTCCACCTGCGGAATAGGGCTTTACCACTGTGGTCCATTGAACCCAGGGTTTTTTGCCCGCCCAGGCAAGTCTGATGAAGAACGAGCGAAGAATGCGGAAGAACGACTTCGATAGTTGGATCGGTATATTCATGAAGAAAAATAGGAATCGCCTTAGCATAATCATTTTCATTAATGCAATGCGTCCTAGAAGTGAGAGCGGCAAGCGGATCCATCTTTCAACAGTATTCGTGAGTCGCTGCACCGCGCGACCATAATGTTCCCGTAGTACTACTTCTGGGTCAGTGAGCACCTTTACCCCTACATAACGCATGGGCTCCGTAGACCACATTAGTGGATGTTCCATCTGTATGGGGCTGGTTTTTGCAGTGAGGGGAAATATAAGTGACTTGCTCCAATTTATACGCAGACCTGAATGGCTGCCAAACCTCTCCACCTCCTGCAGCATCGGTGTTAGATTCGTGTACGGTTCACGTACGTACAGTAATGTGTCATCTGCGTATGCAGAGATGATTAAGTTATAATTTGGAAACCTTAGGCCGCAATGTGCATGATATTGTCGCATAGCGCAAGCCAGTGGCTCCGCAACCAATGCGTACAATAGTGGAGATAGCGGGCAGCCTTGTCTAGTGCCTCTCGTGATTGCAATGGGATTTGACAGCAGTCCGTTGATACGGACACACGCCACTGGCTCTGCATATAGCACTCTGATCAATTTTATAAATACCTCCCCAACGCCTATGCGCCTCAGCACTGCAAATAAAAAGTTCCATTCCACTGAATCAAATGCTTTTTCCGCATCTAAAAAAACTGCCGCTGCTCAAACTTTATGCGGGTTATGGTGCAAAACAAAGTGCATAGATTACTAGTGAGGGAACGACCAGGTACAAATCCCGACTGTTCCGGGCCAATCAGACCTGGGAGTAGAGGGGAGAGCCGGTTCACAAATACTTTGGCGAAGAGTTTAGTGTCAGTGTTAAGCAATGACAGTGGTCTGTATGAGGGGCATTGATCCGGCGGTTTCCCGGGTTTTAGGAGAGTGATCAGTACGGCCTCCCTCATAGTTGGGGACATTATGCCTTCCCCTGACATTTCTTCAAAGAGATTGACTAGGTGTGTTGTCAGTTGGTCCTGATAGGCCTTATAAAAGGCCACTGTTAATCCATCTGATCCGGGCGCTTTGTCATTAGGCATATCCTTAAACACTGCATTTATTTCAGTAGGACGAAGAGGGGCCAGCAACCGCCCCCTATGTTCATTGGACAGCCATTTCATAGCAATATGGGCTAGATAATCCTCTGTTGATTCCTCAGTGTGGGATTGTCGAGAGGTGTATAGGTCAGCATAATAGCTGCTGAACTTGTCCGCAATCTGCTGTGCTCCACATACTGGTGACCCGCTGTCATCTTGTAATGACAAGACGTCGCTGCCTCCCATTTCGGGTCGGGCTAGAGCTGCCAAAGTGGCTCTCGGTCTCTCGCAGTCTCCGTACACCTTGGCAGACGCATATTTCCCTAAATGTGTTATCTCGGATTGTGCAAGTTCATTATATTTATCTAGTTTTTCCCTAATTTGTGCTAACGTTCCTGTCTCTTGTCCCGCCTGGGAAGCATGCTCCAGTGCCATCAGTTCCTTTTCTAATTTCTGCATACGATTCCTGATAGATCGGAGCACACCTGCATGCTACGAAATTGTAATGCCACAAATATAAGCCTTAAATGCTTCCCAGATGGTGGCCATACAAGGCACACTCCCCAAGTTAGTGAAAATAGTTATTTATCGCCTGCACAAGTTCATCGTGGAACACTGGGACTAGTAATGAGGATTGCGGGAACCTCCAGGTAAAGGTCGTATATTGCATTTCTCCGATCGCCATGGTCAATCTAACTGGTGAGTGATCAGAGTATGTGCGTGGAAGGTGCTTGCAGCCGCATACGATGGGTAACAGGTCGCGCGAGGCTAACCAGTAATCTATACTGGTGTAGATATCATGAACTGATGAGTAGTGCATGTATTCTCTGCCCTGAGATGAAAGGAAACGCCAGACATCCACCATCCTGTTCGTTTTGGCTATTGCAGCTATAGCTCTAGCTGCTGCTGATAGTCTTCTGGGGGGCCTCTAGATCTATCCAGATCTGGGGATTGAACACAATTAAAATCTCTGCACCAGAGTTGTGGTAGGTTTGCATAGGCTGCGAGTTTACGGCATAATGAATGGTAGAATTGAGGATCGTCATAATTGGGTCCATATACACCTACTATTAGTGCAATAGAGTTGTCTTTGCGACATTGCACCACTACGTGCCCACATCAAACCCCTCGTGCGTGAGTTGTGAATCCAGCAGCTATGCATGTACCCCTCTTTCTGCGCTGTGAGAAAAGCCCTGTGTGGGGTGCTAAATGTGTCTCTTGCAATATGGCGATATCTATATGGTGTCTCTGCAGATACATTACAGTCTTACAAATTTTTCTTTGGTCATTTAACCCCCTGATGTTCCAAGTAAAACAGCATAGTGTGGCACCCAGTGTTATTGGCAACGCAGTGAGATTATCACCCTCACTTGCCATGAACTTCCCTAAACATAATGGCTACGATGTTACTCTAGTTCCACCTCCATCCTCCCGTCTGGCTACTTTCTGCAGATGATATCTTGCATTGAGTTCCCCCTCCCCCTCCCATGTCATGTCCCCCAACATATGACACAACTCAACATTTCCCTCCTGCAAATGCTCCACCCTTACAAACCCAACTTCCCACCCAATATTGTGTGGTTCACACATGAGGGCGGTGATTGCCCGAACTACACACAAACTCTAGTAACTTTACAACCATCAAGCATCTTAACATAACACATCAACTGGGTAGGATTCAATTTATCTACTTAGCCTTATATGTAATGTTAGCAAGTGTCCAGCTGCTTCCATATTTCTCTAGTTTCGTACACCTTGAAAGTGGCATTTGTCCATGGTGTCCAGCCAAATCCCTAATCCCGCTGCCCGGACCCTGGGATCTATCCACCAGGTCCCATAAATCGGGTCGCACTGTCACTGCCGGTATATGTGTTCCCTTTACAAACCTATGCCCAATACCTCCAATAATACATCATTCTTAGCGTTTATACCAGTTATCAACGACCGCTATTGTGCACACCATTAAATCTTGTTGATCTAGCTCACTGTGCAGGGCATTGTCCTCAGCGGCAGGCTCCTGGGCTGGTCTGGGAGCCTTATTCTTGGTGTGCTTCTTGAGTAGCTGTTGTAAGCTGTTAGGATCTGTGTAGATTTTTGTTTTCCTGTCCATCGTCACTTTGAGGCGCGCAGGGCATAGCATAGCCGATGTTCAGCTCTCTCAATTTTTGTTTTATTGGTGGAACTGTCTCCGCGCCTCATGTACCTGAATAGTAAAGTCAGGGTAGAGAGAGAGTACGGAGCCCTCATATCTGAGTATCTGAAGCTCTCTGGCTCACCGCAGAGCCGCGTCTCTGTCCCTATAGTTCAGGAGGCGTGCTGTTATTGGGCGAGGAGGAGCCCCTCTGGCCGTCCAGGGGGCAAGAACACAATGCGCACGTTCCACTATGAAGAACGACGAAAAGGTGTAGCGGCCCAGCAAAGTGATAAGCAACTGTTCCACGAAGAGCTCCATACTTCCAGTCATGGCCATTTTGGGCAATCCAACTATGCGCAGGTTGTTACATCGCGAGCGCGCTTCCAGATCTTCAGCCTTATTCTGCAGTGTTGCGAGCATCTTGTTTATTTGTTGCTGCGCACTGGTATTCTCAACTTGCAATTCCTACACATCAGACACTCTCCTTTCCACCATTTTCAGCCTTTCTGTATGTTTATTTATGCGCTCTGACATGCGATCCATGCGGTAAGAGAGCAAATCTGTCTTACTGTCTATGGTGAGGAGCGTTTGTTGCATAGTTACCAGGATTTGCCTCAGGCCCCATCCTAGCTCGGTGCCCGAGGTCCCCTGCTCTGCCGGGGTCGTCTCGGCCTCATCTTACCTCAGCCTGGTGTATTTGCGCTGCCCGAACTGTTGTTTGGGCCGGTTTTTATCTGGTTTTCCCATAGTGAAGGGTGCCTCCCAATCTACGTGCTGCGCCAGTATCTATATTGTCTTGTTTGTTAAGGTTATGCACTCTGCAGCACTGCTGCCTGTTCTTATACTTTCCCCTGCCATATAGTTAATGTCTTCCACAAGTCAATATGGCCAATTCTGCATCCTTCTGCCACGTTGGGCTAATTATTGCTATGTGTGAGAGACTTACTGCTTTTGGTCTGCCATTGCACCACAGGAGACGCCAGCCCCTTTTCATTCCAGTCCTGCCAGTATTGAGCAGCAGGCTTTACCAGAGGCACCCGCTCCTCCAGTGACACAGCAGTGGCCCCTGATGTGCTGAAGGCTTCCCACCGGGCCAGCCACTCCCTTCAGGCGTCTCCGCAGGCAGCACGTCCCGGCCCGCTCCATGCCTGCGGCCCCACAATCCTGGTCGGCAGTTCACTCGCACGCCTTGGATGGCCGTCGGCAAGCGCACCCCCCGCAGCGTGGGGGCCGAAGCGGTCCTGGGTCCCGCGCACGACTCTCACAGGCTCAAGGGCGGGTGGGTTTCGGCACGCTGAGAGAGCTATCCAGTAGGCCGCACCGCCAACCGCCCAGTCCGCCACCACCGAAATGTCCAGCCGGGTTCCTGAAAGGTAGGGGCCTTATTCGGCTGCTACTGACCAGCGCCATATTCCTCCATCAGGAACGGGCACTTTACCGGTGGATGGCGTCTGTTTTGGCAGGGTGTATTAGATGGTTTGGAGGAGCTCGCTTAGCTCCCCCTACTTCTGCACAGTTACTGATTAGGATCTATCTGAAGTGGAACAGGCTTGGCTGTTCTCCCAATTGTGTTGTAGTGTGCCCTGTGTGTCTTATGGACAGTATTGTGTTGTGTGTACTTAAAGAAAAGCACTGGCTTGAAATTGATTTGTTGATTGCAATGGGATGGTCTGTTAAGCTTAGAGTGTCTAAACTCACACCACCTCCCTGTGCAAGAATTAAACTGTTTGACTTCACTCCCTGAAGGCTAAGGGCCATAGTTTGACCCAAGTCGCGTCGCACTTGCCCCATGCAACATGGTACAAGCGCAACACAACAGAAAAATGAGATTTGTGAAGCCATGCAATGCCACTTTGCGTGGCCCTGAGAGGCTTCATAATTATTGAGTGAAGCAACACAGCGCAAATCGCTGCTTTGCCTTACACTTCGCTAGGGAGGTGTTCCATGCGCAGTGTGTGGATGTTCCCACGCAACTCCCATGGTTTTTGATGCATTTCCAGATTTACCAGAACTGGTAAACCTGAGAATGCGCCAAAAAGATACGCCTTCCCAGGAGAGGCGTAGCAAGGAGAAACATCTTTATTTCTCTACGTTACTTCCTCTTTTTATGTGTGCTGCATTCTGCAGCACATATACATGGAGGAATATGCCTCTCAGGATTGTTTTTGTGCAGGATGGTGCCCTTTCCAGCACAAAAACAATCTTGCATGCAACACAAGCACCTTTGCATCATGCAGCAAGAATGCCTGCGTTGGTGCAGGGCACCCAAAACGGCGCAGGTGAAAAGGCAGAAATGCGCTGTATTCTTTTAAATACGGCGCATTCCTGCTCTTTCTACGTCACGCAGTGCAGTATAGTAAAGTGACTTGCTGCACAGTTTTGGGTTCAACAGTAAAGGTTACGCCTCAGTGCACCAGTGGTAAAAGGCTCTGTTTGACATAGTATAAACCCAGTAAACCACGTCTGTCCATTAACTCATAAAAACACAGCTTTGTTTTTATTCTTTGCTCCTCTAATAGTGTCTGATGCTCACAGTTTTGTGGGAGAGGAGGTCTGAGTGTAAAGACAGACTTGATCTGAAATGTTCTTAATCTGACACACTATTGCTGCTGTTGAGCTCCTGGGAGTAGAAGAAAGTTTATGGTTTGGTTTATTTTGAATTTCAGGTGGATGTGTTGACCTGTGGTGTACTGGAGGACTTCACAGCTAGTACAGATTCTGCTGATGCTCACCTGATCAGACAGGTATGTGTGCAGCTACTTTGAGCATTTTAAGGAATCAATGGGGTCAGTGTGTTGTGACAGCAGATCTCACACAGAGAGGAGAGTTGATTGGAGACGGCTATACAGATGCTTTAAATGACTGTTTATTTTTGTGTGTTCTTTGGTAGTCTAACCAATCAGAAGGTAAGTGATTTCTGCATTTCACTGTGTTGGGTGGGGAGGTGATGGGCTCTTTGGAAAAAGCGAGGACGGTGGAGAGCTGAGCTTTAGGGATACTAGGAGACGTGGGAGTTCTCCTTCCATTGATTTTATATGGGAGTCTAGTCTCTTAGTAGGTTAATGTTCACAAGAGAGATGTTATCAGTGTTATGGAAATGAAAGATGCTGCCAGGTCTGACAATTTGTTTCCGATTTATTTTTGAGCTTGGAATTATGGTATGCAAGGTGATGGAGTGTGTGGGTGTGATTCAGAGACTGGTCTGCAGGATTTTGTTTGTGAGTGTGATTATGGTGGAGATCCAAGTGATTTTTTGCCTGATGGCTAGGCCATTAACTGATTTATGGGAAGTATTATGATAACATATTGGCATTGGAAAGGAGTTCACTGGAAATTGGGAAAGAAGTGTGTGTTCGTTACATTTTCATGATGTATAACTCTTGCAGAATGTTGAGGGTAAAGAGGTCTCCTGTGCCCACTGTGGGACTGAAGATAGAGCTGGCATATCTCAGCATCAGGGAGGAAGTGGTGTTTGGAGTTGTAGAGTTGTTGAGAGTTGGAAAGAGGGATGTAAATGACTTGGAGGTGATCACATGAGGTTGTTGAATGTGTTGTATCTTTGCTGTTTGTGTCATATAATTTTGATGAGCAAAACCTTTAATTTGACCAAACTACTGTGGCTCGAGAGGGAGGAGGTGGCAGGTGTGTTTCCCCTGAGCTCCTCCAGGCTCTAAAAGAGCCAAACAGAGAATGTCCACAGGTGATGCCCTTAACAGATATGCCCATTGCTGTAATGCTTGTGCAGCAGTTATCGGGTGACTCATGAAGAAGGTAGGGGTAGCAGGTGCTACAAGTTAAAATACCTATATTATGCTAAATAGTGTCCTTTACAAACACAGTTGATTCTAGAAAGGGGTGGCAGGAAGTCAGTGGTTTTCATGGAAGCATCAAAAGTGGGAAGAGGGCTTGGCTCCAGTTCCCGAGATGAGTTTCAAAAACTGGTTTATGCTTTCAAGGGTTTCCTTTATAGTAGTCAAGGAAATGATTAGTTAGGCAACGACTCTCTTTCTGTGCCACTGGGCTTTTTGGAAAGGATTGGTAGTAGCAAGGGGAGCAGAAGATAGTGAATAGGATACTGCTCAAACTCTAGGCACAGATTTCAAGGAGGTGTTTTTGGTAAGATTTTCGCCTTTAAAGTGCTCCCTTGTAGCCATCATGAAGGTTGACTGTCAATTCCTGTCATTCCAGGTCATCATGGACACTGTCTTCAGTCCTTAACTTTTCACCCACAAATCGCTGCTTTCAGGTGTGTTAATGTAATTAGTTCAATGGGAGCAAAACAGGAGCACAACAAGGAGAATCTATTGGTGGGGGGTTAGCTTAACTGGCTAAGAAGGGGGATGCTCATTGCTATTGCTCCGTACCTTCAGACCTCCATCCACTCAAATCCAACTGCTGGGCCCAGCGCTGAAGTGATCCCGTTCTCTGGCACCAGCCTTGGTACTGGGGCTGAGCTTGCTATTCCCTCCTAGATTGGAATCGCAGCCCTCCGGAGCCAAGAGGCGGAGGTGAGGCGGTGGCCTGTGACAGGGTCCGGGGCCTGTGACAGGGGCAGGGGCCTGTGGAGGTTAACTACGAGGCTGCCTGGCCATGAGACACCTGAAGGAGGGCACCCCACCAGGAGGGGGGCCCCCTCCGGACTGTGGTGAGCTGGGGCGACCTATGGTCCTCGGCCTTGTCGACACCCGGATCGGGGTGCGGCCACTGTCTCAGAGCTGCAACTTAGTAAAATGGCCCTGCAGGGGGTGCCTGGTAGGTCCTGGGGACCACCTGATACTGAAGGTATGGGACCCCGATTGGAGACCTCAGGGTGTGGCTGCCCCCGTGATGATGACACAATCTCCTGGCACTTAAGCAATGGTGGTTGAGAAGTGCTGGATGCTGCTTTCCCCCTGCCATCTCCAACAGACACCCGCTGCAGGCGCTGTGATGATGCCGAGGAACCAAGAGTCACTGTGCCACAAGGACGACTTGGCGCACAGGCCTGAAACGCTCAGACCACCAGGATGCGGAGGCAAACCCTGGCTTTGAGGTGGGTATGACTTGACTCGGGGGGGACGCAGAAAGAGGGCACAATCCCCCACCCCCAGGAGTACACCTCAGAGACCAGCATCACTGGAGGGGAGGCGTGAATGCTCCCGGTGAACTCCCTAGACAATTGGTGCCCGCACTAAAGGGGGTGCCTACATGATCACTGTGGACGTAGCGATCACGTGGTCACCCGTGGTGGGGACCCAGATCGTGCTTGCCCAGCGGCTAAACATTTGACCTCAGAAGGCTGGGAGGTGGGATGGAACCCCGGACCTCCCTTCTCTAATAGATAATATGCTTCGCTTACTCCTGCGAGGAGTTTGCTGAGGTGGATACGCGGGACCCTGATAACTGACTGTCATGACTTGAAACATCTGCCTGGCCACCACCAGCGGGACATTTCATCATTGGAAAAGCCCAAGAGCCGGGCACTGGTGCTGCATCGGCCCGGCTGCAGACACCAGAACAGCAGCTCTCGAAGCAAAAGACACCCCAGACCCGGTTACCACTCGGGAGCCCCCCTGAACTCACAGCAATGGGTAGACTGAGGTTGGCAGCACCAATGCAGGTGCCCCTAACAACTCATCCACCAACCATTGTGCTAGACCCCAAAGCCAGGGGACAAGCAGCGTCATTCTGTGCCCACATCCAACAATCTGAACACAGTACTTGCAGCCATAGGGAGTTCCCAGATTTCTATGGAGACCAAGCTTAGCTCACGGGTGGTTGAGTTGGGTTTCTTATGCGATGACCACCAAAAACTAGTAGGCAGGGTCACTGACAGAGAAAAAACATTAGCCTTGTTACACCCTCTAACCAGGGACAATCATCGTGCCCTTCAGGACCACCAGGGTTGAGGGCAGATACTCGAGAGAGGGCGGAAGACACCAAAGGACGTTCCTGCAGAAGCAAAATTTGAATCCTGGGCCTACCAGAGGGAGTCAAAGACCGCAATCCACTGACATTCTTGGAGAACTGGTTCAGATCCTTTGTCTCTGCGTTGGATCTCATTAGAGAGGGCCCACCGGGTGCTCTGCCGGGAGAGCTCCAAGTCCAGTGCTGGCCATACTCCTACAATTCGAGGACCGCAATGCCAGCCTCAGAGTCACCAGAGTGACCAGACCTTTGAAGCTTAAAGATAAAAGCATCATATTATTCCCGGACTACATGCAAGCGGTGGTCAAGAGACGGCTCCAGCAACTGGGCATCCAATACTTCCTGCTGTTCCCAGCCCACCTCAAAATCCTCATGAGTGCTGACTCCCTCTTCTTCACTGATCCAAAAGATGCATGCGATTGGGCAGACACACACCACAATGTAACATCTGCCAGGACCACGAATGCCCCCACCTCGTACCAGGCGAGGCGGAAACGACGAAGTTGCCTATGACTGGGCCTCTACCTGAAATCCCTAACAACGAAGTCCCCTGCCCTGGAACAAATTATCGAGGACTGTTGTTGGGCCATTCAGGCTGCGGCAGCTTTTCTGGGCTTGGGAACTGGGGTCTCAGATGGTGAGAGAGGCCCACAGATCTTCTCCTCGGATGAAGACTCTTTCATGACGGATGGCTCGAACCGGGGGTCCTTGGCTGCACCATTGGTGACTCCTCAGACAGTATAATTTAGTCTCGCTCCCAGAGACTGGACATGGGAGCGAGAGTACCTGCCTTCACGTCTGCACCACAGTTCTGCGTCACCAGACTGACCACCACCCAAAGACAGTGAGACCACGATCACGCGGCCCACTGGAGCTGAGATGCTCCCACTCCACTCCTCATATCCTCTCAGCTGGGCCCAGCACAACTCAGATATCAACGGACAGGGCAATCATGTATTTGAACCTTGCCCTAGATTGTTTGGCCGCAACCCCCAATTGCTCAATGATTTATCACTTCAATCTGTTTGGGCGTACCGCAGTTTGCAGTAGGCTCCATGTGTTGTCATTGTTATCTGTTGACATTCTCCCATGATTCCTTCCCCTGAAATTTGGCCAGGTTAGTGGACACCACGTGCTGCAGAAAGGTAGGGTAACAGAGCTGTGGCGCTGGGAGGGAACCCCTGGAGGTCATCCTCTGCTTTGGACAAACATCCATTACCTTGCACACTATGGCTCCTCCCAGTGGCACAAGATTCCTAACCCTGAATGTATGTGGCATGCACACAGCGATGAAACGCTACTCAGTATATTTCTACATAATGCGACTACATGCACACATAATATTCCATCCTCTTGATGGCTTACCCTTTTCTCTGTAGTGTCTTCTTCCTTTCGTTATTTTACCCTTATTTATCCTCAAAGCCTATTACCTTTACCTCCTCTCTCTCTTTCTCTCCCCTGTATTGTTTCTTACTCTCTTCACAAGCTCAAGGGCAGCAGGAGGCATGGAGACGATCCACACCACTTGGTACAATACATTATTATTTTCCAAGTTAGCTACTGTCCTCTGAGGTCAGGGGGTCGCACTGACAGGTCTGGGGTTCGCAGGAGGCAAGCCAGGGGTCGCAGCTGTTGTATGTATCTGCTATAAAACCCTAATAAAAACGGTTTTTAAAAAAAAAACAAGACTCCATTAGGCTATCACACAAAAGTTCATGACAGGAAACAGTGTCCATAACTCATTTTCAGTGCACTTATACAGAGTCAAGTATTGGAAGGAAAGATGTGACTTGCATGAGTGCTGAAGTACTGTTAAAGAAGATGCATGCCTTCTGGGAAAGAGGTGGCCACTCTACGACCTTGTGACCTCTAGCATGCTAAACGATCTCCTTCTGGGCTGCAGGGCCTCCAGAGAAAAGCTTAGCAGTGACGGCATGCAAGGGGTTTTGCTGGGACCTGAAGATACCATAGTTTTATAGAAATGTGCACTACACAAACTATGCAGCACATAGTCTCTATATAGGAGTAAATAATTGATGCAGCTAACAGATCTTGGGCCAGATTCACAAAAGAGTCTGGTTTCAGTGCATTTTGTGCATTGTGCTGTGACTATCCTCTCCATTTGGAGCGCGAGGGATGATCAAAGCCTTGATCAGGGAAGGGTCATTTCTTAAAAAGGGGCAAACCACCCCCTCATCAACATAAATGATGCAGTAATTGGACAGTGACTCCTCGTGTAAAGTAGCAAATACTGTGATGGAGGCCTGCATGGACAGCAGACCTCCATCTTAGCATTTGCATGTGAAATGTGCCTGCTTTGTGACCACTGCCCCTAAAAGGGAGTGTCACTCATTGGGAATGAAACATCTGGGTCCGTATTACACAAGTGCTCTGAGGGCGCATCGGGCGTTTGCGCGCCCCCAGGGCACTTTGGTATTACAGAAGGGGCTGCAGACTCTTGTGCGGCCCCTTCTGTAATACTGGAAATGCTGGCGCACATACAGTGCCAGCGCTTCCTGGAAAGGGAGTTAGGAGGGAATCCTTTTGCCTCTGCGCCTGTGCCGTTTTACAGATGTGGGTGCAGAGGCAAAGAAGCTCTCAGGAAGCGCACTGACAGCGCGCCACCTGACAATGCGCCCCCTGATGGCAGCCCTCTGCAGGAGGTAAAGGGGGTCCCATGGGCCCCCCCAGACATCCCCTTGCAGTCCGGTACAGTCGCTGACTGCACCCGCCTGCAAGGGGATCTTTTATCCCCTTTAAAAGTGCAGGCGGGTTGCCGCCTGCACTGTGAAAACACAGAGCGGCTTCAAAGCAGCCGCTTTGTTTTTCACAGGAATGCGCTGTACCCAGGGCAACGTGAGTAATCCATGTAATAGGGCGCACTTTCCCTGTGCGCCCGATGCACCTGTTTTAAGGTGTGCCGGGCGCAAACAGAGAAAGTGTGCCCTTTACATATTAGGGCCCCTGGAGTGAAAGGCAGTGATCCGTTAGACCAGTACCACCTGCCAGTGCCTGCAGCCTGCACAAACAGAGTGTATGCTGTCAAAATGTACAAGTGCTTAGATCTTGGGAGGCCCTATCCCCGCTATGATTTTTTACTACAAAACCTGTTTCAAAGCATTTAAGCATTCTATTGTGAATCACAGGACGGGAGCAATGCTTCTTGGGTGTCCCCTTTCCTTGCAACTCACAATTTTGATTCTTAATGCACTTTTCTGCATTGACAATTGTGACGAAGTCTGTGGCACTTGCTTTGCGAATTCAACATCTTCTGTTTATCAGGGGCACTGATGTACAAAGAAAGCTGGCTGCAGCATTCCGTTTGCATTGCCTTATGACCAGCCTCTCCTTTGTGATGCCAGCAATGAAGAAAGCCCTCATACCACAAGGGAACAGTCTGAAAAAATGTAAACCTCTCACCCCAATGATATTAATGGATGTAAGGATCCACTTGCAAGTCCTGACAGCCTGTTGTAAATTCTGTGATGGAATGTTAGGAAACACTGGAACATCCTACAAATGGATCATTTTATTGGCTCCACATTACCCACATTACCCACAGGCCCACATGTAACACTTAGGAAAAGTACCTCCCTTAGAGACCTATTAGTACATAGCCACTACACTGATATCAGAGCAGAAAAACTCAAGATCACTGGGTTTTTCCCATGTACAAGGTGTAAAGCATGCAAGGGAAGTAGAAGGTAAAGGAGTACGAGGTCCCAGGTAGACGATCCACAAAACAGATCACTAAGCTACTTAATTGTAATTCAAATATTGTGATCTATTGCCTAGTTTGTCCATGCGGCAAGAGATAAATAGGCACCACGGTGCACCCAGCAAAGAAAAGAGTGCTGGAGCTTACGCGTGCGATAACCAATAAAGGATGGGACGTACCCAGTGGCCAGGCATTTTTTAACTGACCACAGTAGTGGCAGGAAATTACTGCGCTTCTTTTGCTTGGATCAGGTCCCATGAGATGAAAGGGGAGGGGACAGAGTCAGGGCTCTGAGACAACTGGAGTCAAGATACATTATAGAGGTGTGAACCCGAGTCCCATGGGGACTCAATAGCGACGAGGAGTTGTGGACACTCATAGGGTAGCTGCACACAGTATGAAGAAAGTAACACAGTAACACATGTCGAAGCACAAGTCCAGCAATCACATTGTTAGACAATTGTTGCACCAGTTCACTTTACACGTAGGTACATTCTTTAGTAACAATGGTTTTTAGTGGGACGGGTCTCTGGGGGACTTCTATGGGGATAGTAGGCCTATACAGGGCGTGATTGGTTGCTATATACAATTTACACCAATTGAGTGGCGGCAAAGGTTAAGGAGCATCGTTAAGAAGATTCACTATAGGGTGGGTCGGCCCATACAGGGCGTGATTGGAATCTACATACCCAAATTAACTGGAGCCATTCAACAGCATAAAGTCCGGCAACATTTGGACAGAATCCCCTTATTGATTAGAGGCAATGAAGCCAGTTATGCATTATAGAATGCATTATCCCCCGTGCGTGCAGGGTGCCTGAAGGGTGTCACTAGAAATACCTTGGTGATGCCTTAACCATGGCGCTGTGAGAGAATGTATCTGGTAAGAGCGATTTGCACACTCCGGATGAAATGATATGGCAAAATAATGTTTTTACAATATGAGGCAATGAATTTTGATGTATTTGATACATGTGATTAAAAGCATTGGGTGTGCCTGAACCACAACAATACGGTCACACCAGGATAAGATGGTCGCCACCGTAGGAATTCATTCACGTGAGACATTTAAGCACCATCGTTTGTTTTTATGACACGGGGCTGCTGTCCAATCACATTTTACTTTGTATTTGTTTTAAAGATGACGCAGATCGCGTGGACATTGACAAAAGGCCAGGGGGACCAAAATGTGTCTGTCGGAACTTTGTTACTTGTGGCAAAGTACATTTTCTATGATATATTCCCTATATATTTTTATATGATATACTTGGAGGAATGATATATTCCCGCGAGTGCGCAACATATTTGCTTTGGATGTAGATATATGTATATATGCAGAAAACTCTTGACATTTGGAGACTGACCCTTTGTTAAAAGATCGTGAATTGCTTCGGAGCTGGGCACAAAAACGACAGCATACAGCTAAGTAGTGCAAATGTGGAGCCTGATTGTTTGTTTTTTTAAAGGCGCTGAATCAAACTGCCAGCATTTTAAAGGGGTGCCGTATGTGAATATTATTGAACATTTATGCACAAAGCGCTTTGATATTTACCTGGTTTCCGGTCTAGAACACTTGGACACTTCATTGTACTTTTGAACATTTAAAACTGGGAACTAGGGCTTTAAAAACAACCACATGGTTTTAATTAACGCTCATGCATGCATATAAAAGGAATCACGGCGCGCCGTTCAGTTGATAAAGGCTTGGCATTGAAGCTGAAACGCTTCCTGAATGTTGCTGGCTCGTGAAATAAAAACGGATGAATTTTCCCACATTTGGAGTGCAGACAGTTCTCCTTATTACAGAGGATGTAGTGGATATATATATATATATATATATATATACAAAGCAGATCCCTGCAGTCCTGGCAGGAAAAAACGAGCCACTCCAGTTTCAAGGCTTCAAAGTATTACAGGTTTATTACGGCAACAAAAACGACGCGTTTCGATCTCTAGCGAGATCTTGGTCACGACCAAGATCTCGCTAGAGATCGAAACGCGTCGTTTTTGTTGCCGTAATAAACCTGTGACTACTTTGAAGCCTTGAAACTGGAGTGGCTCGTTTTTTCCTGCCAGGACTGCAGGGATCTGCTTTGTATATGTCAGCGGTGGCGTCCGCTAACGAGCCCCAACTCGGAAGGAAGGGCAGTGTTTTTCCGCCAGCCTGTCATATATATATATATATATATATATATATATATATATATATATATATATATATATATACATCTATATATATCCAACAACATGCCTCCGAGCAAGGAGCCTCCAACCCTAAAGGCGGCCTCTAACAACGGGCACGGAGCAGCCCGTCAATTTAACTTCCGTTACACACCACACAGAGGCCCAATACCAGAGATGCAGGCTTTATTTCCACAGGCACAGCAGCGCAAAGGATACCCCTTGTCCTTACGTGTTTCAGCAATGTATTGCCTTGATCACAGGTGGGGATTATTGATTGCAAGTGCATTTCTGCGCGCTTTTTAAACTTCAAAAAATCACGTGACTGGCATTAAAAATACAGTTCCCATGGTGCATTTCACAGGTAATGCGCATTTATTTTACAGAGTCTTAGTGAGTTCAGGTTGTTTTCATTTAAATTCATTTTTTCTTTCCTTTTTCGATTCATGCACCCGATGTTAAAGTGGCTAAAGTTTACTCACGCCGTCCAGAAGTTTTAATTTCTTGGCATTTGCTCACATTACATGTCTGCCTCGTGAATCAAGCTCCAGCTCCGGCACGATCAGAGTGAAAGGTCATCTCACTCCGAATCCCTTCCTCAACCATTTCACTTTTGCTGAAGTAGCATTTCCCCTTTGGCTTGAAATGGCGAGTGGGTCATGCTCCTTGATAAGAATCCAACAACATGCCTCCGAGCAAGGAGCCTCCAACCCTACAGGGCGGCCTCTAACAACGGGCACGGAGCAGCCCGTCAATTTAACTTCCGTTACACACCACACAGAGGCCCAATACCGGAGATGGAGGCTTTATTTCCACAGGCACAGCAGCGCAAAGGATACCCCTTGTCCTTACGTGTTTCAGCAATGTATTGCCTTGATCACAGGTGGGGATTATTGATTGCAAGTGCATTTCTGCGTGCTTTTTAAACTTCAAAAAATCACGTGTCTGGCATCAAAAATACAGTTCCCATGGTGCATTTCACAGGTAATGCAAATGTATTTTACAGAGTCTTAGTGAGTTCAGGTTGTTTTCATTTAAATTCATTTTTTCTTTCCTTTTTCGATTCATGCACCCGATGTTAAAGTGGCTAAAGTTTACTCACGCCGTCCAGTTGTTTTAATTTCTTGGCATTTCCGGTATTGGGCATTTGCTCACATTACATGTCCCCACCCCATCCCAAGACCTCTGCGACAAGCTTGGAATCTATTTGCACCTCAAGATCAAAAACCTCTACGACAACTTCATCGACCATCCACCAGGCGCCACAGACGGCCCCCCGCCCCCCAGAAACACCAGCCAGCCCACCATCTCCAACTGGAAACCGATCACGGCCGAAGACACCGCCTCGACAATGAAAAGCATCCACTTGGGGGCCCCCACCAACCCCCACCAACCCCTGCCCCCTCACATCTACCACAGAGCCGTGGCCGCCATCGCACCCGAACTACAACGCACCATCAACACCACCTTCAAAACAGGCACCTTCCCAGACGACTGGAAGCGCGCAGAAGTCAGACCCCTGCTCAAGAAGCCCACAGCTGACCCCACCGACCTCAAGAACTATCGGCCCATCTCACTCCTCCCCTGCGCAGCCAAGGTTGCAGAGAAAACAGTCAACAGGAAACTGACACGATTCATTGAAGAGAAAGCCGTCCTCGACCCGTCCCAATCCGGATTCCGAAGCAACCACAGCACAGAGACCGCCCTACTCGCCGCCACAGACGACATCCGCACCCTCCTGGACCAAGGCCACTCCGCAGCCCTCATCCTACTCGGCCTATCAGCGGCCTTCGACACCGTCTCCCATCGCACACTAGTCGTCAGACTACACAACGCAGGCATACAAGGAACAGCCCTGGACTGGATCCGATCATTCCTCACCGGAAGAAGCCAAAGGATCAGACTCCCACCCTTCCTCTCCGACCCCACGAAAATCACCTGCGGAGTCCCACAGGGTTCATCAATGAGCCCCACCCTCTTCAACATTTACATGGCCCCCCTCGCAGCCATCGTCCGACAACACGGCCTCAACATCGTAACCTACGCCGACGACACCCAGCTCATCCTCTCCCTCACCAAAGACCCCACCACTGCCAAACTCAACTTCCTGAAAGGAATGCAAGACGTCGCAGTCTGGATGACCAACAGCTGCCTGAAGCTCAACGCCGAGAAGACAGAAGTCCTCGTCCTCAGTACCACCCCTTCTGCATGGGACAGCACCTGGTGGCCGACCGCCCTCGGAAGCCCACCTACCCCCTCAGACCACGCCAAGAACCTCGGCATCGTACTCGACTCATCACTCTCCATGAACCGACAGGTCAACGCCGTCACCTCCAGCTGCTTCAACACCCTCCGCATCCTGCGCAAGACCTTCAAGTGGATCCCCCCTGAGTCAAGGAAGACAGTCACCCACGCACTCATCACCAGCAGACTGGACTATGGAAACGCACTCTACGCCGGCATCAACAAGTCCCTACTCCGCAAACTCCAGACAGTACAGAACACCGCCACCAGACTCGTCCTCGGCATCCCCCGACACGAACACATCAGCCAACACCTACGAAGTCTCCACTGGCTCCCCGTGGAGAAAAGAGTCACTTTCAAAATCCTCACTCACGGCTACAAATGCCTACACAACAACGGACCCAAATACCTCAACGACAGAATCAACTTCCACGTACCCAAAAGAAACCTCCGATCTTCCAACCTCGCACTGGCCGAAACCCCGTGCATCCACAGAGCCAGAGCAGGCCGAAATTGGCCACGGGAGGGGGGCCCACGCGGTCCCTTTCCCGTTCCTTTTAAAAAAAAAAAAAAGAAGGGGGTCAGGCCCTGGGGGATGGGGTCCCCAGGGCCCAAAATAAATAAAAAGAAGGGGGGCCACACAGCCCCCTTTTTAAAATTTTTTTTTTTTTTTTAAATCCGGCATCGCGCCGGAGGCCACGCCCCCTCCTTGGCAGCACTCTGCAAACGCGCCCCCTGGCGCGTTTGCAGAGGGGGAACGAATTCCCCTTGAATACTGGGGGTCCCTGGGGGCCAACTAGCCCACCAGGAACCTCCAGTATGCGCCAGAGGGCTGCGTTGCAGAGAGGTGTACAGAGGCCATGCCCCTTTTTACACCTCTCTGCAACGCAGCTCTGTGGCGCTTTTTGGAGGTACATGGTGGGCTACTTGGACTCCAGGGACCCTCAGGATTCAAGGGGAGTTAATCCCCCAACTTAAAACGCGCCACGGGGCGCGTTTGCACAGTGGTGAAGGGAGGGGGCGGGGCTTCAGGTGACATGTGTGCAAACAGGCCCCGTGGCGTGTTTTAAGTTCAGGAATTAATTCCTCTTCAATCCTGAGGGTCCCTGGGGGCCAACTAGCCCACCAGGTACCTCCAGTAAGCGCCACGGAGCTGCGTTGCAGAGTGTTGTAAAAAGGGGCGTGGCCTCTGAACACCTCTCTGCAACGCAGCTCTGTGGCGCATACTGGAGGTATCTGGTGAGGCTAGTTGGCTCCTAGGACCTCGGGATTGAGGAGGAATTAATTCTCCAACTTAAAACGCCTCACAGGGCGTGTTTGCAGACATGTCACCTCAGGCCCCACCCCTTCCTTCACCATTGTGCAAATATTCCTCTAAAATCAGCTGAACTACGAATTCCGATTTACTCCCCTGTTATCAGGAGAGACCTCAGTGCTGCATCTTTGAGCCCAGTACTGATCCTGAAAAGTAATTTTAACCGTACTTACCAGTAACTTGAATTTCCTTCCATAGGCTAACATTGACTGGTTTCACTTGGAAATTCTTCTAAGTGTGGAATTTTGGAACTTTATAATATTCCTCTAAAATCAGCCGAACTACGAATTCCGATTTACTCACCTGTTATCAGGAGAGACCTCAGTGCTGCTTCTTTGAGCCCAGTACTGATCTTGAAAAGTAATTTTAACCGTACTTACCAGTAACTTGAATTTCCTTCCATAGGATATCATTGCCTGCTTTTTGCTGAAAAAGTTTGTCAATTTTTGAAACATACAAATATTCCTCTAAAATCAGCAGAACTACGAATTCAGATTTACTCACCTGTTATCAGGAGAGACCTCAGTGCTGCATCTTTGAGCCCAGTACTGATCCTGAAAAGTAATTCTAACCGTGCTTACCAGTAACTTGAATTTCCTTCCATAGGCTAACATTGACTGGTTTCGCTTTGAAATTCTTCTAAGTGTGGAGTTTTGGAACTTTATAATATTCCTCTAAAATCAGCCGAACTACGAATTCCGATTTACTCACCTGTTATCAGGAGAGAACCCAGTGCTGCATCTTTTAGCCCAGCACTGACCCTGAAAAGTAATTCTAACCGTACTTACGAGTAACTTGTATTTCCTTCCATAGGAATCAATTGTCTGGTTTTCAGCAGAAAAGTTTCAAAGTGTCGATTTTTACAAACTACAAATATTCCTTAAAAATCGCCCTTTATGACTTAAACGCATTCTTTCAACTGTTTACAGGAGATGCACCAGTGCTGGATCCAGGATCCACCACTGAGTAAGAAAAAGTAACGATAACACTACTTACCTGCTAAGTGAATTTCCTCCCATAGGATAACATTGGTGATTCTATGTGAAAAGTTTCTAAGTGTCAACTTTTAAAATACAATAATATTCCATAAAAATCACTACTGTAACCAAAACGCTTTTACTCAACTGTTTACAGGAGATGTCCCAGGACTGAATCTAGGATCCAGTCCTGTGGTTAGAAAAGTAATCCATAAAGTAACTAATTGCATTTAACTAGAAATTCACATTGAGCTCAATGTTGCATTGTGTTTGAAATTGTGTTGCCCATTGCAACAACTGTAACTACTGTACTTAAAAGTCTATTGCCTATTTGCAAAGTATTTAAACTAAAGTAATTCATTCTGAGAAAGTATATTTTGTAATGTAATGTATAATGTAATTACAATGTAATTTAAAAAATAAAATATCTAAAAATAAATAGTTTAAAAAAATGTAGTAAATCAGTATAAAAAAATAAATATAACAATTAATACATTTAAAAAATGTCATTTACAAAACCTTTGAAATTCACTGAAAAAAACCATAGGTTTCAGACATGTTATAGTTAGGAATTAGCATTTAAAAAACCTTTGAAATTCACTGAAAAAACCATAGGTTTCAGGCACATTATAGTTAGAAATTAGCATTTAAAAAACCTTACAAATTCACTGAAAAAATCATAGGTTTTAGGGACAGTTATAGTTAGTTGGACATTGCACTCGTACAAAACCCGTGAAATTCCCCCGTTATAGTTAGTTCAGCTAACTATAACTCGCACCTCAGCAATGCACTGCTGATGACGTCACATATTACATCACTCATGACATGGTCAGTGACATCACTGATGACATCACTGATGACATCTCAAATGACATCACTGATGACATCATCCACGTGATAATCTGATGCACCTCCTCACACCCTAATATAACCTTTGATACACCCACTCTAAATTACAGACTTCCATTCGCAAGTCGATAGACACTCCAACACCAATAACTACATACCCACTCACTGATTCTTAGGTCTACACACACATCCACTCACTCACCCGTACAGTCACTCATACTTACGGTCACTCAGTACAGGACTATCATATGCACTCATACTCCTATATAGACACTCAAACACCGCCACTCATCCATAGAGGTACTCACACACCTAGTCAGTCATGCAAATAATTAAACACACTGCCATTTACTCACCTATACAGTTATACACACACCAGCTCACTTACTCATACAAATACTAGCACATTCTTACTTTTTTATACAATCACTGATACAAGCACACACTCATCCATACAGTCACTCTCACAATCACACACTCTCGCTTATAGCTATTTATATACTCCAACACACATATATACTGCCTTTCACATATGTAGTTACTCACACATGTACCTCTGGGACATACATTCACTCACTAACACACTCTTACACACACTTACCCACCCATACAGTCTATCACAGATGCACTCTTGAAACCATCCACCCAGTGAATCACCCACTCACACATCTATGCACAGAGTCGCACACACCCCACCCACACAAACACTCAGGCACCCATACAGATACACAGACAACCAATCAATAACTCATATAGACACTCATGTAGCTATTCACAAACCCATGCAGCCACTTACACAGCAACAGACAGACGGATACAGACATTCACCCAGTTTAGTCACTAACCCATGCATTCAGTAAGATGCGTTTAATCACTCACTTATAGAGTTAGTCACGCACCTACTAAATCATCCATACAGACACTTATACACCCACTCATTCTTCAATACGCCTTTCCCTATATATATTAAAAATATTTAAACTTTACAGAAACACACAGTCACTGGATGATGTCATCAGTGATGTCATTTGAGATGTCATCAGTGATGTCATCAGTGATGTCACTGACCATGTCATGAGTGATGTAATATGTGACGTCATCAGCAGTGCATTGCGGGGCGCGAGTTATAGTTAGCTGAACTAACTATAACGGGGAATTTCACGGGTTTTGTACGAGTGCAATGTCCAACTAACTATAACTGTCCCTAAAACCTATGGTTTTTTCAGTGAATATATATATATATATCTTATAGATAGATATATGTATACATTATAGATAGATAGATAGTTAGATAGATAGATAGATAGATAGATAGATAGATAGATAGATAGTTTGACTTTTAGACAATGCTGGTTTTCATACAATGCGTGCCTTCACATAAAACATTCACAAGCAAAATAAGAATCGTCAAAGCCAAAAGGTCAACAAGCACCATCAGACCTATTGGCTTTGCCAATCTTTGTTTCCTGTGGGGCAGCCTAGAGCCGTGTAGAGCAGTCCCAGACTTAGCATTAGAAGCAATATTAATACAATAATACAGTAATGCGTTTTTGCGATTGCTAAATATGCAAGATATAATATGCACCAAGTTCGACATTGTGATGGAATCCACTCTGAAATCAAGGGAACGCTGCCCCTCCTGGCCCCTGAGCCATCCACCTGTCAGCAGCAGTGCAATTCCCTGCTCAGCCAGCGGCCACACTTAATAAGCCAGCCCTGCATGCCTCTGGCCGCCTCTCACAGGGTCTCAGAGCACAGCATTGTGCCTCACAGTGCGGGTTTGTAATGCAAGTATAACGCTTGGTAAAGTGGAAGCCGAGTTTTTTAACACACCCCCAGCCTGCTTTCCACTCCCACCCACACAGCGTGTGCTGACCTGCCCTTGGCACTACACACGGTCACTTCTGTCCCCTACCCCATCCCTGGGCTTTTTTATATTATTTTCTCTGTGATTTTTTTTTTTTTTTAAAGAAACCCGTCTTTTTTCCCTGCCTCCCACATTTGATGAATTTAAGCCTCATGGCATTGAGGTGTCAGGGCATTTGGAACAGTATCTTTTCACGGCTTAGCGCGGGGGGACGCGGCTCTTTGCTCGGCCCCATTCTCTCTGGAAAGCTCTCACACTGAATGACCCCCGAAGCCCCCTCAATGAAGTGCCTCTCTATTAAAAGTTTCCCATTCAGCGGCCATGAATGCGGGGCTGCGCTGGAATTCGCCGCCCAGTGGCTCCGCTCTTCATGAAATATTAAGGGGCTGATGGAATTCCCACAATATTTATACACCTCCTTTGTTGGCGCTTTTCCCTCCATTGAGCCTGAAACTGTTAACACATCCGCTCTGACATAGCGTTCTGCTGCTCGTTGGGGGGCAGGGGGTCTGCCCCTGGGCCGCTCCACGCCTACCCCACACAAAGCCATGTGCAAGGGCTCTTGTCTATTCATGGGAGGAATTACAAGGCCTATAATGACCACCTGCTTATATTCTTTCTCCAGTGGATAAGGTTTAACTCTCGAGCTGGGATCCCCATGAATAAAGCAATGATTTCCCAAACAGAGTCTGAAGTGAAGGAGGGGTGGGAAGCTCGGGCGCTTGTCCCAGAGGTGCACAGATGAGCTGGGAGCCAAGTAGAGTTGAACACACAAGACTTTCTGGGCAAGCGTTTAATGCGCCTTGATGCTGCTCCCCATCCTGCAGGATTCAAGTTGAGATCATCCAAAGATCTGATGCAGTGCTTAGGGCGCCTAGAGGAAGGACAGGGCACTAGACGTGTGAAACTTCTGCACTGCTGCGGGGTTCCGTGTAGTGGAGCGGCAGGTGGTGAAGGGGTATATGGTTGTGAGACATAGTGCAATAGGTATCCAACAATCAATAATTTCATGTGAGAGGAATTTACCATCTCAGCCATTGGATAAGGCAATGTTCCCAAATCCTGGAAAAGGAGTTTTTACCTTGCATCCCGAATGCTAGGTATTCAGTTGCTCTATAGCCTTAGTCTGGATACGCTGCTGCAGACCACCTTCCATGACAAGCAGCCATGCGGAGGCTAGGCCGCAGACTTCAGAAGGTCCCATTCACAAATGGTTGAGGAGTGAACTTGAGATACTGTTAGTATATGCGTCTCAGTCGAAGAGCACGCGTCGAAGGTGTGCCCCAACCCTTCAGGGAGGCCCCCTTTCAGCTCAAAGCCTAGGAATATTTGTGAAATATTGGAGACTCAGGGGTCCCTTATCATATTCTGCAAGGTGGCCCCATCATTTTGCGTTACGCCACTGGCTAAAGGAATGGTCTTTGGAAGATGTGTAGAAGATGTAGAGGATTTTCCCCTCTGCTGCTGTTGCAGTGATTGACAGGTAGACCACGGCAAAAGCACATTTTTCTTCTAGATTCTCGGGTTTCAGGGTTCCCACTCAGGGGTGTCATTAACTTCCCACTTTAGCAGCTTGATCAGGGGTGGGTGTCAGTGAAGAATTCTGTCTAATATGAAACATATAATTTAATGTTTATGGCTCTTTAGTTATTGTTTATTGCTCTTTATGACTGTGTGACAGGGAAAGGACAGAAATGCACTGTGATTGAAGACTCTGATCTTCTAGAAGCTCATAAATACGATCTCTTACCGGGGAAGAAAAGAAGAAAATGATGGAGGGATGGATGGAGAGATGGATGGAGAGATAGTAAGAAGGATGGAAAGAGGATGGATGCATGCTGAGCTGGATGAATGAGAGGATCATGGAGGTAAAATTAAAAGAATGATGGATGTAGAGAAAGATGAAGAGAGGATGAATGAGATATGGAATGATGGATGCAGAGATAGGTGGAGAGGAGGATCAAGGGATGGATGGAGAGAAGAATGACTGGAGAAAATTATGAATGGAGAGAAGGATGAGCATATCTACAGAAAAGATAGAGTGATGGAAGGAAGAAAGGTGGGATGGATAGAGAGTTGGAAGGATGATGAGAAGGATGGACCGATAGGGGTCAAGAAAGAAGAATGGATGAAAAGGGAAGAAAGGGACAAGACAAAAAAGGAGGAGAGAAGGAAGGATGATAAATATGGAGATAAAATAGGATGGATGGAGGGAAAAGGCAGAATGATGGATGGAAAAAGTATGGGAAGGATGGATGGAAGGAAGGATAAAAGACTAAATGAAGGATGGAGAACGGGAAGGAAGGAAATGTAAGAATTCCTACATTTTCTTAGGTGCAGCAATCTTGAGAACAACTGTTGGGTTGTCTGGACTCCCTAGCTCGCTCAGAGATATTTCGGACATGGTTCAAAGCGGGGTTATTTAATTTTTCTGGCTACCCCCTTGTACCCCCTGGTGCCATGTGTTTTCCTTTAGGCTTGAGAGTCGATGAAAAGCAAGATTGCAACTCTTGACTAGTTCCTGCTAAGAAAGACTGGTGCGGCTGGACAAGTCCAAGGAGGTTGTTGAATCTGCGGCAACTGCAAATGACATGCCGCAACCTTCAGCGCAAGATGTGTGTTATCTACCATTAACATGCGACGTGGAAAGTAGGGCTTTGTTGAAAATGTTTAGCACTGTTTAAAACAGTAACCTTGCACCGCAATTTGGATATTGTATTCAGTGTTGACACTAATAATGGAATAATGGCATCATAGAACACGAAAATGCTCAGAGCCAGACAAGGAAAAGTTACTGAAGTTATAACCAGAGGCTCCGATATTTGGAGTGTCATTTGTAGGAATGTTAGACTTTATATAATGCATACATATAAAATATATAATATCAGGAGTTTGCCTGGAAAATATTCATCCAGAGGACAGATATCATATGGCAGTCCAAAACACTGAGGTATAGAGATATAATTACTGTCATAGAGAATGACACTTTACATTGGTAAGAGTTATCTTATAGGAAATACTACTTCCTAGGAAGTATTTATATCAGTTTGTAATGCGATACTGGATGAGATCACAAAGAAGCGTATCATTAATGGGTACTAAGGGGCTTATTTACACTGCCCTTGCACTACCTATGCGTCACGTTTAACATGGGAAAAAGTGATGTACGGGCGACGCAAGGGGCTTGTATATAAGCCCCTAAGTTTTTTGCTGGAAAGGGCAGGCGGCATAGATAGACAGTCAGTAACCCAGTTGTAACTGCAGTTCTCTAATGAGTTGTAAGTGCAATTCTCCAATGGTTGCACTGCTCATAGTTGCATATGCTTTCCATGTAATTCCCATAGTCAGGTTAAATATTCTCAGTACTTTAACTGTGTGTACTGCATTAAGAATATCCAATGAGCTCTTGTTCATCTTTGAGGTTCTCTTTTTCTCTCAGGCAGTAGTGAGGGGACGGGCAATGACATGTGCCTGTAGCCGATTGGTTGAATTCAAACAGCATACAGAGTGTGCGACCATACCCTCAGACTAACTGTAAGAAACAAAGTGAAGTACTGTCTTCAGACATCAGTAACACCCAGCAGCATTTTGTCTTTTTCACTTGATGTTTCTCTGTTTGTTATATTTTCCACATGGTGCCTCTGATTCAGACAGTGTGAGGTTTGGGTGGGCAGCAACTAAAGTATTCTTCCCTTCAAATGCCAAGAAGTATCCCTTAAGCCGACCTACCAGCGACTGATTGTTAATGGGACATATTTTGGACTGGTTATACTTAACCATCTTCCTATAAACCTATTGATAATGTGTACCACCCATCCACTGTGTGAATCCAGTGTGGTAACCAGTAGCGGCTGGCATAAATTGGGGATGGCGGGGGGGCGGGGGTAAAGATAAAAAAAAGAAAACTTACCTCCTCGTGTCTCTCCGTGTTGTCCCTCGTCGTCGTCCTTCTGATCCAGCCGGAAGAGGAAGCAGCCAGGCTCCCCTAACCAATCACAATGCTGCAACGCAGCGTTGTGATTGGTCTGATCGCCATGGTTCGGCACTCAGATGGGGAATGGTAGACTTGGAATGTTCTCCATGCAGGCTGTAATGCAGCCTGCATGGAGAACATGCAAAGTGCACATGACTGTTTTGCCGGGCCGATAGGGCCAGTCAAACATTTATGCACACTTTACAGAGTGCCACCACTCCTTCGTCTGCTCTGAGAGCAGAGCAGCCTCACCCCACAAAGACGCAGGAACAAGTAAAATGATAATAACGTCCAGTTAATATCATTTTTTTTTTTCATTTCCACTGCTAAAAGCAGTGGGGCGACGCTCCTCCACCTCAGCGGAGGAGCCGCCACTGGTGAGAACTCCTTGCTTGACTAAGTTCTGTATGTCATAAGTGTATAAAGGGGCCTGGCACCAGATGGAGTCTTAGACTGCAGAAATCCCTGAATCTTAGGGCCTGATTTAGATCTTGGTGGAAGGGTTACTCCATCACAACGGTGACAGATATCCCGTCCGCCAAAATATAAATCCCATGATATCCTATGGGACTTATATTTCGTAATCAGGCCCTTAGTGTCGATGCATGAGACATCCACCCTTTTCTGTAGGACAACTGTTTTCCACTGTGCCCCTGTAATATTTAATTTGTGAAGTTGTCTAGCTCTGGGGCAGAATTTGTAAACTCCCCTCACTAGCTTCATCATGAGCACAAACCTATATTTCAAGTGTGCCTACCATGGCCAGTAAACCCTGATTGGGCCCTGATTGGCTAGTTTCCCAGGATTTTTAAACTGCCACTCCCGCTGCATGTAGTCGGGCCCCTGTCCAGCTCCCTCCAAAACCAAATACATACTGGACCTTTTGGCCGTGCACATCAAGTATCTATTGACTTAACTCTTCTCCGCAGAACTAGTGTGCAGGTGCTCCTCAGGAAACAAAATTATGCTTGTGGCAAGTCCACCTCTCAGCTACCACATAGCTGAGTCACGTTCCAGGTGAAGAACCATATGCCTGACTGGCTGCCAAGTAAAAAGCTGCCTAGAGAAGTAGAAGCATCCGCTGAAAGGGGAACGACACGAGTCCAGGACTGTCTGTTTGCCCCAGACACTGTGGACCATCTTTGAATGAGAGACAAGTGATTCTGGAGGAACAGATACAACCGGACTGAATGGCCTTTGGTGAAAATAACGAAAGTGTAGAAGACTATCTGGTGCCACTGCTTCCCATTTGCCTCCAACCTTGCCAGATATCAAGCACTGGGACAAGATCCTGTCCCTTGTGGGCTGAGATAGTGTTTTGAGATACCTAGAGGCTCCCTGGAATTTGAAGCAAGAATTAATTGCTATATTTGGTTGGTTCTGAGTTTTTTAGCCCCATAGGCTTTGATTTGTATTCCTAAAAGAGCCCCATCTATGTAGGATTCTACCAATGAAACATTTTTCAACCAGGACCACCAGTTCCCAATATATTGTGCTTTGAGGTTTCTCTAGTAGACCTTGCCATCACCAAATTGCCTAATGGCACACTCAAAGTCCTATGACCATCAGGATTATGTACACAGGGCACGAGAAAAAGACAATAAATGCAGATTAAGCTCTCCCGTATCCACAGCCATTAACCATTACTTGGCCGAGGCTCCAGAGCACTAGTATACCCTTAAAAATGCATAGTTTAATTATTTGAGTTTGTGTGGTACATTGCCCACAGCCTGAAGATGCTTCAGTTACAAACCTATTTGGACTTTACCAGTTGGGAGCCTAACTGGTCTCTATTCAATGCTTACCAATACAAGTCTAATGCTGCTTAGCCATGTTAAACTAATGAGACATCTACATAGTTTTGCTAGACTCAACTGCAATAGTAACATCACACTTCTAACCCAAATACCAGAGCCATCTTGAAAGTGCTCTAGAAACCAGCCTCTCTAGCCTTCCAATGAGTTGGATTTTTGAAACTATCGACATACACAGGGGACTTTTGGGGTCATACCTCGACAACCACAACCGCTAGGCAAGCCTGGTTTTCCCCACAGTGCTCTACGAAGCCAGCTCCCTTTTTTCCTGCATATGAATTAAAAAATATATTCCTTAATAACGAAATGCTCCTGACTACCTATTTTTATATACAACAATACTTGAGGAGGGTTACCTTATTTTTTTGGATCCTATTACTATCTACAAGACAAAATGTTGCGTTGCCAATATCTTACTCGGGTGTAGGATTGCTCCCCCAGGTAAACCAGTGAAAATCACTGCACCCTTATGGGATATATTTTAGGCTCCTCACCCACAGGCACCACCTATGGCTTGCTTCATCATAGGACCCTCGTCCCGCTTACCTAGTGTGGGAGGGGACAGGCTCAACACGTTTGTAAGTGGAGTTCTTGGGCTATGTGGTTTTAGGGATTGTGAGACGAAATTAAAATTGCCTATCGGATCCTGCTACTTTTTTCATGATTGGTCCATTGGCAAGGTTAAAAACAGTGCGATGTCATAGGGAGTAGAGACCCAATACATTTGAGGTCAACATGTTTCAGCTGTTAGAATTGCCCGTGTGGGTTGGCCGGCTTTCTTCAGGACCTTATTTTTGTGCTAATCCCTATAAGTGTAACTGGCCTTAATCGCTGTGTATATCTGTCTTTTTTTTATATATAGTTTTTAAGAAAGGCATGCACGCAAATCATCAGACCAGTATTTTGGACTTTTTCCTTTTTGTATTGTCTGAGCTGAGGGAGAGAGAATCAATAGTATTATGCAGTAATGATATATCTATTTTTTATGCATTGTACATATTTTTTCCCATGCAGTTGTGCGTATTAACATGCACACTTGTGTTAAAAACCTCTTATAGTCTATATTACAGGTTAAGATAAGTATGAGGCATTTATAATAAAATCAAGTGATATTGCACGGCATGCATGTGAATTCAAAGGTGTACATTTTCTACACCTACTTGGCCTATTTAGTCAATAAGGCTTCATAGGGTTAATCTGGGCGGGGGGCGCTCCTTATAGTCACACTCTGTTGGAACAAATTGAGAAAATAGACTCAAGCATAGCCTGTATATTAGGCACTATGAAAAATGATTTTCAAACAGAAGATGCATCAAAGTCTCTCCTGCTTTTGTATTACTCACTTCGTCAAAGCACAGCGTCGATTCGGCTCCCCGCACCCTGTATCAAGGGGCAGAAGCCGTCTGTCTCTGATTTTATCCTTTTTCTCGTCATGTGGCCGTCAGATGATTGGGAAGGCTGTGAAAGAACTACAAATTTCTTGAGAATTGTAGTTCTAGGTTTTTTCTCAGTGGGATGTTAATCAGTGTCTTATTGGTCTTTGTCATGTACATTAATAGCCAATATTTTGGGCTCTGAGTCATAATAGTGATTACATCGTAAAGTACAGGTTTTTGTTTCTTGAACAGAAAATGACTTCCTTTCCTTTGTCATGTGACAGTCACGTGATCTGCTTATGAACAAAAGAACTACTAAATTTGTGGGAATTGTAGTTCTTTCTCTGATGTGGTGTAAATCCATCCTATTGTGTGCTGTGCCCGTTGGTACCTGAGTAATGTAGTTCTACACTTAAAAACCACCTGTGGTGTTGTCATGCATTATGTATTGTATATCTTATAGGATGTTCCCCCATGGTATTTCATCATTCAGTCCTTTATGTTGTGTGGATAATTTATAAACAGACGGCTGTTCTTTTTCAAAAATAACTCTCTCTATGTCTCTTAATTCTGCTTGGACTTGTTCTATAACTATCCACCTGAGTTCTTGTGTTATATGACCATTTGCAAGGTAATGTTCTGCCATTTTTGTTGTTGCCCATATGCAACGTACATTGCTTAGATGTTCTCCTATTCTGATGCTCACTTTTCTTGTCTTCATGCCTATATAACACAAATCACAGGGGCATATTACTATATAGATGACTTGTTTTGCGTTACAGTTAGTGTGCTTGCGTAATTCCCACTTTGTTCGTAGTCCCAGATCTATATCCTTAGTAGATGTCATCAGGTGGCAGACACTGCAATGTTCACAGGGGTAATGACCTTTTATTTCAGGGAGACAAAAAGTGTTATGTATAGTGTTTTTTTTTCTCAACATAGTGTGCACTATTGTGTCTTTTATACTTTTTGCTCTTTTGTGTGAAAATAGAGGGTAGTCTCATTGTCTAGATCCTATGTTCAGGATTCACCAGTTGCGTCTTATAATTTTCTTGACATAGTCTGAGGCGATGTTATATGTAGTCACACATACTAAGGGAGGGTATTCCTTTGCCCTTGTAGGAGTCTCAGGCATAGTATAGCTTCAAGATTTTGGTGTCTAGCTCTCTTCTTAGTTTTTTTAATTACTCTATCTGGGTAATTGCGCTTTCTAAGTTTTTAAGCCAGATCTGCAGCCTGTTTTTTAAAATTCTTTAGGTGACTGCAGTTCTTGCGTAGCCATAGGAACTGACCATATGCTAGGTTTTCTCATAGTGATGTAGGGTGAAAGCTGTCAAACCTCAATAGGTTATTTTTGGCTGTCAGTTTCTGATATGTGTCAGTTTGTAGTTTTCCATGTTCATGGAAAACCGTTACATCTAAAAAAGGTCAAAGATTTGTTACTGAGGGTGTGGATACATTTAAGATACCTGTCTTGTGTGTTTAGTCAATTGATGACATTTAGAGCAGTTGCATTATCTCCTTTCCAGATGACCAATATGTCATCTATATATCGTTTCCAAGTTATTATGTGTGGTCTGTATGGGTTGTTATCATGGAGAATCACAGTTTTTTCCAAATTGTATAAATACATCCAAGCCACAATGGGAGCAAATGTACTGCCCATCGAAGTTCCATGAGTTTGCAAGAACAGGGTTGCCTTAAATTCTAAAAAGTTTTTTGTAAGTGCAAGTCTAGCACATTTCATTACAAAGTTAACTGGCGTCGAGTGAGTCCATTCCTCCGTATCTAGGATTTCCTTAATAACCTCTAAGGTTATGTCTTGTGGGAAGCTTATGTAGAGACTTTCTACATTTAGATTTTCACTCTCCTCAAAATCAAGATCTGCAATGTGGACAAGGAAATCTTTTTGTGTCTTTAATGTATGTCTGTCTTTTCTGTGCAATTGGTTTAAAAAATAATCACAGAATTGTGATAATGGTCTAGAAGGGACCCTATCCCCGAGACTATGGGTCTATCTGGTAGTGGGTCTCGGTTCTTGTGGATTTTTGAGATGGTGTAAAAATATGGCGTTTTGGGATTGTTGTTCCTTAAAAAGTCACCTTTTGTTTATTTATCCATCCCTCACATTCTGCTTCTTCAATCAGCGTATTGATTTCTGTTGTCAATGTGTTGGTTGGATCATTGTTCAGAATGGTATAGTTTTGTTCACCTGCTAATATCCTCCTGCATTCCGTTCTGTAAGCTGTGGTGGTCTGTAGTACAATACCAGCCCCTTTATCTGCTGGCTTGATAGTGATTTCTCTGTCATTTTTTAGTTCTTCTAGTGTTGTTCTTTCTACATTACTCAGATTTTGAAATGCATGGAATTGATGTCCAGTTTTTCAATTTCAGTATAGACTGCCTAAGTTATTATTTCTACAGGGATTGTGTGTGTCGGGGTCATAATGTTGATTTTTTTTCGTAATCCTGTCCCAATTTTGTCACTTGGCTGTTCTTGTTTTCCAAAGTGTGCTTTTAGTCATAATTGTCCTCCCCTTTCCCTGTGATGCAGAGCAGTGTAGCAAGGTGACTTGCTGCACTGCCAAGCACCACAAGAGTCATTAATATGGCCCACAGAGCGGAAGGACGGAGGAAGATGAAGACGGAAAACCATCACAGAGGTAGAAAGCAAGAACGTGCAAGAGTGAGACAAAGGGGAAGGGAGTGTCTGGTAGTGGATTAAAGAAGCACGATGTGAAAAAAGTAAATGAAGCTTTGGTTTTCGGCGTGCAACATTTAATTACTGGCTGCAGGCTTCTGAGAAGTTTTGGGCATTAGCACTCATTCTCTTACAAATTAAGCACTGAACCTCCCAGCAAATTCTGGCTTGATGCCCAGCACAAATTAATTTCAGTAGTCTACTTTTTATTGTTACACAGAAATGTGGGCTCAGTAGTATCGTAATGTTTGCGAATAGGAAGAGGAGCCTAAGCAATACCAACATCTTCCCTTCAGCATTATGCTCCATCATGGACAAAGGAATAGCAATCCATTTATCCACCTGTGCTTTCAATTGACCCATATCATTATTTCCCCAATATCTTTACAGACACAGATGCCCAGATATTTAACGGATTTGGGTATCCAATACAATGGGAAATCAGTTTATTCACTCACAGGCATCAGTTAGTGGCAGCATTTAGGATTTTTCTAAATTAATGCAAAGCCCAGAGATATAGATTTCACAGTGTGAGTAAAGCTCCCGTAGTAATGCCTCCAGTGGATCTGTGGCCACTGTGAAGAATAAAGGTGACAGCGGAAGTCCTGATGGGTGCCCTACTGTATCACAAATCGCATAGACTCCAGACTGTTGACTTGGATTCACATAAAGGATCAAGGCAGAACAATTGTATTAGCCACAAGAAAAGTTTTCCTCACTCGTGTACAGGAATACATCATAATGGGCAATTCCATGGAGTCAAATGCCTTTCAGCACTGAGCTGTATTGCAGCTGCTGGAGGGTTAGGGTAGATATAATGTAATATTGCTGCAAGTGTCTGCAGGTTTTGCAGGGTGGAGTGCTGAGAAATAAATCCAGCCTGTTCTGGCAATACCGTATAGATTATCAGGGGAAGTATTCTGTTTGCTATTAACTTTGCTAGTGTTTTGTTGTCAATGTTTATGAGTGACAATGATCTATATGATGAACACCTTTCAGGCTCTTTCCTAGGTTTCAATCATGTAATGACTGCTGCCTCTCTACAGTGGGGAAAAGTCACTTTTTTTCAGGGTTTCCTCACACATAGACAATAGTTAGGAAGCTAACACGTCAATATATTTCTTATATAGTCCTAAAGGCAGGCCATCTGCCCCAGGTGCCGTTTCACTCGCCAGTCACTTGACCGCTCCTTGAATGTCTGCAATCAGAAGTGGGACCTTCAGAGCTATTTTTGGTTCCCTCTTCACCCAGACTAGTGTTACTGAATCTAGAGATTCCGTGGGTTTTTGGTATGGGAGCCATGGTTGATGTGTACAACTGAGTGTAGTATTGTGTGCATATTTCCAAAATGTCTGCTGTTTTGTTTCACACCCACCAGTTTGGGTCTTGCATTGATACATTTTTCACCTGTCATCTGGATCGATTGAGAATCCAGATAAGCATCTTACTTGTCTCTTTCCACATAGCTACTTGGAATACAGTATGTACCTAAATGTGCTATTTGTCAGTCAGCCGTGTCTCTGAATTCTCTCAAAGGGCGTACAACTCTATGAGTATATCATTGTCTCAGTGTCAATGTCCAAAGTTCAAACTCCAAACTTCCAGCATTTCAAATTGCCCTAATCTTGGCCTTAGGATCTCGGACCCTTCAACATAATAAAACAACAAACTACCCTCACCTCCAAACTTGATACAATATCTACCAATGATCGATGTGAAGAAATAGCCAAATTCTTCACTGACAAAGTTGCAAACATTTTTATTATCTATTATTCGGGACACAAGTCTTACTTCCCAGCCCGCCTGTCCCATTGACACATAAACCACCACAAAAATTACTCCCAACATTTAACTAAGGATCGAAACACACCCAAAAAATTAAAGACAATAATGATCTCTTACAACTGCAAAAACAATGCTAAGTGGACTGATTTCAAACCCATGACAGTAAGAGAAGTCTGCAAAATAATTGCAAACCTGAAACCCACATCCCACACTTCTGACCCCTTTCCCTCAACCTTAGTACAGAACCTCTCTCCGTTTTGGACCAAAATCATCAATGCCTCTCTCTTGTCAGTCCATGTACCTGACTCCCTCCAACTAGGACAAGTCACTCCCATCCTCAAACAAGCATTGGCATAGCCAATAGGTCTCGCCTTTGGGACCTATTGGCTTGGCAATTGCTTTTGGCAGGACCGTACACTAAAAACTACACTAAACAGTACAACGACTGGCTCCAATGTTGTGACAACAACATCAGTGCTGATACAGGACTTCAAGTTGTGCCATTAATGGCGTCCTGCTAACAGTCTGTGTTTGGGCCCCAGACACATAACCTTAACTAACAGATGCGTTTTTTTTTTTTATTTATGCAGGAAATGACCCAAGCGGTGTAGACAGATAGGTGAGCAAGTGTGAAAATTGCTAGAAGACTCGACAGCCACACAATTTATTTGTGAAGGATCAGCGAAAGCCCAAAGACAAAAATATCATTGTAAAAAAAAATATTTTATATGAAGAAACGAACATCAGTAAAAATTCTACTTTTGCATCTTTTTCAACATACCTTTCTTACATGTAAACACTGCATTTTACAACATAATAGGCATTTGTTATCAACCCTCAACCTAGCATGTCTTTTGAAGGAGCTCTCAATTACGATTGCTCGACTTACCAACAATGCTGCCAAATGTTATCCGTCCTGGTCTTTACTCAGCAACGCTCTTTCCCCGAAAGCCATCGTTCTCAAGAGTGCAGTCGTTAGGGATTATTAAAGAACAGCCGCCTGCTTCCATTTTTGACAAGGTACATGGGTAATAAACGGAGTTTGGAATACGCCACTGCTCCTACCTGACATTCACGAGGAACGGTGCTTGCATTTTCAGGAAGGGCACCTGAGAGCCGACATGACTTCCGCAAGGTCTCCAGAATCTCCGTGCACTAAGCTGGGAAAACATCACAAGCAAGCCTGGCCTTTAACCCAGTGCCGAACCATCCCACACAGTTATGCATTTTATACTTGCATGGTATAAGTTAATAAATCATTGGGGCATATTAGCAAGAAGAGGCGATAATCATCGCTAACCCTGCTTAGCGTGATTTTTTTTATCGCCGGCTATCGCTGGAATATATCGCCACGCTAATGCTGTATTAGCAACGATTAGCGCTATGGCGATGAATATTCCAGCGATAGCGGAGGAAATGGGCCAACATCGCTGAAAAACCAGCGATGTTGCATGGAGAAGGGAGAACACCTTGCTGATACGACCCTGTGGTCGTATCAGCATAATCCACCCCCCCATGTTAGGTATGGCTAACACCTGCTAATTGCAGGTGTTAAATAAATGGCGATGACCCCGGTTAGCGCGACTTTTCACGTCGCTAACTGGGGCCATGGCCACCTTGCTAATAGGCGATAGGCCTGTTAGCGAGTGTTTCCCAGGTTTGTTCGTCGGGAACGCCCACTTTGCATGTCATTAGCGATAAATATCGCTTACATGCAAAGCGGTAAAAAAACAGGCGCTAATGCCCGAAAACTGTCTCTAACTGCTGTTAGAGACAGTTTGCTGATAGGGCGATATAAATATCGCCGCTTTAGCGGCAAAAAGTGCCGCTAAAGCGGCGATAGTGCCCTTGCTAATATGCCCCATTGTTTTTATTTTTGTTTTGTACTGGAGCAAGCATTTTTATTGCTTTTGTCAGCATTTGTGTGTGAATGTCAGACCTATTGGGTGTGCCAATATTAGGTTTTTTTTAATGCACACAAGAATAAATGACTTGCTGGCTTTTAGTCTTCTACAGACCTATATTTTTTTAATCACCCAAAACTACTATGCATAGGCAGTCCACTACTGCACATGCACTTTATAAGAGACAGTAGGAGATTTAATGAGGATGTGTTACGACTAATAATAAATATTTTGTTCTCGGCCTTAGGTTTAAGTGGTCTGATGATCATGCAACAGAAGCGCTAAAGATGTCAATATACCCGCTAACCACCCTCTGCTTCTGGGCAGCTTCACAGGAAACACAGATTGCTTTCAGGGCATTACAGCTAATACGTAACTCTTCATAGTGCCTTTGTAAAAAGGCCTATAGGTAGGGCATCACCAGGAAGAGAGCCTGTCCGGGCTATGACACATTTTTAATCAAAATACTGTCAATTTATGGCTAATATTACCCAGGAACACTGTAAGAACAACTTTCCAAGCGGAATCGTGTGTATCTTAGTATAGCCCCCACCAGTGTGCTGAAATGCATAAGCCACAGTTTAAGTGCACAGTAATATTTCACAAATACATATACAGAGTTCGCATTCTACGCAGATGTTCATATATATTTTTGTTTCCACAGAAAGGACTGCTTGGCGAGTGTGATCTATATTTTAATGAACAGCAGATAATGTCAGTCTACAAAGGGACTGTGAGAAGCGTGGCCTAAAATTACCCAATTGTTCAGATTTCAAGAAACGCATGCAGCCCAGCATCTGAGTAGTGTGACGATACAACAGAACCGTGCTCCATAAAAATTATTCAAGCAGTCCACCAGTAAACACAATACAAGTCACACACTAGCAGTGTGGCGCTTGGGTAATGATAATTTGTGATTAACAAGCTGCACATGTACAATGAGTGGCTTATCAGTGACACGGTTCTGATTAATGTAACAAACATTTGCTCCACTCCTGTGGCATTTGATACAGTAAATCATCAAGCTTTATTGAGATACTCAAGAATCGCACTGGTATAAATGACACATTCCTGAGATGGTTTGCGTCCTATCAACATCGTTCCCAACAAATAAAAATCTACAGTTGCCTCTCGAGGCTTACTCCAGTTCCACAAAGTGTGCCACAAGGCTCAATCCTCTCCAGCCCTATTTAATCTCTTCATGGAACTCCTCACAGTTACTCTAAACCAATCAGGGGTTAAATATCACCTATATGCTAACGACACACACAACTCTACTACAAAATAATAACATCACCCAGAGACATCCGTCATCTAAATACCACACTAAATAAAATACAAACCTGGTTAAACTCCAATCACCTAAATCTGAACCCCAACAAGATTGAACTACTACTCCTCTCTCTCCAAAAAATAATTCTCTACCAATCCAAGAATGGGTCAAAAATGTGGATGCACTAAACTGTTCTCTGTCACTTTCTAACTCAGTAAAGTCCTTGGGTATCACCCTGGACAAAAATATGGCAATGAATGAACACACTAACAACTCACACAAAGGAGTGCTCTACATGCTAAAACATCTCAAGAAAATCAAACTGTTCACTCCCCCTGACAATCTTAAGACAGTAGTGAAATCACTAGTCCTCTCAAAACTTGACGACGGCAACACCATCATCACAGGAACTCTGAAAAATCACTGGGCGGCCCTAAGAGCAATTCTAAATGCGGCGGCCAGACTCCTAACAGAAACCAAACGGTTCAATCACATCTCACCTGCCCTGAGAAGTCTCAGTTGGCTTCCCATGGAAGGAAGAAGGACCTTCAAGACAACATGTATCACTCACAAAGCACTTCATACAAAGAACCCCAAAAACCCAGAAGCTAAACTATCGAGAGCAGGAAAAGGACGGGCAATGAGAAGCTCCAACTCACTCTTACTCATACCTCCAAAAATGAAGAAAAAATCATCCCAGGCATGTACTTTCTCAGGAAATGCTCTTAGGATTTGGAACTCACTACCCAAGGATCTCCTCTGCAACCCTCCTTCTCTTGCTTCGAACGAGACCTCAGAACTCTACTGCTTAACAAATACTTCAACACAATCCCAAATTGAACTATGTTTCCCCAAGACCCAACCACCATCGACAGGACCCTTTAATGAGGTCGCCTGACTAGCTCAGTCTCTAACCTATCGCTAATGCCATTTACTAATGCTGGATTGTGATATATTTGTGAGACTGTTTTTGTTCACCTCAATACTGCATTGTTCTATACTCTTTTGTTGACTATTTTGACCCACACAAATTCTTGCATATAGTTCAAGGAATCTTATTTGCATAACATGTACAGCGCTCTGATACCATCAGGTCTATCGAGCGCTATTTAAAACTCAAAAATAAATAAATAAATAGACACATACCCCTAATATATGCTTTGAAGGCCTGCCGTACCATCACAATGCTTTAGACGAACTTTATTTTATCTTGAAATATTCACTTATTGTTGATTTATTTCTGCTTTAAACAATGTGTTCTGTAAGGATATATCTTTAAACATCAGGTGCTGATTTTGACACCAGATGATAGGCCCCTCTGGGTCAGAAGTTTAATTGAGTGGTAAGATAATGTTTTTGGGAAGTATTGCAGTGTCCTTCACCAAATTCATAAGCTTCTGGATACAAGTCAGAAGTCTATATGTGAGCTTGAATCATGAACAAAGGAATGAAATTTGTATTGTCTGTCATTTGGGTGCACAAACCTCCAGATATCAAGTAAGTCTCACATCTGCTTTATTTGCAGCATAGTTTCAGCTGACCTAGAGGACATCTTCCCAGATCTGTCTGGATGTAAATAAGTCCTTCACTGTGTTTAAATCAACTCCCCCATACGATGCAACTATCTTGGAATTCAGGGGTGCCTGTTGTGGCTGTACATGTTGATCAGTGCTAGAGCATCTGTTTCCAGTTGCCTATTCACCATCACTCATCTCTCCAGTATGTTTGCTATACTGCAGATGACAATTTTGTTTTATTTCCTGCGTATTAGTGTTTTCATCCCTCTGGAACATGAGTTATTTAAGGAGTCTGGTGGGTGAGGTCGACTCATGGACTAGTCTGACAGTCAGGCTGCTGATGACAATGAGAGTACTTACAACATTGATTGAGGCCTGGTAAAAGGAGAAGAGGAATCCGGAACCACCGATGAAGAACGAGCATCTTATTCTGTAAAGGAAGGTGAGGAATTACCCCTTTACCCTTTTTTTCTTCTTTCTGAGACTTATCCCTTTGAGATGGTGGAGACTGTTGTATTGTCTGTGCTTGCAAAAAACTTGGGAGGGATGGTTATTAATTGGCAGACGTGTGCAAAATATTTTATTGCACATCTTCCCCTGATGAAGAAGTACCTTTACTCACTCACTAAAGAAAAACCTTCTGACCACAAACTGAAGGGCCCTCAACATTGTCAGAGTAAATGCAGTAAAGGCACTTGTTATATGGGTAATCATGATAAATATTGTGGTTGTGGGAACGTTTTCTGGAGTCTGAGGGCAAACGGAGGTTCCGCTGGTAAGACTGTAACAATAAGAGACATTTACCATTTGTATCTTGGGGCTTTACTCTAGTGCTGAACTCTATACTGAGTGACAAGTACATCCCTTTATCATTTGATCCTCGGGGTAGTGAAGGGCAGCAGTCCAACGCTTACTCATGGAGATGAAGGGGGTAGAGCTCATCCACTAGTTCAGGTATTGAAAAGTTGCACAATGTGAGAGGGGTAAATGTTCCCTGTGAAGACTCCTATTGTGGTGGTTTCCCTGCCCTCTGGGTGCCATTTTCTGTCCTTTTCGTTTTTAGTGCGCAGGCCAGGACAATGAGCGATGCCAAGGGGAGGGGCAGTGCTGCTCATTTTGGTATTTTTCCATCAAATGGGATCCTGCTGAATCTGCCCCATCACAGCCGACATTGCCGCAGTCGGAGTCAGTTCTTGGGTGATCACAGGCAGTGCCTACCTTAGTTGTGAAGGCGATAAGCTCAGGTAGTGCTGCTGGCCTTCCGGTGAGTCTTGCTGGATAGATGTTCTCTGGGTCCAACCACAAGGTCCCTTTCCAAACACAGACAATAGTTCACCCTGGGTCTCACTGTGATTGAGAGATGCAGGTTAATGACCCCACCATCTGGGTGGATTGGCCCTTGGTCCAATGCATGCATTGGGTCGTATTATGGAAAGTGTCCGGGGGGGGCACAAAGGGCATGTGTGCCCGCTTTGCACGCCCCCAGGGCACTTTGGTATTACAGAAAGGACCGCAGACGCTTGTGCGGCCCTTTCTGTAATACGGATAGCGCTGGTACACATATAGTGTCAGCGCTATCGCCAGAGGGTGTTCCCTCATTTGCATGGGGGCATAGCCCCATGCAAATGAAGGAATCCCCTTGCCTCTGCACCCGCGCCGTATTATTGATGCGGGCGCAGAGGCAATGAAGCTGTCAGAAGGCGTACGGCCCCCTGATGGCAGCCCTCTGGATGGGGGGAAAGGGAGTCTATGGACCCCCCAGACATTCCCTTGTAGGCAGGTGCAGTCACTCACTGCACGCACCTGCAAGGGGATCTCTCTCCCCTCTTAAAATTACATGCGGGTTGCTGCCTGCACAGTAAAACATGGAGCGGTTGCTTCAAAGCCGCTCTGTTTTTCACTTGAATGTGCTGCCCTGGGGACAGCACGATTTCACGACTGCCCTGGGGGCAGCGCATTCAATGTAATAGAGTGCACTTTCCATGTCTGCGCCCAGCACACCTCTTTTAAGGTGTGCCGTGGTGCAAACAGGGAATGTGCACCCTATATGTAATAGCGGCCCCCTGGTGTTTAGGTTCTTCAGCTGCTGTTGCCAATGGTGGTAACTGTTTCACAGCACTTAGCATTTTAGGAAGCATGAATTCTTTGGAGGGAACCAAGGTACATATGCTTCAGGGATACCCTTGCAAAAGAAACAATTGATGGACGGAATGCAGGACAATGCAAGCATTCACCCCCACTCACAAGGATCTGGGTTAAATCCATCATTCTTTTGCTCACCACACCACCCCAGTTTGAACCCAGCCATATGCAAATCAGTCTTGACCATGTTCCTTGTGGGAACAGTCCAGCCCGAACTGCCAAGCCAGGTCCTCCCTGGACCGGAAAAAAGCATCCTGAGACCGGTTTCAGGGCATCACCCTTCATCAGCCAGGCTAGCTTGAATCCAGTGGTGTAGTGAGCACGGGACCCACATCTGGGCATACCCTTCCCACATAGGGCGACATATGCAAAAGAAACAATTGATGGACGTAATGCTGGACAATGCAAGCATTCACCCCCAGTCACAAGGATATGGGCTAAATCCATCTTTCTTTTGCTCACCACACCACCCCAGTTTGTACCCAGCCATATGCAAATCAGTCCTGACCCTGTTCCTTGTGGGAACAGTCCAGCCCGAACTGCCAAGCCAGGTCCTCTCTGGACTGGAAACAAGCATCCTGGGACCGGTTTCATGGCATCACCCTTCATCAGCTAGGCTAGCTTGAATCCAGTGGTGTAGTGAGCATAGGATCCACGTCCGGGCATACCCTTCCCACTTAGGGCACATGCAAAAGAAACAATTGATGGACGGAATGCTGGACAATGCAAGCATTCACCCCCAGTCACAAGGATCTGGGTTAAATCCATCATTCTTTTGCTCCCCACACCACCCCAGTTTGGACCCAGCCATATGCAAATCAGTTTTGACCCAGTTCCTTGTGGGAACAGTCCAGCCCGAACTGCCAAGCCAGGTCCTCCCTGTACCGGAAACAAGCATCCTGGGACCGGTTTCAGGGCATCACCCTTCATCAGCCAGGCTAGCTTGAATCCAGTGGTGTAGTGAGCACGGGACCCACATCTGGGCATACCCTTCCCACTTAGGGCGACATATGCAAAAGAAACAACTGATGGACGGAATGCTGGATAATGCAAGCATTCACCCCAGTCACAAGGGTCTGGGTTAAATCCATCATTCTTTTGCTCACCACACCACCCCAGTATGGACCCAGCCATATGTAAATCAGTCTTGACCCTGTTCCTTGTGGGAACAGTTCAGCCCGAACTGCCAAGCCAGGTTCTCCCTGGACCGGAAAAAAGCATCCTGGGACTGGTTTCAGGGCATCACCCTTCATCAGCCAGGCTAGCTTGAATCCAGTGGTGTAGTGAGCACGGGACCAAAGTCTGGGCATACCTTTCCCACTTAGGGCGACATATGCAAAAGAAACAATTGATGGACTGAATGCTGGACAATGCAAGCATTCACCCCCAGTCACAAGGATCTGGGTTTAATCCATTTTTCTTTTGCTCACCACACCACCCCAGTTTGGACCCAGCCATATGCAAATCAGCCTTGACCCTGTTCCTTGTGGGAACAGTCCAGCCTGAACTGCCAAGCCAGGCCTCCCTGGACCGGAAACAAGCATCCTGGGACCGGCATTTGTCACCTGGCTGATGAGGGGTGAAACCGCGAAACCGGTCCTAGGATGCTTGTTACCAGTCCAGGGAGGACCTGGCCTGGCAGTTCGGGCTGGACTGTTCTCATTGGGCGCAGGGTCAAGACTGATTTGCATATGGCTGGGTTCAAACTGGAATGGCATGGTGAGCAAAAAAACGATGGATTTAGGCCCAGATCTCTGTACTGGGGTGAATGTATGACATTGTTCTGCATTCTGTCCATCAATTTTCATTTTGCATTTGTCACCCCGTCAGGGATACCCTTGTCTCCAGACTCCACCAAAATGCTCAGAAATGAAGGTCCTCTATTGTCACAATGGGAAGCATCAGTTCATCCTGCCTCAGCTCCTGGCAGTCCCCCTATTCTAGGCAGCACGGTTCTAATGCATGGGCAGCACCGATGCCCTACCTAAATAATTGCTCCTCACCTTCCTTGATGTCGGGGGCATAGGCAGTTTCGTCTACTAGGCTGTAGAAGTCCACTTCTAGTCCCAAACCTGATAAAGGGGAGTTGGTTATCAATACTCCAACCCTGGAGCACAGAGGAGTTCCTCGGTATTCACTGCTGTATGACCCATGGATTCTGGTAGAGAAATATTGACAACCTCATTGGTTATTTTCTGCCCCATTCTTGTACTAGGGTTGCAGATGGAGGACTTATTTACAAGCCCTGTGTGCCGCCGAAACGTCAATTTTGTTGACGTTCTGGTGGTGCAGATTGCAGAGCCATATGTATGAGGCCACGAAAAGCCACCCTCATAGATATGGTGTTCCAATATCCACATGTTACAGACACTCTCCCAGTCTAGCTGGTGGTTGCCGCTTGGGCCACGCACTTATTTTTCGGGACATGCACTTATTTTTCCACATTCTATATTTACAGAGAGGAAGACGGAAAAACACAGAAAGTGGAAAGACGGATGAAAAAGAAAGACGGAAAAAAACGTCACAAGGGACGAAAGCTGAAACTTGCAAGAGTGAGATAAAGCAGAAAGGACTGTCTGGTAGTTGATTAAAGAGGTGGATATAAGACTACTAGCCTTGATAGTCAGCACACTAACATTCAATTGCACGGTTCTCAGTCTTTTTAGCACAGCTTTGGACATCAGCACTTTTTATTTCACAAATTAAGCACTGTCAGCCTACTCTACACAAATGGGTTACATGCAGTGACGGCTCCTCCACTAAGGCAGAGGAGCGTGGCCCCACTGCTCTGCTTCCTGGGTGTGAGGAGGGGCAGGTGGGCCGGGCTGGCCAGTGCAGGGGCAGGAGGAGGAGTGTAAAGAACAATCTAAAGTGGGCATGATGGTTTGGCCGGCCCAAGAGGGCCGGTCAAACCGTCATGCACACTTTGCATCTTCCCCACCAGGCTGGATTACACAGCCTGGTGAGTAACATGCAAAGCCTCCAAGCCCGTGTCTGAGTGCCGAACCAAGGCGCTCAGACCAATCACAATGCTGCTTACAGCAGCGTTGTGATTGGACAGGGGATTCTGGGAGGCTGGGAGCTTCCTGTTGTGGCACGGAGGAGACGGAGCAGAGGCGGCAGTACCCAGCGGTACCCAGGTAAATCAGTTTAATTTTTTTTTTGTATTCCCCCCTCCGCTCTCCCCCCCGCCCCACCACCCGCGCTTAGTAGCGGCCGCTAATGGTTACATGTACATATGTCATCTATCTCCCACATGGATAGAGTTTAGGACCTGATTGCAGTGGACTGACAGACCAATTTATACCAACAAAGAGGCCAGTAGGCAACTCTCCCTGACAGATGGCAGGTATGACAGGTGGCCTCTCCTGCCACTGTAATCTGTAGCTGCCATTACTGTCAGACCTTTATAGGCTGGTGAGCTAACAGTAGTTGCTCTCACTACAAAGATCGTGCACGAGGTATGCTCCTCAATGCCAAAGAGCCCCACTCTGTGCCACATTCAGTGTCACAGAACACCGTCTGCAGGCAGCTATGAGTATAGTGTTGTAAGGTGAAAAATAAAAGAACCAACTATACTTGCTTCGGGGAACTCGAGGCAGACCTTTTCCGTACCAACATTGGTGATATCACTTTTAAAATATTTAAACAGGCTTTGCTTAATTTCTTTTTCTGTAGTAGAGAAAGGAGGGATTCTGGCAAAAGCAGTAGGCTCAAGGGTACCAAATCAGCTAGTCTTTATAAAACAAGCATTTGCAATGCAATAGATCTCGCATTTATGAGAGTTTGCGCTATTGACATTGTAAATGACAATGCCTTTTATTTACGTGTTGTTTTTAAAACAGATAAATAAAAGATAAACACATAAATAAAAGACATTGTCATTTACAATGCTAATAGCTTAAACTCTCGCAAATGTGAGATCTATTGCATTGCAAATGCATGCCATAAACATTTTGTAAAGAGTTAGGAGAGAGCGTATTTGAGAAAATAGTGCTCGGATGCTGTAATTAAAGCCTACTGAGCAACAACACATGTAACAGGGGGTGTCGCCATGGGAGGTTACAAAATGAGACAAGGCGGTACTAAGGAGGGACTACTAAGCCTTTTCACCAATGAACAGTCACAGTTTACAGTGGACAATGACAAAAGCCAATGAAAAATGTGGGCAGTGTATGAGTGCAGGGAGAATGGTGAGAGTGCTCTCTGTGCAGGGTGAGTGGTGCATGAGTGAAGATTGATAAGTGTCTGAGTGGAGGGGGAAAGTGCCTCAATGCATGGTGATTGATGTGTGTTCAGTGCAGAATGAGAATTGTGTGTGTGTTTGTACAGGGTGAGAGATGTTATCCTGTACAAGGTAAGAGGTGTGTGAGTATAGGGTGAGCAGTATGTCAATAGTATAAGTGCAGGATGAGCGGTTTGAGTTCAGGGTGAGAGGTGTGGGTAGAGGGTGAGAGGAATGTGAGTGCTGGGTGAGAGGTATGTTAATGGTGTGTGAGTGCAGAGTCACCACTGTGTGAGTGGTGGGTGAGCAGTATCTGACTGCCAGCGCAGTGTCAGGGTGACTGTGTAGAGTAATTGGTGGGTGAGAGTGCAAGGTGAGCAGTGTCTGAGAGTAGGTGAAAGGTATGTAAGTGTTGTGCAGCAGAATACATTTTTATAAAACTTAATTCTAAATAATTAGATAAATAAATAATTCTGCAACAATTGAATGCTCTTTCGCATCTTCCCTCTAGTGCAACAAAAAGGCATCCACTCCGACCACTCTTTGCAAAGTTAACATTTACTTAGACCACTCATCGTAAAAATAAAATTTACTTTCATGAACTCTTTGGTATCCGAAACAGGAAATGTTTACTATTTGTTTTTTTGCAATGCTGAAAGCGAGGCTTGAAGAAGGATGCGTTCCGAGCCTTGTGTGATAATACATTAAAGTTACAGAAACAAGAGAACAAGGGGCACACTGAAGAGAAAGCACACTAGAACGCTGACTTTTGTCGGCAACAAGACAGCCACAATAAGATTACATAAAGAGCGGAAGACAAACAAAAAAAGCACAGCGCAAGCGATGTGCAGTCAAAACATAAAAAAAGTTCCCCAAAAGCGGATTAAACATTACTTGGGCCTCGGGACACTTATAAGAGCAAACACACGAGGAAGAACGGGAAATAGTATGCTACAGCCAATAGAAATGGAGGGAAAGAAAGTGACAAGCACAGGAACCAATAAAAAGCAAGAGGATGGGATGTAAGGCCCTTTTAAGATATATATTAACAATAGATTTCACAAACACAAACGTAAGCGCTGTGCAGGCAAAACCAAAAAAGGCCTGTCCCCCTTCCATTATAATTCTATGCTGACACTAGTTCCTGTTCCACAAAGCCTGGTGAAAGGACATAGTCACTCCCTCGATGATGGGGTACACATTGTGGGTCCTGCTTGTTCTTAGAGCAACACTGTGAGAAGTTGGCCTGGTATATGCTGTTCACTAATTAAAGTGGACACCTTGCACCAGAACAATTCAACTCTTATGGTAGATAGGTTTAAGACAACCTTTATAGAAAGCTATCCTAGTGGTAGCTGTGGAGAGCAGCCTTCAGGCTAAGTCTTGAAGGAATGTAAAGCAGCTTGTTTTACCACACAATCTCTTGAATCACCAAATGAAAAGACACCACACAGGTATATATATCAAATATATATGTATTTATTAATAAACACTCTCTACTAATCACTTTATGAGATTAGAGGATAGGAACATATGTACAAGTCAAATATGATCAGGATAAGTTTAGCACAATTGAATATTACAATCTTAGTTTGCTAGACCTAGGTCTAGGGCATCTAGAATCGAGGGACCCCCAAGAACCACCCCAAGTAGTTGTAGGAGACCCACAGGGGACAGACGCGGTGACCTGGCACCGATGCGAATCCTGTACGAGTCTATGCACCCAGACGCGATTGAAATATCAATGTTAAAGGTCCCTTGCGTGTTCGAGGCGAACACACCGATCGGTCCTTGTACGAGTCGAAGGACGCGGTTACAGATGGTATTGCCAGGGAGTTGGACGCGGTGTGTCTAACACAGACGCGAACCAGGTACGAGTCAGTGCGATAGTCGCACTTGGAAAGTTAGAGTTTTGGGACACTTCGAGGGAAGCTACAAGCAAGTCACTTACAGGGTAAGTAGTTCTAGGGCCCACACCCACAGGAGCACCGTAGTGCTGAAGTTACCTCACCCAGGGGAGCCGGGTGCATAGGTGTTCTTTGGTGTCGGGTCGCGGCGTCGTTTTCAATGGGAGCCAGTGAAGACTTGCTGCTTGCGGCGACAGGATAAGTGTCCGGAGGAATCCAAGCCTGGATTCGGAAGATGGAAGACCTGAAAGCAGAGGGGACAGTGTTCAAAGTCACTTGGCAGTGACTCGGGGCAAGGAAGATGGATGCCCACCGTCGTCGCAAGATTCAGGTCATCCGTGGTTGCCTTGATTCTTCAGCCACGAGGTCCAGAAGGCGTCGTCGATGACCAGGAGCTGGATTCGGCGTGTCCCACGATGTCTGCAGCTTACGGCGGGGTCGGCGACTCAATTGGTGCCACCAAGCCTTGGTAACAGCAAGTCTCAGGGAAAGTGTGAAGAGACAATGGCACAGACCAACAAGGTCTGTCGGACTCACCCAGCGAGGGTAAGTCAGGGCAGGCCTGGAGCAACCAGGGGAGCCCTTCGGTTTCTTTATAGAGTCTTCTGGGGACCCACAAGCCGGCTGGCAAGGGATCGCAAAGACGCCTCGGGAGGATCCGCTCACAGGGGCCCACGGTCACTCGGGACGTGGTAGGCCTCTGAACTTAGGAGGGATTCCTGCTGGAGGCTGGGACCACACGTGGTCCAAAGCACAAGTTTGTGGAACGTTGAGAAGGGGTTGCACTCGACAATAGTGCACAGTACCCAGGGGTCGCAGATCCTCATTACTCTTGGGGTCCACTGGCCTCAGCTTCGCTGGGGACTCACGATGGCCTTTGAGAAGTCAGGAAATCTACTTCTTGGGCTGCAGGGACTTCGGACTCCGGCGGGAGTGGCGTAGTTTGCGACCGTCGTTTGTAGTTTTTGGTGCCTGCCAAGCAGGGGAGTCACTCCTTGACTCCAAGGGAGATTCTTCAGTCTTCCAAAGGTAGTGGAACGTCGAAGGTCCGGGATTCTTCTTGCAGAGCGTCGTCCAGGGAAATCTAGGGTGCAATGCACAGGTTCCCCCTCTTATACCAAAAGAAGGGGAGGGACTAGCTCTATGACCCTACCTATGGGAGGGTCAGGGGAGTGGGTGGCTACACCCACTTCCCTTTGTCCAGTTTCGCGCCAGAGCAGGGACAGGTAGCCCCTGAGCCGGTTTGAACTGGCATATGCACAGAGGAGCCTTCTGCTCCCCCAGTGCAGGACTTCAAAGCACTCTAAGAGTGCACCCACCCAGCCCCAATACACTAAACCCTGTCTGGAAGGTGGTCACACCCCCTTGGGACAGGATATCTATTGTTGGGCTTCCTCCACTGCGAGTGTTGGTCATCAGCAGGAGGGCAGCCCAGTGTCTGTGACTGGTGGCATCCATTTTGTGATGCCAGGGCTCTGCAGGATTCTACCGCGTTTCCACAGTAGGTACATGTCTATCCCTCTAGAAGGGTGGAATGCTACCCCCGCCGCCAGGACTGGCGGGGGGTAGTATTCCAAGGTGTTTGACACCAAACACGACATGTTTCGATGCAGCCATTCCAAAGTTAGCATTTTACCGCGAGGATATAATGCACTTAAAAGTATATGGTTTAACCGCATCCACAAACAGCACCAGAGAATGGACTCTGAGAGCTGCAGAGGGGCCCTGCTCAGGCAGAGGCACCCCCTCACATAGAAGCCAAGCACCCTGCCCTCAGGATTGATAGGGCCTGCCTTAGGGGTGACTGATAGGTTTATATGTGTGTGCAGGAGAGATATAGGGAACCTATATCTCAGTGAGGAGTGCTAGCACCACCTCACCCAGGCTGCAGTAGCAGGCCTGTGGTGTCAGATTTAGCCTGCTTCCCAGGGGTGGCATAATACATGCTGCAGCCCCTGGTAGGCCTGTGAAGAACCTATGCCCTTGGTACCTAAGGTACCATATACTAGGGACTCATAAGGTACCACAGTATGCAATCACTAGTACACCTAGAGTGCACTCCAAGTCGTTTAAAGAGAAAGCAGATAGGCTGGGGACCTGAATAGCAGGTTCCCAGCCAAACTAAGTAAAAAACCAACAAAACACCAGGAAAAAAGTGGGGGCAACCATGTAGTCAGATTCCACCTTCCTACATAACCCCCCCAAACGAAAGGAGATGAGGCTAACCTTGTCCAGGTGAGCCTGTATTTACTGAGTGGCCATATAAGGAAGTACCTGCACTAGCATGGTTACCCCCTGTCTTATGGTCCACTAAGTTATCCCTCACCCTAAGGGTATGAGAGGGTCTCCACCATGGGGAATTACTACCTGTGGGGTGTTTTGGTAAAGGACAAGGCTGATGAGGTGTCTGAGCAGGGAAGTGAGACCCTAGGGAAGTTGGTCTCAGTTTCCTCAGATCACTGGTCACCATGTATGCCTGTCTTTCCATGACTGAGCTGCACTTTGCTCTAAGGGTCAACCTTTGGCTGCCTACAGCTGGGGGTTGGGTCCCTTTGGGTGGAACACTGGAGGGACATGGCAGGTTTGGAACCTTTTGGTTCCAGGTTTGCCCTTGCCTAACAGAGTCCTTCTGGAGAAGGTCCCTACACAAAGGTAGGGGGATCCCTCAGTGTGTGGAGGAATTTTCACCTGGCTAGGGCTACTAGACTGGGTGCCCCTAATCTGCTGATGGGGGGTTCCTCTGGACAGGGGGCCCTGTGGGGTCCACTGTCCTCCCTGACCTCTGCAGCCCTGGGCTGACTGAGGCAGGGTAGAGAGGGGCAGGTTACCTGCTCCAGACTGGGTACCACCTTGGAAGGGTCCTCTGCCATCAGGGGTGGGGCCAGGCCAGGCCTGACTACCTCTGGGGCAGTTCCTTCACTAGGGGTAGGATCAGTTCCCTGAGGAGGCTGACCCTTACCTGCTGTCTGGGGGAAGGAGACTTTTCTTCAACCCCTGTGCTCTCTTTTGGGGGAGAGTGGGCCATTCTTCCAGGCTCCATCTCTCCAGCATTTCCCTGGGCTGGGGCTGTGGCCATCACAGCCCCACTAGCTTTTCAGGGACGCCTAGCATCTTCAGATGGGTTTGGTGTTCAACTTCAGCCCAGGCTAAAATTTCCAGATCATTGCCCATCAGGCAATCTACAGGCAAGTTGGGGGACACTGCCACTCTTTTTGGGCCTGTGACCCCCTCCCAGCTGAGATTGACTATGACCATGGGGTGATCTGTCCTGACACCATCAATGTTGGTCACCTGGTACTTAAACTCAGGTAAAAGCTGGTGAGGGGAGACTAGTTTCCCTGCCACCATGGTGACACTAGCCCCTGTGTCCCTGAATGCCACAGCCTTCTGACCATTAATCATTGGCTCCAGTCTGTACCTGCCCAATGCAATGGGACCCATGGTAAAGGTGGCAAATCCTATACCACCATCAGAATCTGAGGAGTCGGTTGAGGGGGACCTGTCTAAACTAGGGCCCACCTCGGTTCCTCTTGCAAAAGCACCTAACTTTTTGGGTGCACTACTCCCAAATGGAGGATTACTACTGGTAGTACCAGGAGGGGTGGTAGTAGTTGTTGGAGGAATATTTTCCTTATTGCCAATCCTGGGACAACTGGGATCAGATTTCCAGTGCCCAGGCTTTTTACAGACATGGCAATAGGGTTTCTTTTCAGGAGAGGAAGGAGTTTGGGACCCACCCCCAGAAGAGGACTTTGGGGCCCTGTAGTGGACGTATCCTTAGATTTATCCCCACCTTTCTCTTGGGACTTGGTAGAATCTTTCTTCTGGTCACCACCCTGATTCTTAGGCCTTACCCTGGTTCTGACCCATTTGTCTGCCTTCTTTCCCAATTCTTGGGGAGAGGTCAGATCAGAGTCCACCAGGTACTGGTGTAAAAGCTGGTTTTGACAATTATTAAGGATCTGCTCCCTCATGATCAAATTGTACAATCCTTTGAGATCAGTAACCCTACTGCCAATCAGCCAACCCTCCAGAGCCTTGGTTGCACAATCTACAAAGTCAGTCCAGTCCTGAGTCTGTGCCTTCTGGGTGTCTCTGAACTTCAACCTGTACTGCTCAGTGGTTAAGCCAAACCCATCTATCAGTGCACTCTTTGGGACTTCATAGTTATCAGCATCCTCTTCTCTAACAGTGAGGAGCTTGTCTCTACCTTTATCTGAAAAGGAGAGCCACAAGATTGCTGCCCACTGCCTTTGGGGGACCTGTTGGACTCTACAGGCCCTTTCCATAGCAGTTATCCACTTGTGGATATCATCCCCACTCTGGTAGGGAGGAACAACCTTGCTCAGGTTCCTATGGTCTGGAATAGATTCTCTGCCTCTAGGGACACTGTTGCTGCCACCAAGGGGTTCTAACCCCTCTCTTCTAGAAGCTCTCTGGATCTCCAGGGCTTCTCTATCCAGTGCCAACTGCTTGGTTCTGAGGGCAACTCTTGCTTCCTCATACTGCAGCAGTTTGCACATTCTTTCAGAGGAGGTCTCTCTTATGGGAAAGTATGAGTTCCTCTGGTGGACAAATTCTCTGCCAGAGTGATAAGAGTGCTCAGATTCCCTGGAAGGGGACCTATGCCTCTCATCCACTCTGTCAGTTCTCTTAGGGAGAATTCCTCTGCCCTTTTCAGGCCCCTTGAGGCCTGGCCCTTCAATCACAGAGACCTGGTCATTCTGATTTTCATCATCTGACCCAGATACTGTAATTGACCCACCCACTGATTCAGACCCATTAGCTCATAGAGCCAATCTAAGATCATCTGCTGTCAGCAGATCTATCAGGTGTAGGGTTGAGGGACTCTGTCCTAGCCTCAGGTGTCTTTCAACACACATGGCTCTCAAGTCAGAGAAAGCCATGTCCTTATACTGAGGCTGAGTGGATCCACTGGTTCCACCCTTTAAGGACATTCTAGTGTTGTGCAGTGTTGTACTACCTACACTAGTTTGTGGCCTACTGATACTAGCTTGAGCTGTAGAAAGGGTGTGCTATCCCTTGGCACACAGCTCTAAGTTCAGTAGAACTTATCGATACTAAGCTTGACTTTATATGTACCTTAAGTACCTATAGTGGTTTTCAGTTAGTAATTCAAATAGAGATTTTCTGGTAAAACAATAGCAAGCTGGAATCCCACACGCTGCCCACCAATGTGAGAAGTTGGCCTGGTATATGCTGTTCACTAATTAAAGTGGACACCTTGCACCAGAACAATTCGACTCTTATGGTAGATAGGTTTAAGACAACCTTTATAGAAAGCTATCCTAGTGGTAGCTGTGGAGAGCAGCCTTCAGGCTAAGTCTTGAAGGAATGTAAAGCAGCTTGTTTTACCACACAATCTCTTGAATCACCAAATGAAAAGACACCACACAGGTATATATATCAAATATATATGTATTTATTAATAAACACTCTCTACTAATCTCTTTATGAGATTAGAGGATAGGAACATATGTACAAGTCAAATATGATAAGGATAAGTTTAGCACAATTGAATATTACAATCTTAGTTTGCTAGACCTAGGTCTAGGGCATCTAGAATCGAGGGACCCCAAGAACCACCACAAGTAGTTGTAGGAGACCCACAGGGGACGGACGCGGTGACCTGGCACCGATGCGAATCCTGTACGAGTCTATGCACTCAGACGCGATTGAAATATCAATGTTAAAGGTCCCTTGCGTGTTCGAGGCGAACACACCGATCGGTCCTTGTACGAGTCGAAGGACGCGGTTACAGATGGTATTGCAAGGGAGTTGGACGCGGTGTGTCTAACACAGACGCAAACCAGGTACGAGTCAGTGCGATAGTCGCACTTGGAAAGTTAGAGTTTTGGGACACTTCGAGGGAAGCTACAAGCAAGTCACTTACAGGGTAAGTAGTTCTAGGGCCCACACCCACAGGAGCACCGTAGTGCTGAAGTTACCTCACCCAGGGGAGCCGGGTGCATAGGTGTTCTTTGGTGTCGGGTCGCGGCGTCGTTTTCAATGGGAGCCAGTGAAGACTTGCTGCTTGCGGCGACAGGAGAAGTGTCCGGAGGAATCCAAGCCTGGATTCGGAAGATGGAAGACCTGAAAGCAGAGGGGACAGTGTTCAAAGTCACTTGGCAGTGACTCGGGGCAAGGAAGATGGATGCCCACCGTCGTCGCAAGATTCAGGTCATCCGTGGTTGCCTTGATTCTTCAGCCACGAGGTCCAGAAGGCGTCGTCGATGACCAGGAGCTGGATTCGGCGTGTACCACGATGTCTGCAGCTTACGGCGGGGTCGGCGACTCAATTGGAGCCACCAAGCCTTGGTAACAGCAAGTCTCAGGGAAAGTGTGAAGAGACAATGGCACAGACCAGCAAGGTCTGTCGGACTCACCCAGCGAGGGTAAGTCAGGGCAGGCCAGGAGCAACCAGGGGAGCCCTTCGGTTTCTTTATAGAGACTTCTGGGGACCCACAAGCCGGCTGGCAAGGGATCGCGAAGACGCCTCGGGAGGATCCGCTCACAGGGGCCCACGGTCACTCGGGACGTGGTAGGCCTCTGATCTTAGGAGGGATTCCTGCTGGAGGCTGGGACCACACGTGGTCCAAAGCACAAGTTTGTGGAACGTTGTGAAGGGGTTGCACTCGACAATAGTGCACAGTACTCAGGGGTCGCAGTTCCTCATTACTCTTGGGGTCCACTGGCCTCAGCTTCGCTGGGGACTCACGATGGCCTTTGAGAAGTCAGGAAATCTACTTCTTGGGCTGCAGGGACTTCGGACTCCGGCGGGAGCGGCGTAGTTTGCGACCGTCGTTTGTAGTTTTTGGTGCCTGCCAAGCAGGGGAGTCACTCCTTGACTCCAAGGGAGATTCTTCAGTCTTCCAAAGGTAGTGGAACGTCGAAGGTCCGGGATTCTTCTTGCAGAGCGTCATCCAGGGAAATCTAGGGTGCAATGCACAGGTTCCCCCTCTTATACCAAAAGAAGGGGAGGGACTAGCTCTATGACCCTACCTATGGGAGGGTCAGGGGAGTGGGTGGCTACACCCACTTCCCTTTGTCCAGTTTCGCGCCAGAGCAGGGACAGGTAGCCCCTGAGCCGGTCTGAACTGGCATATGCACAGAGGAGCCTTCTGCTCCCCCAGTGCAGGACTTCAAAGCACTCTAAGAGTGCACCCACCCAGCCCCAATACACTAAACCCTGTCTGGAAGCTGGTCACACCCCGTTGGGACAGGATATCTATTGTTGGGCTTCCTCCACTGCGAGTGTTGGTCATCAGCAGGAGGGCAGCCCAGTGTCTGTGACTGGTGGCATCCATTTTGTGATGCCAGGGCTCTGCAGGATTCTACCGCGTTTCCACAGTAGGTACATGTCTATCCCTCTAGAAGGGTGGAATGCTACCCCCGCCACCAGGACTGGCGGGGGGTAGTATTCCAAGGTGTTTGACACCAAACACGACATGTTTCGATGCAGCCATTCCAAAGTTAGCATTTTACCGCGAGGATATAATGCACTTAAAAGTATATGGTTTAACTGCATCCACAAACAGCACCAGAGAATGGACTCTGAGAGCTGCAGAGGGGCCCTGCTCAGGCAGAGGCACCCCTCACATAGAAGCCAAGCACCCTGCCCTCAGGATTGATAGGGCCTGCCTTAGGGGTGACTGATAGGTTTATATGTGTGTGCAGGAGAGATATAGGGAACCTATATCTCAGTGAGGAGTGCTAGCACCACCTCACCCAGGCTGCAGTAGCAGGCCTGTGGTGTCAGATTTAGCCTGCTTCCCAGGGGTGGCATAATACATGCTGCAGCCCCTGGTAGGCCTGTGAAGTACCTATGCCCTTGGTACCTAAGGTACCATATACTAGGGACTCATAAGGTACCACAGTATCCAATCACTAGTGCACCTAGAGTGCACTCCAAGTCGTTTAAAGAGAAAGCAGATAGGCTGGGGACCTGAATAGCAGGTTCCCAGCCAAACTAAGTCAAAAACCAACAAAACACCAGGAAAAAAGTGGGGGCAACCATGTAGTCAGATTCCACCTTCCTACAAACACACTGGGGTTTCAGTTTGCGTAACAGGGTTGCCTTCAGAGAACATGTGTGATTGTGGTGTTCAGGGAAAAACAATAAACCCTGCAGTGGCATTTCACTGACTGGAAGATCAACATACAGTAGGGAAGCGTGCTCTTCAGAGCTATGCAGCAGACATTTACCTTCCAACACCTTGTAATTAAAATCGAGTGGCAAACTCACATGGCGATATACCATCTTTTAATTATTCTAACTTTGCAACCATGGAAACTACCACCTCCCAGCAGCACAATGCTACTGCAAAGCATCTTGTTCCCTTGATGGTTAAACCATCTAAATCATCACGTTCCCCTCATTATGCTGGAAACAGTCCTGAGAGAAAGACATGAGGAAGAGGAATTTTCTGTACAAGTTTATTCTCGATCACCACATGTCTCCGTACTGGCAGCCTAAGGAGGAGAGGACTAGATATGGCTCAAGACCCGAAGATTAAGTAATACACGAGGCTCTAAACACGGGAAAGAACTGTGAGAATCACACACGTTCACAGGTGGCATTCACCAGTGAGTTAAGCGAGCAGGTGGGCCACCACCAAACGGGACTGTTGGAGAAATGCAATAAGCTTAATGCTTTGAGATGTCAGCAAAGTTCACCCTATTCCATTTCACTAACCATTTAATGGCCTAGCCAGTATATCTTACGTATTCACTGGGTTAAAATGACAGAAAACAAGCATATTTAAAACAGCAGAAATTGTCCTCAACTTAAGTTATTATTAATAGGAGCAGGTGGGGTATGGCCTGATCAGCAATGGCGACGGATGTGCAGTGTTAAGCTCTGGGACTTGAGCCCCACAGGCACAGTTATCCGGGGGTGCCCCATTCCAGTGGCTCTCCGGAGTCCCCTGCGCGTCACAAGGTTCCTGAGGTGAGGTGGACCTCCAGATTGGTCTGGGGGACCCCCCAAATCATTGGCAAGTAGCAGACTGAGCCGGCAGCAGTGCTCGTGAAATAATGAAGATAATGCCAGGTAAGTTTAGCACGTTTATTCCATCGACATCCATCACCCAGCTCAGAGGCAGTTTGACAGGAGCTTGCATTAGAATGTTCACAATAACGTTCCTAGGAACAGATAAAGAATGAAGGAGGGGTGGAACAGAAGGTACCAAAAGACAGTAAGGGAAGGGCAGGAGGGAGAAGAAAAAAAACGGGAGGAAAGAAAAGTAGGAATTATGTGAGATTACAACACATCTCCTTCCCTAGGGAAGGACAGGATATAGTATGAGGGGTGTGAACCAAAAGTGACAAGGAGAACAATAGTACAGGTTAACACGTTACATTTTATAATATTTATGCCAGAAAGGTTTTTTGTGGTAACTTCTCAAGGACACAATATCATGACAGGTGCCAGAGCAATTGTTGTAACTTGGTCCTTGTCCTAAAACTCTCTCAGGCAACAGTTCACTGTTATCTTTGACAATCCTGTCACAGCTCCATGTCTGTCCATCATCTAGGACTACCACATTTTTGAAAACTTTACTAATAAACCTTCTGTCTGAAAATTTGGATGATCCAGAGTGCACAGATCTGGGAAGTTTCACTCTTACAGCATCGCCCACTTAACAATTAAACATTTTGCCACGCACTTTGCAGTTATATTCGTCAACATAGTTTCTTTGGAGGTCATGTATTTTTTCAATGATCTTCCCTCTGTCAACCATTTCCACTTTGTTACCGACCAACCATAAGGGACTTAATTTGGTACCTGGTTCCCTTCCCTTCAAGGACTTAAAAGGGGAAACCCCAGTGATGGTATGTGGAGTTACAAGGTATGACCAAATCATTTCATCCAATGCTCTTATGACATTTATCCCTTTGTTGCTATTGAGTTGTATACATTCTTTAATCATTCGGTTTACATGCTCAACTAAACCATTTGCTCTAGGGCAATAAAGAGCTGTCTGAAAGTGCTTTACAGAGAATTTTTGCAAAAACTCTTTCATTTGGGACGAAGTAAATTGGACACCATTGTCCATTACCAAAGATTGAGGTACCTCCTTCACTGCAAAACACTTCTTGCAAAAATGTGATTACTGTGTGTGTGGCAATGTTTTCAACAACTTTGATGACTACCCATTTAGAGTGGTAATCTACTAAGGTCAAAATGAATCTTCCACCAAGACCTCTAGTATTTATGGGGCCAATAATGTCTAAAGCCAACTTGTTCCATGGAACAGAGGTACTTCGACTGCAGAAATTATATTTTTGGTAACATGTTTACTTTTGTCGCTGTAGGCACAACTCACACACTGCCTGACATTCCTCTCAACCATGGAGTGCATGCTAGGCCACCAATAATGAAGCCTAGTTTTGTTTTTTGTTAAACTACACCCTAGGTGACCTTCATGAGCTAGGGATACTATTTTTTTCACGTAAGCTTTCTGGGGGTATTAGTTTTTCACCTCTGTACAAATTATGCTCACGATTGTGTAGTTCATTTCTTACTTCCCAAAAGCCTTTTTCATCATCCTTTAACTCATTGCATCTTTCTGGCCACCCCTTTAGCACAAGATCTTTTACATTTTGAATGGTTAAGTCATTTTTCATGCTATCCTCCCATTCTAGTTGATTTATACCATCGGTGATGGCTGCTACAACAAACTCATCAACAGTACTATCATCCATTCCATTGTTAGGTAAAGGTAGTCTTGACAGGAAGTCTGCCGCTTGATTTCTGAGACCTGGAATGTAAACAATCTTAAAATTGAATCCTTCTAAACCCAAGAACCACCGGGATATCCTTGGTGTAGTTCTTTCGATATTTCTTAAAGAAAATGCATTCACCAATGGTTTATGGTCTGTCCTTAATGTGAACGGAATACCCCACAAAAACACCCGGAAATGTTGCAGAGCCCAGTAGCAGGCCAAGGCCTCTCTCTCCACTACTGAATATCTGGATTCCGCATCTGACAATGCTCTAGAGGCAAACGCCACGATCCTCTCTTCTCCTTCAACTACTTGACTTAATGTGGCACCTATCCCTCTAGTACTGGCGTCTGTAGTGAGCATGGTATGTCTGCTGGTGTCGACCTGTCCTAAAAAAGGGGTCTTACCAATTAAATTTTTTAATTTATTGAATGCATCCTTACATTCCTTGCTCCAAATGTATTTCTCACCTTTCTTAAGTAATTGGCGCAGAGGATACGTAATGTTTGCAAAGTTTTTGACAAATTTTAATAATATTCTGATAGTCCAAGGAAGGATTTTATTTCTTCCTTAGAACTCGGGATTGGAGCAGATTTGATCGCGTCCACCAAGTCAACTTTAGATTTTATACCCTCCTTGGATATCACATGACCTAAATATGTTACTGATCCGACACCAATCTGACATTTTTCTCTTTTCAATGTTAGCCCAGCATTTTTTAGTTTGTTTAATACTGTGTGAAAATTCTCATTGTGTTCTTCTTCAATTTTACCGAAAACTAAGAGATCATCCTGGAAACACAAGACATGGTCAATCCCTTCCAACACCTTCTGCATAGTTCTCTGGAACACCGCGGCCGCAGAGGCTAAGCCAAAGGGCATTCTACAAAACCTAAGTGCTCCAAAGGGTGTAATGAACGATGTTAATGCTCTGCTAGTAGGGTGAAGTTCCACTTGCTGGTAGGCTGAAGAAAGATCGATCACTGAAAAGAATTCAGCCTTACCAATTAGACTTAACATGTCATTTATGTTAGGTAAAGGATGTCTGTCCACCTATATGTTGTTATTTAACTCTCTAAGTCGATGCGTAGCCTAATAGCCTTGCTGTGGTGTTTCGACGCAATAACAATGGGTGCAACCCACTCTGCACATTCAATAGGTTCAATCACACCTTGACTAATCAGTTTGTCTAGTTCTTGTCTGAGAGGTTCTCTCATCATTATTGGAATGTTCCTACATTTATGAACAACTGGTTTCGCATTTGTTTTTCAATTTAATTTTATGTTGGAATTCTCTCAAACACCCTAGTCTGTTGGTAAATACTTCTGGAAATTCATCCAGTAATTCTCTGCCACACACCGATCTCTCAACCAACATCACAGGAATTTCTGCAGTGGGGTCCAGTTTGATACCTAAATCTTTCTGATGAGACCAGCCAAGAAGATTCGATCCTTGCCTTGCTATATAAACATTTCCTACAGTGCTCCTATCTTTAAAGGTTATCTTCATGAAAGCTACACCTTCTATGGGAATGGGATCTTTGTTATATCCAACGGGAATCACATCAGGTTCTTTTATGTTGGATATCTCATTACCAAATTTAGCATAGTAAGTATCTCAGTTAATGAACGTAAAAGGTGAGCATGAATCTGCGTACTGTCCATCTAACCCAATCTCACATTTAGGAAGATCAACCATGTGTACCTCCTTGTTTCCCTTCATGGTTACTTGTTAAACATATCTACCTCTGTCATCTTCTGTAGTATCAATCACGTTAACAGTTCTGCTAGTACTATCTCTGCATACACGTGTGAAATGTCCTTTGCGGTTACATTTCCTGCACATAGCTGTTCTAGCTAAACAATGCATATTATTTGCTAAATGCCCAGTACTTCCGCACCTGAAACACTTTAACTTATGTTCGGAATTGTATCTTTCTTTTGGTGGTTCCTTGTACACATCGCTCTTCTTTTGGTTCTTTATAGCACACACATTCCCAGTATCTTTAGTGATTTCATTCACACTTTGTTCAGAAGTTACATTTATCTCTTTAATGCATTGAGCCGTGTGTTCGACACTCTTCACAATGTCAATTGCATTTTTATGGTCTGGATTGCCTACTAGTAACTTTTCTTGTATTTTTTTGTTATTGGTACAACGTACCAATTGGTCACGAATGAGGGAATCAGTTAACTCGTTAAATTCACAAGTATTAGTTAGTCCCCTTAGTATGGCAATATAGTTTCCTACTTTCTCATTCTTCCCTTGACTCCTACCGAAGAATTTGTGTCTTTCCAACACTACATTTATTTTATCCGCAAACTGTAATTCTAACTTCCTAATAGTTGAAGTATAAGCATCCATCTCTTCAATACCTTCCTCATCCTCTCCTAATTCAGGAAGGCTGTCAAAAACTTTCCTTCCTTCACCTCCCAAATTGTGTAATAATATATGTTGCTTTCTTATAGCCGAGAACCCATTTGCACCAATAGCAATTAAATACGTTTCAAATTGTTTTATCCAATTTTTCCAGCTTACCATAGGTTCTCCAGCATCTGAAAGAAAAGGTGAAGGTTGATTCATGCTAGCTGCTGCCATATTTGTTCAATACACTGCAAGACTGTAAGGGTATTACTTCAACAACCTGTGGAAGGAAGATTGGTTAAAGATAATGTATCTTAAAGTTAATTCAATTGGATTTTAAATCGTCTCTCTATTTTCCTTTTTCTTTTTTTGACGCAGATATTTTCTTCTGACGGCAATGTACTGTAGAAGTGACTGCCACCAGAAGTTAATTGGTGCAGGTACACTACCACAAAAGATATTTCTTACTGTGTGCACAGTTTAACTGTGTGTGGTTTGGCGTGCTCCCATGAGGTTATTTCTTGACCGATGTTCTCCAACTGTCATTGTCCTAAAAAAGTCTATGTGCGTTCTGACAGTGTTCACCTCATATCCCAATTCTCCAGAAATAAACTGCTGTAGTGTAAAGCTGTTGCTATAACTTTTAAGGCGATTCTCCTCACGAGCGTTGATCACCAACTGTCGTTGACCAGGAATACACGCAGTGCGCTCTTGAGTGGAAATTCACTTCACATTTGCCATATAGTTATTAATATTTTATTTTAGTCAGCTGCAAATTGCGGCACCATCACACAAAAGCTTGATGGTGACTTTATGACTGAATTACTTTACGCTGTACTGTTCGTCAATTTTCCGGCTGCCACACACGACGTTCACACTCTGACTAAACTTCCGCCGCGCAAGCTTTCCTACACGTCAGTTTTACTAAATATAGCTGCTGCCACGCTCGATAATAGAGTACTCGCAGAAGCGCAAGGTCGCCCCAGAGGAATGCGAAGGTGCTCACCTCAGATAGTTTTCTTGTCTGGCGGCAAACCAGGGTCCACAATAAGGTTATTTTACGGTACCTTCTCTCTAGGTTTTGTTTGAGGACCAGGAGTTTGTATACTTGGCTCCGCCCAAAGGAAGGTCGCGTCTCTGACAGGAATAGCAGTGGGCCGGTATCTGTTGATTGGTTTCCTTCCGTCACTCGCGGGGCATGCTTCAATTAGTGATCTCTTCCGGAAAACGCCAGCCTAGAAGTGCTTCTGCTTATTTTTCTTCACGAAGATGGCAGCACACTCTCTAAAACGTGAAGTTCGCAGCGATCAATGTACTTCACTTCGAAATCAGCAAGGAATTTCTTATCCTTCGGGCAACACATTGGAGAGGATGCCGACTACGCTGTCCTCCTCACAGCGAGATCGTCGCCAGTGAAATAACGAAGATAAGCCAGGTAAGTTTAGCACGTTTATTCCATCGACAGCCATCGCCCAGCTCAGAGGCAGTTTGACAGGAGCTTGCATTAGAATGTTCGCAATAACGTTTCTAGGAACAGATAAAGAATGAAGGAGGGGTGGAACGGAAGGTACCAAAAGGCAGTAAGGGAAGGGCAGGAGGGAGAGGAAAAAAACCGGGAGGAAAGAAAAGTAGGAATTATGTGATATTTATCCAGGGGTGCCCCATTCCAGAGGCTCTCCGGAGTCCCCGGCGCATCACAACGTTCCTGAGGTGAGGTGGACCTCCACAATGGTCTGGGGGATCCCCCAAATCATTGGCAAGTAGCAGACTGAGCCAGCAGCAGTGCTCATGCTAACGGCGGGCAGCCTGTGAACAGCACCGAAACTGGAGGGGACCGTGGCCCACTGTCCTTCATTGGGCCAGTCCAGGCCCGGAGTGGCAGACGACTCCAGCGGCTACCTCCAGGCTGGCCTGGGGAAGCCCCCTTCCAAGAGTTGAAATGAGGGCCGCAGAGGCCATGCGACCCAAGAAGGTAGGACCCGTCCCCTAAAGGCTGCCAGCCGAAAGTGACAGTCCTGACTGGGGCCAGACCGGGCATTTGGCTTATCCCTGGAAGGGTGGGGCAGTTTTGTAACTGGGCGCCGTTTTTGTAGCAGTGCAGCAGTTTTGAATGCACCCCCTGCAGAGTTCCTTGTATATCCAGTAATTTTCAGGCAACAATAAAAGTGTTGCGATAACTCAGTTGATTAATGTACCTGCTGGAGAGAGATCAGAGTTTTGTCTAGTTGCAGTTTTGACTCATCTAAGGTAGAGTAGAGGGTTAATGTGCCAGCTGCAAAGGACATGTACTATCCAGATCACAGAGCTGTATTTTAGGTGCTTAGCTTAGTGGGTTACTGCTTTTTTCACAGAGACCCTTTTGTTGCTGTGCAGTTCATAACTGACAATCATAATCTAGCACAGTGAGCTATGAAGTGTCATCAAAGAGCTGTATGCAAACTATATGGTACAGGTAAGAAAGTGATGTTTTTTTCCGAGTCTTTCATCATCCTAATGTTTCTAAAAAGGTTTTGTTTGGGTATAAATAAATTCTTATTAGTAAAACCAACTCTAACCACTATGTTACATTCTTAATCCTGAGTTTGTGCTTCTCCAGTCCAAGCACTGTTAAAAATATGCCTACCAGCATGGATGACATGAATCCTACACCTTTTAGTTTATGTAACATTTTCTATAAACTGATTTACACATGGCTGATTCATTGTCTCTGAATTTGTTTGGGATGTAGAGTGCTCCGACACCCTACACTGGTATGAGAGGCACTACAAAACAAATGAAATATGTGTGAGAGAGGGACTCTGGAGAGATGAGGGTCACTGTTAGAAGGTGATAGTGAGGGAATTATTGAAGGGCCCCAACAAAGATTGTCCTGTTCTGGTGCACTGTAAGGTCATCATTTACTGTGCTTTAAAAGCTAATACAATTGAATATATAATTAAATATGTGTTGTAGAATGTGACATTTTTACCCAGATTTTCTTGGAGGGAGGACCCCTCACAAACCTTTCTTGTACTGGTCAGGCTTGCTCGCTGCACTCACTATGCACTGTACGCCGGACGGTCTGACAAAATTTGTCAGGGCTGCTTTGGGATCCTAGTACAGCTCTGGTGACAGTAGGCATGGCGGAGAGCCGGTAGAGGCTGCGGGCCCAGGAACAAGGGTCATTGCGATCACGGACCCCTGAGGTAGAAGGAAGGACAGTTGGCACGCAGTGCTGTTGGGGGCTGGAGAGTCCAGTACGAGGGCAGCTGCGGGTGGGCCCTCAGTAACACCCCCTAAGGAAAAAAGTGAGTGGGGATGCCTCCCAGTGTCGGGAGAACTCTGGGAGCTGAGAAGAGAGAACACAGTGTACCTTGGGCGAGTCACCCTAATATCACAAGTTTGGCCACAGCATGAGTGGAGGGGGAATCCCTGGAAACTTGTGCTTCCCAAGTGGCATACCCTCACGCCATAGAGACTGAGGGCAAGAAGCAAGATTCAGATAGCTACAGACTGGCTGTGGGCCCAGTGGCCAGAGACAACTAGGAGGAACCAAGTTTGCAAGCTCCCATTTACAATGTTTGCTACAATGGTCTGCAAAGATCGTTGCATGCTTTGTTTCTCTACCGCAATAAAAATAAGATCTCTATCAATGCCTCGAAGACAAAAATAATGGTATGTGGGAGGAAGATGGTTAGGAAAACTACATTAACTTTAGATCAAGCAAATATTGAGCAGGTACCCAGCTTGGAATACCTTGGTGTCTACTTCAATCAGAGTGGTTCGCTCAATGCGCAGTTGGAGGCGATGAAAGGAATGTTGGTTGCAATGATTATCAACTTTCAGAAACAGGTAAAACAAATGAGAGGTCCTGATCTGCCTGCACTTTGTCAAGTCATTGACTCCAAATTCATCCCAACACTGTCATATGGCTCCTTAATCTTCAGAGACAGCCTAGGCCTCCGGTTGGACAAGGCCCAGTGTCGTTGTTATAGAAGATTATTCCAATTGCCGAATGCCACTCCTGCATCGCAAATTCGCCTAGAATTCAACTTAAGCAAGCAAGTGGCCACGGGGAAAACAAGATTCTTAAATTACTATATCAAACTGAAGGCTGTCCTGCCTGGCTCACTGAGGGAGCTAATATGGTCAAGTATGCAGAATAGTAAGCTTGCATGGAAAGCATACGCAACAAATTCAATCAACGCCATGGTCGCCCAAGAAATCATTGTCTTGAACCTTCCACCAAAGTTATGTGATAAGATACTCACCAAAAATGCAGGACTGAAGTCTGCTGATGACGATCGACAGGAACTATCAGCAAAGGCCCACGCGAATCTGAGTATTTCCCTCCAACGGGAGGGCCGCATATCTATCTAGCCCTATTCCCCGGCTGAAAAAAGATCTAATCAGCTAAGATGCGGCATTATACCCCTAAAAGCCTATAAATATGGACAATTGAAAGGAGCAGAGGCCTTTAACTATAGACTGTGTAATTACAAACTTGAATCACTGTTGCATGCAGTTTGTATCTGTAACAAGTTGAAAGATTTAAGGATCTTTTGGTTAACTCCAGGACTTCGCCACCTAGGAATTTGGCAATGTCAAAATGTGATATAAACATGTCTAAGTGGGTCCCACGTTCAGTTGACCATAATATTTTTTTAATTCCTGAAGGACAAGTATAAAGTTATGAATTAGAATGCCCTGTCTGTATAGAATTTTAAACATATGGGAAAGCATGGTTTAAGTAATTTGTCTTCACTGTATTTTAAGTTAACCGCTAGATTTTTTAAATTCCTGAAGGATGCTTATAAAGTCATGAACAAGAATGCCCTATCTGTATAGAATTCTAAACATATGGGAGAGAGTAGTTTAAGTAATTTGCCTTCACTGTATTTTAAGTTCAACAGTCAGGGTTCCCCCATATGGCACACTGTACTTTTTTAATACCATTGCACCTTAAACAGTCTTTAGCAAGTCACTGTGGCTACAGGACAAGCAAAATAAGGGTAAAAAATTAACGTGATAGCCCCAGCCAGCACTATGCACTTTATGCTTTTACAATATGATTAGCTATTAGACTCTCTTTGCACGTTGAATTAATTTTAGATTAAATGTTTATTATGTCTCATTTTAAGAATGATGCCTGTGATTATTTCGTTTTTATTTATCAAAATGGTTATGATTCCAAATAACTAAAAACAATAAAATGTATTACTTACTTAACTAGGAGGAAGTGCAACAAATCTACTTCGCGACCCCTGCCACATCAATCTGCGTCCCGAGCCTCTAACAGACATTGAGTTACTTTCTGGGGCCTTGAGAGGGTCAGAGGAGATGGTGCCCAAGTAAGGCAAAATGATCCAACTAATAGGACACATGGTCCATATGCAGCTGCCGCAACACAGTCAAACTGGTAGATGAACTTAGAGGCACACCTGGAGTGGATTTTGGCGGCGATCATGGACACGAAAATGGCACTGGGAAAAAAGATAGAGGCAATGGCACTCAACTTTGGCATACTGAGTGCCGACCACAAAAAAACTTCCAGGAAAAGTGGTGGAATAACTGAGAGATCAATGGCCCAGACCACTCTAGTAGTCACAGATGCCAACACAGCAACACTTGCAAACAAACAAACAAAAAACCCTACGAGCTCAGCTAGATGGTGCTGAGGGCCACTCCAGGCGTAACCATGTGCACCTTATCAGAGTCCCCAAGAAAGCCTAGGGCCCAAGTGCAGAGCTGTTTGTGGAACAATGGCTTCTTTCAACCGTGCTGGGAGGACAGGCATCGAACCTTTACATGGTGGAGCACGCTCACAGGATCCTCGAACAAAATATCGAGTAAAAAGTATCGAGTTGCAGAAATATCAAATTTTTAATAGTGTTACAAAGAAATATCGTGTGCAAAAATATCGTTGACAAAAATATTGATTTTGTAAGGTAAGAAATATCGTTTTTACGTTTCTTTATGTGTATAAATGATATTTTAATTGTTAAATGTTTTATTTTGTTTGTGTATTTGTTGTTAATGTTTTTGTATATAGTTTACAATTATAAGGTAGTTATATTTATAATTTAACAGTAAAATTGTAATTTATAGTGTTGTAGCAGGTAGTGAGGTTTGTAGGGGTACAGGGTAGGAAGTTAATTAAGTATAATTAATTTATAAATTAATTTAAGTAATATTAATTATTTATTTGATTATTAAGTATGTAAATTTGTGTAAATACATGTTTTTAAGTTAGTTTTTGGGGGAGTTGGGTTTGTAGGGGTATAGGATGGGAAGTTAAATAAATAATAATTGATTAATTATTCATTATTGAAAACTTATTATTAATTAATTGTTAATTAATTATGTAAATTGTGTAATTATTAGATTTTTTAATTGATATTTTAGGTGTGGGTTGTTGGGTTTGTAAGGGTATAGGGTGGGAAGTTAATTGAATAATAATTGATTAATTATTAAGTATTGATACATTATTAATTAATTATGAAAAATTGTGCAAAGATTATATTTTTTTCATTTACATTTTAGATGTGGGTTGTTGAGTTTGTAGGGTTTTAGGGTAGGAAGTTCACTAAATAATACTTGATTAATTATAAATTATTCATTTATTATTAATTAATTGATTGTTAATTAATAATGTAAATTGTGCACTTATAATTTTATAATTTAGATATATGTTAAATGTGCATTTCTAGGTATGTAGGACTATATAGTTAGGAATGTAATGAAACATTTAATAAATAAAAACAATTCTTATATTAATTATTTAAACAATTTATAATTATTGTAATTGTTTGATTTCTTAACGTATATATTTAATTTTAAGTTAATAGTTTTATAATTTTATGCAATTAAGTGATGTCATTTGAGATGTCATCAGTGATGTCATCAGTGATGTCACTGACCATGTCATGAATGATGTAATATGTGACGTCATCAGCAGTGCATTGCGGGGGCGCGAGTTATAGTTAGCTCAACTAACTATAACGGCCGAATTTCTCTGGTTTTGTACTAGTGAAATGTCCAACTAACTATAACGTCCCTGAAACCTATGGTTTTTTCAGTGAATTTCGATGGTTTTTTAAATGCTAATTTCTAACTATAACGTCCCTGAAACCTATGGTTTTTTCAGTGAATATATTACCTACTGGCGGTCGCAGTTGGTAGTTATAGTTAGGGCCTCGTTTCTATTCAAAAAGCGTTTTTCTTTACCCAATAACTTTGGCGCCGGTTGACGAATCTTCGCGAAATTTTCAAAATTAGTGGGGCTCTCCGGTCAGCTCCTGTCTTGAAAGTTTCGGGGTGATTTGTCAAGCGGGGGCCGAGAAAAAAGGGGGGTCCTGAAACGCGTTTTCCCCATGTTAATTTCCATAGGAAACTTTAGACAAAGCTACAGCCCGAACTGCTGAACGGAATTACACCAAATTTGGCAAGAAGGTAGCCCTTGGTTCAGAAAGAGACCTTTTTTTTAAATGGTGTAAATCCGTTCATAGTTCCTGAGAAATTAGAAAAAGAAAAAGTTTCGATATCTGTGGGCACGGTGGGTTCGCGAACCCTCCCGGGCACGAGCTTCACTCTGATTGGCTGCCAACACTCCAAACCAGGAAGTGTTGGCAGCCATCTTGTGACTCGGTAGAACCGAGTCACAAGAAAACAGTAAAACAAATATAAAAAACAAGAAAAGGGGGCAGGGTAGAAACACCCTGACCCCCTAGGCCTGCTCAGGGGGTCCCACAAGGACCCCCAGGGCCAAAAAAAGCATTTTTTAAAATAATTTCGGCAGAATTCGCGTTGGGGTCATGAATCCCGCCGAAAACATTTTAAAAAATGAAGCGCGGGCTCCCGCGCTTCATTTTAATGAGGCCCCTGTGTGGGCCAGGTCCCGGGGGCAATGTGGTTTGAATTTGCGGGGGCAGCCCCGGGGACCGCCACCTCCCCGGGGCTAAATTAAATAAGGGCAGGGGGGCCTCGCGGGCCCCTCTAAGCCCCGGGGACCGCCTCGGGCTGAAATCAATAATTAGTGTGGGGGGGCTTCAGCCCCCCCACACTGCCCCGGGGACCACCACCTCCTTGGGGCACTTTGTATTGAAATGCGGGGGTCCGCAGCTCCCCTTGCTCAAAAGCAATGCCGGCTCCCGCAGGAGGCGGGGAGCTGGCGGGACCGTGGGGGCATTGGGGCTCCCCCCCACGGTCCCCAACGGAGGGGTCAGGCCCAGGGTGATGGGGTCCCCGGGGCCATAATTGGCCTGAGGAGGGGGCCACGCAGCCCCCCTCCCTAAAATGAAAAGGCTGGCCAGGCCCCGGGGGATGGGGTCCCCGGGGCCATAATTGGCCTTTGGAGGGGGGCTACGCGGTCCCCCTCTGCATAACTTTAAAAAAAAAACAAGGCTGCCAGGCCCCAGGAGATGGGGTCCCCGGGGCCAAAAGTGGCCCAGGGAAGGGGGGCCACGCAGCCCCCCTCCCAATTTTTTTTTTTAAAAACCCACAAAAAAGGAACCGGCAACTCGCCGGAGGCCCCGCCCCCTCCCTGCACCACTGTGCAAACGCGCCCCGTGGCGCGTTTTAAGTTGGGGAATTAATTCCCCTTCAATCCTGAGGGTCCCTGTGGGCCAACTAGCCCACCAGGTACCTCCAGTAAGCGCCACAGGGCTGCGTTGCAGAGAGGTGGTCCGAGGCCACGCCCCTTTTTACACCTCTCTGCAACGCAGCTCTGTGGTGCTTACTGGAGGTACCTGGTGGGCTAGTTGGACCCCAGGGACCCTAAGGATTCAAGGGGACTTAATCCCACAACTTAAAACACGCCACGGGGCGCGTTTGCACAGTGGTGAAGGGAGGGGGCTGGGCCTGATGTGACAAGTGTGTAAACGCGCCCCTTGGTGCGTTTTAAGTTGGGGGATTAAGTCCCCTTGAATCCTGAGGGTCCCTGGGGGCCAACTAGCCCACCAGGTACCTCCAGTAAGCGCCACAGAGTTGTGTTGCAGAGAGGTGTAAAAAGGGGCGTGGCCTCGGACCACCTCTCTTCAACGCTGCCCTGTGGCGCTTACTGGAGGTACCTGGTGGGCTAGCTGGCCCCCAGGGACCCTCAGGACTCAAGGGGAATTAATCCCCCAATTTACAATGCGCCAGGGGGCGCGTTTGCACAGTGGTGCAGGGAGGGGGCGGGCCTAACAAAACAAGTGTGCAAATGTGCCCCCTGGCGCGTTGTAAATTGGGGGATTAAGTCGCCTTCAATCCTGAGGGTCCCTGAGGGCCAACTAGCCCACCAGGTACCTCCAGTAAGTGCCACAGAGCTGCGTTGCAGAGAGGTGGTCCGAGGCCATGCCCCTTTTTACACCACTCTGCAAACGCGGCTTCTGGCGCACTGCTGGTGGGGCGATGAGGTCCTCTTGTGTCCCGAGGACCTCAGGACACAAGTGGACTTCATCCTCCGAGCAGCAGTGCTCCAGAAGCCGCGTTTGCAGCGTGGTGTAAAAAGGGGCGTGGCCTCGGAACACCTCTCTGCAATACAGCTCTGTGGCGCTTACTGGAGGTACCTGGTGGGCTAGTTGGCCCCCAGGGACCCTCAGGATTCAAGGGGACTTAATCCCTTAACTTACAAAGCGCCAGGGGGCGCGTTTGCACAGTGGTGCAGGGAGGGGGCGGGCCTGATATAACAAGTTAGCAATCTTGCTGTGTGGGACTTACTGGAGGTAAAAAAAAGGGGTAGTTGGCCCCCAAGGTTGACGTTGGGGGCTAACTACCCCTCCTGTTACCTCCAGTAAATCCCACACAGTGGGATTGCTAAAAGTTGTTTGGAGGCCATGCTCACCTTTCTCCACCACGAGACTACTATGTTATAGTTAGAAATTAGCATTTAAAAAACCTTTGAAATTCACTGAAAACACCATAGGTTTCAGGGACGTTATAGTTAGAAATTAGCATTTAAAAAACCATTGAAATTCACTGAAAAAACCATAGGTTTCAGGTACGTTATAGTTAGAAATTAGCTTTTAAAAAATCACTGAAAAAACCATAGGTTTCAGGGACGTTATAGTTAGTTGGGCATTTCACTCGTACAAAACCAGAGAAATTCCGCCGTTATAGTGCTAACTATAACTCGCGCCCCCGCAATGCACTGCTGATGACGTCACATATTACATCATTCATGACATGGTCAGTGGCATCACTGATGACATCTCAAATGACATCACTGATGACATCACTGATGACATCATCCACGTGAAAATCTGATGCACCTCCTCACACCCTAATATAACCTTTGATACACCCACTGTAAAATACAGACTACCATTTTCGAAACCATCGACACACCAATACCTGTTACTACATACGCACTCACTGATTCCTAGGTCTACACACACATCCACTCATTCACCCATACTATCACTCATACATGCAGTCACTCATCAATACAACACTATCGTATGCACTCATACACCTATACGGACACTCACACACCACCACTCATCCAGAGTTACTCACACACCTAGTCAGTCATGCAAAGAATCAATCACACTTCCATTTACTCACGTATACAGTTATACACACACCACATCACTTATTCATACAGAAACAAATGCATACTTACTCCCTTATACAATCACTGATACAAGTACACACTCATCCATACAGCCACTCTCACAATCACTGACTCTCACGTATAGTCATTTATATACTCCAACTCTCACATACACTGCCTTTTACATATGTAGTTACTTGGACATGTACCACTGAGACATCCATTCACTCACCAACACACCCATACACACACTCACCCACCCATACAGCTGTTTCCACATGCACTCTTGAACCCATACACCCAGTGAATCAACCACTCAAACATCTTCACAGAGTCACACACCTCCCACCCACCCACCCACACACTCAGGCACCCATACAAATACTCAGGCAACCAATCGATAACCCATATAGACACTCATGTAGCTACTGACCAACCCATGCAGCAGCTTATACAACAACAAACAGACTGATACAGACATTCACACAGTTTAGTCACTAACCCATGCATTCAGTAAGACACATTTAATCACTCACTTAAACAGTCAGTCACGCACCTACTAAATCCTCCATCCAGACACTTATACACCCACTCATTCTTCAATACACCTTGGCATATATATAAAAACATATTTAAACTTAACCCGTTGCGTGCGTCTGTCGGCCAACGGCCGTCGCGAGCACTACCTCTGTAGTGATGCGAACGTCTGTTGGCCGACGCGGCCCCGCCCACTCTGCTAAACCGCCGCACCGCGGCGGAATTGCCGCCGCGGTTAAGCGGTTAAAACAAACACACAGTCACTGGATGATGTCATCAGTGATGTCATCAGTGATGTCATTTGAGATGTCATCAGTGATGTCACTGACCATGTCATGAATGATGTAATATGTGACGTCATCAGCAGTGCATTGCGGGGGCGCGAGTTATAGTTAGCTGAACTAACTATAACGGCGGAATTTCTCTGGTTTTGTACGAGTGAAATGTCCAACTAACTATAACGTCCCTGAAACCTATGGTTTTTTCAGTGAATAGATCGAGCCTGTAGCCAGGTGGTGCGCGGTGCCGGTAGAACCAAAACCGGACCTCGTAATCCAAGTAGCTTCGAAAATAAAGCGCACTCTCGAAAATGTAAATGTAAAAAAAAAAAATCCTTATGCTTTAAGCAGAAAAGCTCTTTATTCATCAAACGTTACGCGTTTCGGCAAATTAATGCCTTGATCACACGCTGAGCCATTCGGAAATACGTGCATAAATAAACAAAAACATAGACATAGGACTTGTGGTACACATCATTCACAAGGGGCAGTGATGGCAGCGGCCATTTTGTAATGTACAATGTTTAAGCAAATGCATTGAGAAAGCAGCACTTTAATGTGACTCACAGTCAAAGTGACAACAGTCTAAACAAGATTGGACATACATTTGTCTCAAAAGCAAGCGCGACCAATGACATAACATAGACAGTGTTGTCAGACAAGTGTCTGATGTCAAGTATATGATACCCACAACCTATATGCTTGAGGGCGGCATTTGAAATTATACTTAGATAACCTCAAAAGAACATCTAAAGGAAGGCGCTAAGATCAATATTATCGCCAAGTGGCATAAATCAACTTGACAATATTGACCAATACTGTTAGACATATGGATGGGTCATAGCAAATGCGATGACAGTTTAATCTACATTGGACCTCGAATGTCTAACTAGCAAACGTACGCGACACATCAAAGACAGTGCTGACGGACTAGTGCCAGTGTAACTAGAGAGAAAAAGTACATAGATCAATAATATCGCCAAGTGGCATAGTCATCTTGATATTGTACACCAATCAAAATTATGAAATTTGTCCGATAATGCTGCTTCTTTACTGGTTCAAACTGCACAGACATGCCTAGACCAAGTGAAAATTCATGCGCCAAGTGGCTACTGTTAGTCAAGTCCAAATGAGCAAAGGTTTTGTAAAAATGTGAAAACAACAACTAAATAAATTCAAAAGTGAATGGAACCAATAAGAAATTTAAGTAAATTGAAATTAAAATGTCTCTTATCTTAATCTCAGTGCAAACCCGAGCCCGGGGAAGAAAAGGGTAGGGAACCCGTGAAGTATCCATGCCGTGTGGTGGGTCCCTTCCTTTCCTCCTGTGAAAAGGACAAGACAAAAGAACAGTAAATACAATGTTCATAACTACACCTCTTACAAGAATAATTCCTTGATGATACATATATACAGTTAAAACAATATTCTAATGAGAAGTAGAAAACAGTAAATAATAGCATGGAGAGATGTACATAGCAAATATCAATCAATCCTCATGTAAATGTGTTGCTAACTCTTCGTCCAAATTATGGCCTCCAGGGAGTCTAGTTTCTAACTTGAGTATCCATTTGGATTCTTTTTTCCTTAATGCTAATTCCCTATTGCCACCTCTGTATCCCAAGTTTATCTGTTCTATGGCAAAAAAGAGAAGAAGAGAGCTGTGGGATTGGTGATATTCCTGGAAGTGTCTGGCAATGGGGTAGTGCAGGTCTTTGTTAGTAATGGCCCTAAGATGTTCCTGGACTCTTTTCTTGACCATAAAGGTCATGCTGCCCACATACCGCAGCCTGCATGGACACTCTAAGACATAGATAACAAAACTACTGCTGCATGTAAGGAACTGTGTTATGCTCCTATTCTTGTTGAAACCAGGAATTTTAAACTCTTTGACTAGGTGGCTAAATTTACATGCTTTACAATGCCCGCAAGGAAAAAAGCTTTTGAGATTGTGCATGTTGGCCTTGCTGGATTCAGTAATGTCTCCTTTGACTAGAATATCTCTCAGACTTCTGCCCTTTCTATAGGTGACCATAGGTCTGTCACTTAAATTAGGTCGTATGATGGCACCAGTTTTAAGAATATTCCAATTGTCAACTAGGATTTTGTGTACTTTTTTAGACTGATGATTAAATGTCGTGATGACTCTAGTGTTGGTCTCATAGGTTTCTACTTTTTGTCTACTGTTTCAAGAGTCTTTTGTCTATTAGTCTCACTCATTTTACGAGTGGCTTTTTTGAGAACCCACTCCGGGTATCCACGTTCTCTGAATCTATTTAACATTGTTTCCTGTTCTTTTTGGTAGGTTTCATCAGTGTTACAGTTTCTTCTTGCCCTCAGTAGCTCCCCGTAGGGGATGCTCCATTTGAGAGCATCTGGGTGGCCACTGAGGGCGTGAAGGAGACTGTTACCGGCAGTTTCTTTGCGGTACAAGCTAGTAATGAGCTCACCCTCTCTGACCTCAATCCTGATATCAAGGAACTCAATACAGTTTTTGCTTATATTTTGGGTCAGTAAGATATTGTATTTATTGTTGTTCAGTTTCTTGATAAAGTTAGTGGCTTCGAATTCACTACCCTTCCAAACAATAAATAAGTCGTCGCTGTACCTTAGCCAGACTGCCACTTTTTCAAAATCAGATTGAAGTATTGCCTCAATCCGAATCTCTTCCTCCCATTTGCCTAAGAAGAGATTAGTAAAGCTAGGTGCGAACTACGTACCCATCGCTGTGCCTCGCACCTGCTTGTAAAGCTCCCCATTGAACATAAAGATGTTATTAGTTAGGCATAACATCATCATTTCAGTGAGCATTTGAGTGTGTTCTAGATAGTTAATGTGTTTAGCACTCAAGAAATACATGCATGCATCAATACCTTGTACGTGATCAATGATGGTATAGAGTGAATTCACGTCCAAGGTGATGAGGGTATATCCTTCTTCCCATGTGATGCCCTCCAATTTATTCAAGAAATCTTTAGTGTCCCTGACATAAGATGGTAACAGTATGACATATTCTCTTAAGAAGTGGTCAACATACTTAGAGATGTTTTCACATACATTTCCTACTGATGATACTATGGGTCTACCTGGGGGGACCGTGGGGTGCTTATGTATCTTTGGGAGGAGATACAGAATGGGCAATTTAGGATAATCTTTTTTCATAAAGCAATACTCATGCCATGTGATGATCCCAGACTGTTGCCACTCTGCAAGTTTTCCCCAAGTGGAGGTGATGCTAGCATTGTATGTAGTTGTATTGCACGGACAATAAAATCTACCATCATCTAATTGTCTGCGGGCCTCATCAATATACATTTGTCTACTCCACAACACTATATTCCCACCTTTATCAGATGGGCGAATTACAATGTTCTTATCTTTGAATAGAGATAGATACAATGATGTTTCTTTGTCTGCTAGACAAGTTGTAACCTGTGGTATTTCTTATAACATTTTTGTGTTTTTGTTTTAAAAGTTCTTTTGTAACAACATCATGAAAAGTATCAATACAATTGTGTGGAAGATTTGGGTAGAATACAGAACGTGGTTTAAAGGCAGTACAGGCAGCTTTGTCAGTAATAATATTATTTCAATTGCAAATGGGGACCTCTTCATTATCTTCCCTTGATGAGTGTTCCAGATCATGCATGATCTGTAGCGTATTTGCATCGCCAACCGTGAGAAAAGGTTGTGCTGCTCCATCGGAATTCATCCCACTATCATCAGGGCGTCTATCACTCTTCAGAGTGTGCCACTCTTTTAACTTGAGTTTCCTTATGAATTTAAAAATGTCAACACGTGTGTCAGCATAATTAAACAGATCCGTTGGGCAAAAAGTTAATCCTAGACATAGTGTTGTTTTCTCAAGTTGGGAAAGTGAGCGTGATGTGAGATTAACAATGGTTTTATTTACCATTACACTGTCCATCATTGTTGTGTTTTCTTGGAGCTGCCTCGCTTGGTTCCCATGAGCTCTGAATTTCTTTGACCTGTGTTTTCGTTTGAGTCGCCTTTGTTTGCTGCGCCCTTGCCTCTTCCTCGTCCCCGACCTCTTCCTCGTCCCCTGGGTGGTGGTGTTGGTGTGGGGGTTGTTTTTCCTGTTTGTCGATCCTTCCTTAATACCCGGAACTCGTCTAAAAAAGTGGCCGGTCTTGTTATCATTTCGATGTCAGAAGAGGTACTTGCTGTATTGATTGAGACATCTGTATCTGAGTCACTAGTATTAATCGTACGCGGTGGATCCTCTTTCGCGGTGGTTGATACTGCTTGTTCCTCGTGTAGTGTTTTTTGATTATACAGATGGTCGTATTTATGGCTGTACGTTAAAATTCGCTCATTCTCGTGATCAATACAGTCTCGATGTAGCTTTCTTTGCTTACGAAGTTTAATATCCTCCTCATGTTTCAGTAGTCTTCCCTTCAGATCGTCTTTACATTTTTTGATACTCTCTTGATCACTGCTTTGTTTAAGTTCATTTTCAATTTCGGCTATTTCTTTAATGATTTAGTCTCTGTCTTCCCAAGCGTATTTAATGAGTATGCATAGCAAGTTTTTTAACTTGTGGCCGAATTCTCCGCCCATTCTTCTAGCATACATGGATTAGGGGATTTGTGTGATGGAGTGATGTATATTCTGAGTCCACGCGGTACCATTTGTTTGTCCACATAGTCCTGGAGGGAGATTGCCTCCCACCATTTAGACGATTCCTGTTTCTTCAGTTTTTCGTATCTTTTAAGTTTGGTATTCAATGAAGTGTCTTGGTTACGAGATACTCCTATAGATTGTCCTTTTCCAGGTGCGCGGGCAAATAATGTTTGCACCGCTATGCGTCTTTCGTTTTTGTCCTCCATGATTATTTAAAATATGAAATGTTGTGGTTTTCAATGTGCAATGAAGTTGATCATGCACGTGTTGCTGGGGACTGCCGGGCGCCTTGACCCTCGGTTCCCCAAAAGCTGCTGTTTAAGCAACGATATTTTCCCGCCTATAATAGGCAGTTCCTGATGCCACTGTAGATGTTGCTGGTTGCAAGGGTACGGGGAGGATTACGATGTGGCACAACAGTACCACTGCACTTTAGACTTAGTAGAAGCAGGTGCGTGTCGTAAATCACAAACCGCAGTTGCGGTCAATGCCGCATACACTTGTGATCGTGTCGATTTCCCCTTTTGGCCGGTCACCAGAGACGTAAGTACTCAACCCCCCAGCATTGCACCCGCGAGGGAGTCCGCCCGCGCACAGAGTGCACGCGCACCCCCCTCCCGAAGGACTTCCCCAGGGGCTAAGCTTACCTCTGGATCAGCGACCAGTATCCTTGATAGTATTGCAAACTTGAAAGCCTCAAACTGGAGTCAGCGGCCGGCTCACGATCCCTCCGTTTAGGTCATCAATGAAAGCGGGTCCTTCCGGGATCGAGCCCGTAGCCAGGTGGTGCGTGGTGCCGGTAGAACCAAAACCGGACCTCGTAATCCAAGTAGCTTCGAAAATAAAGCGCACTCTCGAAAATCCTTATGCTTTAAGCAGAAAAGCTCTTTATTCCTCAAACGTTACGCGTTTCGGAAATTAATGCCCTGATCACACGCTGAGCCATTCGGAAATACGTGCATAAATAAACAAAAACATAGACATAGGACTTGTGGTACACATCATTCACAAGGGGCAGTGATGGCAGCGGCCATTTTGTAATGTACAATGTTTAAGCAAATGCATTGCACATATATATATATATATATATATATATATATATTTATTTAGCGCTTACTACCCCTGACGAGGCATCTAAGCGCTTATGTAATAGAGTACTGATTTGAAAATTCACTCAGGTCTATATTTTCCAAAAACGACTAATGCCAAAATTGTGATAAAACATCTGCAAGGGTCGGCTATTTACCCAGGATTGCCAACTTTCCCAGACATAAATTCCAGCCTTTGGGTTTCCTGATTCCAAGAGGACCTGAAGCTGGTTCTTGACTAATATTTTGTGTAAAATGATGTATATTTTTTTAGCATGGCAGTTATGCTGCTTAGCGGGTCTTTAAGTGGGCCGGGTCTCACCGGTGCTGAGCACCGGCAGTTTTTTAAAGGAGCCCTCGAAATGGGTCTCTATCGGGCTCTGTTTTGTGCCCTGGCACAGGTGGTCCGTTTTTTTCCGGACTGCAGTGACATCAGGCACATCGATGTGCGCGTGCTCACACTCTCACTTCTCACTAGTGGAGAAGTTACGGCATGACGTCATGCCAGGTGAGCGTAGTAGGGGAAAGGGAAATCCTTTAAAGAGAGTCATTTTCTCTCTGGATTTCCCTTCTCTTTTTGAAACTCAGGAGCAGCAATATTGTCGTTGTGTCTCCAGGGCTTTAAGTGGAAGATTTTTCAATATTATGTACAAGCCATAGTTGCTGCTTATTTATCTTATGCAACTAACAACCATTGACAAAGCCAATAGTCCTGACTTGTTGTATCATATATCTGGATGCAATATCAGAAAATACAAGTCGGGCGGCACACTATGCTAAGCACAGATTTTTAGCTTAGGTGTTTTTAAGTCACGCCCTTAATTACATTGGCCACGCCCCTTTGAGAGACTCCCCCCCCCCCCAGTTTTTTCATCCCACTTAAAGCCCTGCTGCTTAGTTTAATAACCATTTGCACATAGTATGGACAGCTCTCAAAAATACCTTTTAGGTGACTTATTTGTGTATATACTGTTATGGTTACATTTCAACGGCGAAAATACCGAAGTTTCTTGTTTTCCGAATGTTTTAACAGGTGTTAACAACTTAACATAAAAAAATACTAGGTATACATGTAAAATACTGATCTGGTGGCAACCCCTATACATACCACATGGGTACCATCCTCCTGTCTCGAGGGGTTCAGCACAGGTACTCTGGACACCAAGGAGCAACTGGTGGGTTTTACTTTCGCCTATACCATTTGCCTGGCCGGGGGGAGGCCCAGACACCCCAGAGGTTCATCTGCGCTTGGGACACAAAGGAGAAAACGTGTCCCGAATAAAGGAGAGGTGGCCACCCCCAACCTTTCGGGTCAGCACTGCCATTTGTCCTCTGGTAATTGGACAGAAGGGGGGACCCCATTCACTCTCTGGCCTCTCCTCTTCTTTTCGTTGGCTTCTTTTTAAATGAGTCTCGGGAGCCACAAAAGCCGTGGTCCTGACCCCACGTAGCAGCGCGCTTCTGTCTCTTTCTCCTTTCAGCGCACGGACGGGCAGGCGGGAGCGGGAAAGAGGAGCGTGCAGGCCCGGGTGCGCAGAATGGGAGGGTCGCTGACCTCTGACACTGTGTGCGCGACCTTTCTTTGTGAGCCGCCTGAGGTCCGACCTATTCATGAGAGAGGGTGTCAACAGCTTAGGGAGATGAGCCGAGCAGCCTTGTTAGGGGCCGGTCCCTTTACAGCTCCGCTCACAGCCGGGAGTTTTACAATTCTGTCTTGTTGGGGGACGGAAGAAGACATCTGGGTCTCACATGCTCAGGTACCCACGGAGCTTCTTTGACATGAAAAAAAAAATACGTAATTAGGCTTATTTTTGTTGATAGCACCAATCGAGCTTTGTAAGTTTTAACACGAGCAAAAAAGAACAGCAAATATGTGGTTATAGTTCATGTTGTCCGGGGTAGAAATGGGACAGTAAATAGGCGCAAAAAATAAAAGTGGACTCCATTAGTGAATTAGATAGCTAAAAAGTGGTCCAGATTCTGCAAATCGAGACAGTTTGGGACTTGTAAAGACACAGTGTATGGATGTTTTGGAAGGTATGGTAGACTGCATGCACTTGTGCTTTCTGCAGACAATATTGATGGTAATATCAGGGATATCAACGGTAAAAATCAGCCCGACCATAAAACAGGCCCATAAACAGTCATAAAAAAGGCCCACACACTGACCTGTCAAATCAGCGCTTAGGTCAGTGCCTGATTGCTCTGTAGGCCATTCCAACCCCTGATGCTTTCGGTAGATGTCTACAGAATTGATGTGGTTTGCAATTACATCGTCCATTACTTTAAAGAAAGTAAGACTTTTAGTATGTTTCTGAAAACTTCTCCTATGGGGGAGGCAGGGAGAATTCCTGAGGCCATGGGTACTCGCAAACATTTTCCCAATGGCCAAAAAGTATGGTCTGTGGCATGGCAGAGGGCCACATTGGTGTCTGTGGGGTGACGGTCAGGGTGGTGTAAGGTAGGAGTATGGGAAGCAAAGTATGTACCTGGTGTGGACAGTGGGTCATGAAGTTATTTTGAGGGTCAAATCATATCCATCCTATGACTTTGTCTGTTAATTTCCGTTATGTGATAGAGCTGGATGAGCAACAGAATGCTCAAGCCAGATGCTTGGCTCTAGATCAGTTTGAGGTTCTCATGGATCCTTAAGGCCAAACTGAACCAGGCCTTTATATGGCTTCTGTCTGCCACCTACACTCCAACCCCATGTGCCAAGAATGAAAGACAAAGCATTAACTTTTGATGTAAAACGGGAGACGGAAAGAGATATCCATCTAGTGGCTGAATTCCACAATGTGAAACCAGAAAACTTGAGACTGATCCCGGCTTGCCAACTTGAACAAATTGTGTGATTGTATGCAATTATTTTATTTGACTTTACCTCTTTTTTCTTCGTTATAACATATGAGAGCCCCTTGAAATATCTGAGTTCACAATGCGATCTGTACAAAACCTTCACTTGTGTTTAATTTAATAAGCTATACTGTTGTTCCAAGTATAATAACAACCTAGGCAGCCCATTGGGTGCACATGACTAATGACTTGCTTCTTGGGTCACTAATGGCATTGTTGTCAGAGTGGGGGAGGCATGAATGCTTCAAAGTACATGTTTGGAAACTATCACTACTAATAAATTCCCTTAATGCAGTTATATAATCTGATGTACTAAGGTGAAACGCTTCTGCATGTTAATGATATACACTTTTCTGAATTTTGAAGATAGTTTAATAAATGTTTACGTTTGTTGCACAATATCTTTAAAAAGTAATGTGTTCCTAAATATAAGTGCTGCAGGACAACATCTTTGCTTCTTTTCCTTTACTTTAGATAATGTGTAAATAAATGTATGCCTATTTAACAGCTTTTGGATATATGTACGCTGTCAAGTAAAGCTCGGGCCCTACTTTGAGTATTCCTGCCTTAATGTGAAGGTTGCAAGTTGTAGAGGCTTGGACATGCCTTTTTTCCATGCCCAGGAGAAAGGAAATGGTGGACAGCAGTGTGCTTCATTTGAGACATTTTGAGAACACGCAGTGTTTGGTTCGAAGATGCATTGCTTTTTTCCCTTTGACCAGGCCTTTCCCTCTAATCCTGATTCCACTGGAAGGATGGTGATGTTTCAAGGACTGGGCAGATGTGCCTAAACTGCAAGGTCTCTGTAAAGGGAGAGGCTATGACATCTGAACACCTGAAGAGGGGGACAGGCATTTCTGGGAGTCTTTTTACTAAGACATGTGCGTGGTCTAATGGATTGAACAACATACCTGTAAACTCACCTGCATGTGCCAAACTCTTTTTACTTCTGTTCACTCGCCTGACAAACAAAATATCACCATAGTGTTTAATGGGGTAATCAGCTTTTGAAACCTATATAATTCTCCCAAAAAGTTTTACTTCTCCACATACCTTAATGGAATAATTCTCTTAAATGCCTGGCTTCACCTGCATTTTTGAGGCAAGAAGGTTAACAGGTTTGGAACAACCATTGGCGTTGCTGATTGTTTTGGCTTATGTACGGTGAAAAGGTTTTTACCAAGCTTCACTAACACCCAACACAATTTCAGAATGGGCAAGGGCAATGCAGGCTACCCTGCCACAGACGACAGGTACAGAGCTAATGAGGTGGAAGTGCTAGGCTCATTACAACATACAACACAGGGACAAAAGGAGTGGCAGCAGAGCACCCTTGCTCAAACACACAGTTCAGGTCAGCTTCTGCAGAAGTGCAGTGTAGGCTTCCCTCAAATGCACAAAGGGGTAACACACAGGTGGGCACAGCAGGATATTTTGGAAAGGCCAATTCTCTAGCCTCTAAGAAGAAAAGGGATATAAAATGGATGGTGCTGCATGGCAGGAGCCCCCGATCGTACCAAAGACATACCAAAGACAAGCCTGCCTACGCCCGTCCATGCCCGAACGTGACCAGCGGCCACAAACTCAGCTCTTCTCATTACAGACACAGACAAAATGTAAGCAAACAATCTAAAGTATACTCTAGTGTTGAATAATTATCACTGGCTTTAATCAATCACCCACTTAGTCAAGATACAGCGGCCAAATTAAAGAAGAAAGGACTTTGCCATTATCATTTGCTACAGGAAAGCAGTAACTATGCATCCCAGAAGAACACCACATGCTTCAAGGCGATGCTGTGTAATGCACAATCAGCAGTCACTCATCGACAGTTTATCAGCGACTCATGACTGTACCATGATTTAGATAATGTTTGTCTTACTGAGACTTGACTCTCAGAATCTTGCAATGCCCTTATAGATGAGGTAGTCCCTCAGGACTATCACATTGTGAGATCAGAAAGGCAGGGTAAACTATGGTAAAACCCTTAGGATTTCTACTGAAATCATAGTCCAGATGTCACAGTGGAAACTGTGTGTTAAACTTAATTTTAATGATTCCACCCTGGTATTTATATTAGCTGATGTTCCCCCTCAAACACTCTCCCTTTCTCTTGACAAAAACCAATAAAGAGATTAGCAGAACCTTGCAGCACAACAATTTAACACAAAAGTCCTTGGTAATTTTAATATATGGCTCAATCAGGTCATGTGCGTCGCCGAACGATTTAATAGAAATGCAATGCAAACACTTTTGGCTTAGAACTCCTGAATGACAAGCCAATGCACACGGCTGGTTATTCTTGATCCTATTATTCCTTCTGACAGCACAAGAAAGGTACAAGACCCGCTAGATGTTATCTGGAGTGATCACTATGCCATTCCTTTAGACCAGGGTTCTCCAATGTCGGTCGCGGAGGGCCGGATCCATGCCAGATTTTCGTGATAATTACATTTATCTAAATGCAGATATGCTAAAAATCTGGCATTGATCTGGCCCTCCAGGACCTACATTGGAGAACCCTGTTTAGACCTTCCTATTCCACCGGGTACAAAAAAACAAATGTTGTGAGATTAAACTCAGAAGCTTGAGGAAATGTTCCACAGAATTTCTAGTTTTCATGCTGGAAGAATCCTCAGGCAAAAGAATGGAACAACCCAAATAAAAAGTTGGATATTTTTCACAGACAGTCCTTAAATATCTTGGTTGCCTCTGTTTCGTTGGCAACTTAAAATTTAAATAACTCCTCCCAAAATTTCACTCCAGAACTGGCTAAGATAAAATTGATGGTATGCTAACAAGAGCCGAAATGGCAAATAAACTACTAGTAGACAGCCAAAGTAAGATAAATAAAATATGATACTATAACAACAGCGGGAGTGGACAAGCAGCAACAAGGAGGGCGGGAGGGAGGGGGGAAAAATAACACCGGTGGTGGGAGGGAGCAGGAGGAAGCGGGAGGAAGAAAGCAACACCACTGCTATTGGTGGAGGCAAGCAACAACATGGACAGTAGGAGGGGCAAGCAACAACACAGACAACGGGAGGAGGGCAGGAGGGGGCAAGCAACAAATCAGACAGCGGAAGGAGGCAAGCAACAGCATTAACAGTGGGAGGGGGCAAGCAACAGTACAGACAGCGTATGGGGAAGCAACAACATGGGCAGCAGAAGGGCAAGCAACAACACAAACAGCAATTTGGGGCAAGCAACGGGAGGGATAAGCAACAACACAGACTACGGGAGGGATAAGCAACAACAGAGGGAGAGGGGGCAAGCAACAACATGAACAATGAGAGGGGGCAAGCAGCAACACAAACATTAGGAGAAGGGCAGGAGGGGGAAGCAACAACACAGACAGTGGGAGGGGGGCAAGCAGCAACAACATGGACAGCAGGAGGGGCAAGCAACAGCAACATAGACAGTGGGAGGGGCAAGCAACAACACAGACAGCGGGAGTGGGCAAGCAACAACATGGACAGTTGGTTAGGAAGCAAGAACACGGACAGCGAGAGGGGGCAGGCAACAACAAGGATACCACGAGGGGAAAATTGAAACATGAACAGCGGAGGAGGGCGGGAAGGGCCAAACAACAAAGCAAGCATGAAGGAGAGAGGTGGGCGCAAGCAACAGGAAGGATGAGGACATAGAGGAGACAGGTGGTGCAAAGCAGCACTAAGACACTTGCACTGTCACTGAGTGTTTCAACATAAAGAATAAAGCAGCACCCAAAGCACGATTAGTGGAAGGACACAAATACTTTGGACATTCTCTGGGGAAGGCTGAAACAAAAGACGACGACATGAAGCCAGCAGTGTTAACAAATCAGAAGCATGCAAATAAGAGCGACGATGAAGCCCACCCATAAGCAATGGGCGGGCTCTAAGCCCACTAAAGCTAACAAAATGACTTGCAAGCGACAGCGCCTGTGATGTCTCCAGAGAGACGTAAAAGCAACTCTTTAAAGCTATAGCTAAACCCCCAACAACTAATTTCACATTTAGACTCCTTTCCACAGTCTGAAGCTGGCTGTAACCAGATAGCTCTAACTATGAGATGAAAATATCGAACATTCCTAATGAAATTTGGGGGCATATGTACAAGGAGTTAACGCCGCCTTAGCGGCACTTTTCCGAAGTGATTTTTTATCACCTTATGTACAAGCTGCCGCTAACCTCTGTTAGCGGCAGTTTTCCGGCAAAAACGTCCATTCTAAAGATCGCCACTTCTGTTAGCGATAATGACATGCAAGGGAGGTGTTCCTGTGCAAAAACGGCCGCTAACCCCACTTCACAATATTTACAAGGGGATTCCTGAACTTTGGAGGACCAAAAAAACTGCTGCTAACTGCAGTTAGAGGCAGTTTTTTAAGACCAGAAAATAGCTGGTCTTAAAAATGGAGATAACACTTGGGGCCTCTTTTCAGCAGGTTTTGGTGCTGGACAGCGCTGCAAACAATGTTGCTGCGCTGCAACAAAACTACAGGGCAGGAATGAGCACCATCAATAAGATAGTGGCTATTCCTGGGCTTCAGTCATGAAAAGTGTTGCAGCACTGCGACAAGACAGCGTTGCAACACTTTTCACTACCCCCTTCTTGCAACACCATGGATGCGCTGTATTCACTGGACAGCGCTCCATGACGCAAGTAATGACAGATACGTCTGGAATCCTGATGTATCTGTCTGCGCTAAAGTCACGCATTGCTACAGTCGTGTCACAACCATGACGCAACTCCAGCAATGCATGGGGCCAGCCTATCCCTGTGGCACTGTGTCACACTTACACCTGCCATTAGGCAGGCGTAAGGTACTGATGCAGTGCCATTCTTGAGGGGTGCCAGGGTGTCGGTGCTGTTGGAGATCCATCGGTGGCGGTTGCGCACTGCGGTGTCATCGTCTGTTAGCGTTGGCGGAGTCGTGGTGCTGAGGGAGTTGACGAGACGTTCTTCAGTGGCCTTGATCCAGCTGCGAGGGGGGCGATGATGGCGGTGGTGTACGGTGGGCATGGTGAAAACGTGATATATACAATGATGGTCGGTCCAGGAGAGTCCGATGGTGTGGCTGTAGTTGAAGTTCACACTGGTGGAGGAGATGTGCTCGACAGTGTGTCCTGCTATGTGGCTTGCTGCGGTGACTAGCTGCTTGAGTCTGATGTTGGGGAGCATCCCCAGGAGGGGGTGGTGTTCTGGTCACTGGGGGGAACTTGAGTTCACCGAGTAGGATGTCGTCGGTGGATGGGAGAGCATGAGGTGCAATGAGGTCTACAATGGTATCGGAGAATGGGGATCCATGGCCCGGGGGGCCTGCAGATGAGGGTGCCGAAGAGGATGTGCTTGGGTTTGGTCCGGAACTGGAAGTTGAGGTGTTCCATGGTCACCGTTGGGTCATTAGAGTGCGTGATCAGTCGGAGTGTGCTTCTGTAGGTGATGACAATGCCTCCTCCTGGACGGTCGGGGTGGTCCTTGCGGGTGATTTAGTAGCCGTCAGTGATGGCGATGTCCGGTCCGGAACAGATGTTGGTCCTGGCAGGCGATGTGGCGTCCAGGGTTGATGGTAAGGAGGGTGCTGGCGTCGTAGCGGTGAAGTGTCCGAGAGGAAGGGTGCCTGGTGCTGAGCGTGTTCCAGGGGCAGACGGATGCAGACAGGCTTGCCTATGGCTTGCCTTTGGCACGGGAGATGTCCATTACAACGTAATGCATTTACAACGCAACCCCAACAACGCAGGTGCCTTTACATCGCATTCCATTACAACGCACTGTGAGGTCAGTAATGGGATATTTATAAGTTTAGGGTGGGTTGGGTTTTGGGTGTCGGAGATTAAATTTGGGGTGTATTATGGGGTAAAATGTGAAATTTGGGGTGTGTTTTGGGGTCAATTATGAAAATTGGGGTGTGCATTTGGGTCAAATATGGTTTTTAGGGTGTGTTTTGGGGCTCAAAGATGAATTTTAGGGTTCAGGGTTTGCTTTGGGGTGCAAGGGTTAGTTTTAGGGTTGCACTCACTGAAGTGGGAATTGTAATATTTACATCTCCGCTATCCAACACCTTCCCTACTGTTGCAATATGCCTATTATTAGTATGCATTGTAATGGAATGCGATGTAATAGTATGCGTCTTAACTTCATATATACCTTTGGCACACCAGTAGTACGCCCGCAGCCCATGGCCGCACATCGGCCGCCATTGAGAAGTGCTGCGGGGGGAACTGGACAGCTGGGAGGTGGGAAACGCCGGAAAGGACACTGGCTGGGGCATGGACGCGGGGGTGTGTGTGTGTGAGCGGGTGTTGTAAATATTTAAATGAGAGACATCTTACCTCGAGGCTGGGTCCCGTGTCTTCGTTGCTCCTGCTCTCCTGAGTCTGCTTCCAGGAACAGGAAGTAGGCAGCCAGGCTCCCTCCCCTAAGCCAATCACAACGCTGCAATGCGGCGTTTGGATTGGTCATTGGCGCCGGGACAAGGCGTTCAGCCAGGGGCTGGAGGGGTGGGCATGTACTCCATGCTGGCTACAATGCAGCCTGCATTGCGAACAGGACAGTGCGCATGACTGATTTGAGCGGCCTGAGTGAGCCAATCAAACAGTCATTGCGCACTTGAGTGGGCATGCCACTCCGCCCCTGCCCTGCTAGTGAGTGTAGCAGCCCTACCCACCCTCCCGCTCGCAAAGGAAACATAGCACGATTACATCAGGAAGTTATCATCATGTGATGATTTTTCCTCTTCTTTCACTGCTTGAAAGCAGTGGGGCGACGCTCTTCCGCTATAGCGGATGAGCCGCCACTGGGGGTGCGTCATCTACAGGTGCTAGGCCTGGGCGACTCGACCCCTGGGCCTCCTCCGCTACGCGTCCCACCTTCTCCTTACCTGGACATTGACACCGTGCCGCAATCCGCTGCACTCTCTCCAAATCTGTGACTCAGCCAGCAGGAGCCTCAGCCAGGTGGGATTTCACAAGCCTGGGTACAGCAGTCGCCGACAAGTCCACTGGTGAACCTCCCAATGCAGTTGATGCATCAGGTCCCCCTTAGGCGTGAAGTTGCAGCGCTCCCGCCACACAAGTTTGGCACAGCTAAGGGGCCTCACCCTCCACAGCATCCGGCCAACGCAATATCATCCGGCCTGTGATGCAGAGAGGCGCCGCCCACCGTTGGTAATCCCCTCCGTGCACCCCTGTGTAGTGGTGGATCGTAGTATGCGATGCAGACCTCCCTACGTTGGTGCGCAGGAGCGCCTCTACCATTCACAGCTCCAAGGGGCTCAAGAAGGTCTTCTTATACAGGTCAGCAACGTGTCTCTATGCGACCTGCCAGACTTCACCACCAGGAACGGGCGATCGCCGCGCCTCAATGTCTACCGCCACGGCTCATCGGCTCCACAGCTCCTCCGCATCCCACTCCAGGCTCCAGATGCAGGTCCAGCGAGGCATCCAGGCTCCAGATGCAGGTCCAGCTCTCATCCTGGTCATCCTGGATGTTGGGTGGCTTGAGGGGGTTGTTGATGTGTGCTGCACTTGGCCCAGGCTGCTCCATTCTGCATTTCATTGTTTTTTTTGCCTTTCTTCTATTGGAGGTCGACTGATAGGCTATTTTTTCCAATAGAGGCAAAAAAAACTCACGTTGGGCTGACTAACATGAGTTTTTTTGCCGCTAATGGGCCTTTCATTGGTTTTCGCCCGCTAACGCCGGAATTTCTATTGCCATCACGCTAATGTTAGCGGCAGTTTTCGCCGCCGAACCCTGAAGCTATCGCCATGTAGCGACGGCTTGTAAATACGTCGCTAACATGGCGATAGTTTTCAGCGGTACACAGCGGTGAGAAAACTGCCGCTAACTAACGTTAGCGATAGTTTTCGCCAGTCCTTCTACATATGGCCCTTGGTGTTTCCACAACATCTCTATGGACCCCAGATGAGGAACAAATACACCAGGAGGAAAAAAGTTTAGCAGAATCTACATGATTAATAGAGCTTAAAGCTATTTCTATAACGCTCACAGAGATTCTTTCAACTATATGACCTTCAGGATCAACTAATGACCCCACTCAAGCAAAAATACTCAATGCCATGATCTTGCTGGATCCTGAGAATATAGTTCCATATTCAAATGCAGTTTGATGAATGGAAAAGTTCCCTCTACTTGAAAACAAGCCGCTTTGAAACCATTATTGAAAAAGACTAATCTACATCCTAAGCTGTTGAGTAATTATAGACCCATCTCTCTCCTACTGTTTTTTGCAAACGCCCTTGCGAAATGGGTCTATTTACAATTGATTCAATTTGTTGAAGCGCATAAACTGTTGGATCCATATCAGGCAGGTTTTAGACCTGGGTGCATTACTGAGATGGTGGTGGAGTCTGTTCCCTATGATCTCAGGAAAGAGGACGATAAGGGTGGGGTTAGCACCCATGTCCTCCTCGATTTGGCCGCCACCTTTGACACTATTGACCACTCCATTCTAACTTCCAAATTTATAGAAAAAAGGTTCTGTGGAACAGTCCTGAAATGGATCTTTCCAATTCTTAATGAAAGGACAAAAACTGTGCTTTCTTCTCTTCCGAACCCACAATTCTTAAAAATGGCATACCTGAGGGCTCGTTTTTCTTTCTCTGCTATTATTTCATATTTATGCCCACTGGGCCTAGCTTCCCATGAGTTGGGGGGCAAATTACTACATGTACGCTGATGATACAGTTTGTTTCGACAGAAGAAGGTTTTAGGCCAGGACTCCATGCCAGACCAAGAAACTGCAAGTGTCTTACGGTTTACAAAAAACTGTATGTGAGTTAATTTTCTAAAGTTAAATCCAACAAAAACTGAACTTCTGTTAGTTCCCAATGGCCCACGAAAGTGTAATATGCCGTACTCTCCCCCTGAAATGGAAACATGCCCTATCCATGCAAACTATGTGAAATACTTGGGTACTACTATTGATTCAAATTTATTACTCATTAACCAAGTAGCAAATGTAGCTATAACTTGTTTTTGGCAACTAAAATAGTTCAAAAATATGTTGTCTTTTCTAGAAGAAAATCTCCATCCCCCTGGCAGTAACTCATTAATACAATCCCGTCTGGACTATGACAATACCATTTATTTGGCCTCACTGAAAGCACTATTGCAACAACTACAAATTGTGCAAAACACGGCAGCACATCCCATCGCAAAAGCCCCCAAAACAGCTCATATGTCTCCAGTCCTACACAGTCTACACTGGGTACAGACGAAAGATCAAATTTCTTTCAAAGTTAGGGTCTTAATACATAGAGTCCTAAATCTGGGCTGCCCAGACTTTTTGGCTGCCAAACTCCAGTGGCGTGTACTAATCAGCTACCTGTGTTCCAAACATCAATATCTGATTGAGATTCCGAGAACCAAAAAAACGAGGTGGGGCGACAGAGTCTTTAAATGGCAGCTACCAAGATATGGAACACACAGCCCCTCTGTCTTTAAACACAATCAAATCCATTTACAGTTTTTAAAAATCTTAAAACTTTTCTTTACTGAATTTGTCTCCTTCCCTTCATAGTATGCTAATATTGTTTTGCATAGTGCCAAAATACTCTGGTGATAGTGCACTATAGAAATGCATACTCACAGTCACAAGCATATGTAACAAACAAAAACTGTTCAAACATTCTTGCCTGCTTTCACAACTTGTAATGAAGTGGTGAGGGCTGCAGGAGCTAGATTCATAAACAGGGAACAGGTCAAAAAAGACAGGCTCACACACGTGAGGGACTCCATTCCTGTCTGAAGCTCAACACTGAAAAGACTTTAGTGTTAATCTTTGGGAACAACACCTTTCCGTGGAACGACACCTGGTGACCCGCAGAACTCAGACCTACTTCCACACCGACAGACTATGCCCACAACCTTGGCATCATCCTGGACAGCAAACTCACCATGAAACGACAGATCAACACAGTCTCACCCACCTGCTTCCACACTCTCCGCATGCTCCAAAGGATCTTCAAATGGCTCCCCATCGGCACAAGAAAAACCGTCACTCAAGCCCTAGTCACCAGCCGGCTGGACTATGGCATCGCACTGAATGCAGGAACCACCTCCCAACTCATGATGAGATGCCAGATGATACAGAACTCAGCGGCCAGACCAATTCTAAACCTTCCCAAATGTACCCACATCAACCCAGTAGCTCTGTAGGTCCCTTTTTAGGTCAAACCCTACCAGACAACAGGACTGGACTGTCTGGTTTGCTAAAGACATCTTGGGGACATTCGGAAAGCTTCCCTAGGAATGCATTCCACCCATTGCTTACCATTGGCTTTGTGGATTGTAACTCACATCTGCTTGGTTTCTATTTGCTGGCTTTATTTCTTTTAGGCTGTCCAGCTTGAGTGCCTCATTTCGATTGCCCAAACCAGGGGCGGCTCCTCCACTATGGCGGAGGAGCGTCGCCCCACTGCTTTCTCGCAGTGTGAGAAGCCAAAACATAAAATGGTAATAACTTTAAGTTATTACCATTTTATGTTTGCTTTACGGGCGGGCAGGTCTGGTCTGTTCTCCGAGCAGGGCAGGGGAGGAGTGGTTTGCCCACTCCTGAGTAAGCAAAGACTGTTTGGTCGGCCCTCTCAGGCCGCGCAAACCAGTCATGCACACTCTGCCCTTCTCCATGCAGGCTGCATTGCGGCCTGCATGGAGAACATGCCCACCCCACTAGCCCCTGGCTGGAAGCTGTCCCGACCAATCAAAACCCTGCATGCAGCGTTGTGATTGGCTTAGGGGAGGGAGCCTGGCTGCCCGCTTCCTGTTCCTATCGGAGACAGGAGAGCAGGCGGAGAGAAGACGCGGGAAAGGTAGGTTTTACATTTCTTTTAAAATTATGACTCCATTCCCCACGTGACCCCCCCCTCCCTCCCCGAGTGACCCCCTCCCCACCCGCGAGCCATGCCGGCCGCTACTGTTTACTGTATACCTCCACCAGTACTGGGTTTCTGTACACAAGTCTTTCAATCTTGTTCTTATCTTGTCACATTTGCTGTGCATTCAAAGACAGAGGTCAAATGTCACGTTTCGTCTTCAAGGGAGCTTAATGTTTATTTTTCTTTCTCTGACTTCAAAGTGAGAGGATTTATGTGACAACCATGCTGGCTACTGGGAGTGTGCTTGAGGAAGGCTGCACAATGTTTTTTTTTCTAGCACACAACAAAATGTAGATGTCATTAAATGACCTTCGCAGATATTACAGAATACAGCAGAATAAGGACAGCACAAATAAAGCACATTTTTGGGTAATTCTAAAATGTGGTAGAAACAAATATTTTAATAAAATTAAAACAAATCAATACACTAGGTGATGACAATTCCACACATTATCATTTGTGCGCTGTATAATTTTATCAGTAAAACTGTAGGTCTGTGCAAATGTAATGGTAATTTCAATTGAAGATGTGTTGTCTGTAATGGCAGTACGCTACCACAAAATGCATATTCCACTTTACCCTACCCCACTCTACTCTGGAGCACTCCACACCACTGCACTCTACTCTAAACCAGTCCACACTTCACCACTCCACACTGCACCACTGCTCTCTACTCTGCACCACTCCACTCTATGCCACTTCACTCTATGCCTCTCTACTTTGCACCACACTACTCTATACCACTGCACTCTACCCCACACTACTCTACTATGCAACATTGCACTCTTCTCCACTGCACTCTACACCACTCCACTCTGCGCTGCTCCACTCTATGCCACTCCACTCTGGAACACTGCACTCTATACCACTCCACCCTACTCCAATGCACTCTACTCTGTACCACTTCACTCTGTGCCAGTGCACTCTAAGCCAATCCACTCTATGCCACTCTAATCTACTTTGTACCACTGCCCTCTTCGTTACTCTACTCTACGTCACTGTAGTTTACCATGCACCACTCCACTCTACTCTGAAACAATGTACTCTAAGCCACTGTACTCGGTGCCACTGCACTTTGCGCCACTCCACTCTAGTCTGCACCACTGCACTCTGCACCACTGCACTCTACTCTAACCACTGCACTTTACACCACTTTACTCAAAACCAATTCACGCTATGCCACTGCACTCTATGCCAATCTACTCTGCACAACTGCACTCAACGCTACTATACTCTACTCTGCAACACTCTATGCCACTGCACTCTAAGCCAACTGCACTCTGTACCATTGTACTCTACATCACTGCACTCTACACTACTCTATTCTAGTCTTCACCACTGTACTCTACACCACTGCTCTCCACGCCACTCTACTCTGCACCATTCTACTACATGCCACTGCACTCCACGCCAATGCACTTTACACCACTGCACTCTACAACAGTCTACTCTGCAACACTGCACTCTCTGCCGCTGCACTCTCTGCCATGCATACTATACCATTGCATTCTATGCCACTACACTCTACTCTGCTCCACTCTACTTTAGACCACTCTACGCCAATGCACTCTATGCCACTACACTCTACACCACTCTACTCTGCATTACTCTACTCTACGCCACTGCACTCTATCCTGCACCACTCCATTCTACTCTGCACTACTCCACTCTACGCCACTTCACTCTACGCCACTCTACCCTGCTTCACTCTACGCCACTCTACCCTGCATCACTGCATTCTATACCACTGCACTCTATACCACTGCACTCTACTCTGCACTACTCTACGCTACTGCACTCCACTCCAATCCACTCTGAGCCACTCTAATCTACTCTGCACCCCTTCACTCTATGGCACTCTATTCCACTAAGTGCCATTCCACTCTATGCCACTCCATTCTATGCCACTAAAATCTACCCTACGCCACCCCACTCCACTCTATTCTTCATCTCTGCACTCTGCGCCAATGCACTCTATACCACTTTACTCAAAACCAACACAATGCTGAATGATTTTCAACAGATTGTACAAGCTTTCTTTGGATTAGCGACTTGTGAAGATCGGTAGGGCTCAATTAATAGAGTGATATCTTTCAAGAAATAGACTACATGACAAGTAGTAGCTCGATAGATCACATGTACTTCCAGCGGCGGTCGATGCAGGTAAGCGCGGTGCGGCGGGGGAGATGTCGACAGACGACGGAATAGAATTTATTTAATTTTCCCTATTCTGTTGTCTGTCGGCATCCCCCCGCACCACCGCGCTAACCTGCACCGACCGTCGCTGTGTACTTCGGTTGCCAGTGGATTGGTTACTTCACTCTGCATGGATTAATTTGGCTTATTTACATTTTGGTATTTTTCGTGCCACATTTCTGCTACAGGCCTCTGGAGCCAATCCTGTTTGGTGGTGTTGGCGACGAGAATGAATTCAGTTTTTCTGGGGTTCAGCTTGATGTGGGCACTTGACCTCTCCCACTAAAGATCACATCTAATTCCTACTATTCCCTTCATTACGTCAAATAAAAATGCCTACAACACTGGGATTGTGCACTTGATGCCTTTTTTTAAACTGCTAAATGGGTATATAATGGTATTTTTGTTATTTTGTTGTTTTTATTCATATCGCTTTACATGACTAACACTTCTCTTCACTTATTGGTACACAGACCTTGCAGCTCATTTTAATCTACCTTGGAGATTGAAGTGGGATAAGGCTTGAAGTTGCTATGACTAGGACCGATGAACCATGGGTCTAAGCAGATGTACCACAGGTGATGCTTGCTACCTTTTGATACTAGGAGGGACGTTTGGTGTCGTCTGTGGGTAGCTTCTGCCATCAACTGTGTGAACCAGTTGTTAGCAGATTAAGTCAGTGGCACCCATTCTTGTCGGTTAGCCATAACAAACAATATTGTTATTGTTAATTTGAATTTTTATAGTATGGCATTGCAGTGGTATCTCAGACATATCACACAATCAGTCCTTAAACTTTTTAAGGCACTTTCAGGGCAGTCTGGGAGGATGAAAAGGACCCCATTGCCACCATCAGAGGATCCCTGTCATTTTAATTCTTCTACAACAAAACACACTTGTCTTGATGGCTCTAGTGGAAGAAACTCATTTTTTTATGTTGGTGGGTTTATGGACCTCCCTGCCCTGATAGGAACAGCAACAAAATCCATCATTCCTGAGACCAAATAATACAACCATTAGTGACAGCCCTTCTCTTGAAGAGTAACATTTTAAGTGTTATCTGGTGCTTGCAAGAATACATCTGGCCTTTCGTACTATGCTGGATTTGCCGTCCATTTTCATAAACGTGTTTCTCTCCCAACACCTAATTCCCTCTCAAAAAATATATTTATCTATTAAGAGGTTTTGCGGAGCTCCGTGGGTCACCTTTCTGATTTTGAGAGAATTATAAGGATAGCACGGTGACTAGGGAGGTAGGAGACAGATTCCAGTCGGTCGTGGAGGTCTCAGACCAATAAGCCCCATTGAAATCCCCTGTGCAACAAATTTGGCTAAGGGCACACCAGGGCAGGTGAGTTTTCAGGGCCTTCAATAAATACTAATGGTTGGACTCTGCTCTTGGGTTTGGGTTCAATGTGCTCCACAGTCCAGAGCCCTGAACTCAGAAGGTCCTACCTTTGTGTTTGAAGGAAATAGGTATGCAGAAGTAGAAATCAAGGTTTCCTGTTAGGGTCTTAGTGGTGAGTATGCCATTGAAGTGGTCTTTGGACATGCCCCCTTAGTCCTTGTAGACTTTAAACCTGATCCTACTGTCTCCTCATCACTTACGCTTTTGCAATCCCCAATAGTAACGGATTGTGAGATAGGGCGTTTGCAGAGTATGGGTGGGAGGCATAGGCTGGAGAGGTGGAGGGAAACAAGAGTGTAGTCTGACCACGACTACAGTTGCCCATCCCTGTCAAGGTCAGACCTCTCATAGTATCTCTGCTTTCGGAACAGGGATGGGCCAGTGACGCGAGAGTGCAACATTTGAAAGGAAAGAAAGACTGCATGCCTGTGTCTATGTTTTTTGGATGCACAGATGTTTGCAGGTGTGTTACTCTGGGTATGCATGGGTGCAGCTGTGTATAATGCACTTGTAATGGGCGCCAATATGCTATAAGAAGCTATGTGAATGTCACTGTACAAAAGCCAAACACGTTGGCTTCGCTAATGTATGGTCTACCTCCGAAACAATAAATTTTTGCTACTTTGGGGAAATGCTTGGGATTTTGATTTTGAGTAATAATATAATGCCAGCAGTAGGATTGTGTTAGAACATAAGCCTGTCCAAGTTGCATTCCAGTTATTGCTTTCACGATTAAATGAGTCCGATGTCATCCATTCTAGTCTGCATATTTGATGGTAGGCAGCTTCTGTTTAATGGAGCCGCATATTCCTAGTATCTACCAAGTGTTTGCATTGTACACATTAATTTATCTAAGCACCTTTGGCAGTCTTCTACAAGCTTCCCACATTCTGTCAGGGTCACGCCTCCGGCCTGTAATTGAAGTAGTAAGTGCACCAGCTGGGAACAATGCCACCTCTAATGGCACAGTGTAATAAACCCACAAAGGGCTCATCTCACCAGGGCCCCTTCACAGCTGTAAAATTACAGGCAGCACAGGGCCGGCCACAGTGCAAAGCTCAAAGGGCCCATTGCTCCATTCCTTCACCAGAGTGGAGTTTCCAAGGAGACAGGCTACGTGTTGCATCCCTCTGCCAGTCCTGCTGGGACACTATGCAGCTTACAGTAGCAGTGGCTGCTGTAGGCCCCTCTGTCCACAGATGGCATCCATGTGTTCACTGAAGCCTTGCAGCCCAAGGTGGGCTTGAAACCATATGGGCTGCAAAGAGCCTCCAAAGCTGTGACTTGTTTCACCGGTGGTCAAAGCTGGGGAGCAGTGGGAGAGACTGAAGAGGGGAAAAAAGCATGAAACCCAGAAGAAAGGCAGCAGCCTGCAACCCCGCCTCTCTTCCATAAACACACCCGGCGAGAGAGAAGGGCAGATGGTAACACTTATGATGCTAAAAGAATATATTCTTGCCAAGTGGCCTCTGTCATGTGTGACTTCACCAGCTACTCTTGACTTTTAACCAGCATCAGGTTAGATCCTAGATATTGTAGCGCCATTTTTCCCATTAAAGCATAGACTAAGGCGTGCCACCTACCCTTAATGTCTTTACAATTGTTCAATGCAGAATTTGTCACTTATGCTGACTGTGTATATGCATAACGTGGAAAAATGCAGACTCCGGTGGACTTAAAAATAATTTTAAAGAAACTTATGCTGAATAACTGTTTTTAATGATCTTCAGGATAAAGCATAAATGTAACCTGCTGTAGAACATTTTAGCTACTGGCCAAGAACGGTGTGCAAGATTATTTCGAATTGAGTCATGCTGCTCTTAACAGTGAAAAGAGCTGCACGTGATGTAGACGTTGTGGGCCAGATTTACCAATTTCTCATGCAGCGCAGTGCAGCGACTGCGCTGCGCTGCGTGAGAAGGAGAGCACCAGATTTACTGAAATATGGCACTCTCCTCCCCTCTCCCTAGCGCCTGTGCTGAAATTAACTGCCGTGTGCCACAGAGACACCTTCGCGCCATAGTGCAAGAGTCTCTCCCTGAGTCAAGCATAGGTTTTGTACTGTAAGGATGCGCTTCCAGTACAAAATACTATGCTTAGACTAATCTTGAACATTTTCCCACTTTGTGTGTGTTCTGTACAGTGCAGCATACATTCAAAGTTGGAAAATAAAGCAGAAAAAAGCATTTCTCCTTCATAGCGCCTTGTTGAAGGGTGTGCTATTTTCTGACGCTAAACCCTGTCTTCTTTATTTAGTAAATTGGATTTAGCGTCAGAAACCTTGGGGTTGCATGGGAACGCCCATGCACCACCCATGGTGCGCCAGCTTGGTGCTAAGTAATGCAAAGCAGCGCTATGCGCTGATTCGCGTTACTTTCACGTTATTTCCAGTGCTAAACAAGTTTAGCGCTGGAAAGAAAATCAGACAAAAAGATTTTGCGCCGATTTGCGTCACTGTTGTGACACAAACCTGCGTAAAATCGTAGTAAATCTGCCTCTATGTGTTACACGTGACAAGGATTAGTCGTGCGGTGCACGGTCTCCGTATGTGTTGAGCCAGCTGGAAACAGAAAGCAGTGGGGTAACACAAGATGATGGGCGTTTGTATGGAAGGGGGATGGATTCCTCTTTCAAGAACATTTTCAGTTATTGAGAATTCAGTGGCTTCGCACAGGTGCCACGAGACCTTACTTTAAGCAAGGGAAATGGGCCCTCTACCCTTCTAGTTACATAGCAAAAGACATTCGTAATGGGGTGCCGTTGGTCCTTACTCCCCTGGGCCCAGGGACAGGTACATCTGCTGAGCCAATGATTGCCACGCCAAAGAAAATAGTGTACTGTGCTTTGGGGACCCATGATAATTATTACTACGGAGCAGCAATACTGACTCACATTGTGGCAGGTAAGTTGGAAAATACCTGCATTCCCTGTTCACCTTTGGGGCCCATGGGGCATGAAGAGATGCTGTACAGAAATACAAGGTTCATTCAGGACTCACGAAGGGCAAATAATCCATACACTGAGAAATTAAATGTGCGCTGACCTTCGATATATGCCATTTAAGTAGAATGCAAGCTATGTCACTGCAAAATATGAGCATGCATGCTTCCTAGTACATGCATAATGCATCAACAGAAACTAAATTGGTGCCTAGTATCTGGATACTTGCACTTTTGCAGACCACCGTTTTATGCAATAATTATATGTCATGCCCTTTCGTCATTTGCATCCTTTGGATATATGACAGCACTTAGCATATGCACAACTGCATTAATATGTCGCTGTATTTAACAGCATTGCGGTGTCTGTGAAAGACAAGCAATGCCACTGGCAGCAATCTGAAAAGAAACAGTGGCTCACATCGTTACATGTGCAAAGATAGGAGAGTTTTAAATAGGCTACAGCAGTGTTGATGAGTGCAAGGGATGTTGATTTTTCTGGGCTGTGGTTAATGATGTGGTCCCCACAGTTCATAAAGTTCAGAATTACAAGTATTACGTATAGTTCAAACAGTGCAGAAAAGACTAAGATCACATGCAAAACATGCAGTTCAGCAGTTCACGAAGGTCAGGATTTCACGCGGTCCATGTAGTTGAAACATTACAAAAATCCCATGTTCACGTGAGGTACCTGGCTTTCAAACAGTACACAAGGTCCAGGATCACATGCGGTCCATGATCACGTGTGGTACCTGGCTTTCAAACAGTACACAAAGTCGAGGAGCCCATGTATTACCTGCAGTTCAAACTGTTCATAAATCCACAACCACAGTTTGTCCGGTACCTACAGTTCAAGCAGTTCAAAACACCCAAGATCTTGGGTAGTACCACAGTTCAAACAGCTCATTAAGTCCAGGATCACATAAGGTACACAGGGTACAAACAGTCCACAAAGTTCAGGATCACTTGCAGTACCTGTAGTTCAAACAGTCAAAAACGTCCAAGATCAAATGCGTATTCTTCATTCCAAACAATCCACTACGTCCAGGATCACATGCAGTACATGGAGTTCAACCAGTCCAGAAAGCCCAGGATCAAAGCTATTCAGAGGAAACACCTCCTCACCAGGCCTTCCTTGGAGAGGTGTGTATTTTTTCAATTTGCTGCTCATACTTCTTTTACTGTATTCTTCCGCACATAAACTTTAATCCAGGATATTGTCGTCTGTAACCAATCCTGGCTCCTACACAAATGACAGGGTACGTCTGGATAGGTGGTCTCTCACAATAAACTGCTCCATCAGGGCATAGCAGTATCTTGTTCTGGAGCAGCATTCTGCGCTTTGCTCCTTTTTAGAGCTTAAATTTAATATTATTGTTTTATTTTGCGTTTGGCCAGTTGGCCTTTGCCAACATAAATGTTAAACATACAATAGATTGGCGTTAATTTACAAAATAAGAACGTCACAGATATATTAAGGATAAAAATGTAGATGAAGGGCTACGTAAAGTGGTTAGGGAAGAACGATTAATCTGTAAAGGGGCCATTTCTTGGTACCTTCTGATCAGAGAGTATTTCATTAGACTACGGATCAGGGTCTTTGTTAGATGTTTTCACAAGTTGCATTAGAATATGATATGATACAGTTCTTCTTTAAATGTCTGATCACAAGCCCACATTAAGTCCTTATCTAGATGTACCTGTTATAATGGAATAGTCTGTGTAGGATATTAAAGCTGGTCATAGGAAGTATAAGTATTTTATTGATATCAACGAGTGTTTTATAAATAAGTTGTTGTTAGATCCTAAGCCACCAATAACGTCCTTCGAGGGGATATAGCTTCATTTCCCCAGATTCTCTCCGAGAAGACATTGTGAAGTTTCCAACAAGCATTTTTAAGAATACATTTCTAAATGGAAGACGCATACCTCAAAAAACATACATACAGGAGTAGCTGTCTTTTCTGTCTTTTTTAAATGTCACCTACGTGTAATATTATTATGAAGGGAGACAGATTATTTTCAGAGTTCATCCATGAGATTATTAGCTAAGAAGCATTCTTTGTGGACCTAAAAAAAGATGAAAGAAAGGTAAGTATAAACGAAAAGAAGGAAATAAAGGTAGAAGGATGGAAGTACAGTCAAGCATTGGCAAAGTCAAGAGGGTTCTTCTATGCAAGAGCTATTGGCTTTGGCAATGTAATTTAGCCATGTTGTACAGCAGCGCGGAATGGATTACAGTGGAGTGGCATGGAGCAGGGTGGTGTACATTGGAGTGGCGTGGAGTGAAGTACAGTGGCTTGAAGTGGTGTATAGTGGCTTGGAGTGGCATAGAGTAGAGATAAGTGGCTTAGGGCCACATGCATCAAGCGAAAAACCGGTCGCAAACGGGCAGATTCGCAGAATCTGCCCCTTTGCGACCAGTATTTGCATTTCGGATGCATCATCCCAAATGCAAAAATCGCAATTTGAGAAATCGCAAAAATAGCGATTACTTAATTGCGATTGCATTTAGGGAATCGCAAATTGCGATTGGTGTGGAGTAGTGTAGAGTGTAGTAGAGTAAAGTGTAGTAGCGTGGAGTGGAGCAGAGTGGCTTGGAGTGGTGTACAGTAGAATGGCATAGAGTAGAGTGGCGCAGAGTAGAGAGGCATAGAGTGAAGTGGAGTAGAGTGAAGTGGAATAGAGTAGGGTGGCGTAGAATAGAGTGGCATTGTGTGGAGTGGAGTGGGATATAGAGGTGTAGAGTGGAGTGGCATACAATGGAGTGGCATACAGTGGTGTGGAGTGGCATAGAGTAGAGAGGAGAGGCATACAGTAGAGTGAACTGGTGTAGAGTGCAGTGGCATAGAGTGCCATGGTGTCGAGTAGAGTGGTGCAGAGTAAAGTGCAGTAGTGTAGAGTGTTATGGCATAGAATGGTGCCGAGTAGAGTTGTGTGGCATATAGTGCAGTGGGTAGAGTGCAGTGGAGTAAAGTGGCATAGAGTAAAGTAGAGTGGCATAGAGTACAGTGGCAAAGAGTAGAGTGGTGTACAGTGCAGAGGCATACAGTGCATTGGCGTAGAGTAGAGTGATGCAAAGCAGAGTAGTGTGGCATAGAGTGCAGTGGTGTAGAGTAAAGTGCAGTGGGGTAGAGTGGAGTTGTGTAGAATAAAGGGGTGCAGAATAGAGTAGAGTGGCGTAGAGTGCAGTAGTGCAGCATAGAGTGGTGTAGAGTAAAGTAGATTGGTGTACAGTGCAGTGACATTGAGTGTAGGGGCGTAGAGTGCAGTGGTATAGAGTGCAGTGGCATAGAGTGCTGTCCAATGGAGTGTAGTGGTGCAGAGTAGAGTAGAGTGGAGTAGAGTGCAGAGGGCAGAGTAGAGTGCAGTGGCATAGATTACATTGGTATAGGGTGAAGTTGCATAGAGTGGTGCAGAGTAGAGTTGAGCAGCATAGACTGTAGTGGTGTAGAGTTGAGTGATGCAAAGTAGAGTAGAGTGGTGCAGAGTAGAGTATCGTAGAGTGCAGTAGTGTAGAGTAGAGTGGCATAGAGTGCAGCGAAGTGGAGTCCAGTGGCATAGAGTGCAGTGGTGCAGAGTACAGTAGAGTGACGTAAAGTGCAGGGGTACAGAGTAGAGTCTAGTAGTGCAGACTACAATGGCGTAGAGTAGAGCTGTGCAGTGGCACAGAGTGCAGTGGCTTACAGTGATGTGTAGAGTAGAGTGCAGTGGCATAGATTGCAGTAGCATAGAGTGCAGTGGCATAAATTACAGTGAAGCAGAGTAGATTAGAGTGCCATTGAGTGCAATGGAATAGAGTGCAAAGGTGCAGAGTAGAGTGCAATGGCGTAAAATGCATTGCATAGAGTGGAATGGCATAGAGTAGAGTGATGTAGATTGCAGTGGCGTACAGTGCAGTGGCGTAGAGTAGAGTGGTGCAGAGTAAAGTGCAGTGGCTTAGAGTAGAGTGCAGAGTAGAGTGCAGTGACATAGAGTGCAGTGGCGTAGAGTACAGTGGTGCAGAGTAGAGTAGAGTGGCGTTGAGTGCAGTGACATAGAGTAGAGTAGTACAGTGTAGATTAGAGTGATGTAGACTGGTGTGGCATAGAGTGTAGTGACACAGAGTAGAATGCAGGGGCATAGAGTGCAGTGAGGTAGAGGGCAGTGGCATAGAGTGATGCAGAGTAGTAGAGTGGCGTAGAGTGCAGTGGCATAGAGTAGAGTGGTCCAGAGCAGAGTAGAATGGCATAGAGTGCACTGGCCTAGAGTAGAGTGGTGTTGGTAAAGTGCAGTGGCATAGAGTGTAGTGGCGTAGAGTAAAATGGTGCAGACTAGAGTGTCATAGAGTGCAGTGGTATAAAGTGCAGTGAGTGGTGCAGAATAGAGTGGCGCAGAGTGCAGTGTCGCAGAGTGCAGTGGCGTAGAGTGGAGTGGCATAGATTGGAGTAGAGTAGAGTAGCGAAGAGTGCAATGGCATAGAGTAGACATGTGCAGAGTAGAGTACAGTAGTGTAGAGAAGTGCAGAGTAGATTAGAGTGCCATTGAGTACAATGGAATAGAGTGCAAAGGTGCAGAGTAGAGTGCAATGGTGTAAAATGCATTACATAGAGTGGAATGGCATAGAGTAGAGTGATGTAGAGTGCAGTGGCATACAGTGGCGTAGAGTAGAGTGGTGCATAGTAAAGTGCAGTGGCTTAGAGTAGTGTGCAGAGTAGAGTGCAGTGACATAGAGTGCAGTGGCGTAGAGTACAGTGGTGCAGAGTAGAGTAGAGTGGTGTTGAGTGCAGTGACAGAGTAGAGTAGTACAGTGTAGATTAGAGTGATGTAGACTGGTGTGGCGTAGAGTGCAGTGACACAGAGTAGAATGCAGTGGCATAGAGTGCAGTGAGGTAGAGGGCAGTGGCATAGAGTGATTCAGAGTAGTAGAGTGGCATAGAGTGCAGTGGCATAGAGTAGAGTGGTCCAGAGTAGAGTAGAGTAGCGAAGAGTGCAATGGCACAGAGTAGACGTGTGCAGAGTAGAGTACAGTAGTGTAGAGAAGTGCAGAGTAGAGTGGTGCAGAGTGCAGTGGCACAGAGTGAAGTGGTGCAGAATGCAGTGGCGTAGAGTAGAGTGATGCAGGGTGAGGTACAGTGGCATAGAGTGTAGTGGCATAAAGTAGAGTGGTGCATACTAGAGTGGAGTGGCGTTGACTGCAGTGACATAGAGTACAGTAGTGCAGAGTAGATTAGAGTGTAGTAGAGTGCAGTGGCATAGAGCGCAGGGGTGCACAGTAGAGTGCAGTGATGTAGAGTGCATTAGTGTAGAGTGCACTGGCATAGAATGCAGTGGCACAGTAGAGTGCAGTGATATGGAGTGCAGTGGCATAGAATGGTGCAGAGTAGAGTGGCATAGAGTGCAGGGACGTAAAGTAGAGTGGTGCAGAGTAGAGTAGAGTGCCATAGAGTGAAGTAGCCTAGAGTACAGTGGTGTGGGTAAGGTGGAGTGATGTAGAGTGCAGTGGTGTAGAGTAGAGTGGTGCAAAGTAGAGTGTCATAGAGTTCAGTGGCATAAAGTGCACTGACATGGGGTGATGCAGAGTAGATTGGCATAGAGTGCAGTGGCGTAGTGTAGAATAGGGTAGAGTAGAGTTGCAAAGAGTGCAGTGGCATAGAGTATAGTGGTGCAGAGAAAAGTGCATTGCCTAGAGTGAGTGGCATAGAGTAGAGCGGTGCAGCATAGAGTGCAGTGACATAGAGTAGTGCAGAGTAGCGTGGCACAGAGTAGAGTGGTACAAAGTGCAGTGGTATACAGTACAGGGGCATAGAGTAGAGTGGTGCTGAGTAAAGTGCAGTGGCACAGAGTGCATTGGCTTAGAGTAGTGTGCAGACTAGAGTGCAGTGGCATAGAGTGTAGTCACATAGAGTAGAGTGGTGTAGAGTAGAGTGGCATTGAGTGCAGTGAAAAAGAGTAGCACAGTGTAGATTAGAGTGGCATAGAGAGCAGTGTTGTAGAGTGCAGAGGTGCAGAGTAGAGTGTAGTGGCGTTAAGTGGTTCGGAGTAGAGTGGCGTAGAGTGCATTGGCTTCGAGTAGAGTGTTGCAGAGTTTAGTAGAGTGGCATAGATTGTAGTGCCTAGAGTGGAGTGGTGTGTGTAAAGTGCAGTGTCATAGAGTGCAGTGATGTAGAGTAGAGTGGGGCAGAGTAGAGTGCAGTGACATAAAGGGCAGTGGCATGGATAGGTGCAGAGTAGAGTGGCGCAGAGTACAGTGGCGTAGAGTGGAGTGGTGTAGATTAGAGTGGCAATGAGTGCCATGGCATAGAGTAGAGTGGTGCAGAGTAGAGTACAGTGGCATAGAGTGCAGTGCCGTAGAGTGGAGTGGTGAGAGTAGAGTGCGCTGGCATAGAGTAGAGTGCACTGGCAATGGTGTAGAGTACAAATGAGGGTGGTGGGAGGGAAAAGAAGATAATTGGAAGTGGGTCTGGGGGGAATGGAAGCTATATGGACGGGGATATCGGAAATCAGCTGAAAACACAAAGACTCATATGGAGTGCTTGTGAACACAGAAAGAAAATAGTGCCAAGAACGGGAGCAGTGGAAAGACACAAGTACTTAGTTCTTGCTCCAGGGGAGGGCCAAACACAAGAAGAGGACATGGCCCCCGCATGCTTTGACAAACGGGGATGAAGAAAGTGAGAGCAATGCTGAAGCTGACAAATGGTAACCAATGGACGGGCTATAAGCCCCCTGTGTGTAAAAAACATGTCTCGCTGTGACATCGCATGTGCTGTCTAGATGAAAACTAAAAAAGGGTGGAACAAAAGATGCAATGATGTATATAATGATGCACCAAATAGGCTAGGGCAACCTAATAATCTCCCAGGACACTGGGTATCAATATGAACACACCAAAGGATCCCCTGATGTAGACCCTTGTCAAATAAAAAAAACAATGAGTAGTCAAAAAGGTCACACGATCACAGAAGTGTAAATCACAGAACCTGAAATATCTATTTGTCAACTTTACAACAAAAACCATCAAGCCAACACCCACATTAAATTCAGAATGGGACTCCTTCCAAGCACAGGAGCGTGAGGAGAATTGCAAGCGTCAAGCGGCCCGGTCAGACCTGATCGAATAAATATTTCAAGTACTGTGATTTACACTACTGCAATTTAGTGATCTAGTGACCTTTTTGGCTACTCATTGTTTCCTTATTTGACAAGGGTCTACATCACTTTAAATTCTGACACTTGGGGGTCGATTAGGATGGCGGTCGGAAAACCATTCCGACCGCCATGGTAGCGGAAATTAACCGTCCGCTGGTACCGCGGCAAAACCGGCGGTCCGATTAGGATCAACCGCCAGAAAAATCCGACTGCGGCGGAACGATGCCACGAAAGCCTGCCGGTAGCGTGCAGAGCAGGTGAAAATCCATCCGCGGCGTTCGGATTTGCAGCGGAAACACCCAAAACCGCCGCTAGGCCAGCGGAGTGACCGCACGTAAAATTAGGATAACATTGAGGTGACAGCAGAACGATCCACTGTTTCCGACCGCCGCGATCGCAAACAGTGATGAATGGGAGAGCCGTTGGAAGGGCTGTTGCATACCCACCGCCGTGGCCGCACCGGAACAAATATGCCGGTCGACAAACAAAAACACACCAGAAGGCCACCAAGTGCACACATCAAACTAGCTCAGCCCCCCAAAACACCTAACACACCCCAATGACACACCCCCATGGCAACTAAAAAAATACAAATCCCAGGACAACCCACACAACCCACCTGATAGCAATACTTCATTTTGACACACCCACATAGCTGAGTATAAAACCAGCCCTTCCCTGATCAGAATCCTTTGCAATACTCCACCCCTGAAGGAACTAAACCCTACAGCACAAAGGAGAGGAAAATCACCACACATCTCACCAGCACAATAACACACACACACCCCACTTACATCACCCCCACCACCCTCCCACCTGCATCTCAAACCATTTGCACATCACACACCATGGCACAAAAGAAAATGCCCAAATTCACTGACAGTGAGTTGTCAGTCATGGAAGATGAGACAATCAGAGTAGAACCACAATTGTTTGGTAACCTGTTCCAACAGACACCAATAGCCACCAGAGCACAAATGTGGAGAAGGATAGTCAACAAGGTCAATGCAGTAGGGACCACCCCGCGCACCAAGAAGGAGATCATGAAGCGGTGGCATGACCTCAAGAGGCTGGGGAAACAGAAGCACTACAAGAACCGTCAGCTGGCTCAGATGACTGGCGGTGGCCCTCCCATTCCACCAAGAATATTCACTGCATGTGAGGAGAAGGTGCTTGCCATACTGCATCCAGAGAGTCTCACAGGAATACCCGGGGGAGTGGAGGCTGGTAAGTACAAACAAATGTCTACCATTACAATGTTATGTACTGTCTTGCACAACTACAAAGCTACACCTCCTAGGCCCAAATCCATTTATGTGCACTACACACTACCCAACACATGTCTCACAGATGTAACATTCACTCCCTCTGAATCACCCCAAAGGTAGCCAGCAACATTCCCAGGGTTGCATGTGTACAGGCAGCCAGCACTACAACTCCACCAGGCCCCCTTCTCCCACCCCTGAGCAGGATGTAGCACTCCACCACACCCAGAAGCAAGTGGCAGCCATTGTATAACAACAACCAAACTTACAGGTAGGTAGCCACCTTCACAGGGACGGGGGTTTGGGGGGTGGGAGGCCTGCACTACAACTCACACCAGGCCCCCTTGTCCTACCCCTGAGCAGGATGTAGCACTCCACCACACCCAGAAGCATGTGGCAGCCATTGTATAACAACAACCAAACTTACAGGTAGGTAGCCATCTTCACAGGGAGGGGGTTTTGGGGGTAGGAGGCCTGCGCTACAACTCCCACCAGGCCCCCTTGTCCCACCCCTGAGCAGGATGTAGCACTCTCCCACACCCAGAAGCAAGTGGCAGCCATTGTATAACAACAACCAAACTTACAGGTAGGTAGCCATCTTCACAGGGAGGGGGTTTTGGGGTGGGAGGCCTGCACTACAACTCCCACCAGGCCCCCTTGTCCCACCCCTGAGCAGGATGTAGCACTCCACCACACCCAGAAGCAAGTGGCAGCCATTGTATAACAACAACCAAACTTACAGGTAGGTAGCCATCTTCACAGGGAGGGGGGTTTGGGGGTGAGAGGCCTGCACTACAACTCACACCAGGCCCCCTTGTCCCACCCCTGAGCAGGATGTAGCACTACACCACACCCAGAAGCATGTGGCAGCCATTGCATTGTTCACCTTCACCTAACAGGTAGGTAGCCATCTTCACAGGGAGGAAGGTTTGGGGGTGGGAGGCCTGCACTACAACTCACACCAGGCACTCTTGTCCCAAAGCTCAGCAGGATGGTACAACCCCCACACCCAGAACCATGTGGCAACAATTCCCCTCAACTGTGTCACAGAACAGTTAGGTAGACTGCATGCACCCTGCCATTCCTCTCAAAAAGCATGGAGCCATATGACCACACCATCCCTCACATGTCATCCAACTTGGCATAGATCCAATAGCCACTTCCAGTGTGCAGACAAACATGCACAGCACTGAATGCTATCTGTAAGTGCCATGGGGGCAGAGCATCAAGGCCCATATGAAAACAAAACAAGCATGGTCAGTAGTAAAAAGAAAGCAAAGCACATGATATGACAAAGGTATGCATGAGCCTACAATGGCTAGTTCATGCTCAGATGTAATGTCTTTCATGCAGAGTGAACAACAAAGATGCTTCACATAAAGTTGTTGTGCTGCTAGTCGTTAGATGATGACATGTCATTGTAATCACACAATCTGCACGTTGCGCATGGTAACTATTGATATGTCACACCATGGACAAGTAATGTATGTACCTCCACATCATGACATGATGATGCTCAATACTGTGCAGACATACAATGTAATATCAAGGTGAACTGTGTGGTGTATGACATGTAACAACAAAACATGTAACACCAAGCTTGAGGGGTGCACCCCAATGACCATTTCCCCTCTGTTCCACAGGTGACCAAGAACTGACAGCTGCGGATGACCACACCAGCCTGCAGAGCCAGTCTCCCCCTCCCCCCCGGAACATGGACTCTCTGATGCAGACTCCCTAGATTTCTCGGATGCGGAGCCCGAAGCCGGCCCATCAGGCATGCCAGGGCGCAACAGGTCCCAGGACCCCACTGTCCCCACTGCCACAACCTCAGCAACAACAACTACGCTGACCCCTGCTGTAACGACCTGTGCGGCCTCCACCACCACCACCACCAGTGCTGCCTGCAACACTGTCACTGCCTCAGAGGATGACCACCCCACCCCACAATCTGAGGAGGGCAGGGAGAGTACGCGGGTGCGTAGAGTGGTAACGCCACAGGTCCAGGACAGCAGGGCAGGTGGGCAGGTGGGAGGGCAACTAGGTGACAAGACCAACCAGACACTGGGACCGAAGCCCTGGCCAACATCGCCAGAGTCCTTGGGGCCTATGAACAAGCCCAGGGACACACGGGCCAGGCTCTGGAGGAATCCCGTGAGCTCCGCCTGCTGCTGAGGTCCATAGACGCACCATTGGGCCAAATCGTGGACCTCTTGGGCCAGCTAGTGGGTGTCCTGAGATACAGGCCTGCGGCCCAAACAACAGCTCAACCTACCTCCAATGGCCCGCAGGATGCCAGTTCCCCCACCTCCCCTGCGGCCACAGAGAGGGGTGAGTCCTCAGACACCGCTGAGCCCGCAGCAGACGCCCCCCCTGCCAAACGCTCAAGGGGCCGTCCAAAGAAATCCCAGGGAGGATTACGTGGCAAAGCACCAGCCAAACGCCAGTCAAGGAGCCAGCCATGATGGCACCCCTCTTCACCTTGCCATTGACTTTGTTGACTGTCCTTATCCACACTGCCAGGTTAATGGCATGCGTCTGTTGGACCGTGTCACCACATCAATGTGGTGACTACTCTATTGTCTCATCTACCATCACTGACAACTCATTGATTCACTTTTCACCTGTTTGTAAATATTCACTTCCCTGTCACATATACCCATTGTAAATAAACACTCCTTACACACCTATGTTTTCGTGTCAGCTCCATGTTTATTACAGGATGTACAATGTTGACTGGGATTACAATGTACCAGGAGAACGGATTGTTTGGAGGCATTGAGAGGCAGAAGGGACCTAGGAAAACACAAAAGAACAATAGTCACTATTCAGGTGATGGCATCACAGCCATTACACAACACTTGTCATCAAGGTACTCTAATCTGCACATATTACAATGAGCAACAGTACCGACATAGACATCCTGCAGCTGTGCACAACTACCCTGTCCCCAAAACATCAGCACCCAGCACAGAGCCAACAACAGGCAGCAGTCACAAATCTCCCTTAGGCCTTTTCACCAACAACACAATCAGCAGACAATGGCACCGTTTTCACTCACCTTCAAGGGAAGTAGCGGATGATGAGCTCCTCCTCTCCACTATCCTCGTCACTGGACATGGGTGGGTTTGCAGACGGTGGCCTCGGCTGCTCATCAGCGTCCAGGAGCAGGGGGATCTCCTTGCGCAAGGCCAGGTTATGGAGCATGCAGCATGCAACTGCGATCTGGCACACCTTCTGGGGAGAGTACATCAGTGCACCTCCGGTCTTGTCCAGGTAGCAAAATCGTGACTTCAGGAGACCAAAAGTACGCTCCACCACACGACGTGTCCTCCCATAGGCATCATTGTAGCGGACTTCACATGGGGTCCTGGGATTCCGCAGTGGGCTCAGCAACCAAGGCCGGTTGGGATATGCAGAGTCACCTAGGTGTGAGACACACAGAACAAACTTGTAACATTACTGTGGCAGAGGGCAGCATGTCACACATACAGCACGCCACTTGACTCTGCGTACTCACCAACAATCCACGCATGCTCCGGAAGCAGATTTGCCATCAGCTGTGGCACAATGCTGTTACGCAGGATGTACGAGTCATGGGCAGAGCCGGGAAATTTGGCACAGACATGTGAGATCATATCCGCCTGGCACACCACTTGCACATTGATGGAATGGAAATGTTTCCTATTCCTGTAGATGTGCTCACGTGCCTGTGGTGGAACCAGGCCAACATGTGTGCAGTCAATGGCACCAACAACCTTAGGGATGTGGCCAAGGGCATAAATATCAGCCTTCACATCCGCCAATTCATGCCTCCTGGGGAAATGGATGTATCTGTCCTTGTAGGTCATCATAGCAGACAGGACATCACGTAGCACCATGCTGAACATAGGCTGCAACATCCCCCCTGCGCTAGACACCATGTACTGGAATGATCCAGTCGCAAAAAAATGCAGTGCCGCCATCACCTTAGACGTTGGTGTGAAAGCAGTCGGATATGTCCTGCGAGGCCGCAGGTGGGGCTCCAGCAGAGCACATAGGTCTTGTAGGGTGGGTCGATCCAGACAGAATTTCCGTATGACGTCCTCATCCTCCATGTCCGCCAGCACTGTGAAGGGACGATGCATATTTGGTCGCCTCCTAGGTGAGATGAAAGGGGACACATGTCAATGCAATCCACCATGAGATGTGTCCAACATCTTACGTTTTGACTGACACAGCGCCAACAATGACTGGCATCACACTGCAGCTTACAGCACAACTTACATGTAGGGACACCGTCAGCTACACTAGTCGTACACTTGTCCAGTTTTCACACAGTGAGTACCTCCCAAACAGATTCAGACTATGTGAATGCCCAAAGGTACATGTCCACGTCTTGCGTAACCAGCCCTGAGAGTAGTTCATACAGCATATGTGTGAAACAGCAACACTGTTGGCTCCTACCTAGCTGCTGTACCTGCCACACCTTCTTGTGTAAGTCGAACAGGGCACACATCAACAACACAATGAGCACAGTCTGCATTAGGATCAAGTGTGTACATGAGCAAAGCAAACTACACAGTGAAATATGCACATTGTGTAGTCAGACCTTCATCACTGTGTGTTTTTTAGCCAGATCACACATTGACATGTGTACACATTGGAGAGTCCATCACACCACTGATCTGTGTACATGCACAACAATATCATAAGTGACATGTGAGGGAGTACATGCCAATGTTTGCAATCATGTGCACTGACATGGCATGTGTAGTCAGCAGTGGGCTAAATGTTACACTGACATTGTTTGCACTATCTTGTGGCATGATTCAGGTGTCTACTGTACACTGTTGAGAACTGGCCATTGCCATTGACACAGCATGATGTGTCCATAGGTGCTGTTAACGTGCTCCGCCACCCAAATCACGGTCATAGGCACCAATGTATAGCAGCCATATCGCGGTAGCGACCGCCTGGCCCCTGCGGTGTGTCACTGCCAATGCCCATGCCCTTACAGCCAATGGGACCCGCAATCGCGGTAGTGATGTACAGATTGTGAAATGGCGGTTGGCATGCTCCGCCACCCAAATCACGGTCATAGGCACCAATGTATAGCAGCCATATCGCGGTAGCGCCGCCTGGCCCCTGCGGTGTGTCACCGCCAATGCCCATGCCCTTACAGCCAATGTGAACCGCAATCGCGGTAGTGATGTACAGATTGTGAAATGGCGGTTGGCATGCTCCGCCACCCAAATCACGGTCATAGGCACCAATGTATAGCAGCCATATCGCGGTAGCGACCGCTTGGCCCCTGCGGTGTGTCACTGCCAATGCCCATGCCCTTACAGCCAATGGGAACCGCAATCGCGGTAGCCAAATGCAATTTCGAAAATCGCAGAAGGCGTGCTCCGCTACCGCGGGACCGGTCATTGGATGCAATTGAAAGATGCACGATCGCGGTAGCGACCGCCTGGCCCCTGCGGTGTGTCACCGCCAATGCCCATGCCCTTACAGCCAATGAGAACCGCAATCGCGGTAGCCAAATGCAATTTTGAAAATCGCGGAAGGCGTGCTCCGCTACCGCGGGGCCGGTCATTGGATGCAATTGAAAGATGCATGATCGCGGTAGCGACCGCTTGGCCCCTGCGGTGTGTCACTGCCAATGCCCATGCCCTTACAGCCAATGGGAACCGCAATCGCAATAGCCAAATGCAATTTTGAAAATCGCGGTAGGCGTGCTCCGCTACCGCGGGGCTGGTCATTGGATGCATTTGAAAAAAGCTGACCTGGAACACCAATTGCAGCAGCTTAGAACCACAGAAACTACCCCAGGGGGCTATATATGTGTGGGAGAGAGCCTCACATTTCCACTGCTTCCAGACACTGCTGCCTGACACTCTTCACCACCAACTGCAGCTGCTCCTGTCTCCTGGACCCAGACACTGCTGCTTGACACTCTTCACCACCAACTGCTGCTGCTCCTGTCTTCTGGACCCAGACACTGCTGACTGACACTCTTCACCACCAACTGCTGCTGCTCCTGTCTCCTGGACCCAGACACCGCTGACTGACACTCTTCACCACCAACTGCTGCTGCTCCTGTCTCCTGGACCCAGTGATGGCGAGGACTGAGAACATCAGGTCTTGTCCCTTCACCACAGAGGAGCTGGAGGTCCTGGTGGACGAGGTGCTCACACAGTATGGGAGGCTATTTGGTGCTCCAGATGTCATGTTAAGTGTTTCAGAGTGGGAGTGAGAGTGCAGGGAGTGCACACATGAAGTTGATCTGCTGCAGTATGTGCCTGAGAGTGTGTGTTTGTGTGATACACTGCCTAGCATGCTGACTTCAGGGAAATGGGGTTTGTAGCCTATTTCACACATTCCCCGGGTTGCATTTCAGGATGGGAGGGACATGCAGTCTTTTTACAGCCATACAGTGACACTGCAAGTATAGAAAGTGGGAGTCAGGACAGACTTTGCCTGTGCTAAGGGATCTTTGAGTCCATGAGGTTTTTCACAGGCTCATTTGTGAAATGAGACAGACTTTACGTCCAGAGGGTACTGATGGAAGTGTGTTTGACTCTACATTGCCACCATGGATATGTAAGCATCATGCACAAGAGTAAAAAGCCTGAGGGTGACACTCTTGCCGAATAATTCACATATGACACATCAGATTGCTGTACTTTGGAAATATCATCCTTCCATTGCTTTCATCATGTGTTCAGACTCGCATGTGTAGGCACTGTTTGCCCTCTCATATTGTACCTGCATGTGAAAGTTCTGATGGCCCACGTTAAACCTCAGTGTGAGCCCCCCTGGCCTGCACAGTCACTGCCCAATTTGACAAGGACCCATCACTGAATGGACAGAGTGAAACTTATGGGTTGTCTGCTACCCTAACCATCAAAGAGCTATCTCAGGCCTGTGGATTGCACAAGACAGACCTTGTGAGAAGGGTGTGAGATTGTAAGATCAGGTCCCTAAATGTGACCTCCATGACACAGTGAGACATTCACAGGGCAAGGACATTGAGGGGTGTGCAGTGTTGGATACAGTGAGTCTGCCCCGACACATCATTTCCAATGTAATGTATGTCTTGCTCACTCACAAACTGAATCGCAGATGTGGGCCTCCTTCACATTGCTTTCTGTGCTGCCATTCAGCATGTGTATGAGATGGGCAGGTAATGTGTCCATCCTCATACCTGCATGCATTTTGGTATGACCATCCCATGCTCATGTACTACGTGTCATGCTGTATTGTTTCTGCTAAACATATCTGTGAAGCTGTGCTGAGTTTGTGCATGCTCCTGTACTGAGAGATAGTGGCACATAACCCAGTGTCACTGAAATTTCCTCCTCTTGTCTCACATGCCTGCAGCTCAAAGTCCACCAGCGTAAGGCCGTATGGAGGGCCATTGCACGCACGGTGCGGGCTCTGGGTGCCTCCAACCGATGACACACACACTGTCACAAGAGGTGGGATGACATCTGCCGGCTGAGCAAAAACGTGGCAGAGATGACGCTGGGGCTGCTCCCTCGGACTGGCAGGTTGGCGTGCAGGAGCATGACACCACTAATGGCCCGCATCTTGGCAGTGACACTGCCAGAGCTGAATGCACGTTTGAAGGACCATCAGCAGCAAGCTGGGGGTGAGTATTCTGGGAAGGGTGACTTTGGTTGTGAGTGACTGCATGTATTCCAAGCCTGAGCCAGTGCTGAGCTCTGTGATGTTGCTATTGTGATGCAATGGCTTGTAAGTGGCCTCTCTGTTGGGTGCAGCTGTCATGCATTTTCTCTACATGTACTTTCTCATGTCATTGATGTAATGGCCCTTGACGTTGCATTCTGAGTTGTGGCCTTATGGTATTGCCTGCATTGGGGGAGTCAGGGACATCCCATGGCAGTGAACGGCAGTGTGCCTCATCTGAGTGTGCTTTCATCAATGTGTGCAGTGCCTGACCTCAAAATTGTGAGAACTACACATTTGACACCAATGTGCAACTGTAGTTGTGCCCCAAAGCACGACATGGTGGATGGCATGAGCTCATGGCCATTGCGAAATTATATTTTGGAGTCTGTATCTGTGTTGTCCCCTTATGGTGACTCCATATGTGACTGTGGCAACATGTTGGGATGTACATCTTTTTCACCCACAGGGACCTAGGTATGCTCAGAGGGATCTGTATGTCTGGTTACACGGAGGCATGGGCAAGCTATTTGGCTGTGTGGACAACACATGGGTCAATTATGCCAGGTTTGCATGTTACCATGCAATGTTTGAGTTTTGAATTCAGGTTGCACAATGTGACTGCACAGGGTGGTGTGCAACATGGGGGTATCACCATCTTGTTTTGTGCGTTGCTTGCATATGATGTTTGTGTGTATGGCACTAAACTGAACCTACGTCTCTGTCTCTTGCAGCATCTACCGAGGGCACAGAAGGACAGGTGACGGACACCAGTGGTGAGGCATCAGGCACGACTGCTTCACATGAGCACACTGACACTGATGTGACCAGCGCCTCGGAGGGGGACAGGAGTGTGCTTGAGGAATCACAGCCAGAGACACCAACCTCAACGTCATCTGACGCCAGCGGTGACTCCTCGATGTTGGCGGGCACAGGGAGTGGGAAATCTTCCTCCTCTTCCACCACACATCGTCCAGTGCTCACCCTCCCAGCTACTTCCACTAGTGCTGCCCGTGTTCGCACCAGTAAGAAGAGAAGAGTGTCCTTCCCCCCAGGCACCGCTGCCCCTGCCCCTGCCCCTGTCTCCCCTGCTGCCCTCAGTGTTGAGGCTGTGGACCTTTTGCGCCAGCTGTGTGTGGGTCAGACAACTCTCCTGAATGCCTTCCTAGACCATGACAAGAAGTTGGCACAGGTAGTTGCCTTCATGGAGGGCATTCATTCTGACGTGGGTGGGCTACACAGGACTGTCCAGTCTTTGTCCTCCACAGTGACGACAGCCATTCGGCTGTCACAGGCTCAGAGTCCAGCTCCAGTCCCTTCGGCCACCCCCCTGCCAGTGGCTGCATCTGACGAGAGTGACCACACACCACAGCCCTCAGGCTCAAGGTACACCACACGCAGCACACAACAGCAGCACACCAAGCGGGCCAGAGCGCAGACACCATCCCCCAAACAAACCAAAGTCACACCGGAGCGCAAAGGCAAAAGCCCTTCAGGTGACACTCAGGGGCATCAAGCCAAGAAGCAGGCCTCAGGCTCACATGCCTCAAAATCATCACCATCCAAGGACACTCCCGTCCCAAAAGCATCTCCCAAAGACAAGCAGACAGTTGCCGTGCCTGCTGTGAAGCTGGTGCCTGCTAAGAGTCCGCAGAAAAAGCCCTGTAAGGCAGATTCACCCACAACCTCAACTCCCACCCACACCCCTGTGAAGCTGGGAAAGGAGGGCACTGTAGGGGGTTCACCTGGTCAACAGGGGATGGAGGGGAAAAGGCAAGGCCAGGCCAAGCGTAACGCCAGATCCAGCAGATCCCCAGAGGGGGTGCCACCGCATGCACCTGATGCACCTTTGGTGGAGAGTGTGCCTGTTGTTCCCGCCACACCTCCCACTCATACCAAGACCAAAATTACCTATCGAATCCCCAAGAAGTGGAAAGGTACCCCTCCACAATCTCCCTCACACACTGTGTCTCCCAGCAGCATGTCTCCGCCTCCACGTGCCACCACACCACCCGGTCCAAGCAGCCCTCCGGCTCCCAAAGCCACTGATGCCTCTACCTCAGCTGGTCCTCTCTCTCCCAGGTCCAGTCCTCCAACTGTGCCCGACAATCAGCCACCTCCAGTTCGACTGACAGCCAAGTCTGAGGCTAAGTCCCCCTCCCACACCTGTCTCTCCCACAGCGGTTCCTGGACTGCCCATTGTTAGCCCCCTAGCTGGGTTGCTGACCATGGCAGTGTACGGTCTCACCCATTCCCTGTGCAGGTTCTCATTCACACATGTGCCTACTTTGAACTATGGACTGGCCTCTGGCCTTGCTGTTTTTTACTTTGTTTGCCCATTCCCTGTGCAGGTTCTCATGCACACATGTGCCTACTTGGAACTATGGACTGGCCACTGGCCTTGCTGTTTTTCACTTTGTTTGCCCATTCCCTGTGCAGGTTCTCATGCACACATGTGCCTACTTGGAACTATGGACTGGCCACTGGCCTGCTGTTTTTCACTTTGTTTGCCCATTCCCTGTGCAGGTTCTCATGCACACATGTGCCTACTTTGAACTATGGACTGGCCACTGGCCTTGCTCTTGTCTACTTTTGATGCCTATCTGGGTAATATGTAATAAAGACAGTTACTCCTGTTGTCTGCTTTGTCAGTGTCCTTGATAAATAAAAAATGTTTTATGTATGCGTATGGTTTGATGTGACACATGCTCTGTATGCCACTTTAACATTGCCAATGGCTTGTTTCACTTTTTCAGAGTTTGCCAGAGGTGACAGGCACTTCAGTTCTTCTTGCCTCTGAGGCTTGGGGGTGCAATGATGGTTGTTTGTGATGACCTACTGTTATCCTGATCATTCTATGGTCAGGTTTGCTAAATTGTACACATGTCATCTTAGGATGCACTACCAGCACAGAGGGGAATTCTATCCACAGGATTGCAGGCAGGCTGGCCAGGGTCCATCATGTCTGTGTCATCTTTCTTGATATGTGAACAGCAGTGTTGGTGTATGGTAATCTTGTGATGGCCTGTCTTCCTAGTCACATGGGTACTGTAAATTTTCTAGGGCTACTTCAAAACTACAAAGCTAGAACATGATTATATTAATAATAATGGTAGTGACACTAGAAATAGAAAGATATAAAAATATTATTATGAAATGAATACATTAAAACAAGTTTCTAAATTTCATATACATTTTGTTGAAAAATTTGTGTATGCCTTCAGCATAGTTAATTGATTCATAGTCTGACAAACCACATTACAGTACATATGATTAATACAGTCTCATGGATTAATATGGTTGTGGGGTGGTATCCAAGATGTCTCAACGCGCGTTTCGGCAGAAAGCTGCCTTCCTCAGGAGAACCACCTTAAATCGTAATATTTCAGATGTACAACCTCACAGAATGTGAGACTGTATTCTTAAAACAGAATTCGAGGTCTTGATGGAGATGCGTCCTAATTATAAGTTGAATCTCAGGACATAAAGAGCAGAACGCAAAGCTGAAGATAGAGAGTCAGCCTAGCATGGTATAGATATAAAATGATGAATGGCTGGGTTCTGCAAACCTTAATGTTAACGGTAAAAACTCATAGGGGGCGAGCTGTCATTCACTTCAGCTGTAGAAACAGCCAGGATTAGACATCTTGGATACCACCCCACAATCATATTAATCCATGAGACTGTATTAATCATATGTACTGTAATGTGGTTTGTCAGACTATGAATCAATTAACTATACTGACAGCATACACAAAATAACAAAGTGAGGTAGTTGTGAATGAATGGATGAATGATAATAGTCAGTATGATGTACATGATTTTCAACAAAATGTATATGAAATTTAGAAACTTGTTTTAATGTATTCATTTCCTAATAAATATTTTTATATCTTTCTATTTCTAGTGTCACTACCATTATTATTAATATAATCACATTCTAGCTTTGTAGTTTTGAAGTAGCCCTAGAAAATTTACAGTATGTATTTCCCTGTCTAGGTGTACTTCACATAGGTATCAGGGGGCCCTTTGTCTTTCCTAGTCACATGGGTACATTTGAATGTGTGCACTTGAGTGGTCATGAAGTGTGAAGGGGGTAACTTGGTCAGTAGTGTTGATGTGTGTGTGCCCCTACAATGCCAACTGCACACATGTATGACCCAGGAGCTGAGTGCCTGTTTGTTTGATTTGTCAGCCCTGTTCTTGTGATTGTGTGAACATGTGGGAGTTGTAGGTTGTGCACTGTGCAGTGTGTTGGTGTGTCCTTGCACTCCTGGGGGACACCTACTTGTTGTTGCCGCCAGTTGTGAGTATGCAGAGTGTGTGACAGCCAAGTCTGTGTTGTGTTGTGTTGATCAGCCATGTGTCTTGTTACTGTTTGTGCTCACTGTGCAGACCTGCTCAGCCACACTGACATTGTTGGTGAGGTTTCTCATGCATTGCTGTCACTTGAGCCATTTTTGGCTCCAGTATGGTATGTGGAATGTGGAGTCATACCATCCCCTAGCTTTGCTTCTGATGCCTACCCATTGTGAGTGACTCCTCCATGTCTTTGTGTATAGTACACTCCTGACCTGTCCATTACTGACGTACACACCACTTCACTCTCATGTCACCTATCCCCTTGGGTTGCCAATGTATGAGCCTCCCCACCACTTCATTTGTTACACTATGCTTTGTGGTGCTGATCTGTGCACAGGACCAATGTGCCACTCAGGACAGTTTCACATATGGTTATGTGTGATTTTCTTGTACTGGTTTGCAGTCATGGTTGCTCATGTGCAGTGCAACTGTTAGTGCTGCACAGTCCTCTGTTCATGTTGTTTGCACCTGGGTGTCCTTGAGTTGTGCATCTGTGAGTGTTGGGTTAGCTGTATGTGTGTTTGGTGAGGTACTGCTACCCTTCCAGAGTGTGATGTTGTCTGTGTGCTGTGCTGAATTGTGTTGTGGGAGTACATGGTGTGACACTGAGATGTGTGTGCTACTGATTTGGTTGGTGTGCACACACTGCTTGGCCTGCATGCCGTGCTGTCAGTGTATGTTGCCTTGTACTTGCCTGGTGTGCATCCCCTGATATCCAGCTGAGTTTGCAATGTGATGGATTGGCATGTGCATCTGTTGTGTTTTTGTTGTGGATGTATGCAGAGTTTGGGCTGTGTTGGCTCTTTCTTCTTGCTGACAGATGCTCTGTGTGTGATGTTCTATTTGCATTTCATTGTGTGTGAGTTGTTTGTGCATTGTGATACATTCAGATGTGTGTTGCAAGTGTAGTGTACATTACTTGTGTGTGTGTCACATGCAGCAAGTTATATTCTGGTTGCTGGCCTTGTTTTGAGTGCACACTAGTGCTATGTCCTCCTATCTTTGACCTGTCACTTGTCAGGATTGTGCATGTGCATGCATGTGGTACACTATGACACCATGTTGACTTGATGGGTGGTGTGGTGTGTCTGTCTGGGTTAGCTTATTGTTCCATTGATCCCAGTTTGTGTTCATGATTGTTTTGAGATGATGCACTTCTTGTTTGTGTTGAGGTATGGTGTCTGTGCATTGGTCCTGAGTGACAATGTTGTGTACTCCTGTTCTGTCTGGGGTCCCATTGCCTTTCCACTGTTTGGCTGGCCATATGTGTGCTTGTTGGACTTCTGTGTATGTTGTTTGAGAGGTTTGTGTTTGGTTATTGTTTTTGTGCCAGCATTGGTTCAGGCATCTCTGAGTGTGTGTGTGATGTTTGTGGATGCACCCCAGGGAGTGTGATTGGTTGTCATTGTACTCACAGGACCTCATTTGCACCATTCTGTGTGTATGACACTGGTTTTGAGTGCTGCAGGTGTGAGGTGGGTATAGGAGGGGTATGTGTGAAAGATCAAACTTGTGTTTGACAGTCATGGAGTGTGACAATGAGCCATGTGTGTTGTGCTGATGACATACAAATGTCAAGTAAGTTGAGACAGATGTGTGGCTGATCACTGTTTGACTTCAGACACTTCCTATCATTCCTGTGCCTATGCATGGCTTGCCTTGCTGTCTCCCTGAGTTGTTGCACAGAGGTCACTGTGGTTTAATTCCACTCACTGTGCCACCCATGTCTGATTTGATGGCCTAAGGGTGGTGTGATATGTTCCTTCTCTTGCATGTGATGTACACATGCTTTGTGGCTTGCTCCATGGCTTTCCAGCACTGTCCACCTCACTTTTGGCTAGCCCATTTATTGTCCTCCATTGCTGCTGACATCTGGTATGTGTATGTGGCTGTGTGTCAGTGTGGGGTGTGTCTGGGTGACTTGACAGGCAGTGTGTACAGTTAAGTGGTTGTTCATATGCAGTGTGAGTGTTCATTTTGTGATTGGACTCAGTTTGCTTGACATGAGTGGGGGGTAGGTGTGAGGAGGAGGAATGCCCTGCCCCTGAGCTTCTGTGCAGGGTGTTCCTCTTCACCCCCACCTTCTGAGACAGGCTCCCTGGTTGTTTGGTGTGTGTGGTGCAGGGTCTGGGTACACCTGGCTGGTTAATTGTGCAGGGGGGGCACAGGAGGAGCACACAGCATGTCCCCTAATGGGTGTGGGGGGCGTAGTGTGTGTAGGGTGAAGGTCGGGCCCTATGATCTTTGTGGGCTGCCCATGCCTGGCGCTGGTCCTGCCTACTACATTGTGCGCATGTCTTCCCGCGTCTGCACCGCTGCGGTGACGTGACCGGGACATTGCTGTGATTTCGTGGTTGATGGGTGGCCCGGATGCGGAGGGGTGATTTAGTGACAGGTAGGACATGTGTGGGTACACTTGGGGATGTGTTCCTGTCCCCACCAGAGTGTCTGATGTGGACAGGAACCGTATGTCAGCCCAGGAGTTGTGTGTTGTGGTTGTGTGCAGAGTTGTGTGATTGCGCACCTGCGGCGTTGTCCGCGACGGACCATTATTTGCTGGTAGTGGAGCAGGTACAGCACCAGAAAGGCGTGTAGAGCTGGATCCATTGCGGTCCGGACCGGGTGGAGGGGACCGGGAGTCTGGTTTCGCGCTCCGCTGTCGTGCTTCCGCCGTCTCTGGTTGGGTGGTTTTTCCGCTGCGGTATGACGGGCTGTTTGGGGCATCCTGATTTGTACGGCGGACGGGACGTCATTCCGCACAGTGGTGGGTCTCTATTGGCTCCCACCACTGCGGTGGCTGGCGCATTTTTATGGCGGGTCACGTCGCACCGCGGCGGACGGGAAATGGGCTATGTTTGCCCATTGTAATATGGCGGGCGTGAGGACCGCTGCTGGCATGCGGTAAATGACATTTTCCGCCACCGCCAGCACCGCGGAGGTGCCTCCGCCCGCCATCCTAATGAGCTCCTTGGTTCAGATGATTTGGGACTGAAACGTCGACGTAGCGATCACCACAGTTATCTAATGATACAGAGAAATACACCCCTTTTGCCTCAAGAGTATTATTTTGAATCACAAGTAGGACTATATTACTGGGTGATCTCTGTGGTACTTTGTATCATCACATTCGGACTTTTCAATATTGATCTTATTGCTGCCACAGGCAAGTGTGGCTTATCGATTTAATTGTCTTTGACCTTACATAGGTAACAAACTCTTCTTTTTGTGACTATTGTAATTAACAAATTGTATCTGATATCTATATCTACAGAAGTGCGCCTTACACATGATACATTCTACTATGTTCTGCTATTTATTGCATGTAAAAGGTTAGCAGATATATTTTTCACTACTATTGTGTAAGCAAAAAGTGTATATAAATGTTCTCCTTCAGGGGATCCTTTTGTGTGTTTGTATATAAGGATGCAGTAATAGAAGGAAAGGTGTTAGGAAAGATTGTAGGAGAGATGTATGTAAGGAATACAAAATGTTATGAAATGTATCATATGGCACCTTTTTTCCAAAATGTCCTTGGAGTGACCCACGAACTCTACTACACTCACTTTTCTTGCTCACTTAATTCCATTCAGGATATGGCTCCCAGTGGGGGGTATTTTGTTTTTCTGACTTCTCTCCTGCACAAATGATATTCGTGAAGATCTTGCAATTGTTACCTATGAGGCTACTACGTCTGTATGGATGAGCAGGTGTATTTCTGTTTTCTTATACAAACACAACCAGACTCTGCTGTCTGATGAGGTCTTCTAAAACCAGGGCAAAAAATGGTCAAACCGGGTTAGCGTGGCCAGAACAATGGAAAAATGAGTGTCATGCAATGTAACCAAGATGGGCGCCATTATTTATTAAGGGCCAGATGTCCGACCATTTGCTTTGCGACTCGCAAATTGCGAAAAATTGCGAGTCGCAATTTGCGAATCGCAAATGTACAACAGTGTCAGAGACACTGTTAGCAATTCCCAATGGGGTCGCAAAATGCGAGGCTCATGAATATTAATGAGCCACTCGCAATTTGCGACCCCATTGGGAATGGCTGGCCCTCCCAGGGATGGTAGCCTGCTGGGCATAGCAGACCTCCATGTCTGGGACTGCTTTTCAATAAAGCAGTGCTTTTTTTTTTTTTAAATGCAGCCCGTTTTCCGAGTTGGCGTTGCAGCGTGCGCAATGTAAATTGTTTTTATCGATTTATTTATTTACTTAACTCCGTTGCGCCGTATGCCGGAGTTTACTACCCCCCACCCTGCCCCTCCCCCGCCCCCGCCCCGCCGCCCTCCCTCGGCGAGCCGCCACTGCCCTAACGCCACACCCTTTCTCCAAATATGATGCATTATCCCTCCATCTAACACTCTTACTGCCTCCCTAAGAGTCTTGTTACTAGGGGTCACTAGGGGGGTGCAGGGGGTGCGGACCGCACCGGGTGACACCATCACATGGGGTGACACCATGAGCCTCTGCTTTAAATCGCTACATAAATCAGGAGGAACCCGTTTGGGTTCCTCCTGATTTATGTAGCGATTTAAAGCAGAGGCTCACGGTGTCACCCCATGTGATGGTGTCACCCGCCCCGGTGCGGTCCGCACCCCCGGACTCGGGAGTTACCGCACTGGGTGACACCAACCCTAGTGACGCCACTGGTTATGGATCTAGGTCTCAGAGAGAGGTAAACACCGCCCCCTCTCTAAATACTGATATCAGGATAGTAGAGTACTTCTCGCGCCCGCCCTCCCTACTGACTGAAGCATTATTGTTATCTTGTTCATGTATTTTATTCCTCTTCAACATGAATATTTGTATTAATTATTTTATGTTATTGCAAAGATGAAGACGTATCTGCTGTGGGATGCAGCCCTTACCCCACTGATGCTAAAGAGGCTTTGTACTACACCCGTATAACAAACTCTGCCAGTCTAACCTCCTGCATCGCCCAAAAGGGCAGGATACAAAAACAGCACTCACTCGAATAGCGCTAAATGTCAGCCAGTCAAGAGGGCGTCAGGGCGCTCTCCACTAACATGCCAGTGTATACAGCAGACTAACCACTTGGCGAAGTCGGCTATACAGAGGCACATTAGTGAAGAAATTCTATAATTTAGTGCAGCCACGCCAGAGGCCCTCATGAAAACCCACCACGATGGGGGCGTTTGGTCAGTCCTGGGAGTATGGCCGCAGATCTGCAAGAGTGATGTCATCTCTCTATACGCTGGACGTTTCTATGGCCCCTCCCAGCAGACGCCAATACAACGGCCATTCTCCACTTCAACAAAGCTGCTGTTAAACAGCTTTGTCTAACTTTCCCCAGACCGGGTCCACTTCTGCCTCCGCTGCTCTCCTCCTGGCAAACACCTTTTCATCTGCTTTCTGACAGATGTCCCACGGCACCCTTTGTTCCCGGAGATTTATCGCATCACACTCCACAACTCTCCCGCCCCCTCCGTTTTTGGGGCGCAGCACGTGCAGGTTCACGCCAGAGGTCAGCCAGACATCCCCGCTGGACACGTGTACAGCCATTCGCGCAATGGCCAGGTCAGTTGGGGTGAAAGCCTCTTATGTCCTTAATGAAGTGGACATTTATGAAAGTTCATCGTTGTCCTTGTTGAGGTGCACCGCTGTTGTCGCTGCGCTCGTGCGTGCCTTGATGGCTACACAGCAAGACGCGCATCGCCTCGTTGGCTCAGATGTGCAAGAAACTCCAGTCTGCACCAGTGACTACATCAAATACTCTCCTTTTAGGCCCTTATTCCAAAGTAACCAGCCTTGCAGGCATTTATTCATCAACGAGGTGTAATTACTAAATGTTAACAAAGCCCCAAAAGAGACCATATCGAATCCGCACCATTACAATGGTTTTTTTTACTAGACAAAAAGGATAAAAGTAATTATATCTATTTTTTGTATTCATTGTAAAAGATTGGTTCGCGGATGTGTTTGTTACATGATTTGCCTAACGTAAACTATTTATCAAACATAAGCCTGCATAATATTTTCTGGTTTAAAATATTTCCATTGCCCTTGTAGAAATATGTTTTTTGTTTATTATTTATTCACCTATTTATTTCCAATTGCATATAATGCACACGTCACTCAAACAAGTAACATGACATTTTTCGACTTTACAATAAAACACAAAAACTGTGTAAAGTACACAAAAACGTGAAATACAAACACTCAGAAGAGAAATAGTGAACAGCGTCTAAAGAAAAAATAACACACGGAATAAGGTACCCAAAATAAAAAATATTAGTACCAGTTTGTTATTTCCTTTCAATAAATAATAATTCATAAAGACATGCTCATGCGATATGTGTCAGAAGCAATGCCATGTACCAAACTGCGACTTGTCACTGTCTTACTTTCTTTGCCCCAAAACACTGGAAAATAATGTCATGCTACTTAATGCAAACAACCGAGAAAGTCACATTTATGGGCAATACTTCAAGATTAAAAACTTGTCAATTCTGGGAGTTTTTACACAATATTGTGTTCCTAAAAGCTTTTGGAAAACAGCACTGGAATCAATGGCATTTAAGTTATATATGTTGGCAACGAACACAAGTACACATGTCTGAACCATTGTCCACATCTGTGAGTAGCGGCTGTCCACATTGCTATTTTTTGGTCTCACCTGCAACAGCGCATGCACTGCATGTGTTCTCGCTTGCAAGATATATTGTATAGAGTAAGGGGCATGCAGCTCGTCCATTGCTTAACATTCATTGGCTTCATTGTCACTCGTATTTGCTGCCTTCCAACTGGCCAGTGCATGCTGGCTTCACTTCCTCTTTCGGCTGGAGCATTGACCAAGTACTGACTGCTTCAGCTTCCTTGCTGTCCTTCCTCTAATTGCTCTGTTATTGAGGCACTACTTTTATTTTTGATTGTTCCCTGTCCTCCTTGTTAAACCTCTTGCCATTTGTGACTATGTTTCACTATGCCACACGCACTTCAAATAAACCAATATGTCATTTACAAATGGATGCTTATTGTGACAACAGATGTTATCTGCTTTTATTGTAACAACAGATCAGCAGTGGTTTCTTCACAAGAGTGGGGGAGCATCGTCCCCACATGCTGCGAGCCACCCAGGAAAAAATTAAATGGCAATGAAAAGATTAAATTGCCATTTTATTTTTCACCGATGTGTGCACTGAAGCAGCCAGCCTAGCCCGAGCCCAGAGACATGTGGGGCGTGTCCTCTGCTGCCGATTGGCAGCACGGAGGACTGAAACAGTGGTTGGCCAGACACTTCAAAGTGCACATGTCACATTGGCTGGCTGTCTTGCACTGGCCAAAGTGACATGCACACTTTGAAGCTCTCCACCCAGCTGTCTTAGACAGCTGGGTGGAGACCAAGCACAAGCCTCCAGGGCCTGAAGGAGCATCCAGCCAACCCGCTACATCCAATTCAGGCACCTCTCTCATGCTGGTTAATAGCATGAGAGCAGCGTCAGGATTGGTTGGGGGAGCTTGACTTTCACAGCAGACTGCAGATTCAGAAGTGGAACACCAAGGAGGACGTGCAGCCGTGGGGAATTTATTTAAATTGTTATTGCAGTTGTTTTTTCAGATTTTGTAGGGAGGGGTTGATTTATTTTGGGATTTTGGAGGGAGGGGGTGTTTTATTTTGTTGTTTGGGGACGTGGTGGGGCACTTCACTCACCTCACCACTTTCTGAGGGTACTAGAAGCACCTGCAACAGATGTTATCTGTTTCCAAACTTATTTTCATTAAAACGTGGACATGGACGCAATTGCTTTCTTTTAGTGATAGTATTTTTTGCCAAATGTCATATTTTCATTATTTTTCACGCATGGGGAGATTAACTGATTGGCCAGAATCACAAAGCCAATTGGTCTTGCCTGCTCTGCCATTGCCTTTTGCACATGCTTTACAGCATGGGCATTGCCGACTTTGTAAATGATTTGTAGCCATGCTGTATAGCAGCATGGCTGCTATGTAGCATGACTAAAAATAGTAATAAAAAAGGACTATAATGCCTCCAGCACTAATGCACTTAAAAAAACACTTAAGCCCTGTCTGTGTCATATGACTTTTTAGATTAGCTAAAGCGAATGGCTCTCATAGGCGAGACCTATTGGCTTTTCCAATGCTTGTTTAAATATTCCATAGTAGACTACGTATTTTACATGCCCCTTAAGCACTAATCAAAAGGACTATCTAGTCACAGACTTTAGACCTAAGCTCTGCTGGGAGAAGGAGGACCTTCAAAGGATCCCCTAAATTGACCTTAAAACAGCATTCCCATGTGTTTTTGCAATGTCATAAATGAAAATAACTGCCCCCCACTCCCCCCAGGGCAGGCATGTGTGAGAAGATGTTTATATGGGACAACTAGCATGTGCTGTTTAGACCAGGGCAGTGTGCATGTATTTGTATTAGACTCGGGCGACACTTTAATTGCGCCAAAGTAATCTGAGTAATTTCAGTAATTTAGTGTTACTCTTTAGACACAAAATTACCGAAAATGATGTGATAATATAAATATAAGTGATTTCGCAGAAAAATCTTACCACAGGAGCACAGGAACAAAGAATTTAGCGAGTGGCTGCTAACTGCTGCTGTTCATGTTCTCTTGCATTTATCACTAATTTCATTGCTCAAAAAGAATTCTCTGGTTCACTTTGGATCCAAGGGTGTGTTTTGAACTAAGAAAATAGTGCTAAATGCTGGGTTACACTCCTAATGTAATTGTGCATACGTTTGCTGTAATGTTTGCATAATTATGCTGCAGCAAATTATGTAAGTTGTGCCCACCGCTAACTTATATTTGTGAGCCTACCTGCACGGAAGTGGCAACCCCCTCCCTCCCTTGCAGCTCTTCCTTCTTCTTCCTTAGCTGAGGGAAACTCCACAACACTTTCCAGCAATTCAGAAGTTTTGTGAAGTGTGGGAAGAGCCCACAAAAAAACTGCTGAAGGAGGAAGGAATTCCTTTTAAGGAGTTATATTTCACTGTGTGGTCTTGAGGATGAAATATACTTTCAGAGCCAGTCCAAACTGACTACCTGTGCACTGTATGTGAGCAGCAAATGTCTCTCCACCAATATACTGGTGCCTAAAATTCAGACAATGCAAGGCAATGGATTGGTAGTGGGCTACTGTTAATATAAGTTAGAGCCAGACACCAGCCAAGTAAAGACTCCTAGCAATTCGATCTGTGTAGAACTGCAGTGCTTCCTGGACATCGTTCTGTGCACAGTGTTTCTCTCCGAGGATGGTGCCAGGAATGAAAATCTGCTTGCGGACCTGTTGCTCTGCATGCCTTCTGGGAGACTGTGCATGCAAAGCTCTTAAGTGGAAAACAAATGCACATAAGTTACCTCCTAGAGCAGTGACTCTGCCTGCAGAGAAAACTTTGACCTTGCTTCCTATATGGGGAACATACCAATCCCTTTTTTCACCATCCCCAGGCCTTGCTTGAAATGGAGTTTGGCAGAGGCCTCCCTACCGTCTTTGGAACTGGGTGTTGGGACTGGAATATACCACGACACGCTTGCAGTGAGCCTTGACCAATCCTGAGCTTGTAGTCTGGACCAGGTCTGATAGCGTTTTTAGGTGGGAGAACACATTTCTTGCTTGGATCTGACTCTTGCCCTTTCCGTTCCATGAGGCTTGCCCTAAGATCCCAATATTCTTCATCTCATGAACTAGCTCCTATGATAATGAAGTTACAATGATTTTTAGGAACTACTAACCCTAGAGGGGATTGAGCCAAGCCCAACTGTAGCTCATCACTGGTGGATGTTTTTTTGCCAGTGACAGTTGTTTGTTCACATACCATGAAATTGAAGCTAACCCAGGACCACATAACCTGGATAGACTGAAATGTTTCAACCATGGCTAGCAGAAACTGAAGTACTGGCCCTGGTAGCCTACTGTGTACCATGACTACAGTGGCAAAGTAACAGGAGACCGAGCACCCCGTGGGAGATAAACTAGGGTGAGCATGGCCAGTAGAATCCAGCTTTAATATCAAATAATTTGACATTGGTTTACTTAAAATAATAACTAGTAAAGCTGCTTCCAATCTCAGGAAGGCTCAAAGGTAGATACCCTAGGTGTAGCAACCATCTTTGCCGCTGAGACGTTGGACTACCATACGCCTACACACTTCTGTAGGCATCAGTATTAACACCTTTAAACACTTTTGATTGCACTGTTGCTATTCATGTCATCTCAAAGATAGCAGAGGTCCATTATTTCCTTAGAGAGATATTCCACCAAAATGAATCTCCAACCAGTCCTTTAACTACAGAACATGACCCTAGCTCTACAACTGTTTTTTGATTGCCTCTTAATCAGTTAGGTCTACCAGCTTGTGCTGTTTCTTTTTATTTTACTGTACTCTATTTCAAAGTTGTTTATTAATGTGCTATTTCTTTTCAGATTGGCTTTAAATGTACATGGGAATGCAAGTATTTGCGTATGTGTACGAGACAACCAGCTGTGGAGTACTCAACCAGGCTATGTAAGCAGGTAAGGGAGGTTTTGGACATCCTACTTGCCATCTTAGACCAAGTGCCTACTAAACTGGTGAGCAGGAAACATATGCAGTCTCAGCTTCAATACTGCTAGGTAGCGTCTTCAACTTCAAAAACTGGGAAAATAGCTGGCAGTACACAGCTATATGTCAGGGAAAGCATGGCCCCAGTTTATATGGTTTTCCCTAAAGTACTCAGGCACTGCTGTTTACACACCTGGCTGAGAAGTCTATCAGGGCATACATCTCCCGCAATTTATGGATCAGTGACATAATATCGATCCAACAAATATCGAGAACCACAAATATTGGAAATTTAAATATCGAGAACAAAAATAGCAACTCTGTATGCATAACTATAAAATCACTAATATCGAGCACACAAATATCGTTAACAAAAATATCAATTTTTTACATATATCGTTAACAAAAATGTAGAAAACACAAATATTGTAATCTATAAATAAATATATACCATGTCCAAAATATTGATTACCACAACATCGACTACAAAATTATCATCAAAATAATAAATAAATTCAATAAAAACATCAAAACCCCTATTTTTACATAAACCAATTACTTCAAAAAAATCCTAAACTTATAAAAAACATCTATAATTAAATTTAAAAGATATCACATCACTCAAAAATTAAATATTAACCCCATAAAAATAGCACACCTATAAAATATATATTAAATACACCTACAACATTATTATTAACTATAAACATTTAAATACAAATCACAATATAAAATATTATATCAAAACAAATACATTAATATTTAAATAAATACAATTACATATATAATACTACTAAAAGAAAACATAAATTAGCATTTACCAAACAAACATTTAACTGATAAGAAAAATTCAAATTGTACTGAGCCAACCAATAAAATACCAACAACTTGACTAATTAAAAAAACAATATTAAAAGCACTCTAGTTAAAGCAAATACTTACTCCAAAAACGACAAACACTGCAAGAGGATGAAACTCTGCCGGATTCTAACTACAGACAATTATAGAAGAAAATATACATCTCTATAACTACATATCCAAGTAAGTAATACTTATATTTAAACAAAAAATTAAATATTACTAAACTAAAAAATTGTTAATTAACAGTAACTCACTCTGTAACTTTTATCGTTTTACACAGACTACCTGAAAGAAAATAAAACAACTTCCAAACCAACAAGCTGCTACAAAATCCCAACTTTAACAACACACCAATATTCTAAAATAAAGTAAGTATACATAAATAATAAATTAGAAACTCACCCAAACATAGCCCAAAAACAAAATAAACTCTCTTTAACTCAACAAACTAGCAAAAAATACCAATTCAACGTAGGGCCCGATTACGAGTTTGGATTTGCGGATTCGGGAGTATGCCAGTGAGCCTGCGCATCCCGACTGCTGCATTGCGAGTTAACTGCCAGGCAGGTGGCCGTGCCACGTCAGCAGCATGCTTTGGCTCATAGAGAGCCTGCAGCACATGCCGCTGCCTTGGCATAGCCTCTTGCAGGTTGGTGCACTGTGTACCATGCACCATGTCGTGCATGGCACACAGTGCACGCATGACAGTGCCAGAAGAGGGGTCACAACATGTGCCACGATGCACACACCTCCCCCACCTCCCTCCATGGGCTACAATGCCCTAAAGCCCTGTTTGGGGCCCCTTCCCTGCCTTTCCGCTCACCTTTTCATGGACGACCAATCTGCACAGCAGTGCCAGCATTGGCACTGCTACCAGAGACCCCTGCCGCTTTCGCCACTGCCTCCCCATCAGGATCCAGGATCCAGGATCCTGGCGTTGGTGGCGGTTTTGCATCAGGCTTGTGGTGGTGTGACCACCGACCTCGTAATTGGGTGGTCGGACTGCTGAGGAGGCGGCGGTCGGATCGCCACCGTGGGTACGGCAGTCTTGGGACCACCGTACTCGTAATCAGGCCCTTAGTCTAACTTGTTTTCCTCTTTCAACACAAAACATACATCTGCTCCACTTTTAAGCAAGCTAAAAGGAAAAGCTGCAAAACCGTGCAAAACATCTCAACAAAACATACAAGTAAGTTAATAAAATTAAAGTAACTGCATTTTTTAAGATATTAATAACTAACATGCAAAATTTAACTATAATATATATTTATATGATTAAAATACTTAACAGATATAATGACAGAAGGCACCAAATCTATGACTTCCCAAAAAGGAAAGCAATTATTAAGTCATATTGGCTATACCTGCAGCCAAGAAAGTGCATCGACAGAAACTATAAACTGGAAATGTACTTAATATTATTCTAACGCATGCTATGGAAGGGTAACTACAAAAGAAAATGTAGTAATTAATGTAGAGAGCACAACCCCCCTCCAAATGGTACATAAATAGAAGTGAGAGAAATTTTGCAAGACATTAGTGAGGCAAACACTTGTACTCAGGAACCCACAATCAAAATCCTTAAAGACATACTACCCAAAGTCCTTGAACACATAACTGGCCAACTACCATCGATACCTACTTTAAAAAGTCTAATTACAAGCACTAAAAAAAGCCACCAGCAACACCCCACATGGTCCTAGAAGATTCCAGGACATAGACATATCAGACCATTTACCAATTTCATATAAAGAGGAACCCTTCCTTTTGCATGACAATAAAAATAATGAAAAACGAATACTAATCTTCTCCACTGCAAACAACTTAATGAAACTTACCCAATGCCAAAGCTGGTTGACGGATAGGGCCTTCAAAATGTGTCCAAGACCATTCACTCAGATGTACACTATATATGATGAATATCAAAACAGCAATAACCCATTCATATATGCTTTACTTCCTAATAAACAAAGCAGTAGCTACCATGAACTCCTAAACTATATAAAACAACAAACACATAACTACTACCTCCAGAAAATAATCAGAGACTTTGAACAAGCTATGATTCAAACAATACTAAAAATATACCCCCACATAGCCATACAAGGCTGTTACTATCACTTTAATCAAAGTATATGTGGACACCTCCAAAAATCTACACAAAGGGCCTGAATACGAGTTTGGTGGAAAGGCACTGTGTAGCTTTTTCTGTGGTGTTTCCGCCTGCTGCCTTGGTGGTCTGACCGCCCGATTATGATTCTGGCGGGAACTCTGCTACAGAACTGCCGCTGGACCAGCGCTGGACCGCCGCCACTGCGAGACACCTGCTACTGCGTCGACAGCGGGAAAGCCAGAGGCGATATGTGGATGCAGTCATGCCAATGTTCCCGCCTTTCGGATTACAATCTGCCTTTCCATCAATCTTTTCCTGGCGGGGACACCACAATGTGCAAGTCAGCAGAAAGACATAAAAAGAGGTGAAAACTAACCTTTTTTCGGGATCCCACTCCGGAATCTGTGTCGGACGCCATTGTCCAGGTCCCTCCTGTGCTGCTGCCACCAGATCATGACGCTCTGCAACCCTGTAGTCGCTGAATGCAAAGATAGTGCATTGTAACAGTTCGTTATATTTAACATGCAACAAAACATACAGTACACATGATCTACATATACATTATGACACATACGCAACATATATGTTTCAGATATACATATGTTGTACTTACCTATCTTTCCAGCTGCGAAACGTCACTCCGTCAGGACACCGCCGCCGAGAGACCGCCAACCCATTGGGAACATCGTAAAACCGCAGGAGGGAGATCGCCGAGACGGCGGTCTTCTTGGGACCGTCACCACGGCAGCACGGCGGTGAGACCGCCAAACTCGTAATCAGGCCTTAAGTGCAGAATATGCCACTAACAGCCAATTTGCCAATTCACCATTAACAGCAAATTTGCCTTTCAAGTAAAAAAAAATGATCGCACTAGCCTACCTCCCTGTCACAGAGGTCGTCAACGATTATAACTTACTAATAGAACACCTTTCTATCAACAAAATGAAGACAAACGTAGTCACCTAATGGACTATTTTGAAGATACATGTATTGGCAGACTGCATAACACGGCACAGACGGCAAGCAAAATTCCAGATACCATGGTAGAATGTCTATGACAGCACCCTGGCGTAGGAAGCCAAAACAAACAACGCAGTGGAAGGATGGCATAGTGCCTTCCAATCCACACTAGGCAGAACTCAACCTACATTATACAAATTTAATAAAACATTACAAATAGAACAAAGCTACCAAGACCGAGAACAGAACAATCTGTTACCAAAATTGGACCTAAACTTAACACAGAACCTAAAAAAATGTACAACATGCTACAAAGTAAAGTCAAATTTTCATAAATAACAAAGGGCAAGACTACTTAGAAGTAATAGCCAAATCTGTCCTCTAAAATAAATATTAGCCAACCAAATACCTAAAAAATTTCAACATACTCTAACACAACAAACCAAATATATTTTTTTAATAATAGTAGAAATATATTTTACATCAGTTAAAAAACTGTATAAAAGAAAAAATATTAATCACTAACCAACTTAAAAACAAATTCCAACCATAAAATCAAATAATTACAACATATAATGCAAACAATACCACATATAAAAACATAAATATAACATAAACAAAACAAAATAACATTTCCCATCCACAACAAAACATTTATATAAAACTTACTGTTCTTTAGCTGCAGATCTCTCGCCAAATTCACATAGTAAAAAATAGTAATCCACTAAAAAATGAAGAAAACAAATACAAAAAGGCCCCCAAAAATGTAAAAATATTAACAATCCCTCAAAGCAGTCCAAAGTCTGTAGGTTCTATAAAAACACAATTAAAAAAAAGGAACTGCTCCAGGAAACCCGAAAAATAAGGAAACCTACATAAAAACAATTGATTTACAATAAACCAAAACAGATTTCCTTAAAAAAAGAAATTGTAAACTCCAACTTCCCATTGACATTATTTTTTTTTTTTGTAAAACTTTTTATTAATCATCATCAGCATATCAAATACATTACAGAGGTAGCAGTAAAGCAGGCCACATGGGGACAATAGGTAAAATCAATCATTACAACATAACACCTGGAGGGTTTAGGGCGAAGGGGGATCTTCACTGTCTATGGAGAGGGGCGGTTGACATATGTCACTGCGGTAGGAATTCCACAAGCCCCAGAACCGGGTCCATTTTTTTGGGCAGCCCCGGGCCACATACACCGTCTTTTCTCTGAACATTGCCCAATCCAGATCTTTTTTCCAGTCACCCACAGTTGGAGGTTGAGACGCCCCCCACCGTTGAGCAATATTTCTCTTAGCGAGCATAAGCCCCAAAGTGACCCATTGTGTTGAACAATCATTCAAATCCGTTGGTTCCCAGATGTTCAACAGACATCTACGAGCATCTAGGCTAAGTTGTGTGGTTAACACTGTATTGATGATGTCCTGTACGTCATGCCAGTAGGGTTGAATATTATCACAATCCCAAATTATATGCCTAAAAGTACCCACCTGGCCACATCCCCGCCTACAGTCCCCCCCATCTATTCTCCCCATCCGTACCAGCTGGGGTCCGGTCACGTAAATCCTATGGAGTACTTTAAGTTGGACTAGTCGGAGGCGCGCTGGTACTGCCACGACTCTAGGCGAGGAAGCGGCCGCTTGCCAGTCCTCGTCGTCCATCTCGATTCCGTCCCTGGACCATTTCTCCCGAAGCGATTGAAGAGGGTCTGGCATGTTATTGATCAGTTTTTTGTATATCAATGAAATAGTGCTATCAGGGATATGGCCATCTAAGACCCGGTCCTCCAATGGGGAGGACTCGGGAAGTGTGGTACCACGCTGTAAATGGGAGCGCAGAGCGTGTCGGACCTGCGTATATCGGAAAATTTCCGAGTCAGCTAGATCGAATTGCTGTTGCAGGGTGGCGAATGGCTTAATATCTGATTTGTCCCACAGATCCCCTATACGCGAGAGACCTATGAGATCCCATTTGTCAAACCCTTTGCTTTTCCACAAGCTGCCCAGCTGTTCTGCGTCCCACAGCGGGGTGGCAAGTGTAAGCCTGCGATTCCAACCAAGACATTTAGTGGCAGTGTGCCAAACATGGACTGAGTGCTTGGTGGGGCCTGTGAGTTTAAAACGTTGTGGTTTGGAGTAAAGGGCTCTATTATAGTTCCCACCCGACAGAAGCCATCTATCCATGTTATGGCCCGGGTCTCCGGGACGCAGGTAGGTGCCATGATTGATGGCAGCTAGATGGGCTGCCCAATAATACTTTTTGATATCCGGGAGGCTGATGCCCCCGTCATACCAATTCAAGGTGAGCTTGCTAAGAGCAATAAGTGGCTTTCCACTCCACAACAAGTCCCGCTGAAGGCCTTCCACCTCCCTGAAGTAAGACGCCGGGACCGGGTCCAAGGAATTCTGCAGGGCATATAAAAACCTGGGCAAAGCCATCATTTTAAAGAGTGCCGCTTTTCCCAGTAGGGAAAGCGGAGTGACTTCCAGCTGAGTATGTCCCTACGCAGCCTAGTCAAGGGGGAAGTAGGTTCTGGGAGTAGCGGAGCGCCGGGTCTAGGGTGAGAAAAATCCCCAGGTACTTGAAACCGTCTGCACGAATTTGAATGGGGCATCCCTTCGGTGGGATAGGCGGTTCGCCAGCCAAAACGAACCACAGGGATTTGCTCCAGTTAATAGAGTACCCGGAGAACCTACCGAAGATAGCCAGGATATCCAAGACAACAATCAGGGACCGCCTCGGAGAAGTCAGATAGAGCAGAATATCATCTGCATAGAGCGAGATGCGGTCCTCCCAGTCCGGAGACCAGTGCATGCCCTGAATCCTCGGGTCTCTACGTATCCAGGCCGCCAGTGGCTCCAAGGCAAGGGCAAACAGGAGGGGAGACAACGGACATCCTTGCCAGGTCCCCCGACCCAGCTCAAAGGTAGCAGACTTTTTGTTGTTAACTACTACCTGCGCTAACGGTTTAGCATACAGAAGCTGCACCCATTGAATATATTTCGGACCAAATCCCAACTTCTCCAGAACTGCCCAAAGATACGGCCATTCAATGGTGTCAAATGCCATGGTGGCATCGAGGGAGACTATTACAGCCGGTTCTAAAATTTAGGCCGCTCGGCCTAGCACCCCATGTACCCTACGCAAGTTAAGTGCAGTGTTACGATGCGGAATGAAACCAGATTGATCTGGATGGACTAGGGTTTCAATCACTGTGATCAGGCGATTGGCCAGAAGTTTGGCCAGAATCTTGGGCTCCGCATTCAGGAGGGAAATTGGTCTATATGACCCACAGTCAGTTCTTGGTTTCCCCTCCTTATGGATGATGATGATGGTGGCCGTCCTCTGATCTATCGGCAGGAGCCCCCTTTCCCTGGAGTCTTCGTACATAGCCCTGAGATATGGGGCCAGCCTGTCCGGTTTAAGTTTGTATAGTTCGACTGGAAGCTCATTAGGGCCCGAGGCCTTTCCCGATCTAATGGACCTTATTGCCTTCGCTATTTCGTCATTGGATATGTCACTATCTAAAAAGTCACGTTCATCAGCTGAGACCTTGGGCAGCGTTATGTCAGCAATCATCTGGCGGGAGTCCTCTACGGAATAGGGGTAGCTGACGAGTAGACCGCACAGAAGTGGGCAGCAAACTTGTCAACAATATCTTGGGGATCTGTGAGGGGGCTACCTCCTCCCCTTGAAGTTCTGGTACTAGGCGGTTTGCCCATTCTCTCTTGTCCAGCCATGCTAGTAGTTTCCCTGCTTTATCTCCCGCCTCATATAACCGTCCCTGCGCAGCTCTTCCCAAGGCCTTCGCCTGTTCGGTCGCCAGCGCTCTGTATTCCCGCTGTCGGAGCCTTAGATGGTGGAGTTTGTCGGGTGTGACCTCCGAGTCCAGGTTAGCTTCTAATTGGCCAATCTTCGCCTCAATGGCCACCATCTCTTGGCGGTGTTCCTTTTTCTTGCCCGAGATTAGGGATAGGGCCTGTCCCCGAATCACCGTCTTGAAGGCTTCCCATAGCATCTGCGGGGAATCCACTGATCCCTCATTGTCAATAAAGTAATTATCTATTGCTGTGAGGAGTGCTTTGCGAATTTTGGGATCTCTGAAATACCACGGGTTGATGGGGGCCACCCTTCCCACTTGTTTGTAATCTAGAACCACATGAAGCCAAACTGGAGAGTGGTCGGAGATACCCCTGGCCAGGTGTCTAGTCTCGCGACTATGAGCAATCTGAGATGCGGGGACCAGGAAATAGTCTATACGTGAGAGGCTCCCGTGCGCCCCAGAATGAAAGGTGTATTGCCTTGTATTTGGATGATAGGTCCGCCAGCTGTCCACCAACCCCATGGTCTCAAGAAATTCAGGAAGCCAACCTGAGGTGGGGCTCGGTGTACGGGGGGGATATCGATCTAGCTCGCCCGAGACTACTGAGTTTAAGTCCCCTCCCAGTATTAACAAACTTTCTGGAATAGCTAGCAATATAGTTCCTAAATCTCGAAAGATGGTGGCCTGGAGGCCAGGCGGTACATAAACCGACAGGAGTGTGATGGGGTGTCCCTCCCATGTACCCGAAACCCCAATGTATCGTCCCCGATCGTCTGTCCAGGTTGCACTTACTACAAGAGGAAAGGATTTCTTCATCATAATACCCACCCCTCTTGAGCTAGAGGTGAAACCCACATGAGCCAACATTATGTAGCCCCCTCTATGTAAGGCCTTGCATGCATTTCCAATGAGATGGGTTTCTTGGAGCAATACAATGTCGGGGGCCTGACGTTTGATGTACTGGAGAACAACGCCACGTTTGATCTTGTCCCCTAACCCATTGACATTCCAGCTTAACAATTTGATTCCTACGTCCCTCCGCGTAGCCATGACTGATTGAAATATATCTCTACTCTTTTAGCAGGAGTAGCTGCGTGGGTTTCGACTTCCTCTACAGGAGGTATTACAAATGTTGCTGATGAAATAAACACAACCAAAATCAAACAAAACACCCCCACCCAACAACCCTCCACCCCGCTGCCCTGCACTCTGGGCCTAGAACTGCCCATCGAAAACTTGCAGAGTGCCTGTCGCCCTTTGAAAGAACTAAGAGTAGAAGAAAAGGGGAGCTAGAGCGCTCCGCCTCCCTATCCCCAACAAGTCAAGTGTACATCCTCCTTGAGCGAGCGTGTCAAGTCTAAGAGGGTCCACAATCATGAAGAATCAGTTATAAAGAATTCCCACTCAAAACCCACCCCGCCCCAGGCCCAACGTACTCAGCACAAAGATGAATGGCGATACAGCCCTCTTCTCAGACAGGGCGAGTGTCCTCACTCTCACTTCTGACGTGGCTGCCTGGGCTCCGCAATCCTCGGCGCTCGATCCAGTCAGCCGCAGCCTCGGGTTGTTCGAAAAACCAGGCCCTTCCATCTGCCTCAACCCGAAGACGCGCTGGAAAGAGCATCGAATATTTCAATCCTCTGTCTCTAAGCACTCGTTTCACAGAGAGGAACGACCTCCGCAGCGTCTGCACCCTCTGCGTGAAATCCGGGAAAAAGGTTATGTCTGCATTTTCGTAGCGGAGGGGGGCCCCCGCTCTGGCGTTCTTGAGGATAACATCCCTGTCTCGAAAGTTTAGAACTCGGGCCAACATCGGCCGCGGGGGCGCGCCCGGCCTGGGACGTCCGCCCGGGACCCTATGCGCCCGCTCGATGACAAAGAACTTGCTGAGGCCTTTGGGCTGAAGATGCTTCAGGATGAGATCTTCAACAAATAGGTCAGGGGCCTGCCCTTCCGATTTCTCTGGAACACCCAGGATGCGGAGGTTGTTGCGCCACAGGCGGCCTTCGTAGTCGTCCAGTTTTAGGTCCGTGAGGTTGCAGGAGTTTTGTAATTCGCGGACTTCTCCTTGGAGTTGTGCGACATCTCCGACGAGGCTCGTGGCTGTGATCTCCACCTGCTTAACCTTCTCGTTCAGTTTCCCCAGATCCGCCCTGATAAGGTTTACATCGATCGCCATGGTGTCCATTTTGTGTTCTAGGGAGGTTTTGACTCCAGTGATCGCGTCCATGACGTCTTTCAGTGGTAATTCCTGCTCCTCTTCCCCCTGGCCACCCTGGGAGGCTCCTCCGGATAGTCGGCTCTGATGCGTGTCTTTGGGAACCGTGTAGCGATCCAATTTGTTGGTTTGTGTCCCCTTGAGCCCCCGGGCCCCAGAGCCTTTACTCCGATCCATCACGCGGCTGAATAGTTAATCAGGCCCCACCAGATCACACAGGAGAGTCGTCTGTGAGGGCCTCAGGCTGTCCCCCACCAGTCGGCGAATCAATGATCCTGCAGGCCCCAATAGGTCAGGTGAAGAGAGGACCTACCCAGGCTCTGAGATCCCTGTGCGGTATGGCTGCAGGCGTAGGTCCTGGTTTGAGGAGTGGGACTCAAGCCTCCCCAGACCTGGAGAGTCCTCTCCCCTGGGTCGGTACCGGTTCGCCGCCCTGGGCACCTTCTGTTTGCCGGGGGGGGGGCCTTGTTTTTCCTTTTTTCCCCCCCTTCGCAGGTCTCGGCTCGGGCTGCTGCCCACACAACCGTGGCACTCACTGGGTCTCAGTGGTGTGTTCGTGTCGTCAACACAGTAGGCCCCCCCACTTAGGGTTCTGTGTCCAAATGCGTCGCAAACGGGGAGTAAGTTGATGTGCCTCCAGCCCTCGCGGAGCAGCCTCGCCATTCGTTGATTAGACCCCCCACGCGCAGGGCGGCACTGTACCTGGGCCTGTCCAGCTGGATGGAGCTTCTACACCAGGCACCACTTGCCTTCAGGTTCCGGCGGGGTCCCGATTTGCATGGGGCGAGTCGCAATCTCTCTGCGGCGGAGATATAGTCCAGGCCTAACGCTGGCGTAAAAAGTCCCCGACCCAGATGGGTCACGCCCCGGCCTCTCGTTGCACTGTGCGTCCCGGCTTCAGGCCGGCAGGTAGGCCTCACCGTTTCAGCACCGGTAACTTCGGTTCCAAGCGTCGGAAACAAGCCGGAGCGGGCGGGATGGTGACCGCGGATGTTCCGATGCGCGGATCCACTCTTGGATGACACGGATCTATGAGCCGGATAGACGTTTGGGAAGGGTCGGGCGGCGGAGTTCTACTCTACGCGGCCATCCTGGATCGCTGCTTGGCCACGCCCTCCCCATTGACATTATTAATAAAAACATATCTGTAAAAGAAACGTTAAAAACCCACCCATACAATACATTACAGTTGCAAATAAATACATACATAACATTTAGGGCCTGATTACAAGTTCGGCGGTCCGGGAATTGCCATACCCGCAGTTGTGGTCCAACCGCCGCAAGCTCGGCGGTCTGACCACTGTATTATCAGATTGTCAGATTGCTTTTGCAAAGACTGCTGGTAAACCGCTGACACCACCAGCCATCCGTAGAACGCCGCGGTTGTGGTCAGGGAAAAGCAGCTGCCATAGGGCAGCACTGAGAAGTTCACAGCCGTCCGTATTACGAGTTGGCATTCTGACGAGCCGAGCATGACGGTGGGACCGCTGGCTTCAAGTCAAAGGATTTGGGGTGCATACCCACCCCTTTCCTGTTCTTCCCATCAGAGTTCAACATGGATCGCTTTCTCCAGGTCCCCCCTTCACAGCAGCATCTTCACCCCGAAGAATATGACCCTGTTTGCGGTGATATACAGGTAAGTTCGTTTTGTACCATAAACCCATTGTCTGGACTGCCCACATATGGGCCAGACTCTGGCAATGGGTAGGTGGCATCTTTCCACATGTATCATGCATATGTGTACATTCAACATGTGAGTAAAAATATACACACAGTCATCGATAAATATGGAAAACCAGACCGCCACCAGAAAGACCGCTGCTGGCCTCGCTCAACTCGTAATATCGCACTGTGGTCTTCTAGAGACCGTGGCGTTTGGGCGGTTGGACCACCAAACTCATAATCTGGCCCTTAATCATCAAACATTAAGGAAAATCACATATTTTAGCAATAATATAACCACACATCAATAATACATTTTACAAAATGCAACACAACAACACAGTGCAAAACAGTAACTAAAATCCATCTAAACCTACTAAAAACTCTTAAACAACACGATACCTAACTCTTACAATCCATACTACATCCCTCTACCATCAAAACCCTTAAAAAAGCCCTAAAAAGGGACTTTCCTGTTCTGACGAACAGCAGCACCTAACTGCGATTTGCCTCCTGTAAAAATGACCTAAAATAACACCAGTAAACTGAAAAATAGAACCTAGCAGGAAAAAAATGGCCACCGAATGAAACTAAAAAAAAGACTATCTCCGAATAGAAATCAATGGGAAACATAGTAAAAATGTTTAAGAAATGTTAAAGGTTTTAAAAAATGTTAAACATGTCAAACATTGTAAAAAATATTACAAAAATTGTAAAGTATAAAATTAAACAATAGTATAAAATTAATTAATATATTCTAATGATAAATATGTTAAACAATGTTTAGAAAATGTAGGCAATTTTTTTTTAAAAATGTGAAAAATTATATTGACTGTAAAATGACAAGTTAAAATGTATATAATGCAAATATGTATAAAATCTGATTTATTTATGGTTTTTCACAATAAAAAAAGACATTATTTTATTTACTTCACATTGAAATTGCTATTATTTTTATTTTAAAAATATATTTGACATAATGTAGAACTGTACGATAAATTAAAAGTGTCAAAAAATAAAAATGTAAAAATATGTGTGACATGTTTTTATTATACCTCTTGGGAAAAATCTTAAACACTAAAGTATTTCAACTGCAATCTAAACCATTTTGGCAAAGGTGTTGGACACTAAAATGTGAAAATTACTATTCCCACTCCAATCTAAACAAACTTAGGTAAGGTGTTGGACACTACAGGGGTGACATTTACTATTCCCACACCAATCAAAACCAATTTGGGGAAGGAGTTGGACACTAAAGGGGTGACATTTAGGGCCTGATTATGATGTCGAGGACACCGTCTCGGTCCTGGGACCGACCAACTCCGGTCGGCGGTCCCGACCGGCTAATTACAATTCGACTGAACACTGTTCGGTCGCATGCTCCCATTTCTCAATGGGAGCTCGTGTTATGGCCGTAAACTGTTAGGTTTTATAGGGTACCCAAATAAAGGCTTGGGTAGTCACCTAACCTTTCACCTACATTTACCGTACCATTGTGCTACATAATGGGTTCGTGCTGACCTTTTACCTAGTTAGGTGCTGCATAAATGTCGTGTGGTTTCCCCCGAAAACTAGCCTAATTTATTATGCATGAGGATTCTCAGAATCACAGCAGGACTACCATCTTCTGCATAATAACTGTGTATAAGGTTCATCACCATCGTCATCCTCGGCCAACATGATACAGCAAGGTAGAACCCCTGAGGGTACCTCTTTGGGTATATAAGCACCATATCTTTACTGGGGCAGGCAGAGGAGAAAGACTTCTGTGCTGACACACTGACACGAGACGCTGAGGTTCCTGCATGCAGACACTCCAGCACGCAGTGGTCTGACATCCCTCATGGGGTGTCCATCTCGAGACCAAGACGGGGTCCTTCATTCTATCACACCAGGTAATGAGGTTGGTTCTATCCTAGGGGGATTCTTGGCTATACACCTACATACATGCTAGGTACATTTAGGTACATTTAGTTAGGGTTAGCATCGTAGGAGTATGCATTATTACTGTCATGTATTATATGCCTGCATATCTTCATCGTTTTAGCACTATGGTAGAAATCTACCATCCATTTACTCTGTTAGTGCTTATAATGGTTTACATCTGTTTCTTTCTTATGGTTGTTGCAGCACACATATTTTACACTAGAATGACGCTGGTTCAATAACTACTTATTGAAAACGTCCCCATCGTTTATTCTGTGTATCTTTCTGAGACAAAGAGCACACGAGTGACTGAGCGAAAAGTACTGTACTGTTTCCATGATCACTAAGGGGCCAGGGTTGTCATGTTCGATAGTTGCCCGAAACTATTCTCTCCTTGGTAAGAGGAGTTCATAGTGGCACTGTGAGCTAGCTGGTATACAGGTGGGGGTGTCTGGAATCAGTCTGGACACCACTCCCACAGTTAATGTTGTCTAAACGCGCAGATCCTATATAGATTTATAGGAACTACACAGCAAAACCGGCCGTAACATAAACTCCCATTAAGAAATGGGAGGTGTTGTTCATCCCTGCACCCCATGGCAGGCGCCACAAGGTGCAGGGATTATCAGGGGGGCACCATAGGGGCCCCCTCGTCCCCCAACCGGAGGCCGCACGCACAAGGGGGCCCTGCTGGGGCCCCCAAACACACTTTCTGAAATGGTTTCCATGTCGGACAGGCCGGCATGGAAACCAAGTCGGAAACCGTGCATTGTAATCCCAAGGGCGGAAAGGCCCGCACTTTGGGATTACGATCCTTCTCCGACTGGCCGATGAGCTCCATGAGCCTGTCGTAAGCCAGCCGGAATGACCGGGCAGTTTACTTTCCGACTGCCAGCATTGTAATGCTGCAGTCGGAAAGTAAACCGAGCAGCCGATTACGATGGGGCCAGGAAGGGTCCAAACGTTGGTCGGACCCTTTACGGGCTGCATCGTAATCGGCCCCTTAGTATTCCAACTCCAATCCAAACCAATTTTTGGGAAGGTGTTGGACACTAAAGGTGTGACATTTACTATTCATACTCCAATCTCAACCAACTTGGGGATAGTGTTGAACACTAAACGGGTGACATTTATTATTCCCACTCCAATTTAAACAAACTCTGAGAAACTGTTGGACACTAAAGGGGTGACATTTAATATTCCCACTCCAATATGAACCAATTTGAGGAAGATATTGGACAGTAAAGGGGTGACAATTAATATACCCACTGAAATCTAAATAAATTTAGTGAAGGTCAAAATAAAACTTTTTACCTACAATATTATATTCTACAAATACATAACATAAAAACTTTTTTTATTTAATAATAACATTTAAAAAAAAAATAATTAATATTTACTACCATTAAAAATATTTTTAAAGTACAATCACATTTCTTTAAAAAAAACTCAAATTTATGCGTCTGGAGAGTCGCCTCTTCCTACACCATGTTGAGTAGCACATAGCGCTTGTAGCAATACGATTTCCACATGTTGATTCTCTTAACCACTTCTGGGTTAAGCCCTGCTCCCACAGCAGATGTATCTGCCCCAATTCAAAAGGAATGTGAGCTGAAAATGTCCTCTATCCCAGCTGCCTCAAGAGCACTGCATATGATGACCTGGGTAAACTGAAATATCATTAGCAGGACACCCGTGGCATGATCGAGCAAGGAGGTGGGTGCCCCTGGGTGAGTATCTGTAAGCATTAATACATCACCATCACTGAACACCATGCCAGCCCTTCTACTTTTCTCAGGCTCACCTGCTCACCCCTTACCAATTGGTTTGTCTTAGACCGGGGTATGGTTACTACCACATCTCCTCCCACCCAAGATATGTGACTTTACCAGTGGGTATCTTGGTTGGACCTTGCTACAATCTCAGAGACACAACAAAAAAGGATATGCTGTTCCTAAAAGATCCTACAGATCACGGTTATACAAAAGGCAAGTGGGTGCTAGTAGAAATCGGAGAAATGATTATCTCCTTTCAGAAAAAGACCCTCACACACCCAGCCAGCTAGGTGTCTTGCTTCATCACTGGGTCTGCTCCTTATCGGGTCGGCGCTGCAATACCCGATCGGCACCCGTGGTGGGGCCTTCTTGGCGGAGATCTTTTTCTTAGCCGTAGGGTGTAGTGCGTGTAAGGGCCCTAGTGAGTGTAGATGTGAATTGTGTGAAATCTAAAACAGGGATAGTGAACCACCCAAAACTATTTTAATGACTGTGGTCACTAACCTGATTAAAAATAGAAAAGGCGCACACGCCTGACCAAGGATTGCAGGGTTGTGTGCTAAAGCTCAGGCCAACATGTTTCATGCCTAATGTTAATTTAACGGCAATTCTTCAGGACCTACTATCGACATTCTACACTTTATGGTTGGTGGTCTAAAGATACAGTTCAGTGACCACTCATACCGCACCCTATAAAGTGGTACCTGTCGATCAATAACACTGCCTGTAGGAAAAAAGAATCAGTGATTAATACAAAGTTCTACTGTAGTCTGCAATTCAACCTTATTGCGACAGCATAATTATTGACCATGCTATTGTGACATTGCAAACCACACGTGAGATGTGAGCATGCTTCATCTCAAAATGTATGTGCTGGTGTACATTGTGAATTTGATAAAAACAGAAGTAGCCAGGAAGATGTAGATAAATACAGTATACTTGAACACTCACCCAAACTAGGGTCAGCTCAAAACCCCCAAGATGTCACGGCAGGTAGAAACACTGCAAGATTCAGTGTCCTATGGATATTAACAATAAATATGGGAGGGCGAGGGATCAAGTTAAGGCATCGTAAATGAGTAGACGCTCACATAATGTTGACCCCAACATACATGTGAACACACAAGACCTACACCTAAGCTGGATGTTGCCAAAAACTGGCCCATGAGCGGACTAGCCCAGTAAGATGGCCTATGCTTAGAAAAACACGGTGTCAACTGCCCTTTGGTAGTCGGCGGTACAACAGGGATGTCTCATACCGCAGGTTCCAGCTAATCACCTCGGCCATCTGGTCGAGGGTGGTATACTCCAACGTGCCACTGACACCCCCTGATATCGCCGGCAACCAATTGGTGCAACGTACACAAGGGAAGAGTAGCGTAACAAGAGTGAGCTCCATGTACCGGAACAAAGACCACGCAGTGTCGCCAATACCTCCTAAGTATGCACAGTGGAAAAACTCACTCGGGCGATAACATAGAATCCAATATCCGCCATGGGAGGAAGGAGGGTAGCGGGACACAGCAAGGCAGGTCCCGCCATGCTGACACTCTGCTCAATCGCCACAGAATACCCTATAGGAGGTTCAAGCAAGGCAGGCACGTCCACCACTCAAGGACTCACCCCAATACCCAGTACTCACGTTGTCAGTTCCGTCTGTACACGGGCGACCTACCCCACACTCTGCCGGACTCGGATGGATGTCTCTACGCACACGAGTGCGAGTGATATTCCCGGTTGGACAGAGATGTAGGCGGGACTTCCGGTAGTACGATGGGGGCAACAACTAGAGCGTCAGACTCCACTTCCGGGATGCCATATTGGAACACACTATGTTTATGCATCAGTGGTGATGGCCCCAATTGTAGCAAAATTGCCAACAAGGAACGAGTGTCTATTTAGTGATATAGCCAGAATAGCAAAGCTAACATGTAAATGCGGGGAACGCGTACCAACAGGAATGTGCAACAAAACCCACCAATGATCGCCATGGTTACTGTAAAGTACAGAACCTACCCATATAGTCAACCCAAAATGTCTGTGGCAGAATAGGATAGCAGATACAAACGGAGATAAAAAGGGATAACCTATTGTATAGTGGCTACAAACAAGGGGTAAAGACCTCGTAATAATAGATGGAGGGGATCGCGTAACTATCTAAAAACTACTCATGACAAATGTCAAAGTAGCGTATGTTGGTGGTAGTATCTAGAGCAACGTGGTGCCAGTAACAATCTCAAGTCACAGAATATAGAAAGGTAAAAATGGAGCCAGTACATCGCTAGATGTATCACGTCAGCAAACTCCAAGGTATGTCCTCATTGAGTCCCTCCTTATCAGAGGACAACCTAAGCACCCACCTCTGTTCAATACGGAACAGAGTGTCGCGGTGCATCCCAGGGTGAGCTTCCAAAACTACCCACCGAAAGGAGTCAGGAGGGTGTTTAAGGTATTCAAAATGGTTCGTCATCTTGGTGTTAGTTCTATGACACCTAAAGTTGCTTCTGTGTTCTGTCATCCGGATTTTCACCGGTCTGGTCGTCATCCCTACATAAAGGAGTCCACACGGACAGGTCAATACATAAATGCAATTGTTCGTGTTACAATTGGTATGCCTAGGTTTTGTGATCACTTTCTCCAACCTCTCGTAAGAGCTATCCCCTCTTTTGTGAAAGATACAACTGATGTTCTACGACTACTCGAGGGGTTCCAGCATCCGGAGGACATTAATTTTTTATTGACTTTGGATGTTGAGGCCCTCTATACTAATATCCCCCAAAGGGCCACTCTTGAGGTGGTGGAGGACGTATTCAGCCGAGAAGACTGGATTTCCCCTACTCCGGCGGCATTTATACTGGAGTGTGCCACATTGGCACTAACAGAAAATTTCTTTGAGTATAACAAACAACTATACCATCAAACGCAAGGCACTTCGATGGGCAGTACTTTCGCGCCGAGTCTGGCGTGTCTGTACATGGCTGCATTTGAGGAGAGGGAGATTTACCATCATAACAATCCATACTCAGCGAATATTCGTGTCTGGAAGAGGTTTATTGATGATATATTGGTCCTGTGGGAAGGAGACCGCAGTACATGCGATGAATTTTGCATTTGGATCAATACTCTGAACCCTTTCTTGAAATTTACGAGTACCATTTCAGAGACTAGTGTACCCTTCCTCGATCTGTTGGTGAGGCTGGGGGATGGGCTCATCACTACTACTCTCTACCGCAAACCAACAGATAGAAACAGTTTGCTCTTATTCAGTAGCCATCATCCCAGAGCACTGAAACAAAATCTTCCATTTGGTCAATTCCTTCGGATAAGAAGGAATTGTAGTTCATTGACAGACTACCTCACTGAATCAGACACTTTGGCTCGAGACCTGCGACAGAGGGATTATCCTCAACACACTGTGTCACTCTCTCGCAAAAGAGCCAGAAATAACAATCGGGAAAGTTTACTTGAAAGCGTACAAAAGGATCCCGAGACAACGATTACCTGTGTGACCACGTTCACACCTGACTCAAATCGAGTAAGGGGCATCATTAAGAAACACTGGGGTATTTTGAACACTGGATCTTTAAATCTTCCTACCCCCAGATTTGCATTTAAACGCACTAGTAACTTAAAAGACATGCTCATACACACACGACCAGGTGTCCAGGAAACTAATGTACAAAGGGGACTATGGGATCTACCGCCCGTAGTTGGCCATTTCCCATGTGGGACCTGTTCTGTCTGTCCGCTTACTAAGACCACAAAAGAAATTACATTCAGGAATGGGGTCAAATGGGTCCTTAAGAGGCATACCAATTGTAACACGAACAATTGCATTTATGTATTGACCTGTCCGTGTGGACTCCTTTATGTAGGGATGACGACCAGACCGGTGAAAATCCGGATGACAGAACACAGAAGCAACTTTAGGTGTCATAGAACTAACACCAAGATGACGAACCATTTTGAATACCTTAAACACCCTCCTGACTCCTTTCGGTGGGTAGTTTTGGAAGCTCACCCTGGGATGCACCGCGACACTCTGTTCCGTATTGAACAGAGGTGGGTGCTTAGGTTGTCCTCTGATAAGGAGGGACTCAATGAGGACATACCTTGGAGTTTGCTGACGTGATACATCTAGCGATGTACTGGCTCCATTTTTACCTTTCTATATTCTGTGACTTGAGATTGTTACTGGCACCACGTTGCTCTAGATACTACCACCAACATACGCTACTTTGACATTTGTCATGAGTAGTTTTTAGATAGTTACGCGATCCCCTCCATCTATTATTACGAGGGTCTTTACCCCTTGTTTGTGGCCACTATACAATAGGTTATCCCTTTTTATCTCCGTTTGTATCTGCTATCCTATTCTGCCACAGACATTTTGGGTTGACTATATGGGTAGGTTCTGTACTTTACAGTAACCATGGCGATCATTGGTGGGTTTTGTTGCACATTCCTGTTGGTACGCGTTCCCCGCATTTACATGTTAGCTTTGCTATTCTGGCTATATCACTAAATAGACACTCGTTCCTTGTTGGCAATTTTGCTACAATTGGGGCCATCACCACTGATGCATAAACATAGTGTGTTCCAATATGGCATCCCGGAAGTGGAGTCTGACGCTCTAGTTGTTGCCCCCATCGTACTACCGGAAGTCCCGCCTACATCTCTGTCCAACCGGGGAATATCACTCGCACTCGTGTGCGTAGAGACATCCATCCGAGTCCGGCAGAGTGTGGGGTAGGTCGCCCGTGTACAGACGGAACTGACAACGTGAGTACTGGGTATTGGGGTGAGTCCTTGAGTGGTGGACGTGCCTGCCTTGCTTGAACCTCCTATAGGGTATTCTGTGGCGATTGAGCAGAGTGTCAGCATGGCGGGACCTGCCTTGCTGTGTCCCGCTACCCTCCTTCCTCCCATGGCGGATATTGGATTCTATGTTATCGCCCGAGTGAGTTTTTCCACTGTGCATACTTAGGAGGTATTGGCGACACTGCGTGGTCTTTGTTCCGGTACATGGAGCTCACTCTTGTTACGCTACTCTTCCCTTGTGTACGTTGCACCAATTGGTTGCCGGCGATATCAGGGGGTGTCAGTGGCACGTTGGAGTATACCACCCTCGACCAGATGGCCGAGGTGATTAGCTGGAACCTGCGGTATGAGACATCCCTGTTGTACCGCCGACTACCAAAGGGCAGTTGACACCGTGTTTTTCTAAGCATAGGCCATCTTACTGGGCTAGTCCGCTCATGGGCCAGTTTTTGGCAACATCCAGCTTAGGTGTAGGTCTTGTGTGTTCACATGTATGTTGGGGTCAACATTATGTGAGCGTCTACTCATTTACGATGCCTTAACTTGATCCCTCGCCCTCCCATATTTATTGTTAATATCCATAGGACACTGAATCTTGCAGTGTTTCTACCTGCCGTGACATCTTGGGGGTTTTGAGCTGACCCTAGTTTGGGTGAGTGTTCAAGTATACTGTATTTATCTACATCTTCCTGGCTACTTCTGTTTTTATCAAATTCACAATGTACACCAGCACATACATTTTGAGATGAAGCATGCTCACATCTCACGTGTGGTTTGCAATGTCACAATAGCATGGTCAATAATTATGCTGTCGCAATAAGGTTGAATTGCAGACTACAGTAGAACTTTGTATTAATCACTGATTCTTTTTTCCTACAGGCAGTGTTATTGATCGACAGGTACCACTTTATAGGGTGCGGTATGAGTGGTCACTGAACTGTATCTTTAGACCACCAACCATAAAGTGTAGAATGTCGATAGTAGGTCCTGAAGAATTGCCGTTAAATTAACATTAGGCATGAAACATGTTGGCCTGAGCTTTAGCACACAACCCTGCAATCCTTGGTCAGGCGTGTGCGCCTTTTCTATTTTTAATCAGGTTAGTGACCACAGTCATTAAAATAGTTTTGGGTGGTTCACTATCCCTGTTTTAGATTTCACACAATTCACATCTACACTCACTAGGGCCCTTACACGCACTACACCCTACGGCTAAGAAAAAAGATCTCCGCCAAGAAGGCCCCACCACGGGTGCCGATCGGGTATTGCAGCGCCGACCCGATAAGGAGCAGACCCAGTGATGAAGCAAGACACCTAGCTGGCTGGGTGTGTGAGGGTCTTTTTCTGAAAGGAGATAATCATTTCTCCGATTTCTACTAGCACCCACTTGCCTTTTGTATAACCGTGATCTGTAGGATCTTTTAGGAACAGCATATCCTTTTTTGTTGTGCTTACGTGGGCCTGTATGCTGGACCTTTTCTATTGGCCCTTAGTCCCTCCTTGTTGTCTTACTGCTTGCACGGGTCACTCCCGTGGGACTGTACTCTTAGGTTACCAGGAGGTTGCAATTGGTACCCCTGGCCCATACTAGAGACTATAGAATAAGTGTATTCTTGGTCTCCCTGCTGAGTCCTGCCCCTCCTAGATTTAGGATGGAGGATTATCAAGGACTTTCTTTTGGCGATGAAGTAGCAACAGATATTCTTAGAACACCATCTTTGCTAGGAACTGATGGTAGCTTGGCTACCGGTAGCCAGTCTGACGACTGGATTTCCCTGTCCACCTTGAAACGCGAGTGGCTTAAGATAACACTCCATGGAGCTATGATGACCGAATATCTACGGGCTAATATAGCCCCTAATGGCCTAATTGTTAGCAATTTTCCACGCCTCTTTTTGGAGGATACAGTCTTTAAGAAAGAGTGGTCCCTGGTAGCATGGAAATGCACTAGGGACTGGCTCATTCTTATCATCAACACCGCTAAAAGGATAGCAGACGCCCTCTTGATTCGGATTACAACGGCAGAGGGAGCTATCAAAGTAACTGTCCAAACAACTATGTTTAAGACCAAACTAGCAGAAATTAATGCGGAAATTGCGGACAATAGAGAATATCTCATGAAACAAAAGATTGGCAAACTCCAAAAGGATATTCAAAAATTTGATAAAGAAAAGGTATATCCTTATTTGAAAGCAGACTACACCGCATCTGGTGAGGGTTACTCTTCAGATGATAACTCTTATCAGTCAAGGAAGGGTTCATCATCAAATAGTGATTCCAGTAGTGGCAGCTGGAGTAATAAGAACTTGAGACATAACACACGTCCCATGTACCAACCATACAATATGCCACCATATCAGGGTCCTCCATTTTGGCAATACCCTATGTACCAACAGGGTCCTCCGCCCTTTTTCCAGCCGATTAATGAACCCCCTTTTTTAGACAGAGGTTGGGGCAGAGGAAGAGGGCACAGAAGAGGGCAACACCAAAAAAGAGTACAGTGGAAAGAACAACCGATACGTCCAGTAGAGACAAGGAGCCAGACAAGGGGGAGGAGAAATTGATCATCAATCTCTCCCACAGGGTTCTGACACCTATAGAAGAAGGTGTATTACAGAAAGGGCTTGGCTTTGTACCTACCCCGAGAGTAGACAAATTTCGGGAGACATGTGAGATTCAAGGTTTTTTCCGCAAGGTACGGCTAAAAGCCTTTTTTCAGGATAAACCTTTGCCTGAGAAGAGTGATTCAGGATTACATAAACCTTCGACTTTCACACCCCACAGTGGAATGGTACCCCCCGAAGTCCTGACTTTTGAACAGGCGGTGCTTAAGGACTTTGATAGGGGCACCACCCCTGTACCATTCTATAATCTGTCATCCAGTGAAATGACAGCCGTTAGGGCTCTGGCGGATGACCCTAGCATTACTATCAAACAGGCGGATAAGGGTGGAGCGACGGTTATTATGTCTACTCACGATTATGATACAGAATGCCAACGGCAGCTGAGCAACCGGAGGTATTACACTCCATTGAGAGAGGACCCTACTCCCCGATTAAGTACTACCATCTCCTCTATGGTATTTTCAGCAGAGTCAGAGGGCTGGATCAATAAAAAAGAGGCTGATTTTCTCATTACCACTGACCCAAAAATCCCCTATTTTTATATCCTCCCTAAAATTCACAAGGAGGTGAACCCTGTCCCTGGTAGACCCATTGTCTCAGGGATCGGGTCTATTTTGGAACCCTTATCTAGGTTTTGTGATCACTTTCTCCAACCTCTCGTAAGAGCTATCCCCTCTTTTGTGAAAGATACAACTGATGTTCTACGACTACTCGAGGGGTTCCAGCATCCGGAGGACATTAATTTTTTATTGACTTTGGATGTTGAGGCCCTCTATACTAATATCCCCCAAAGGGCCACTCTTGAGGTGGTGGAGGACGTATTCAGCCGAGAAGACTGGATTTCCCCTACTCCGGCGGCATTTATACTGGAGTGTGCCACATTGGCACTAACAGAAAATTTCTTTGAGTATAACAAACAACTATACCATCAAACGCAAGGCACTTCGATGGGCAGTACTTTCGCGCCGAGTCTGGCGTGTCTGTACATGGCTGCATTTGAGGAGAGGGAGATTTACCATCATAACAATCCATACTCAGCGAATATTCGTGTCTGGAAGAGGTTTATTGATGATATATTGGTCCTGTGGGAAGGAGACCGCAGTACATGCGATGAATTTTGCATTTGGATCAATACTCTGAACCCTTTCTTGAAATTTACGAGTACCATTTCAGAGACTAGTGTACCCTTCCTCGATCTGTTGGTGAGGCTGGGGGATGGGCTCATCACTACTACTCTCTACCGCAAACCAACAGATAGAAACAGTTTGCTCTTATTCAGTAGCCATCATCCCAGAGCACTGAAACAAAATCTTCCATTTGGTCAATTCCTTCGGATAAGAAGGAATTGTAGTTCATTGACAGACTACCTCACTGAATCAGACACTTTGGCTCGAGACCTGCGACAGAGGGATTATCCTCAACACACTGTGTCACTCTCTCGCAAAAGAGCCAGAAATAACAATCGGGAAAGTTTACTTGAAAGCGTACAAAAGGATCCCGAGACAACGATTACCTGTGTGACCACGTTCACACCTGACTCAAATCGAGTAAGGGGCATCATTAAGAAACACTGGGGTATTTTGAACACTGGATCTTTAAATCTTCCTACCCCCAGATTTGCATTTAAACGCACTAGTAACTTAAAAGACATGCTCATACACACACGACCAGGTGTCCAGGAAACTAATGTACAAAGGGGACTATGGGATCTACCGCCCGTAGTTGGCCATTTCCCATGTGGGACCTGTTCTGTCTGTCCGCTTACTAAGACCACAAAAGAAATTACATTCAGGAATGGGGTCAAATGGGTCCTTAAGAGGCATACCAATTGTAACACGAACAATTGCATTTATGTATTGACCTGTCCGTGTGGACTCCTTTATGTAGGGATGACGACCAGACCGGTGAAAATCCGGATGACAGAACACAGAAGCAACTTTAGGTGTCATAGAACTAACACCAAGATGACGAACCATTTTGAATACCTTAAACACCCTCCTGACTCCTTTCGGTGGGTAGTTTTGGAAGCTCACCCTGGGATGCACCGCGACACTCTGTTCCGTATTGAACAGAGGTGGGTGCTTAGGTTGTCCTCTGATAAGGAGGGACTCAATGAGGACATACCTTGGAGTTTGCTGACGTGATACATCTAGCGATGTACTGGCTCCATTTTTACCTTTCTATATTCTGTGACTTGAGATTGTTACTGGCACCACGTTGCTCTAGATACTACCACCAACATACGCTACTTTGACATTTGTCATGAGTAGTTTTTAGGTAGTTACGCGATCCCCTCCATCTATTATTACGAGGGTCTTTACCCCTTGTTTGTGGCCACTATACAATAGGTTATCCCTTTTTATCTCCGTTTGTATCTGCTATCCTATTCTGCCACAGACATTTTGGGTTGACTATATGGGTAGGTTCTGTACTTTACAGTAACCATGGCGATCATTGGTGGGTTTTGTTGCACATTCCTGTTGGTACGCGTTCCCCGCATTTACATGTTAGCTTTGCTATTCTGGCTATATCACTAAATAGACACTCGTTCCTTGTTGGCAATTTTGCTACAATTGGGGCCATCACCACTGATGCATAAACATAGTGTGTTCCAATATGGCATCCCGGAAGTGGAGTCTGACGCTCTAGTTGTTGCCCCCATCGTACTACCGGAAGTCCCGCCTACATCTCTGTCCAACCGGGGAATATCACTCGCACTCGTGTGCGTAGAGACATCCATCCGAGTCCGGCAGAGTGTGGGGTAGGTCGCCCGTGTACAGACGGAACTGACAACGTGAGTACTGGGTATTGGGGTGAGTCCTTGAGTGGTGGACGTGCCTGCCTTGCTTGAACCTCCTATAGGGTATTCTGTGGCGATTGAGCAGAGTGTCAGCATGGCGGGACCTGCCTTGCTGTGTCCCGCTACCCTCCTTCCTCCCATGGCGGATATTGGATTCTATGTTATCGCCCGAGTGAGTTTTTCCACTGTGCATACTTAGGAGGTATTGGCGACACTGCGTGGTCTTTGTTCCGGTACATGGAGCTCACTCTTGTTACGCTACTCTTCCCTTGTGTACGTTGCACCAATTGGTTGCCGGCGATATCAGGGGGTGTCAGTGGCACGTTGGAGTATACCACCCTCGACCAGATGGCCGAGGTGATTAGCTGGAACCTGCGGTATGAGACATCCCTGTTGTACCGCCGACTACCAAAGGGCAGTTGACACCGTGTTTTTCTAAGCATAGGCCATCTTACTGGGCTAGTCCGCTCATGGGCCAGTTTTTGGCAACATCCAGCTTAGGTGTAGGTCTTGTGTGTTCACATGTATGTTGGGGTCAACATTATGTGAGCGTCTACTCATTTACGATGCCTTAACTTGATCCCTCGCCCTCCCATATTTATTGTTAATATCCATAGGACACTGAATCTTGCAGTGTTTCTACCTGCCGTGACATCTTGGGGGTTTTGAGCTGACCCTAGTTTGGGTGAGTGTTCAAGTATACTGTATTTATCTACATCTTCCTGGCTACTTCTGTTTTTATCAAATTCACAATGTACACCAGCACATACATTTTGAGATGAAGCATGCTCACATCTCACGTGTGGTTTGCAATGTCACAATAGCATGGTCAATAATTATGCTGTCGCAATAAGGTTGAATTGCAGACTACAGTAGAACTTTGTATTAATCACTGATTCTTTTTTCCTACAGGCAGTGTTATTGATCGACAGGTACCACTTTATAGGGTGCGGTATGAGTGGTCACTGAACTGTATCTTTAGACCACCAACCATAAAGTGTAGAATGTCGATAGTAGGTCCTGAAGAATTGCCGTTAAATTAACATTAGGCATGAAACATGTTGGCCTGAGCTTTAGCACACAACCCTGCAATCCTTGGTCAGGCGTGTGCGCCTTTTCTATTTTTAATCAGGTTAGTGACCACAGTCATTAAAATAGTTTTGGGTGGTTCACTATCCCTGTTTTAGATTTCACACAATTCACATCTACACTCACTAGGGCCCTTACACGCACTACACCCTACGGCTAAGAAAAAAGATCTCCGCCAAGAAGGCCCCACCACGGGTGCCGATCGGGTATTGCAGCGCCGACCCGATAAGGAGCAGACCCAGTGATGAAGCAAGACACCTAGCTGGCTGGGTGTGTGAGGGTCTTTTTCTGAAAGGAGATAATCATTTCTCCGATTTCTACTAGCACCCACTTGCCTTTTGTATAACCGTGATCTGTAGGATCTTTTAGGAACAGCATATCCTTTTTTGTTGTGCTTACGTGGGCCTGTATGCTGGACCTTTTCTATTGGCCCTTAGTCCCTCCTTGTTGTCTTACTGCTTGCACGGGTCACTCCCGTGGGACTGTACTCTTAGGTTACCAGGAGGTTGCAATTGGTACCCCTGGCCCATACTAGAGACTATAGAATAAGTGTATTCTTGGTCTCCCTGCTGAGTCCTGCCCCTCCTAGATTTAGGATGGAGGATTATCAAGGACTTTCTTTTGGCGATGAAGTAGCAACAGATATTCTTAGAACACCATCTTTGCTAGGAACTGATGGTAGCTTGGCTACCGGTAGCCAGTCTGACGACTGGATTTCCCTGTCCACCTTGAAACGCGAGTGGCTTAAGATAACACTCCATGGAGCTATGATGACCGAATATCTACGGGCTAATATAGCCCCTAATGGCCTAATTGTTAGCAATTTTCCACGCCTCTTTTTGGAGGATACAGTCTTTAAGAAAGAGTGGTCCCTGGTAGCATGGAAATGCACTAGGGACTGGCTCATTCTTATCATCAACACCGCTAAAAGGATAGCAGACGCCCTCTTGATTCGGATTACAACGGCAGAGGGAGCTATCAAAGTAACTGTCCAAACAACTATGTTTAAGACCAAACTAGCAGAAATTAATGCGGAAATTGCGGACAATAGAGAATATCTCATGAAACAAAAGATTGGCAAACTCCAAAAGGATATTCAAAAATTTGATAAAGAAAAGGTATATCCTTATTTGAAAGCAGACTACACCGCATCTGGTGAGGGTTACTCTTCAGATGATAACTCTTATCAGTCAAGGAAGGGTTCATCATCAAATAGTGATTCCAGTAGTGGCAGCTGGAGTAATAAGAACTTGAGACATAACACACGTCCCATGTACCAACCATACAATATGCCACCATATCAGGGTCCTCCATTTTGGCAATACCCTATGTACCAACAGGGTCCTCCGCCCTTTTTCCAGCCGATTAATGAACCCCCTTTTTAGACAGAGGTTGGGGCAGAGGAAGAGGGCACAGAAGAGGGCAACACCAAAAAAGAGTACAGTGGAAAGAACAACCGATACGTCCAGTAGAGACAAGGAGCCAGACAAGGGGGAGGAGAAATTGATCATCAATCTCTCCCACAGGGTTCTGACACCTATAGAAGAAGGTGTATTACAGAAAGGGCTTGGCTTTGTACCTACCCCGAGAGTAGACAAATTTCGGGAGACATGTGAGATTCAAGGTTTTTTCCGCAAGGTACGGCTAAAAGCCTTTTTTCAGGATAAACCTTTGCCTGAGAAGAGTGATTCAGGATTACATAAACCTTCGACTTTCACACCCCACAGTGGAATGGTACCCCCGAAGTCCTGACTTTTGAACAGGCGGTGCTTAAGGACTTTGATAGGGGCACCACCCCTGTACCATTCTATAATCTGTCATCCAGTGAAATGACAGCCGTTAGGGCTCTGGCGGATGACCCTAGCATTACTATCAAACAGGCGGATAAGGGTGGAGCGACGGTTATTATGTCTACTCACGATTATGATACAGAATGCCAACGGCAGCTGAGCAACCGGAGGTATTACACTCCATTGAGAGAGGACCCTACTCCCCGATTAAGTACTACCATCTCCTCTATGGTATTTTCAGCAGAGTCAGAGGGCTGGATCAATAAAAAAGAGGCTGATTTTCTCATTACCACTGACCCAAAAATCCCCTATTTTTATATCCTCCCTAAAATTCACAAGGAGGTGAACCCTGTCCCTGGTAGACCCATTGTCTCAGGGATCGGGTCTATTTTGGAACCCTTATCTAGGTTTTGTGATCACTTTCTCCAACCTCTCGTAAGAGCTATCCCCTCTTTTGTGAAAGATACAACTGATGTTCTACGACTACTCGAGGGGTTCCAGCATCCGGAGGACATTAATTTTTTATTGACTTTGGATGTTGAGGCCCTCTATACTAATATCCCCCAAAGGGCCACTCTTGAGGTGGTGGAGGACGTATTCAGCCGAGAAGACTGGATTTCCCCTACTCCGGCGGCATTTATACTGGAGTGTGCCACATTGGCACTAACAGAAAATTTCTTTGAGTATAACAAACAACTATACCATCAAACGCAAGGCACTTCGATGGGCAGTACTTTCGCGCCGAGTCTGGCGTGTCTGTACATGGCTGCATTTGAGGAGAGGGAGATTTACCATCATAACAATCCATACTCAGCGAATATTCGTGTCTGGAAGAGGTTTATTGATGATATATTGGTCCTGTGGGAAGGAGACCGCAGTACATGCGATGAATTTTGCATTTGGATCAATACTCTGAACCCTTTCTTGAAATTTACGAGTACCATTTCAGAGACTAGTGTACCCTTCCTCGATCTGTTGGTGAGGCTGGGGGATGGGCTCATCACTACTACTCTCTACCGCAAACCAACAGATAGAAACAGTTTGCTCTTATTCAGTAGCCATCATCCCAGAGCACTGAAACAAAATCTTCCATTTGGTCAATTCCTTCGGATAAGAAGGAATTGTAGTTCATTGACAGACTACCTCACTGAATCAGACACTTTGGCTCGAGACCTGCGACAGAGGGATTATCCTCAACACACTGTGTCACTCTCTCGCAAAAGAGCCAGAAATAACAATCGGGAAAGTTTACTTGAAAGCGTACAAAAGGATCCCGAGACAACGATTACCTGTGTGACCACGTTCACACCTGACTCAAATCGAGTAAGGGGCATCATTAAGAAACACTGGGGTATTTTGAACACTGGATCTTTAAATCTTCCTACCCCCAGATTTGCATTTAAACGCACTAGTAACTTAAAAGACATGCTCATACACACACGACCAGGTGTCCAGGAAACTAATGTACAAAGGGGACTATGGGATCTACCGCCCGTAGTTGGCCATTTCCCATGTGGGACCTGTTCTGTCTGTCCGCTTACTAAGACCACAAAAGAAATTACATTCAGGAATGGGGTCAAATGGGTCCTTAAGAGGCATACCAATTGTAACACGAACAATTGCATTTATGTATTGACCTGTCCGTGTGGACTCCTTTATGTAGGGATGACGACCAGACCGGTGAAAATCCGGATGACAGAACACAGAAGCAACTTTAGGTGTCATAGAACTAACACCAAGATGACGAACCATTTTGAATACCTTAAACACCCTCCTGACTCCTTTCGGTGGGTAGTTTTGGAAGCTCACCCTGGGATGCACCGCGACACTCTGTTCCGTATTGAACAGAGGTGGGTGCTTAGGTTGTCCTCTGATAAGGAGGGACTCAATGAGGACATACCTTGGAGTTTGCTGACGTGATACATCTAGCGATGTACTGGCTCCATTTTTACCTTTCTATATTCTGTGACTTGAGATTGTTACTGGCACCACGTTGCTCTAGATACTACCACCAACATACGCTACTTTGACATTTGTCATGAGTAGTTTTTAGGTAGTTACGCGATCCCCTCCATCTATTATTACGAGGGTCTTTACCCCTTGTTTGTGGCCACTATACAATAGGTTATCCCTTTTTATCTCCGTTTGTATCTGCTATCCTATTCTGCCACAGACATTTTGGGTTGACTATATGGGTAGGTTCTGTACTTTACAGTAACCATGGCGATCATTGGTGGGTTTTGTTGCACATTCCTGTTGGTACGCGTTCCCCGCATTTACATGTTAGCTTTGCTATTCTGGCTATATCACTAAATAGACACTCGTTCCTTGTTGGCAATTTTGCTACAATTGGGGCCATCACCACTGATGCATAAACATAGTGTGTTCCAATATGGCATCCCGGAAGTGGAGTCTGACGCTCTAGTTGTTGCCCCCATCGTACTACCGGAAGTCCCGCCTACATCTCTGTCCAACCGGGGAATATCACTCGCACTCGTGTGCGTAGAGACATCCATCCGAGTCCGGCAGAGTGTGGGGTAGGTCGCCCGTGTACAGACGGAACTGACAACGTGAGTACTGGGTATTGGGGTGAGTCCTTGAGTGGTGGACGTGCCTGCCTTGCTTGAACCTCCTATAGGGTATTCTGTGGCGATTGAGCAGAGTGTCAGCATGGCGGGACCTGCCTTGCTGTGTCCCGCTACCCTCCTTCCTCCCATGGCGGATATTGGATTCTATGTTATCGCCCGAGTGAGTTTTTCCACTGTGCATACTTAGGAGGTATTGGCGACACTGCGTGGTCTTTGTTCCGGTACATGGAGCTCACTCTTGTTACGCTACTCTTCCCTTGTGTACGTTGCACCAATTGGTTGCCGGCGATATCAGGGGGTGTCAGTGGCACGTTGGAGTATACCACCCTCGACCAGATGGCCGAGGTGATTAGCTGGAACCTGCGGTATGAGACATCCCTGTTGTACCGCCGACTACCAAAGGGCAGTTGACACCGTGTTTTTCTAAGCATAGGCCATCTTACTGGGCTAGTCCGCTCATGGGCCAGTTTTTGGCAACATCCAGCTTAGGTGTAGGTCTTGTGTGTTCACATGTATGTTGGGGTCAACATTATGTGAGCGTCTACTCATTTACGATGCCTTAACTTGATCCCTCGCCCTCCCATATTTATTGTTAATATCCATAGGACACTGAATCTTGCAGTGTTTCTACCTGCCGTGACATCTTGGGGGTTTTGAGCTGACCCTAGTTTGGGTGAGTGTTCAAGTATACTGTATTTATCTACATCTTCCTGGCTACTTCTGTTTTTATCAAATTCACAATGTACACCAGCACATACATTTTGAGATGAAGCATGCTCACATCTCACGTGTGGTTTGCAATGTCACAATAGCATGGTCAATAATTATGCTGTCGCAATAAGGTTGAATTGCAGACTACAGTAGAACTTTGTATTAATCACTGATTCTTTTTTCCTACAGGCAGTGTTATTGATCGACAGGTACCACTTTATAGGGTGCGGTATGAGTGGTCACTGAACTGTATCTTTAGACCACCAACCATAAAGTGTAGAATGTCGATAGTAGGTCCTGAAGAATTGCCGTTAAATTAACATTAGGCATGAAACATGTTGGCCTGAGCTTTAGCACACAACCCTGCAATCCTTGGTCAGGCGTGTGCGCCTTTTCTATTTTTAATCAGGTTAGTGACCACAGTCATTAAAATAGTTTTGGGTGGTTCACTATCCCTGTTTTAGATTTCACACAATTCACATCTACACTCACTAGGGCCCTTACACGCACTACACCCTACGGCTAAGAAAAAAGATCTCCGCCAAGAAGGCCCCACCACGGGTGCCGATCGGGTATTGCAGCGCCGACCCGATAAGGAGCAGACCCAGTGATGAAGCAAGACACCTAGCTGGCTGGGTGTGTGAGGGTCTTTTTCTGAAAGGAGATAATCATTTCTCCGATTTCTACTAGCACCCACTTGCCTTTTGTATAACCGTGATCTGTAGGATCTTTTAGGAACAGCATATCCTTTTTTGTTGTGCTTACGTGGGCCTGTATGCTGGACCTTTTCTATTGGCCCTTAGTCCCTCCTTGTTGTCTTACTACAATCTCAGAGACCCTGAAGGCCCTGTTAAAGGCAAGGTAGAAAGCTGCAGTGAACAACACCACCTCAAATGAGGAACTGCAAACCCACACAGTGCAGGACCTCCATGATCCTCCCCAGCATGAACATATCTATGGGACACCTTTGGTCAGTATGTGCACCATTCAACCTCTCCCATCCCCTAAGAGCTTGTTTAACTAAAAATGAATGTGGTCAGATCCCGCTCCCAGCTTCGTAAAAAAGGTCAGTGACGACATATATTGCTTAGTAAATTTTGCTGATCTACCCTGCGAATGTATATGTGCCCCAGAAAACACAGCCAATTATTGAGTGAGAAATATGCCCTTGCGATTTGCATATGATGTATGCAATGTATGTGGAAAAAGCCCTTTCGTATGCTTGCAAAGTTTTTTTGGTGCTAGGCTTGCTGAAATCGACTCTGAGAGCGCACATTTCCATAGTTGGTCCAGGAAATATGTGGGCTCCGCATCTGCAGTTGGATGAAAATGCTGAAATTCCTGCAACTTGAAATGAGACAATGCATTGACTGCGTTATTCAATACACTATGCACATGTTTCGCTTTAAACAAGACATTATTTTTTAGGCAAATCAACACCAGTTCCTTAAGCAGGCTGAGCACATTCCTGCACTTTGCCTGCTGTGAGTTAATGCACTCCATGCTCCCATGTTATCTGACGATAATATCATTGATTGATTCCGGAATTGTGCAAGGCCCCACAATGGGGAAAAGTTCCAAAAAGGTAATATTCCGCCCCAGCCCTGAGTCCATGCAGAACTGGGTCCTTGGCTGGGCACCCCACTTTACCCCCCCCCCCAATCCCCCTCCCCATAAGGCCCCAAAACCCAGGCTTTCTGCTGCATCGGTGAACAAACCAAACCCATGGCTGGACTGTAAGGGTGCCGGTCGCACTCTTGCCTCATTGAATGTGCTAAGAAATGACAGTCAAATCCTCAAATCGGCTTAGAATCCTCTGCGAGGCGAGTCCTATGATGCTTCTCCTATAGGCTAGACACAGCTTGGGATATGGGACAGGAGAATTGGCGATCCATCAGTATTATCCACAGGGCGAAACTGAGCTGGCCTATTAACGTTTGCAACTACTGTAAGGTGACATTCTGCACTCTCAGGCAAGATTCCAGGGAGGACTGAAAGGCCTCCAATTTATCTGCTGGGAGTTGGCATTCCCCTTATACAGAATCAATTTCAATCACCAGGAATACCAAGGTCATAACTGGCCTGACTGTCTCCTCAAGAGCTAAGGGAATCTAAAACTCCAACATTAAGTGAGTGAAGGCAGCAAGAGACTTGGCGCAAGAGTCCGCACCCACCGAACCCAAGAAAAGGAAGTCAACCAAATACTGGATGACGAAGTCAGACCCTGATATCTGTGTAAAGATCCATTGAAAAAAGGTGCTGAACTGCTCAAAATATGCACAGGAAACTGAGCATCTCATGGGCATACATGTGTCATAATAAAGTATTGACCTTGAAACTGGGAACCAAGTAGATAATAGTCAGCAGGATGGATCAGGAGGAACCATGAGGCTGGCCATGAGAGCCCCCGGACCATGCTGCCGTAAAAGCACCAAGGCGCCTTCCAGTGAGGCATACCTCAAAATGCATAGGGCTGGGTCAATGACATTGTTCACAGAAGCCCCTCCAGGGGTAGAAAACTCAAAGTGGGAGCATATGAAGTGAGGCAACAGAGGGCATGCAAATGGCCAAGCCTCCCTTGCCAGTTTTAGCTTTTTCATGATCTTCCTTCTAGCCACGTCCCAGCCTAGGACTAAGGAATGTTTATTTTTGCAATACTCCGGTCCCAGCAGCCCTGGCAAAATCCAGAGTATAGCTGAAGTGCTGCATCGCTAAGGGTGTACAACTTCATCCAAAGGTTTAGTGCCAGTAAGGCTACAGGGAGGGATTGACAAATGCTAAGGGCGAGGCCTCCTCACTTTTGCCCACCATTGTCTTTGGTCTTCTTAAAGCATTTGAACTCGGGATGCCCTGGTGCTCCGCAGAAGAAGCAAATATGCTTGAACTTACATGATCCTTGTAGTCTAGAGCACAGTTTTTTGTTAAATGCCCAACATGCTCCTTTCTTGCCCCCCCCATCCAGCTGCCTGGAAATTTAACCACCTCCTCTTGTTTGATTCCAATCGTGGACGTCTTGGTGTTGGTGGGTGGCCCTGCCCAGGGATAGTAAGGGGGCCTGATGCGGCCACTCCACTTGTTGCTCCTGCCAGTGTCTATGTGTCTGCTACATTTAAGGAGCTAGCTACACCCTCGGGCTTCTTGGGCATTGTGCCCACCACCAGGTTAGTGGTAGCCAGAAAACCTTACTCATCCTGATTGCCCAGCCTGGAAAGCCAAGGTAACACTTTGGCAAGGCTACTGACTAATTCATCCCCCAGGCTGCTAGAGACCACCTCCCGATGCCCTGGATACTAGGCCCTGTTGTCCCCCCCAGTGATAACCACTACCTGACTAGACATGACAGCTGGTGCTCGGCCTTCGCTGCAACCCCCTTTGAAGTTCCTTTCCGTGGCCACTTGCAAGCAGGCAGAAAAGCCACCTTTGGAGGAACCCCAGACCTCCTAGGACGCTCTACCTTCACTGATGAGTGCCAGAGAGGGTCTCTACCCTAGGACTGGACTACGGGTCCACTTGCTTCTGCACCAAAGAGGACAGCACAGGCTTTAATAAAGCCAATACTTGGTTTATGGCGTCTAAGTACCCCATGATCTCCGCCATATAAGACTTACGCTTTACCTGCTTTAGGGGCATGGCAACTATAGAGAGCCACAAAACGGGAAAATTACTGTAAAATATGACTGATAACCTGCAGCACCCCCCCTAACGCCTCACTGTGCTCTCTAAGAACACAAGATACCCCGAGCACACAAGGTACAAATAAATATTTTTGGCAGGTATGCAGTATTCAGTCTGAAAGCACAGAAAAAACTGCAAAAAAATGAACACAAAATTTATCTACAATGAATAATGCTGCCTAAGCGCTACCTGCTACCTAAAACGTGTGTAAACCAGTGCATGAAGTAAAAGTAATGCGCTTGCATAGATAAGCTACAGGCAAGCCGCTGCCCAAAACAGGAAAACGCCCCAGGTGAGCTACTTCCTCCAGCTCCCTAACACCAGTAAATCTTTGCCCAAAAAGAAACATTTAGGGGCCGATTCCGATTCGGGCCGGAAATCTCTCCGACCGAGCCGGACCCGGAGAGATTTCCGACCGAATCGGACCCGTGCAGCCCGACCGAACGAGTACGATGCGCACGTATGCCATCGGACTCGAGTCGGTCGGACTCCCATTGAAGTCAATGGGAGCCGGTCGTACAACGCGTACGCGGGCTCCCATTGACTCAATGGGTGCGAGGTGGACAAGGGCGCCCCCTACAGCGTGTACGCGGCGAAACGACTCGCGCCGTACACGCACAGGTAGGGGGGACCCATGGGTCCCCCTGTGTGAGACTCGCGCGGCTACGCGTACAGGGAGTCCGACACGGACCCCCAAAGTACGGCTCCGACTGCTCTTACGAGCCGGAGTGCGCGGCTCGGTCGGACTCGCTCGCGGCGCGCATCGTACTTACCCGGCCGGGGAACGTCTCCATTGCGCGGTGCGAGTCGAGTCCGAGCGGAGTCGGTCGGTGCGGTTAGACCCGGGAACGAGTCGGTCGGAGCGGTCGGGACGCCCGGACGAGTCGGTCGGCGATTTTGCATCGTACTCGCTCGCCCGGACGCGCGTACGAATCGGTCGGGCAATAGGGCTCCGAATCGGATCCGGTTAAGCCGAATCCGATTCGGAGCCCTACCGGCCGAGATCGGAATCAGCCCCTTAGTGTCCAAAGTCAGTGGTGACTGGTGACCTTTAAAGGTGGTGGTGCGTAATCCTTGGCTCAAATTCCAAAGAGCTTCTTCTTGAAGGGTTCTCTCACACTTTCTTGCACCAAGTTTACTGTCTCACTCTGATTCACTCAGTCTCACTAATTCACACAGTCTCTCTCATTCTACTCTGGTCCACTCTGTCTCACTCAGTCCCACTCATTCTCACTCATTTTGAATTACTCACTCTTACTGTGACTCAGTCTCACACACAGTAACACTCAGTTATACTCACTGTCATTCTCCCTCACTTACTCACATTCATTCTCACACATACTGGTCCTTACGGTCACTCATTCTCACTCAGTCTGACTCATTCTTTCACTGACTCTCTCTCACTTAAACTCAGACACATAGTCACACAGGCATGCTTATAGGGATGGAATGGCGCAGGCACCTTCATTCACCTGTGTCAGCAATCAAACAATGTCACTTGCTGCCTCAGTTTGTTGCTGGACCCAAAGCAGGTCTGCATTTTATTTTTAATATGTCAAGAATTATTAATTATTTACTCTTGATACAATAAAAATAGACCACAAAACAAGGAAGGTGTAGTGTAGCTGTAGAGCCCATAAAGGAGAGTCGCCATTGGTCCGGGGATACCTAGCCATCAAACCAATCCATCCATTCAATCATCCATCCTTTTACTAGTCCATCCCTCTTTCATCCATGCATTCATCCATTCAATCATCCATCCATCCTTTTGCTCATCCATCCACCCTTTTACTCCATCTATCCATCCTTTCACTCCATCCATCCATCATCCTCCCTTGGGCCCATACATCTATCCACCCTTTCACTCAACCATCAATCCTTACACTCATCCATCCACCCTTCATCCCATTGATCTATCCATTAATACATCCCTCCATTTACCCTTTCACTCAGCCATTCACCTTTTTACTCATTTATCCATCTATCTATTCATCCATCCATCAATTCACCCTTTCACTCATCCATCCATCCATCCTTTCATCCAGACATCCATCTACCCTGCCTTTCACTCATCCTTCCATTGTTTTACTCATCCATCTTTACATACATCCTTGTACTCATTCATCCATCCTTTCACTAATTCTCCCATCCATCCATCCTTTCTCTTATCATCCATCAGCCCATCCTTTCACTCCATCCATCCATCCACCCTCCCTTTCACTCATACACACTCCCTGTCTTTCACTCTTCCATTCTTACTTCCATCCTTTCACTTATTCATCCATGCATCTATCCATCCACCATTTCATCCATCCACCCAGCCTTCCTTTCACTCACTCACCCTCCCAAGTTAATTATGAGCCTTTGTCTGCCAAGCTGCAGACAGAAGAGGTCCATCAAGAACCCCGCCCCACTGTAGCTGCTAAAGCGGAGGGAGGGGGTTGAGGACACCCTTGATTTAGACAGAAGCTTAACTGCACACTTACCTCTTAGTCCACAAGTGCAATTGTTGTCCACAGCTGGTTACTTCACTCTCTTGGGCCTCTATGGTTGAGATAAGGAGCACTCTGTTGTGCTCAGCTCCATAATGGTTTTTTCCAAAGTGAAACAAAATGGAGTACTAAACACTGCTACTGCCAGGAGAGCAGGCCCTGCACCCCTCCTATAGCCTGCCCCTCTGTGATGACCAACAAATTGTTTCCACTCACTCCCTCCTTGTCTCATCGGCCTGCCCCACCCCCAGCTATTGAAGTGGATGAAGTTTTATAACTCCCCCCAGGGCCGCTGTTTATGTGTCTAAAAAGCAACCGGATCACTTGCTTTCTAATTTCAGCACTACCTCTCCAGTGATGTCACTGCTGTAGCTTGTGCCTGCACGCCGGAGAAATCCTCGCCCGGCTGGCACTTGCGCATTAGGACATCTGCAACGTTCACTAGAGTTCACCCAAGAGATTCATCACACTGTCTCAGAGCAGTGATTTATTTTCAGCTGCTCTGTGTTCATTTCCCTATTCTTGCCTCTCCCTGGAGGCTGGCAGAGCAACGTCCATTTGCACATGAACACCAGTCGCCCCTGCCCAAAGTGTGCCGCTCCCCCAATCTCCTCTCCAGCCTCAATCCTCAGAGCTTGCTAATTGCCAGAGCTCACTCACCTGACCTCCAACCTACTTCACCACAAGCTAGAGATGGCTCCTAGCAAGTGACTGTGGGGACTCCGGCGACGGCAGCCATCAGCTCGCTCAGGTCCTCGGCGAGCAACCTGAAGAAGGAGGCTCCCGTGGTCTCTGTCACCACTGTCGAATGCCCAGGAAGAAGAAGCCCTTCTCAAAGGCCAAAATCCTCATGGAAAAACAAGGCCAACGGTGGGGAGGTGAGGAGGGGAGGGGAAGCGAGGGGACGTCACAGCACTAGGGCCACAGCTCCTAGGGAAAAAAGAAAGTTTGCTCCGTTGTTGCTGGTGGGCGGAGTCAGCATCCGTCAGGGCTGCCCAAGCAGCGAGGTGGGCAACTCATAAGGTTTTCTCCTATTCAGCACATCAGACCAACCAGTGGCGGCTCCACCATGGGGGCGTCGCCCCACTGCTTTCTCGCAGTGCGAGAAGGCAGAAACATAAAATGGTAAAACTACCATTTTATGTTTCTGCTTCTCGCACTGCGAGAAAGCAGAAGTGCCTGGTTGAGGGCGGGCGGGTGGGCGGTCCTGCTTGAGGGCAGGGGGGAGTGGCTTACCCACTGCATGCAGCCTACATAGAAAAAATGGCCCGGCTGGGGCGCTCTCTGCTGCGCCTCACCAATCACAATGCTGCCATTGCAGCGTTGTGATTGGCTTAGGGTACAGGAGGGAGGCTGCCTGTGGCTGCTTCCTGTTGGAACACGTGGGGTCCGATTCCGGCTGCACCATTACCCCGGCCAGGCGGCCAGGAGCAGAGGTGGCGCGTTACCCGGCTGCGTGGGAAGTAACTTTTTAATTTTTTTATTCCCCACCTGTGCCTCCCTCCCGCGAGCATGCCGGCCTTGGCTGGACGTTATTCCATTAATTTCCTGTTTGCTGCTCCCTATGTCTTTACAACAATGCAAATCTATTATGGCAACATGCGTGCTTCTGCTGTACTTAAGATGTACCTTGCACCTATACGCGTACGTTTGGCCAAGTACAAGTAAATTGTCCAAGTGGACTCCGCACCCTTTACTATTCACAATGACGCCGCCTTTGCAAGGTCGTCGGCAGCAATCCTCGATCACAACACCTTAAGCACATTCTTGTCATAAGCTCCCTGCTCACATCCTGAATTATTCCTCAAGAAAACGGGAAATCAATCAAAAGAAATCTTGTTTGTAGACCAAAGAGCAATGCAACTTATCTGTTCCGAACAGTAAAGGAACAATGCGAAGCAAGACACTGATAACAACTCATCCTGGGAGCGCAACCAGTAAGCGAAAAAGAGATTGGTCGTAGACACAGACAAGCTTAGTTTGTATCTGATTCCTGCAGATGCTTGATTTTGCATAGCATGATAGCGCTCTGTAAGTAAAGCAAGCAGCACAGTTGGCGGAGTCAACATTTGATCTTCCGTGAGAGGGTGCTATGTCTGTAACTTGGTTCTATTACTTCCTACTCCGACATTCATCCTCCTTCCGAGGCATTTTTACAAGCTGGCGTTCATTTTACTGTCTGGCATTTTTCAAACTTCATATTGTTTTTTCTTTTGCTCACCGTTACTACAACCACAGGATTCCAATTCGCTGCAGTATTCTCCACCGTCAACGAGTTCGGAGTGACTTCATCCTCCGAACTCCAACGCTTCCTTGGATACCGGCAAGTTTGCTTCGACTTTGTTCTTTTTGGGGACGGCACGTCTCTCTGCACGTCATTTGACGTATTACGTAATCACGTACGTTACGTGCCGCCATATTGGAGTTGCTGTTTGCGCTTCTCCTTGGTTACGGCATTCCAGACCTAGCGTTAATTTCCTTTTAACGCTATCACGTACATACGTTACGTACCTTTTTATTGAAGTTGCTCTTGGCTTAGCAACCACCGTTATCGTTTCTGGAGAATTCACACAGCATTTCTTCCTTGCTTCATTTTCATCAAGATATCGCTTCGTTTTCTTCAAGATACTACTGGTGAGCTTATCCTTGCAGTTTACTATTATTTTTTTTTCTTTTGCCATTCTGCCTTCTATTTACATTCAACTTTGTTAAAATGGCAACATCACAGAACTATAGCTTATCTCCTCCGCAATGCTTCTGGCCCGCTGGTGGCACGCCCTGCATGCAATGGCCAGAATGGAAAGCATATTTCTTGAACTACATTGAGACTTTGGATGTAAAAGGTAAAATGTCTCCAGCAGAAAAGAAAGGTATATTTCTACATTCAGTTGGTCCCGAAGGCCTCAAAGCGTACAATCAAATGACCAAAGTTGGTGGTGGCAGTGATCAAAATGTTTTTTCTACGGCTATTAACGGTTTTGACCGCTATTTTTCACCCAAGGTTTGCATTGGTATTCTTCGTTACAAGTTTTTCCAAAGAAAGCAAAATACTGATGAGTCTGTAGATAATTACGTTTCTGCCTTAAGGACACTTTCTCTTGACTGCCAATTTGGAACATTACAAGAAGATTTAATTAGAGACCAAGTCATTATGCATGTAAAAGACACTTCTATTCAAGACAGGTTGTGGGTAAATGGTGATTCTAAATTAGAAGATATACTAGCCATAGTAAGAAAGGCAGAAATGTCGTGTAGAAGTGCAAAAGAGGTTAAAGTAGAGGATAGCAACAAGTCTAACAGTGTTGTAGCCAAAGTAGACAGTACTAAAAGTAAAGTTAATTTCAAAAAACACATTCCTGCAAAAGAATCTAAAAATGCTGTTGAGAAAAATAGGTTTAGGTGCTATAGGTGTGACAGTAGTTCACATTTAGCGAATTACAAAGGTTGTCCTGCAATTAAACAAAAATGTTCTGTTTGTCGTGTAATAGGGCATTTAGCTAAAGCGTGCAGGAAACGCAAAAATAAGAAAGTAAAATGTGTGGAAGAAGGTGACTCGGGTGAAAGTGATTCTGATACTAAAAATGGGGATTTTGAAAGGTCTTACATGCTAAACATTAAGGAAGATCCTTCTATTATTTTAAACATAGATAATAATGCTGTTAAAAAGAAACCAATATGTGACATGATGATTGGCGGGGTGGAAATACAGATATATGCTGATTCTGGTTCCCCGTACTCTATTATAAATGAGAATGTGTGGAATTCCAAATTCGCAAACAAACTTGGACCTAAATTAGATCCTTGTGATATTAATCCTCAACGATATTCTGGGGAAAGAATTGACATTATTGGTTTTAGAGTACTTGTTTTTAAATGTAAAGACCGTGAATGCACTGCCAAATTATATATATCTAAACATGGACCTTCTGTCTTAGGTTGGTTTGAACAACGTAAACTCAACATCATTCTTAATCCCAACAGTCCTGATCCAGTTATGGTTGTTGGGGAGCCTTATGGATATAGTAACAATATGTTGAATAAGTTTCCTGAAGTATTCAAAGATAGTATTGGTGAGTTGATCAATTTTAAACACATGATTGTGTTAAAAGACAATGCCTGTCCCAAAATTTACAAAGCAAGAAACATTCCCATTACTGTGAGACACAAAGTACAAAAAGAACTCGATAAACTTGAAGAATGTGACATTATAGAAAGAATTGAATCGTCTGAATGGGTGTCTCCCATTGTTGTTGCCAGACGAGCTAATGGGAATATCAGATTATGCATTGATCTGCGCCATCTTAACAACATCATTGTAGTCGATCAATTTCCATTACCTCGCATTACAGAAATGTTGGCGTTGGTTGGTAAAGCTAAAGTTTTCTCTTGCATAGACTTATATCTGCATACCACCAAATTGTATTACATGAAAACTGCAAGAAATACACTGCTTTTATAACACCGTTCGGATGCTTTCAATTTAAGAGAATGCCTTTCGGACTTGCGTCAGCTGCGGCTGTTTTTCAGCGCATCATGCACAATATTTTTGGTGATTGTAAAAATGCAGTGTGTTTTCAAGATGATATTCTTGTCTTTGGCAACAACAAATCTATCCACGACCAAGCACTTGAGATAGTCCTCAAGAGACTGTCTGCAAATGGTTTAACTGTCAAGCATGCTAAATGCAAATTTGGAGTTAATTCTGTAACCTATCTTGGCCATGTACTTTGTGAGGATGGTATTAAACCCAAACCTGATCTTGTAGAGGCTATTCAATTGGCACCGTCCCCGTGTTGTAAAGATGATATCAGGTCATTTTTGGGTTTAACTGAGTTTTATTCCAAATGTATACGCAATTTTTCATGTAGAGTATTCAACATCAGACAACTATTGAAGAACAAAAGCAAATTTGGGTGGGGTGTTGAATGTGAAAAGGAGTTTGTTGACGTCAAGTCAGCTATTGGAAATGCTGCTGCACTCAATAGTTTTGATCCACTGCTTCCTTGCATCATCACTACTGATGCCAGTTCAAAGGGATTGGGGTCTGTTCTTTCTCAAAAAATGGAAAATGGAGGTGAAGCTATTATTGCGTATGCCTCAAGGGCCTTATCTCCTACTGAGGAGAAATATTCCACTATTGAAAGGGAAACTTTAGCTGTTGTGTGGTCCCTAGAACATTTCAGAGTGTTTGTTTGGGGTAAAGAGTGTGAAATCAGAAGTGACCATAAACCTTTGGTACGTTTACTTACTACTGATGGTATGATCAAAGCCTCAGCTAGAATAGCACGTATGTCTATGAGATTGCAGGATTTTGTTTACAAAATTGTTTATGTTCCAGGCAGAGAAAATGTTACTGCAGATTTCTTATCTAGACTTCCTTTACCTCTCAAAGAGTGTGTTAAGAATTCATGGGATGATTTTCAAATTGCTTTAGTTCACGACGATGGTGATTTACCCATCAAAAGTGAGGTTTGGTGTGCTGAGTACTTAAAAGATGAGATTTTACAAGAAGTTCAGAAATGCATTATTAAAGGTTGGCCTATCAAGAAAAATCTTACTCCTGAACTCAGGTATTTCTAGGAGGTAAGAAATGAATTATCTTTTACTGAAGGTACTGTTTGGAGAGGTGATAAGGCTGTACCTCCTGTTGGCATGAGACAAATCATTGTCAAACATGGTCATGAAGGCCATAATGGCATTGTCTGGACTAAACAATCTGTCAAGAAAATGTTTTGGTGGCCAGGTTTAGATATCTTTGTTGAACGCATTGTTAGGGATTGCGTCAATTGTGCCAATTCAGATAAGTCTTTGAAGACTTTAAAACCTAATATGGGTGAACATTGTGTTCCCAATGGTCCTTGGGAAACTATTGCGATGGACATTATGGGTCCTATTGGTCCACTGAACAAATATATTGTGGCAGCCATTGACTTATTCTCTAAGTGGCCTGTCATAAAAGTTGTGGATAAGGTAAATACTGATGCGGTTTTGCTATTTGTAGATGAAGTTTTTACTGAGGAAGTGTTGCCCATACGTGTTATAACTGATAATGGTGTACAGTTTGTATCTAATAAGGCGAGAGAATATTTTCAAAAAACTGGTGTTATACATTGTACTACATCTCTTTATAACCCAAGTGGTAACGGGATTATTGAGAGGTTCAATAGAGTACTCAAAGGTGCCATACAGATGGTAGGTGTTGAAGATGACAAATGGGAGATTCAGGTGGTAAAAACTGTGTGGAAGTACAGAACCACTCCTAATGATATGACTGATTGTGCTCCTTTCGAGATTATGAGAGGAAGATTACCCAGGATGAAAATTAACCCACCTTGGTTGATTTCTTCTACTAAATGTCACGTTGATTTTGATAATATCAAGAAAAGAATTGAGAGAACACATATTGTAAACAAACACAGGTTTGATTTAAGAAGAGGTTCAAAAGTTGACCCCAATGTACAGGCGGGTATGCTGGTAAAGATTAAAAAACCTTGGAGAGTACCTAAAGGTGAAAGTCAGTTTATGGGTCCTTTTGTTGTAAAAGAAGTTTTAAAAAATGCAGTCAGGCTTGATAATGGTAAAGTTTGGAACTTAAACAGAATTGCTGTACTTAAAGGTGATAAAAAATTATATAAGGATGTACGTGTTACAACTAAGCAGAGTTTGGATAATGAAGACATCTCCAAGAAAAGTACTGTTAATATTAGCAACAATGAAAAAGACAATAATATCATTGATAAGTGTTTTAACACTGCTGAGGTTTCTTTACCTACTGCTTCCGACAATCCTAATGTTTGTCATGAAAATGAAAGTATTTCTGAGACTAAGCGTTTACGCAAAAAACCTGTATGGTTATCGGATTTTGTAACTCGTATTAGGAATAAGTTGTATCCATGATTTTTTTTGTGTGTTTTTTTTTGTTGTTTTTTTTGTGTTAAGGGGGAAGATGTGTTATGTCTGTAACTTGGTTCTAGGCACGGACCCATGTCTTATTCTATTGATGTTCTAGAGTCTTGGGTCCGTGCCATGTTGTTATGTGGGGCAGTCGGAGGTTGTACTGGAAGGAGCTGGATGTCCGCTGGTGGTGCTGCAATGTATGAATAAATACTACTGGATTTTACTTATTACATGGACGACTTTCATTCATAACAGAGGGTCACGGTGGGGCATACATGGCGTCCTCGTCTTTATTTAGAATTAAGGGCCTGATTTACAAAGCAAGCCTCAAACCCTGCAATTTGTAGATGGTCAGCAGTCCTGTTGTTTGCCGGCGGGCACGCCATATGTAGTCACACCTCACCCTCGGGCCAGGTGTGGCCCGAGATTCTGTGCAGTACTATATGACATTATCACAAATGTACCAACTTTAAAGAAACTTCAGAGAATCGTTTTGCACAGCTCCTCGGTTACTGAGTGAACAACCCCCAATTCGTATTCTCTCGGATGGAGAAACTTCTGTGCCAGTGAGGTTCATTACTTGATTTTTGCCAGCAAATGTATTTCATTGTATTGTAACTCTTGTATAGTGCCTCATCTCACTGACAAGGCTCCGAAGCGCTTTTGATTGTAAGGAAAGAGAGGCTACTCTCTTTGCTGTGCATAGTTTGTCAAGTCTGGATTTATTGTGTGGTTTATGGAAAGAATTTAGATGTCATGCGTGAGGTTTAGAGATGCTCTTCAAACAATTGTGGCGAACTTGTGGCTGTGCTTAAACGTGCAATGGGTTATGCTTACATTTACGTGTGCATTTGCCATCTTCTAGTAAGAGGTTGCACAGTTGTTGCACTGCTGGGCTAGAGAGCAACTAATGCTGGATGAGTTTGGCTGTCGTAGGCGATGTTCAGAGGGGTGAGAAACATGTCATGGGGAACTTAGGGCTGTGCCTAAGCATGCAGTGATGATGTGCGTATAAAAGTATTCCTTCACTCCTGCACAATGCAGTATCAGAAGCACCAGCGCTCGGAGCTTGAAGAGGTCCGGACCGCAGGGAGCACAGCACCGAATGGCAGAGAAGCAGGGGCTTTTGGGATGGCCACCTGCAGAGTCTTTTGCCCCACCACTTTCCAAGTCCACCAGCCGCCACTGAGACCAACCCATCGGCCCCCCCAGGTGACCCCGCTCGCCTGCGAGCAGCCAATAGTGTTACTGGGTGGAAACCCACAAAAATTGTAAAAATTGTGGGCACCGTTGTCTGCCGGTCCTGACCGGTCCAATCCAGCCCGCACCTGTCCCAGGGGCCTACCAGCCTGTGGAGTGGGCCCCTGCTTGCCATTGTCCCCACAATTAAAGGCACAAGCCACAGGCCAGAGATGGCATAACAAGGGGGGTAATTAAAAGTCATTATTGCCATGCAAATAACAGCAATAAGGCGACTAGAACCCTCAGTAACCAACGAAAATAGGAGTGATTCAAGAACAGAAGCTGCCTCTCACCTTTATGATAGAGTGGAAAAAATCCCCCATTCTCCCATGGCTCTCCTTCCTCTTCTTCTGAAGCAACTGGGTTCACACACGGTTGTCCGGGTTACACACTCCTTGCTTTTGATGGGAGGGAAACCCAATCAGCCAAAGAAAATTAGAAAAACATAAACAAACATGTTCTATTTTTGTGGCAGATTGGGGTTCACTCACAGCCAACAAAGGAAGTATTTTATTTGGCTAAATTCAGAGCCTGGTGTCCACTGTGGAAAATATTGTTCAGATGCAGTTAAAAATCAGAAATTGCAAAGGCCCAAAGATTTTCGTATGGCACGTTGCCAGCATTACTGAATGTCAGGTTGCCGAAAACCATGGCTGCCTAGTCTTGATTCCACCTCATGCTTCCTTCTTCCACCACCCTAGGCTTCCTGTCAGTTATGCAGGTTATTTTTGCATGCTTGTTATTTCCTTGGTCCCTGTTTCCCTATCATTCTCTACCTTTTCCTTTCACCTTTTCTGCCTTGGTATCTCTTGAGGTGGGTCAAGATCTGATTGCATTTTATTGTATTGTATTGCAACATTTATATAGCACTTACTACCCCTATATAGGTTGCTGAAGGGCTTGCCTACAAGGGTAGCATGCTACACAGTCTAGCGTGTGTGCGGTTGAAAGAGTGTTGGCTTTAATTTGATCCTCTGTGGGAAGTGTTTCCATGTTGTGCGTGATGACCACCGAGGTGCAGTTATCGTGTTATGGGACACAGCGCTTAGCAGTGTGATGGATGAAGAAGTGTGAGAGATAGGCACGCAGTTGATGCTTTTCAGTAAGCTGGCAGCATTGAGCAACTTTGCTTGTCCCTTTTTAGTATTTCTTATGATCATAGTCAATTTAGCTGGTTACTGTACTGGGTTGTCCATTCAGAGAGGTTGTGACTAAAGTTTACGGTCCTGAACAAGCATAGGACAAGTGGTGTTGGGATCTGCTGCGATGGACTTTGTTAATATCTTCCCAAATCTGATTGTCATTGTGAGATGCCAAGAAGTGGCCGTAATATATTGCTAATCTGGACCTGCAGCTTGGACTAAATTAAAGTCCTCCGTTGGCCAGTGGTATTAGCAGATCTCTTCAGTTATTCTGTGCCTGTTCAATTGGTGTTGTGTGGTTTATTGCTGTGGACAGGTATAGTACTGGGTGATGGATATGACCATTAGCAGTTTTGTCTTATACAAGTGTAGGAGTGCGAGGCTGTGAAAGGGAATAATTAGGCAGCTTTCATCAACTAAAATATACTGTCTGACGGCTGAGCTTTATGGCATTAGTTTTAGTGGGTGTTATATAATGTATTGTAATTGCATTATATAGCTCTTACTACGTCTGACAATGCATTGTTGTGCTTTTAAGCTGGCAGCACACTACTCCAGGTCCGAGGGTTGGGTGATTATTTTATAGTTATTGTTGGTTATTGGGATTAGTCTTGTGCTCTACAGGACCCATTCCATGTCCTTACTCCAGTTTCTATGTGGTAGATTACTTTAGTAGGAATTGAGTGTGATCTTTAGTAAGAGAGAGGGATGTGAGAATGTGAAGCATTGGTTGGTGGTATTAATAAATGACCTACTGGAGATTACTTATTGTTAGAATGCAGGATATAACTTTAAAGGAGAAGTTTTGATCTTTAAAATAAGGTGTGGGCACTCTGCAGACATACAATAGTATGGATTAAGGCAAACATGCGTGTGATTTAAAGTAGGATATACTCAGGGAGCGAAGGCATGCAGAGGATGGAAGAAAAGAGAGAAAAGAGAGGGTCATTTGAAAGAAAGATAAAAATGGAGAGTTGGAAGTTTTAAATCAGAAGGTTTTTATGCAGGGTTTTAGGAATACTGTGGAGGTTTTTGATGCAGCATGCAAACCTGTAGGACAAATATCATTTGCATGTGCTGCAATATCACTGTAGGCCAATAGAACACTACTGTGCACACACGCCACCATCACCCATGAGTAAATGGCATTAAATCAATGAGGTTTCATTTTCCTATAAAATCCGATGGAAGGAAAACATAAAATAGAAATGTTGTACTTTAAATGTTTATGCTAGAGATGTGCCTCCCCCTTCCCTTTGGTGATCAGATTGGGATAAAGGATAACAAAGTCTGTTTAGTGGATTTGTGTAAAGTGATGCTTCTCAATGCCGGTATCACTGAGGCTATGTCCAATCTGGAGCACCCACAACATAGGCACTATGAAGCGTGAGATTCCACACTTGGCTGCCATTCTGCCCTCCCATTGCACTGGAATAAATAGGGCTTCTCCACTGTACCTCCTACACGAATGGCACACGGTAACCGTCTGAGTTCTCAAAAACAGATCTTTGGGGAAACTTTAAGAGTACGGGGCACATATGCAGAAGTATGAGCAATTGAACACCTCTGTAGTGACCGGCCTGAAAAATAGCTATCACGACTCCACAAAGTTCACCTCACAGGGAAAGGAAGCAACAAATATTGACATGGCCCTTCCTGCCCATGACATGTGGCTCACTCTACCCTAACCATCCCAGCTTTTGGGATGCATCGGCCGGCCTGGAGTTCTGTCTATGACCACAAGTCAGTCCATCTCTGCTGCTAGCATGCCCTCTGTCCTTCCCTTGAAGTTTGTTAAGCAGCCATGGTCCCTAAACCTCCGGAGAGGCATTGCCAGTGTACTGTGGACCCTCCAACGGCGAGTGCATGCCTGACTAGGATCCTCATGGAGGGGGCGAGGCCTCCTGACTCCTGAGTCACTATGCAGACCTCGGACCTAGGTCAGATCTGGCACTGTGCTCTCTCCCATTGGGACCTGCCAGCACAGAAAGGGCCCAAGTCCCAAACCTTCTGTATCCAGAGCAGCCTTTGAGGCACCAAAGGTGTCCATGGGCAGGGCTACAACCACCTAATGAGTTATTGATGCTTGGGAGAGTTGTAAACAGGGGAGTTTTCACAGAGGAGGAGCATTCTGCTGAAGAGGACTTGTACCCAGCTTGTGACTGACACTTCTCTGACCTGATAAGCTACTCAGAGTGTCCTGGAGATCTGTCTCCCAATTGGCAAATCCAGCTCTGTCTGTCTAATCTGAGGTGGCATTGTGGGAAAAAGAGCGATGGGTTGGATTGCTACTCTGAGCAATTGCCAGTGGTTAGACTTAGTGCAAGCATTCCTACCATCACCTATTGTGTGTTTGATGCAACACTCTAAGTGCCAATGGTATGCACAGACATGGGTCCCTTGCTCACTGTGCCACCAAAATCAACCTACACCCGACTGAAGAGCCCCAATCAAGGCAAAATCAGTCCTGGGTTGCTAGTGTTACGGTTTGGGGAGGATCTGGCCTGGCAGTTCGGACTGGACTGTTCCTATTGGAGCATGGTCAGTCCTGATTTGCATATTGCCTCGGTCTAATCTGAGGTGGCAGAATGAACAATAGAACAATGTGCTGGAATCCAACCCAGCGCATTCCCATCACGTTTTGTATGTTTGAGTCAACTGTGTTGACTGATTTCGGAGATCCTTCCCAGTAATGCTTGGCTATCTTTGGCAGGTCGCTCAATACTTTTGAGGATTTCCCTCCTGCCTATGAAAGAGCAGCTTGGAAGACCGTCAGCCTCTCCACTTCATCAGCAGAGACTTCTGAAATGTCTTATGGAAGACTAGAGCATGGAGAGTAACCCTGGGCGTAGTTCGCGTAGTCGCGCTACGCGAAGCTACGCGAAGACGTCGAAGCGCTACGCGAGCTTCGCGAGCGTGCGTAGCTGCTTGGCGCGCCCGTTCGCGATGCGTTTTTCTTGCTCGGGAACGCGTTGTTCGTGTTCGGGACGCTGTTTGCGTGCTCGGGGGGGCGAACTTACCCATGCGGTCGCCTATGGGCGCGGCCATTTTGGTTTTCACTTGTCCCGCCCGTTCGCGATCCCTTATTTCCTGTTCCGGGTCGCGTATAGCGTGCTCGCGATGCGCATTCCATGTTCGGGAACGCGTTGTACGTGTTCGCGACGTTTTTTGCGTGCTCGGGGAGAAATATCGCGCGAACTTACCCATGTGGTCGCGATGGGCGCGGCCATCTTGTTTTACCACTCTATGCTATGGTTCTGGGCCTGCTTTTCTATCCTCCCTCAATCTTTCCAATCCTTAGTTTTTTACACTGTTTTTCAATTTTTCTTTATTTCTTACCTATCTCTCTCTCTGCCTAAGTCTATATTTTGCATTTTTTTCTACTTTTTACTGTGTTTTTTTTACTTTTCAACTGTTTTGTATAACTTTCTTCTTTAAGCTCTACTTCTTCCCCTAACTTTATTTTTCCCTTCTAACTTTTCTTTTTCACCTCCTCCCACCCCAGAACCATGGCGAAGGGTAGCAGCAGCGGGTCAAAGGGCAAGGCGCGTGCGCCCAATCGCCGCCTGCCTTGCGGCAGACTGCGCCCCGCAGGGGTGCAAGCCCGCCAGCTGTTTACGGAGGAGGAGGTGGCCGCCCTTGTTTTTTTTATTCAGCGCCACCTCCCCTTGACCTTGGCAGCAGGCGGCAGGCCAGGCTCCGGTTACCCGACCCAGGAGCGTCACCGCCGGTGGGCGAAGGTGCGTCGGGCAGTGTTTCGCTGCTCCGCGGTCCGGCGCACCCATAACCAGCTGGCCCACCGGTGGTCAGACATTCTTGACTGGGAGCAGGACCTGTTGGACCTGCTAGGTGTCGAGGTCGTGGGGCTTGGTGAGTAGCCAATATATATAGTAGTATAAGTATTGTGATTTGTGTATACATTTTTTACAAATAACAAGAATAATGCTGCTTACATTGCAGGTAAATTACGTTTCAAAATCTTCTGTGATTGTAGGACACAGGTGCTGGGCGGTACTCTTACTTTTTGCAACTTTGCGCTCGCTTGTCATTATTATGTAAGAGTTTACTTTAGAGAACTTCAGTTAGGTAATGCTATTGCTAGAGAGACTGTAGTCCTTCCTTTGTCCTCCTGTCAAATAGTGGTGGATGGATTTGATACTAGGTTTAGTTACTATTAGTTGATAATTTTTGAGCGGTCTGCGTGACGCATCCTCTGTCACTGAGTGCTGCTTACCCCAGTCCTTAGTAGAACCTTTTGTAGTTTGTTTAGTGAGTGGTACTGGTAAGCTTAGCTTAGCAGTGTCAGTCAGCTGCAGAACATCAGACGCAACCAACCAACAATTTGGTGTATGCATTATGCACTGACTTTATGCATGTGTCCTCCTTCTCATCTATGCATTTTTGATGGGAAAAAAAATGGAAATGCAGGCTAATGAACAATTGGCCCGCCTGGAATAGGTGGGCTAGGTCAGGTGGTACTTAGGCTTAGTTAGTGTTCTGGATTTTATTTGAATCAATCAGAATGGAACACTGAATTAGTGTTCCCAAATAAGTAGACTGTCCGTGAATCCCGCAAGCCAGTAGGCGATCGGATTAGATAGGTCAATTTTATTGCAATTTTTGTTTCCTAAAACGTTTTTTGAGCGTTTTTTTTTAGATAATTTATTTGTTTCACAGCAATCATTAATGTTTGTGTCTTTCTTTTTCTTTATTATATCTTACATGATCACTGATCTGCAGCACCCAGGGGCAAGAAGACGGGGTCCGAGTCGGCGGGACAACCACCAGAGGACCGCTCCTCTACCGAGGGCCCTGCTGCTGGTCCCAGTAAGTCCTCCAGTGGTTATATTAACAATTATATTGCCCTAACTTTTACTGGACCTTATTTTTTCAGAACTATTAATTCTGGCTCCACTCCCTAATTATATTTTTTACAAAAGATTCTTTGATCTTGACTTGACTATCTGTTTCTAAATTCTGGTTATCCCTGCCTCTAAGTTGTAACTGCCTCTGCTATGAATGTCTGTACTCTGTACTACTACTATTAGTCTGTCGCTAAGCTTGCCCAGTTTGCATTGCCACTCTTTATTGTACGGTTTTGAATAAAACTCAGATTGACCAATACTAATAGCTCTAGCCACTGAGTCCAGTCCTTTCGGTTGTCCTCTTCTAGGCTTCTTAATCTTGAGGCTTTGACAATTACCACAAACAAAATGCACAACCAGATATTTGACTATTTTTGATAGGATATAGTACATACTACTTGGATTCTGCACAGCCCCATGCAGAACTATGCACAATGAAATAGGATGTTGGTGATGAGAGTTTGGAACTTGGACGTTCCTCACACCTCAGTCAGAAGTGAACCCACAATCCCCTGAACGACTAGCTAGTGTCTCATTAGGTCCCCGAACCCCCACCCGAAGATACCCATTGATTATGATTCCACAACCCAGAACATAACACACTTTCGCTCACTCACTCGTGTAAGTCCACCACCACCACCACACCAAATACCACAGAGTCTATGTGTAAGTTCAAAAGGTTTATTTTCAAATGACAACCTCTGTATGTTGTTGTTCTATAACATTCAGTGTACTCCAGCCAGCTCCAACAGCAAAATGCATAAGATTAAAACAATAAAAATTGTTGCAACAAGTGCATGATGATATAAGACAAAAGATCTGTGTGAATTCTGGGCGACTCCTCACCGTAGAACGTAGAATTACTGGTTACATGCATCATTCATAAGCTCTGCAAATCTCTGGTTCGTAGAAGGGAATCCTCTGCCTGAGAAAAATGGTGCGTGTTAATGCAAGCATTTGTCAGTCCTGCCAAAAAACTGTAACATGTTACCTATGGCTAAGTAATACGGACTAACGGAACTCCATAACAAAGTGGCTTGTTTTCCGACCTCTTGTACGCAACGCTCAGACAGTAGCTGTATGTGCTCAAAAGGCGTCTTACTGTTACTGCACAACAAGCTGCGAGGTAACATGCGCAAAAGACATGAAGCGAAAAATGGTTGCATGGCTCAGGCTAACTTTGCAAAGAGTAGAGTATAGTATAATAATGACCCTAGGGACCATAATAACACTACTAGTGTCTGTCTACTGACTGTACTCTAGTACCCGATTTGGACTATTGAATGTGATTTATAATAATAATATGTATTAACTTTTTTCAATCTTGCTAGTGAAAAAGAATAAATAGGGGGAGGTGTACAGGCATCTAAAAATGTGTCATGTTTTTCTAGGCGTACTACCGACCACCAGTGCCGGTGGGGCCAGCGGCGATGGCGTTGCGGCCATTCCGGAGGGGGCAGGAGATGCAGCACCTGCAGGAGATACAGGGGGTGAGCCAGCAGCAGTGGCGGGCGGTGGTAAGTTATATTCATGACTTATTGACATTGCACTAGCTGGAAGGGTGTGTGGAGTGGACTTCACTCACTGTACTGTTGTTGAGACTTATTAGGTATGAAGTTGTAGTGAACATTATACAACGGTTAATAAAGAAGACACCCTTTACTTAGCATGAGCAATGCAGTAGCAATAGCATTACCAGCGTGACTTCATTAACCAATGGCCTCTTATATCTGACTCCAACTCAGCTGTGAAAGTTTTATGGAGGAGACTAAAAGTCAGATCAGATGACCTTGATGGATGTGTTGAACAAAAAGGGAAAGAAGGGTGGAAGGAGGAAGGGCGGGCGAGATTTAATATGACGACTGGCAGAGAAGGATACGTTGGAAGCATGGATAGGTGGCTGATAGGAATCAGATGCATGTGTTGTTGAAGGATGGGTGGGAGGTGAAAGAAGAATGGATGCCTGCCTGGGTGGAAGACACAGTATGGGTGGATACTGTGGATAACAAGAATCATCAGCGGTGTTTGGGTGAAACTCAAAGCCAAGGCAAGCAACGGAGTGAGTGGACGCATGCGTTGTTGTTGGTGAAACAAAGTAACGTTTGTGGAGAGATTAAGAAGAATGATTGACATTTACTTAGAATGGATGGATGCCTGTATGTATTCATCATAGACAGCATAGGTGGAGACTGTCACGGGATGCACAGTTTTAGGGAATGTTAAAGAAACCATGCCAGCGTACCAAAGCCGATGTGGGGAGGGGCAGGGTGGGGGGTAGTAGTAAACAATGTATTACGCCGGCAAATACAGGTAACTTTACTGTAACATACAAATAAATAAAGTGAATTTCATTGTGCGCACTGCACCGCCAAATGCGATGCAGTGTGCGCAACAAAATTAGTTTCATTTATTTATATGTTTACTTACCTGTAATTGGCCGTAATCCATAGTTTACTACCCCCATCCTGCCCCTACCCATGTCACCACCCGGCCAAACTCCCCGAGTCCCACCAACGACCGCTACTGACCCTATGTCGTTGTCCCATATAAAAGCAACGATCATTGGATCAGATATATAATCTGCCTTTTTGTAGTAGCCAAGGCACTGTGAAATTGAGCAATTGCCCTCCATGTAACAGAGAGAGTATGGCCAGTGCCACCCGTTATAGAAAAATACGAGCTTCCCCACCTGCAAACAGTAGTAAATCAAACTAATGTGACTCTGCGTCATGACTCGTATGTTTGTCTTGGGTTCAAGCATAGATGACCGAGCTGGCAATGCCGGCTACAACCAGGTTATGTCATTTCCCTAAACTAGAGATAAGAAGAACACTGGTGTACTGTGTACTGGTTGGAGTCCATAGTGCTAGTATAATGCCTGAAACTCCCACAAATGTTAGAGGCCGAGGAAGTGGGAGGATAGATAGATTATTACCACAAATGTTATGTACTGTGCTTCTTGCTAGTGCTACTGTGCCATTATGTGTTGAATTAATTTTGTGTTGCTGTTTAGGTAAGAGTACTGGTTACAACAATATTTTTTTTCTTTCTTTTCCCAAGACAAACCATCGCGGAAGGAGTTGGCAGTCAGGGCCCGGCGCCGGAAACTGGAGGCCATATGCCGGGAGTACCGGCGGCTGGTGGCTCTGGCGGAGGAGGAGGAGGAGGCGGCAGCAGCTGCAGCCTCGTCCGATGCCCCGGGCCCCAGCCAGGCCCCAACTCCAGCGGTACGGCGCCGCGGTCTGATAGCCACCCGCCGCAATTCATTAGCAGCCAGCACTGCTGTCCCCCATTGTGGATGCCACTGCAGGGCATTCCGCAGGAAGATTCTCCTCCGGATGGCACGGCAAGAGGAGCAAATGGAGGAGCGGGTGAAAATCCTGGTGGACAAACACCTCAAAGCCCGCCGATTATAACATCGAGGACCCTGTTGCTTTGCCCCTTTTTATTCCTTGTTTTGGTGGGTGGGAATTGGGCGTTGGGGTTTCGGGACATTCTTTGGACTTTTTCGTTTTGGACATTGGTTGGGGTTAAGGAGAGGGGTGGGTCAGGTGTGGGATAGTTTATTTTTGTTAGGGTAATAAATTATATTTATACTTAAACATACAATGTTAATGTTGTGTGGGGGGTTACTGTTTTACGAATTAACGTCACATTGGTTTCCTTGCTGCTGCAGGGCCGCAGCCAGTGTTTGATTTAAATAATCTGCCGATGATGTATAACAAACAGATAGATGCGGTACCCCTCACTGAGTTATTTGTCCTACTAGTATTCTACCTCCCACCAAACTTATCTTACCTGTGATTGATGATGACTACGTTCGGCACAGCGATGGCTGCATGGTTTCCATAGAGAATGTAGAAGATGCCATGGTTGTGGTGGTAGTAGTAGAGTAGACACTGGCAGTAGCATTTGCTAAAAAAATAAAAAAAGAGACAGTCACTTGCCTGAGAAAAACTGTGGGAGGAGTAGTCGAACGAAGTAAAATACAGTACAGAAGACGACTGCCAAACAAACAATATTGCAGTTGCAACTGCTAAAGTCAAATTAAACATAATGGCGGCGGGGACAGCCTAGTACAAGAAGTTATAAACTGCAGTTGTGCTGTCGAGTGAGTCACTTAACTTAACACAATCGTAATTCGTAACCTTTACTGCTGTGTGGTAGGAGTTTGATGATTAATCCAATCAATGACGGCAATTAATTATGATGTACTACTATTAGCCGGTGACGGCTTGCACAATGCACATAGACTGAGCATGGGTGGCCAAGCAGAAGAAGCTCCTCGCCCTGCCTTGCAATTGAATTAGTGTTGCTTTCACCACATCTGCCCCAGCAAGCGTGTGATCAATTGGTGTACATTTTATGTAGTCACATCACACCTCAATATAAATCACAGCCCGGGGGAAGAGGGTTAGGGTTTGATGAATGGATGGGAAGGGGGTTTGGGGAAAGGTTTGAAAATGAAAACAGTACGCATGGACAACAAAAGCAAAGCGCAATCTTGGCAGACGACCATGATCTTATCCAAAAAATCAATAAAGCGAGAAAAGGGAAATGCATGCGTTAATGATGATGAAGATTAGATAACTTGATGGTTAATGAGTAGTACTTAATAACTCCTACTAGACAATTAGACAGTACAGGGCACCAGTATATTCTATGCAATTTGCCTTGCCTGTAATATGCCCTCAGAGACCCAAATTCCATGTTGTACTGGGCTTACTTGTAAAGATAGCAAAGACAATTAAAAAACATTTGTAGGGATCAATTAGCAAACAAACACACAACACACAGTCCTAATGATTGCAGAGAAAAAAGGATTCAAATTAATTAAAAGATGAATGATGAATGATACTAAAGTTACTGTATTATCATGCTAAAATTGTGGAGTTGAATCTCGTCCTTCCTCTTGGTCCTATCTTCCATGGACGCTCCGCACATCAATCTTGGTGGCCTTCCTGATGCCGATTGGTAAGGTAAATGTGAGTTGTGTCTCCCAGTATAGCAAGCACAGGGTAAAGGCCGGCCTGTAACGTCTAGATGGAAAAACAAAAGGGGTATTGAGAAATCAATGAATAAAAAAAACATCATTTACGGTGGAGTCCAAGAAGAGAAGAGAGAACACTTTCAGAGTGAGGCGGCTTGGATATATCGTGTAGATTCTGTTTACAGCATTAAGCTACAACAACAACAGGACAGAACAGGCCCACCACAGCACCAGCCCGTGACCCAACCTCCATTTACCTTAATTTTTGACATAGCCAGACAAAAGGCATACACAGCAACTTAGCATTTTCCTAATTAAGTGACAAAATCAATGCGCCGCTGTCAGTCATCACTACACTCGACTAGACCACTACATGGACATGTAGGTCTGCTGTGTTTACTACTTTCTTGTTGAATTGTTGTGTTTATGTTTACCTTATGCCACTTCATGAAATGCAGTTAGTCCTTGAATCATCTCCGATCCAACTGAATGACTGCGTGCGAAAAGATAGTATGGTCATCATCATGGTGTGGTACGTGTTGTCCAACTACAACTCAGTCTGTATTGACTCCGATTAAGTCCATATTCCATATTAAAAAATTGCAACAGATATTGGCCTGCACCTGCAGTAGTAGGAGTACAATTTGGTTATTAAACAACAAGAAGGGAAACATTGACTGTGACTGACTTACTTGAGTCACTTTGTAGATTAACTAGTAGAGTAGAGTTCGACTTCATGCACAACATCAACAACAAACAACAGCAATCGCTCAGAGTCTGCAAACATCCAATGCATTCCATCATTACCTGTCTTGCTCTTCTCTTTGGCTGTCAGATCATCAGATGCCTAGTTCTGACATTTTTTTTTTTTTTGCGGGGCAGTGGCCTCATCATTACTCCAGTCCACATTCATTTTGAGTGTTAGGCGCTGTTTAGGTTTTTGTCTTATTCATCTGTGGCACTTCTTTGTCACAGTTTAAGTTGCTTCCCATGGTCAGCACTGTGATGATGGGCCGCGGCCTGTGTAGTGCTCATTGCTGGTCATTTGAGTTTGCACAAATGTCAGCAAGTTTCTTCGAAGAGTCTCTTGTCTTTCTCTGCCAAGTACCTTCTGTCCTGACAGTGAGGACCTTTGGATGCCTGCTGAGGCTGTAGCCTTCGGACACTGATGAGTTTCGGCTCGAAAACAAAACGGAGGATAGCTATAGTAGTCACGTTTCACTTCTAATGGAGGCGGGACTGGTAAAGGCAACATTTCTTGTACTAATGTCTGGCTTGATGGAAATGTACTTGTGCGAGACAGGAAGATGAAGCAGGACTCTGAAGAGTGGACAGTTAAATGCACAGACGTGCAACTCCAATAGGGAAATAAAAAGAAGACGGTGGTGATGGTTTTGTTGTGATTTGATTTGAACCAGAAAGACAGATACACAGACACATAAAGGAAGGAAGAAAGCAACAATTTGAAAGCCTAGTTGTCAGGGAAGAGGAGCTCGTCCTCAAACTCTGGTGGTTCGGACAGAAGTAGGTCCTGTAACGCACTATTTACGTCATCCAAGTCGCTCTGCTCTTCCTGCTGTGATTCACGTATTTTGTAATCCGGTGGTATAAAGTGCTGATTCATTTTGATCATGGTTAACCTCTCCACGCTTTGGGCCGAGAGACTGGTCCTTTTCGAAGTTACAATGGCACCAGCAGCACTGAAAACACGCTCAGAAGAGACACTTGCGACAGGGGAAGCGAGATACTTTATCGCCAGCCTGCTGAGCACTGTCCATTGGCTTCTTTTCCCATACCAATACACCAATGGGTTTCCATCCATGAAGACCTCTGTTGGGTCATCCAGATAGGCCTGGACCATCCGCTCAATGTTAAGGGGTGCTCGGATGTGCTCGGCCGGTTTTGCCTTTGCATCAGCACTGGACTTACCATACCCCTGCTGTAGAAACCAATCAGTTGCACATTGTGCTGTGGATGATCCTGTTCTTGATGTTATTGTTGGTGTAGGTGACTGCTGGGAGGCAAATGCACTGCCCTCAGGCTCCGAAGTATAACTTGACTCTGGATGCCCTGTAGTACTGGTTATGGCCTGGGGTGGGGGGCCTGTAATTAACAGCCGTTCACTTTCGAAAATAGTTGCTTCCTTAGCTATCAAAGTTTTGTAGTTGGCAACATCCACTTCCGAAAAGGAATTACTGCCTTGCTGTTCAGAAATACTTTGTACCGTGGATCCAAAATTGTGGCACTAATGTAATGTGGTTGTGACAAAATTTTATTTTTAATCCTTGTATTTTCCGATAAGCGAGCGGCTAAGGTCTCCGCCAAATGATATGCGTCTTGTTTGTCATCCACACCTGCGTACGTTTCAGACACATCCTTCAGCTGTTGCTCTAGCATGTGCAACAATGGGATAGCTTGGCCCATAGTACAGTCCTCCCTGCTGACTTCACGTGTGAAGATCTCAAAAGGAAGTAGCATCTCAGTCAGGCATTTAACGAGGTCCCATTGAGCCATCTCAACGGTCATGCCTCTCACAGTAGGTTCCCCTATTCTTTGCATGACATAAGCATTGAGTGGTATGTACAGTTCAAACAGACGATCAAGCATGTAATAAGTTGAGTTCCAACGTGTTGGCACCTCCTGGATGAGCGCTTTGACTGGCAGTTTATGCTCACGTTGAATGACCCTCAGCTGCTTCCGGGCTTTAAAAGAATGGCTGAAATGTGTGCATATTCTTCTGCAGGTGACCAGTAAGTTGCTGACTTTTGATTCATTTTTCAAAAAGTCTTGAACAACAATGTTAATGCAGTGTGCCAAACACGGGACCCTGAAATAGCCACCATTGCGCATGGCCAAAACTACATTACTGCCTTTGTCCGTGGCAACAAAACCAATCGTAAGCCCTCTTGGGCGCAGCCACTCAAAGACCTTGGTGTTAAACTCTTCCAAAATGTTTGCAGCAGTATGAGATTTCTCCATGGCAAACATGGCTACAGTTGCATGTTTGCGAGTGGCATGAAAAATCTCTGCAGTATCAACACCAGCAGATAGCTGTTCTCTAACACCCACAAAACTGATCCAGTGTGCAGTGATGCACATGTAATCTGTGGCTTGGCAACTGGTCCACATGTCTGTAGTCAGGTGGATACTGTGAACAGCACTCTGCTTCAAGGCCTTTCCTAGCAATTCCAGCACGTCGTGATGTAGTGCTGGAACTGCAACTCTGGCAAAATAGTAGCGGCTGGGAACATGCCATTTTGGGCAGATGGTTGACACAAATTCCACAAAACCCAACCCTTCAACAAAAGAAAAAGGGAGAAGGTCCAGTGCTAACATTTTAGCCAGCTTCGCATTGTACAAACGTGCTATTGGGTGGTTGCGTTCGTACTGCCCCTCACCCCCAAACATGCTGATAATGGTAGGCTGCATGGTTTTCCTTTCTCTTAGGCTCAACGCACTTTTTGGTAGTGCGGACCTGGTACTTCTTGGTGTCTCCGGCTGACTCTTACTCTTGTGCCACTGAGATGTTGCTGAAGATGTGTGCAACGTTAAGACTGCACTGCTGGGGTCAGGGACACCTTGTGTACCACTACCAGAGAGAATGTCTCCATGTCCTTCCTCTTCCACCGTGATCGGATCTTCTTCTACTCCTTTATCCCCACCAACACCAATGGTTGCAGTTTTTTTTCTGTCGCGAAGGTGGTCCTCCCAGCTGATCAAGTGGTGTTTTTTCAGATGGGTCATTTGGCCTCCGGTACCATAGTTTGTACCAAGCTTACCACGACTAACAGAGGTATTACAAATGGAGCATATAGCAATGTTCTCCTCCTTTTCGCTAACCGTAAAGAAGTCCCAAACTGGGGAGCTTAACTTTGGCCTCCTGCTGGAGGTGCCACTTCCAATGCCGGATGATCTGTAGGGTGTGTGTTGAATTTGACTCTGTGCTGCTGTACCACTACCTACTCCTACAGAGGTGGTGGTTGTGCTGGATGTAGGTCGCTGCCGGGCCTTTGCTAATGCAAATATGGAAGCTGTAGGTCGTGTTGGTGTTACCTGTGGAGGTATGCGTGCTACATCCCTCGCAGCGATTTTGGATAGAGTAAGAATGTTGGTCTCCATCTCCTCGGGGCCGGGAGTGATGTTCGTGATGACTGGCTCGTCGTCATCATCATCATCATCTTGCTGTTCTACATCGACCTCCATAAGTGTAAGGCTTTCTGGAACCTCCCTTTTCCCTAGCTTGGTCTTGGAACGTGGCTCCCTCTCAGACTCAGTTTGTGGCTTCCAAGTGGCATCTAGATCATCAGAAGGGGGGCTTGGCGAAGAACTCGATGGACTACCCTCCTTTTCCTTGCTGGGGATTTGGAAGACAATGGATCTTCTGAATGAGTGGCTTCTTCTTCTACCTCTGCATGAGGCTCAATTTCCTGAACTGCCCCTACTTCAGGAGGAACAACAACTACTATTGCGGGCGGTGGTTGCGGCTGTTGTTGTTGACCACTTATCTGCTGTGTTTCCTCCTGCGTTGATTGGGTACTACTTTGAGATAGCGATAAGTTTATCTCCGGCTCAGCATCACTGCTTTCCACCATTAGGCTGGCTACCTCTTCCCCACTCATGTGCTTGGCCCTGGGTTGGTGGGTTGGGTCCACTGATGCGGATGTGCTGCCCCCAGCTTGCCCCCCGGACACCGCTGCTGCAGGCGCAATTTTTTTTCCCAAAAAGGTACTGGCCGGCACACCAGACTTCAGTGTCACTTGCTTCTTCTGTTCCTTCTTCTTCTCAATAGCAACTTTCTTGGTACTGGAGGACCTGGTACCTGCTTTCTTTGGGCCCATCTTCTTCAGATGTCAGCAGCACTCAGTTGCAGAGATGTCTGGTCAGGTCACACGTCACGTTGTGTGTCCAGCAGCAGGATGTCTATCTGGAAGTGCAACAGGCAATGATGAGAGACACACCTCCTCCTCAGTCTTTGTGCACCTAAAAGCAAAAAAGCCAGAACATCAGTCAAACATAGCACAAATCAAACAAATAGAATATAGAACTTAGTGTGTGGTGGCCTCAATTATTAAATTTCAGAAACTCTGCCAACAACAACACACAGTGTAGCCATTTATGAGACGTTGACAACAAGGCCAGGGCTTTCCTGGCTACTGTACACTCTGGAAGAATAAGAATATTAAAGAACAAAAACTAAAATGTACTGGAGCATGTTTGGCCTAAATTTGTGCATCACGTGGGATGTATTATATAGCAGCATCAGGGAGCTGCAGCTGGCAATGGGGATGGATTTGGAAGCTGTAAAACAAGAGGAAAAATGGAAAGACACGCAGGCCTATGTGGCAAAAACAGCACACTAATAACTACCACAACAAAATGGCCCCCAGAAACATGGTGACTCACAGGCACAAGGCACGGCAAACAATGAACTCAAGCAGGCCTATATATGGGCAGACAAAGGATGCCTTATAAAACACACACAGCTTTAATGCAAAAACTAAAATCCACATGGCTAAAAACACTTTGGAAAGTTAGACAACCACTACAACAACACAATTATAATGACACAGTACACACGCAAAAAAGGCATTTATTTACCACACCCAATAAGTGAAATAGTCAGACCCTCCAAAAAAAACCACATTTCGCAATTCAATTGAATCTATTCAATGCCATCCATGGCCTAAATGATGCCAAAATTCCACAGACTACACAGAAACAGTTTTATGCACCCATGGTGACTACCTCTGGGCCTACTGGCATACTGGGCCGCAAGCTTGGAGGCCTATGGCAAAAGCACAGTGGCTGGTTTAACAAAATGGCCGCCGCCCACATGGCCAGGCCACCAAAAATAACAAAAAAGTGAAGACAAAGGACAGGACCAGGCAGTTGGAGACTCTGGGCAACTTGCTACCTCTTGGAAAAAATTGTAAAACAAAAAAAAATCACTCCTTGCTCACCAAACTACATCTAAATGACAACCTGAGGAGTTTTTTGTGCAAAATGAACTAAATCAACATTTTTGAGAAGGTTTAATGATGCTCGAGAGATATTGTTCGCCAGATTGTAAATTCTGCGTGTTCGGCATCGCAATCGTCACAAAATGTCGTTATCGCGCACGCGAAAACGTACATTGAGCGCGCGAACAAGATAAAAAGTGTAAGTCCGCGTTGTCGCGCGAGTGCGGACTTGCCCAAAGTCCGCGAGCTGAACGCCCAGGGTTACTTACTGGCTGAAAAGGCCTATTTATTTAACAAACACCCAAAAAAATAAAATACGCCCCAAAAGCCACATTTTGAAAATCAATCCAATGCCAACCATGGCCTAAATTATGTTACAATTCAACAGACAACACAGAAACAGTTTTTATGCACCCATGAGGATGACTACCTCCGGGCCTACTGGCACACTAGGCCGCAAGCTTGGAGGCCTATGGCAAAAGCACAGTGGCTGTTCACACAAAATGGCCGCCAACACATGGACAGGCCACCCAGAACAACAAGAAAAGGAACACAAGACAGACAATGCAGGCCTATGGCAAAAGCACAATGCCTGGCTTTACAAAATGGCCGCCACCCACATGGCCAGGCCACCCAAAATAACAAAAAGTGAAGACAAAGGACAGGACCAGGCAGTTGGAGACTCTGGGAAACTTGCTACCTCTTGGAAAAAATTGTAAAACAAAAAAAATGACTCCTTGATCACCAACCTACATCTAAATGACAACCTGAGGAGTTTTTTGTGCAAAATGAACTAAATCAACATTTTCGAGAAGGTTTAATGATGCTCGAGAGATATTGTTCACCAGATTGTAAATTCTGCGTGTTCGGCATCGCGATCGTCACAAATTGTCGTTATCGCGCGCGCAAAACGTACATTGAGCGCGCGAAGAAGATAAAAAGTGTAAGTCCGCGTTAGTCGCGCAGTGCGGACTTGCCCAAAGTCCGCAAGCTGAACGCCCAGGGTTACCTACTGGCTGAAAAGGCCTATTTATTTAACAAACACCCCAAAAAATAAAATAGGCCCCAAAAGCCACATTTTGCAAATCAATCAAATGCCATCCATGGCCTCAATTATGTTACAATTCAACAGACAACACAAACAGTTTTTATGCACCCATGAGGATGACTACCGCCGGGCCTACTGGCACACTAGGCCGCAAGCTTTGAGGCCTATGGCAAAAGCACAGTGGCTGTTCACACAAAATGGCCGCCAACACATGGACAGGCCACCCAGAACAACAAGAAAAGGAACACAAGACAGACAATGCAGGCCTATGGCAAAAGCACAATGCCTGGCTTTACAAAATGGCCGCCACCCACATGGCCAGGCCACCCAAAATAACAAAAAGTGAAGACAAAGGACAGGACCAGGCAGTTGGAGACTCTGGGAAACTTGCTACCTCTTGGAAAAAATTGTAAAACAAAAAAAAATGACTCTTTGATCACCAAACTACATCTAAATGACAACCTGAGGAGTTTTTTGTGCAAAATGAACTAAATCAACATTTTCGAGAAGGTTTAATGATGCTCGAGAGATATTGTTCGCCAGATTGTAAATTCTGCGTGTTCGGCATCGCGATCGTCACAAATTGTCGTTATCGCGCGCGCAAAACGTACATTGAGCGCGCGAAGAAGATAAAAGTGTAAGTCCGCGTTGTCACGCAGTGCGGACTTGCCCAAAGTCCGCGAGCTGAACGCCCAGGGTTACCTACTGGCTGAAAAGGCCTATTTATTTAACAAACACCCAAAAAATAAAATACGCCCCAAAAACCACTTTTACCAATTCAAAACAATGCCATCCATGGATGCCCGGCCTACATGATGTTTAAACTTTAAATTCAACAGACACCACAGAAACATGCACCCATGGGTACCTCTGGCTCTAGTCTGGGCCTACTGGCTGAAATTCCAATCAAAGAAAAACAACTAGGCCCCTGCCGAAACTACAGGCCACAACAATACATTTAAAAAAATATGGAAATCCCCCAAAAAATGTAGGTACAAACAAGCCCCAATCAAACAAACAAGTACACCAATTCTCCAACTTACTTGTAAAATCTCAAATCCAAGAGTCCTCAAATCCAATCCAATGATATGATGCAGCAGACAGACACAAAAAGTGATCCTTCCAGCTCCAAATCCAAATGAAAGTGAACAGCACATGGACAAAATACTGGGAGGAGCCTGCTGGACAGGAACAGGAAGTTTGAGAATCAGGGGCACTTCCTTCCTCTTGGAAAAAAAGAAAAAGGACTCCTTGCTCACCAAACTACATCTCTGAATGACAACCTGAGGAGTTTTTTGTGCAAAATGAACTAATTCATCATTTTCGAGAAGGTTTTATGATGCTCGAGATATATTCTTCGCCAGATTGTAGTTTCTTCGTGTTCGGGATCGCGATCTTACCAACACTGCCGCCGGAAGTCAGATCGCGCATCCGAATGACGTGTTCGCGGTCGCACACTCTCGCGGGATCGTGCGGCCGGATTCCAAATCTCGTGGCGCCCGCGAACAGATAGGAAGTCGCGTCGGCGAACGCAGAATCACGGTAGGTCGTTACCGCGCGCGCGAGAACGTATATTGAGCGCGCAAAGAAGAAAAACAGCTACGCTATGCCGCAAATTGCGTAGTGCACGGTAACTTCGCGTTCTACGCGAATCGCGAAGTTACCGCAACTTCGCAAGCTTCGCGAGCGTAGCGTAGTTCACCGCCCAGGCTTAATGGAGAGACCCCTTTGTCTCAGATTTCATCAGCCTCATCGTGAATTTCTAATCCAAGTACATACCAATTGGGATCCACCGTCTTCACTGTAAAACCCAATATGCAACCACAGTGACTTGGGTCCTCATCTCTACCAGCTGAGAATCTAGAAACTTCATATGAAGATCCCTTGGGGCTGCCCTGTCTTCACCGGCCTAGATTTCATAACCCTACTATCAAGACCCCTTGGTACCCTGCTGTCAACACCGGCTCTGACTTAAGAACCTTACTCTCGAGACCCCTTGAGACCCTGCTGTCAACACCTGCCTAGATTTAAGAAACTTAGGGGCATATTCTCAAGGAGTTATCGCCGCGTTAGCGGCACTTTTCTGCCGCTAATGCGGCAATAATTTTATCGCCCTATTACCAAGCTGTCGCTAACAGCCGTTAGCGACAGTTTTAGGCGAAAACGTCCGTTGCAAAGATCGCCACTTCTGTTAGCGATAATTATATGCAGGAGAGGCGTTCCCGTGCAAAAACAGCCGCAAACCCCACTTCTCCATATTCACAAGGGGATCCTTGAAGTTCTGAAGACCAAAAAAACTGTCTCTAACTGCAGTTAGAGCCAGTTACTTAAGACCAGAAAATAGCTGGTCTTAAAAATGGGGATAACACTTGGGGCCTCATCTCAGCAGGTTTTGGTGCTGGACAGCGCTGCAAGCAATGTTGCAGTGCTGCCCTGCGACAAAACTACAGTGCAGGAATGCGCACCATCAATAAGATAGTGCGCATTCCTGGGCCACAGTCATGAAAAGTGTTGCAGCGCTGCGACAAGACAGAGTTGCAACACTTCTCACTACTTCTCCCTTCTTGCGACAGCATGGATGCACTGTATTCACTGGACAGCGCTCCATGACGCAAGTAATGACAGATACGTAAGGAATCCTGACGTATCTGTCTGCGCTAAAGTCACGCATTGCTGCAGTCGTGTCACAACCATGCCGCAACTCCATCAATACACGGGGCCAGCCTATCCCTGTGGCACTGCGTCACCCTCACACCTGCCATCAGGCAGGCGGAAGGTACTGACGCAGTGCCGTTCATGAGGGGTGCCCGAATGTCGGCGCTGTAGGAGATCTATCGGTGGTGGTTGCGCGCTGCGGTGTCATCGTTTGGAAGCATTGGTGGAGTGTTGGTGCGGAGGGAGTTGACGAGACCTTCTTCGGTGGCCTTGATCCAGCTGCGAGGGGGTGCGATGATGGCGGTGGAGTCCGGTGGGCAAGGTGAAGATGTGATGTTACCAATGATGGTCAGTCTAGGAGAGTCCGGTGTTGTGGCTGTAGCTGAAGTTCCCACTGGCGGAGGTGACGTGCTCGACCGTGTGTCCTGCTATGTGGCTTGTTGAGGTGACTTGCTGCTTGCGTCTGATGTAGGGGATCTTCCCCAGGAGGGGGCGGTGTTCTGGTCACTGGGGTTGTCCAGGTGGAACTTGAGTTCACCGAGTAGGATGCCGTCGGTGGATGGGAGACCCTGGGGTGCAATGAGGTCTACAATGGTATTGGAGAATGGGGGGCCATGGCCCGGGGGGCCTGCACATGAGGGTGACACAGAGTATGTACTTGGGCTTGGTCCGGATCTGGGAGTTGAGGTGGTCCATGGTCACCCTTGGGTCATTAGAGTGCGTGGTCAGTCGGAGTGTGCTTCTGTAGGTGATGGCAAAGCCTCCTCCTTGACGGTCAGGGTGCTCCTTGCGGGTGATACTGCAGCCGTCAGTGATGGCGATGGCGATGTCTGGTCCGGGGCAGAGATTGGTCCTGGCAGGCGAGGTGGCGTCCAGGGTTGATGGCGAGGAGGGTGCTGGCGTCGTAGCGGTGGAGTGTCCAAGAGGAAGGCTCCTTGGGGCTGAGCGTGGTCCAGGGCCAGACGGACGCAAACGGCGTAGCCTATGGGTTGCCTTTGGCACGGGAGACGACCATTACAATGCAGGCAGTACATCGTTAGCAACGCAACTCCGACAACGCAGGTGCCTTTACATCGCATTTGATTACAACGCATTGTGAGGTCAGTAATGGGGTAATTAAAAGTTATTCGGGTTGGTATGGGTTTCGGATGTCTGATCAGGAAATTGGGGTGAGTTTTGGGGTAAAATATGAAAAATGGGGTGTGTTTTGGGGTAAAATATGGAAATTGGGGTGTGTTTTGGGGTAAAATTTGATTTTTGGGTGTGAGATTGAGCAAGGCTGCTTGAGTGTCTATGATTCCTGCAGTCGTGATTGGCTCCCAGCCTAGGCACCATTCTCATCAACCAACAATGGATTCTAAAGGCGTGTGATTAAAATGGCAGAAGCTTGGTATACAGTTGTCACTGTCACTTACTTTGATACCAATCAGAGGTGATGCTGATGTTTTGGTACTGGTGAACTGCTGTTAACAGCGTTCAACAACAGGGTTGATTTGGGGACAATCTTGACCAAGGGGAGTAAATATGAGGAGACAAATGGAGCCTCTGATTAGTTCAGAGACATAAATCTTACATGAAATCAAGATGGAGCCTCTTTACCTCACACCACACAATATTCTGCTGGATACCTTCTCAGCCTTGTCACAAACTTCAAATGGGACCACAGTAAAATGTTCTGATATGTCTAAGAAGCAGACCAGCACGCTGAGCCGAGAGGCATTAGCGCTGGCAGTATTGTACATTGAACAGCCCTCATATATACTACAATGGATAGTAAGGCAGGCCAAGCATACGCTGAGCTGCGTTCACCTTCTGCGCTCCTTGGAATAAAATCTGGGCAATCATCCAGACACCTGTCTGTCAGGGAATCTCAACATCCACCAAGCGCTTAGAATTGCATTGATATGCAATAATTAGGACCTCTGTACAAGTGATGTTTTTGGCAGGAGTTGCCCACGAAATAACTGCGGGTCATTGTGTCAGATGCAGAGATTGCAACCTTCTCAAATTTCCATGTTTTAATAATTTCAACCATGCTGTGCTACAACTAGCACCAAAAAACGGACGAACCAATGAAACAATAAAATGCATGAGAATAGCCTTCTTTGAAACAACTGAGGGACAACACGAGGCCTTGGATTGGGCTGCCAGCAGCCTATCATTTGCAAAGCAAAACGTTCAGTAATCGTGGGCTGTGCACGCGGACTCTGGACATTGCGGTGCAAATCGCTGACCTCATTAAAATAAATTGGAAGCAGTCGTCTATTTAAAATTCACAATGGGCCAAATCCTTGAAGCTCGCCCTCTCAAAGGAACTGGGGTCACAATGCAACCAAAACTTGTCCATTAAGACTTCGACATCGGGAAGAGCATTCAGGGATGTGTGGGACAGCTGTCTCCTTCTCCCAATGCATGTAGCTTCGACAAGACCGTAAGCTGTCAGAAAGTGACAGCTTACACTTTGCGAAAGGTTAACCTGTGGCCTTGGCATCTGGTGACACCATACTTTGTGGCTGCAGGAGCAGACACAAGGCATTTGTTCATACCCCTTTGAGTAGCAAAGGCTTTCCTGTCCCTTCCCCAAGGGGTTGGTGAGGGTGGGCAGTGTATTGCCAGGCAGTGCAGTTCTGTGAGCTGCAGATCGGTACGTTTAGACAGGTAGCTACGTCGCCTTTGCCAGTGAGAAGTACCTTTGTGCATCAGGCTCTGTATCCAGGGACGGAAGACAAGCTTCAAGCGGCTCCCATGCAGCCTAAGGCTATGAATGTCTAAGGGATTTGGGGAACTCAGAGGCTCCTCATCTTATTCTGTGGGGGGAACGGGAGTCCAGGATTTTGAGTTAACCCCACTGCGTGTTCCTTCTATGGTGTGCAATTAAATAACTGTCATATTTTTATTTCAAAACAATACAATGATAAACTGTCTATGAAGGACAAGTAAACTGCAAGGCTGGACTAGGTGAGTTCACCAAAATATGCTAAGTGCAATTTTGTAACAGGAAATCGATGTGGCCTCTTGGGCTGAAAGCATTCACCAGTTGCAAATAAATGTCACAGAAAATGAAAGTCAGACAAAGCAGTGAGTGACCACGAATTGCTATGTTTGAGAAATGACAACAAATATCTTCACTACTTCCGCACCGTTCAACCAGTCCATAGCCACTTAGCGCAGCAGGTTATTCTGAGCAATTCAATGACGCTGATAAAGAAAAACAGCCAAACGACGAGACTCTGCTGGCATGACACCAACCTTAGTAACTGGACCAGAGGAGGGTCACAGCTTTTAGATGCAATCCAGACAACTGCACAAAAAAACGAGCTCTTGCCACCGAACCAAGAACTCGGGTCTGAAAAGCTCAGTGATGCACAACTTCTGATGATTTAAGATGAAGAAGGATGACTGATCCTTTCTGCCCTTCAGGCTCTTGTATGACAGGCATCTGTTTGTCAAAGACCCGTAGAGGAGGGAAAAAGGGACCTTTCTGCCACTAATGGGCCTATCGCTAGGTATCGCCCGCTAACGCCGGATTTCCTATCGCCATTGCGCTGATGTTAGCGGCAGTTTTCACCGCCGTTCCCTGATACTATCGCCATGTAGCGACGGCTTGTTAATACGCCGCTAACATGGCGATAGTTTTCAGGGTTAGGCGGCGATAAAAAAACTGCCGATAACTGGCGTTTGTGATAGGAATCGCCGGTCCTTGTTAATATGCCCCTTACTGTCAAGATCCCTTGGGCTCTGCTGTCAACACCTGCCTAGACTTAAGAACCTTACTGTCAAGACCTCTTGGGACCCTGCTGTCAACACCTGCCAAGAATTAAAAACCTTACTGTCAAGACCCCTTGGGGCACTGCTGTCAACACCGGCGTAAGAACCTTATTAGCCAGACCTCTAGGGACTCCACTGTCTTCCTCAACCAACACCCAAGAACCTTACCAGAAAGACCCTTAGAGCCTCACTCTCATCACCAGCTGAGACCTAAGAAGCTCACTATCAGGACCCCTTGTGAACCCCTTTCTTCAAATCAATCATATCAATCTCCAGCAGTCTTCACCCTTGGCAAAACTCTGAGGACTTGAGGCCACTCCATCAACATCTGAGATTTAGGAAGCTAACTATGGAGACACTTTAGGACACTGGGGTCTCATGGGGTCTTATTAGTAAGATTCTTGAGTCTCAGCCAGCGAAGCACCAAGGGGGTCTTCATAGTTAGCTTCCTAAGCTTCAGATGATGGAAAGCTGACTTTAAGGTCTCCATCTCCAGGGTCTTGCTATCATGAGCTGAGACTCAAGATTCTTACTATAAAGACTCCCGGGGAACTATGCTGTTATCACAGGTGGCGACTCATGAATCCTACTACAAGGACCCCCATGGAATCATGTCATCATCACTAGTGGAGACTCAAGAATTGTACTACAAAGACCCCCATGGAACCATGCTATCGACATGGGCTGAGACTCAAGGTTTGTACTATACTGGCTGACTTGGCACCATCCACTGTCATCCAAGGCTGGGACTCAAGAACCTTAAAATCCAGACCACTTGGACCCCCTTTCTTGACCACCAGAGAAGCACAGTCCCAATCAGTCTTCATCCTTGGACTCTGAGGCCATGTTCTTGCTATTCAAGACTTAGGAACCGAGCTATGAAGACCCATTGGGATCCCGTTCTCATCACTTTCTCAGACCTATGAATCTTACTAGTAAGGCCCCTTTGGTATCTTGAGGTCAGCCAGGGCTCGTGATCCTCAACAAATTCAAGCTGTGGTGAGAATGAAAAAATCTCTAGGATCCATTTGGATTAATTGGTCAAGGTTCAGAAAGCTGATAGCAGTGAAGATCCCGTGGGGCCCGGAGTCTTTCAAGCAAGGACAGAGAACGGTCAAACACGCCGGTTTTTGGAAATCGCCAAGGCTATCTAACACTCCTGCACTGTAAGGCAACAATGGCTCTTTTGCAATATGTTTGAAACGAATTATGAAAAATAAGTTCCAGTCCCAAAAATAAGTGCCGGGGCCTTCCACTGGTAACCACTGCCACAAACTAAGCAGCATTGGGTGCCTCCCTGGGAAATGTGCTGAGGGTCCTCTTGGTTTAAAACTTCTCACCAATATATATAACTCATAGGAAGATTTGGGGGGGGGGGGTGTCCCTTAAGGGTGAGAGCCTCCATGCACGGCCTGGGTGTCACTACTCTACCTGCCCTGTTCAGACAGTTGCCAGAAGTCATGTTGAAACACCAAGAACTGACTGTTCAGGGCATGCACGTCACTGTGGGTGCAAGATGTGTATCTTTAGAGCAAGTGATTTGTTACATCTCATTAGCTAATTAACCTGCCTTTGTCGTGATATTTTGCAAAAAGAGGCTCCCTTTCTTCCAACTGAAACGAGAGGTATAAACATGCAGAAACCGACCATTGTTCTAGCAAATGGAACTAGCAGGCTGGCCATTCAGACCTGTGCCCAGGGTGGCCGAGGTCCCCCTCCCGTTTCAATAGCGCTGCCACATTCAAATGCAGTTGCTAAGCTTCAGCCTCCTTCACACTGAATGGGGCGGGGTGGGGGGCCCACTCCATCTCTCCCCATCTCGTGCTGCAGCAACCCCCAGCCTCAAGAGTCATATTTGCCCCCCGGACCCCCCCTCGCCCGGGTTATCGCTAATGAATGTGTTTTCCTCAGCATTCTCACAGCTCCTCCCAATGTTTGGGCCTTGCATTCCAAGCGCTGGTCTTGCTTCTTGGCAGCGACTTATGCAGATTTCTTGTAAGTCCTGTTGTTAGTTGCTTGCATAACACACGGCGCCCCTGGAAGCCCAGCTCACCCTACACACACAGAAAGCAGCAGCAGTACACTTTACAGCGGTTAACATGTGTAATACAAGATTACAGTTTCTGGGAGAGGCTGTCTCTTTACGGTGCGGCTCTGCTGAGAGCCGGTGAGCTGGTGGGCCAGCTGAAGTGAGTCCACACACACCCCGTGTTAGCTCTGAATGTTCAGATCTGCACGTACGTAGCCTGGTGACTATTGTCCTTTAAATGCACTGTATGAACAAAGGTTTCCAGGGAGGAACCCATTTGAGCCTTCCTAGTAGAGGTCTGGCTGACTCGCGTCACTCGTTCACTAGGAATCAGGGCAAGTGTTACTCTCCACCACTTTCAAAGATTATGGAGCATCCTAATATTTGTGTAGTATCTGACACAGATATTTGTTTGTGTTGTGTTGTTGTATCAGTCATGCCTCTATTATGGAGCTTCAGCATGATGTCATAAAGGTTAAGATCATGTGACATCACTTTCTGGAAAAAGTCAGGGGGTCATAGGTCATATGATGTCATTTCCTGTGATGTCATTGAGTTCAAAGGGTGTGTGATGTCACTTCCGCTACCCCTCGCATTCTGGGGAATCGACGTCCTTGGAGGGCCTCTTAAAATAAAGACACACACTTCTGTAGAATAGATAGGTGGCTAGCCTGCAGGATCTATTAGAAACGCTATGGAGTTAGTTTACAGGCAAATCTTTAATAACCAGTGATGATTGTTATCACATGTGGGATAAGCTACCCTCTAATAGGCCTGAGAGAATTTTTATTTCTGTTAAGGCTAACGAAAAAGTTGTAGTTCGTGGTATTTTGCTTCAACAATTCACAAAACAGATGAAAACAGATGCCAAAAAACTCAATGAAACATAAAAATGTTGTGAACATTTCACTGTTCCGTGATGTTTCACGAATCACCAAAAAATGCTGAAATGTTCAAAAAATGGCCTAGAAAGAACAATACCATGGAAAATGTTTAGCAACCAATGGCGGATTTCATGTTCGAGGGGATTTTTTTCACCCAGGCCTGCCCAAGCAGGATAACAACACAAGTCACTGAAGAGTTGTGGGACCCTACATCAGAATGAGACTGAAAACAGATATCTTTTATTAGGTCACACAACTCAAGTAGAATGGAAAAGTCCTTCTTAGGTGGGAGCCTATAATATGTCTCACAATAACCAGCGCTTAATTTGAACTGGTGCTTGCAGGAGGGACCTACCAGCACTCTTTCTTGGGGACCAGAATATATTTTTCCTCATCATACTTTCACCCACAGCAAGAGAGAGAAAACCACAAAAAGGTGAAAGGAGGAGGAAGAGAAAGATGGAAAAACAGTGACAAAGGAAGAAAATAAGGGGAAAAAAAGAACTTGAAAGAGTGAGATAAACGGCAGGGAGTTTCTGTAGAGGGTGAAAGAGGCATGAGGTGGAATCAAAACTAAACAGCCTCAGTGGTCGGCAACTCCGACATTCGATAGCGCTGGCCGGGGGCTCCTGAGCAAAACTTTGGGCACTGGCATTTATTCTTTTACAAATTAAGCACTGTGCTCATCATACTTATCATAAGCTGTCTCAAGCTACCAAACATGCCTCCCGATCAAATAATGAAAGTACGATTCAAAAGAAAAATGTTCAGAAGAAAGAAAATTGATATCCTAGTCTTCCCTCATTTGCCTGTGGCATGCTTAGCCTCGGTGATGTTTTTACCAGACAGGTGTTTCGCTCACTAGACCGCACCATCAAAACTGCTAGGGTCTTGGCTCTACCTGCTGAAAATACTTGGTAACCAGCAGGAGGGGAGCAGAAGGAAGCTTGTCAGAACGTCCTGTTCTAAGTTGTGTAACGAAGCTTGAGGGGGCCCCCCTGAAAAGTATAGTCAGGAGCTCTCAGGCCAGGGGCCCGCCACCTGTGCACAGTGCCAGGAGGGGCCCAGTGGCATAACGAAACTTGAGGGCCCCCCTCCTGCATAGTACATAGAGGGGACCCCCTCGGGGCTCACTCAGGAGTTTTGAGGCCAAGGTATAGTTCTATGGAGGGCCCCTGGAGCTCGGGCCCCTCACCACTGCGGGGGCTGCGGGGGCTTATGTTACGCCACTGCCTGTTCCATAGATTGTCAGGGGCCGGGCAGGCTGTTTCTGTGTGAAGCATGTACAAGAAGAGATTAGTTTGTAGTGAACCAACATTGAATCACATGTAACACCACAGCTCCCACTTGTGTAGGACTCATAGTAAAACTTTACAGTCTAACACCCACACTGCACTGCAAGAGATGCAAAGTCAATAGTAAAAAAGACTTCAAACATGGCGTCACAGTTGGGTTCTTTGTGCGCTCAAAATGGAGGGGAACATTCTCAACTCAGAGTGAGCAATCCTGGCCCCATACCTTGTGCTCGAGGGTAGCTTTACTACATAAACCAAGATTTTTTTAAAAATTAGAATAACCTGGTAAAATCTGGCAAATACAAGATTTAACTGTTTGCTGTCAGGCAAACATTCCGTCAACCTAGCTGCCTACTGAAATGGTTTATTTTCGGTTTACGGTAGAAATTGGTTAAAAAAGGTTTGGCGACATTGGTAAATATATATTCTTCTACAAATTAAGCACTGCAGGTGGCCTGCCAGAAGCTAAAAAAAAACATATAATTAATAACTAACCACATATTAATAAATTGTTTAAATAACTTGTAGCAAATTGGCAATTTCAAAAGATTTTTGTTAAATAAAATAAGATCTTATTAGGAGGCTAGTCCCTGGATGAAGAACAGCTAGAAATCTAAAGAAAGCTTTTCTTTCGCAGACCTCCTGTAACCCAGGGAGTTTTGCCCAGGCATGTCCTACTTTCTACCCAGTCAGAGATTTCTGTTGGCTGAAGGCTGGGTGTGTGCGAGGAAGAAGAGGAAGCCTGAGATGACTTCAATAAACAAAACATGAATGGACAGAAATAATGCTATTCATTGCCTCTGCCGAGTTGACTCGGAACTGGCTAAACCCAATAATACATTAGAATTGTGATGCCAGGAGGAACAGAGTTAATTGATTATGAGTAGCACAGACCATCCCGTTGGACAGTGAGAGGAAAGTACTCTGCCTCTCTCAGCGTTGATCCCCACCATTGATCAGCGGTTCCCTGAAATGTGTGCTGCAGCGAAGCATCACCCCAGAACCACCAAGAGATCACTACAAGCACCTCCATCTTCTTCAGCGACATCTTGAGTACAGGAGCAGCTCGTGTCAGGGAAAAGAAGCAGGGCGGGTGTTGATGGGGGACGGCGGAGAAAAATAAAAAGTAAAAAAGAACTTACCTGCGTCCTCCAGCATCATGCTCTTCTGCTTCGCTGCACTTGAGGCACAGGATCCCAGACTGCCCTGTGGCCAATCCTGAAGCTCCTCTCATGCATGAGAACAGCTTCAGGATTGGTCTGAGTGCGGTGAATTTGAGCTTCCAGACAGACTGGGAGCCTGTGCCTGCTATCTTCAACCCAGCAACGCAGCTCCGGTTGGAGAGAGCTTCAGTGTGCATGACGGTTTGGCCGTTCTAAGACGGCCGGCCAAACCGGCATGCGCACTGATGACAGTGCCAACCACTCCCCCTCCAGTACTGTCACTTCCCCCTGGCCCCGCGCCAAGACTCGGCACACAGTCACTTCGAAGAAAAATAAAACAGGTTTTAAAAACCCGTTTTATTATCGTTTTATTTTTCAAGTTTTCGAGGGTGCTGGCAGTGGGGGCAATGCTCCTTCGCCACAGCGGTGGAGCCGCCACTGCTTCACTACTTGATTCCTTGGTCAGGCATCCCTCAGCCAGCCACCTAATGAGAAACCTCAGTAAGAGGTCTCCATCACTGTGTAGGCTAGGAGTCCACTGGATTTCAGATTGATGCAATGTTGTTTGTTGAGGGTGCACAGGGCCCTCCATATCACAACACTCCCCATTAATCTGCATGTCATTTACATCAAATCCACTGTGGAAGAGCATACGCTGCGCAACACGTGCGCACAGAGAAGTGCGTTGCTGTTAGGTCGTCTGGATGATTCAGCACTTGGTCTTGGATTGCCTACCTTGGCTCTCATAACCGTCAGTACCACCTATTTTTTCAATGAAGTAGCCCCTATTTTTCAGCCCCAAAGACTGTGCTGTGAACTGCTGAGTTGCCCCCTCAGAATTTTAGTGATTGGAAGATCACTATGAGGTTTATGTTTCCAGTGTAGGTCTAACTGCATAATTCCCAGCCCAAGTAGTGCTGATTGTGAAGTTTGCGAGTCCAAATCCCACTACTCAGTGAGGTCACTTGGCCTTCGATTTTGACCCCATTTATGTTCAGTTTTTATGTGGAGCCACAGAACACCATGGTTGTAAGGACCCAGCAGTTTGCAAAGGACACCAAATTATATCTTCAGGTTCAAGCATTTGGGGTGCTATTGCAGAGCTGTAGAGTGCTGGATTGCAAAATACAACAGGGTGCTATCGCAGTGCTATAGAGTGCTGGATTGCAAGATATCACATTAAGCTGACCCCTCAAAAGGCCGAAGGTCTGGTTTGGAGTTTGGTGGTAACATATAATCCTCTGAATCTTGAGAAATTGTGAAATATGGAGGATAGTCTAACAATGGAATACCATTTAGTGCTGGAGGAAATTGCACAAGTATATTCTCCTCTGGATTTAGCACTTCCACCACAAGTTGGAGTGTTTTTCTGTTACTACTCAACTCAATATCAGACCCTATGTTCCTGGTGTTTGCCCTTGTCCTGTACAACGATGGCTTACTAAACAGTTTTTCCTTCACTTGTCAGCTGGGCTGATTCCCCATGCTAAATGGAAGAGGCTTGTCCTTCATTCCTCACCTCCCCGCAGGGACACAGGAGCACATTACGGGCATTAAAGGGCTTTGTAAGCATGGCAAGTTCCAACTTCTTTTTGAGGAAGCACAAAGAAATGATCTCATCCGCCCAAACATGGTATCCAGGTTAGAGAATAGTAGGATGGTCTTGGCAAGGATCCCAAAACTTCAAAGGCTCCGCAAAGAGTTCTCTTGTGCTCTGAAGCTTGGCTGTTCTGCTTTCGCTCCAGAGCCTTCCCACAGAGGCCAGGCTTTGCATAGAATGGCTACCTGGCATATAAATCTCACCTGCTAAAAAAATATTATATGGTTAATAAATGGATCCTCCTTTCTTTCTTTCTTTCTTTCTTTCTTTCCTTTTTTCCTCCCTTTTTCTTTCTTTCTTTCTTTCTTTCCTTCTTTCCTTTTTCTTTCTTTCTTTCTTTTTCTTTCTTTCCTTCCTTCCTTCCTTTTTTCCTTCTTTCTTTCTTTCTTTCTTTCTTTCTTTCTTTCTTTCTTTCTTTCCTTCTTTCTTGCAGTGCAGACAAACCTGTGCACATCAGAATGCTTTATATAGAATTATTTGCACAAAATAGTGAAAACAGTTAATATAATCCCGTTATAAAATGGTGTCTGATTAGGCATAGCAAGTGTTCCTGGGTAGGGACCGGCGAGGGGAGGAAGGCACTCAGTCATCAGAGTTTACTTGCAAAATAGTAAAACACTTATGACAGGATACAGTTCATACATTAACCTACACATTAGGACATAATTCTAAACAATCTAATAGACTATACTATGTCAGCATGGTAGGAAGATTTCTGAGTTAATACAGTTCAGGTGACTATAGTTTGAGGTGACGTTGGAATAGTCAGTTAGTCAGTTTATTTTGGATGATTTATAGCCGGGGTCAAATCTGATGCCTCTAGGTAAGAAATTCAAAATTTAAAAGGGGTGGGGGGGTTTGTTGGAAATTATTGTTTTAGTGTTCTTGATTTCTTCAGGGCTGAGATTTCGACAAGGTACGTCTGAGCTACTCAAATGGCAATGCGCTCTTGATATCTGGAGTTTCTGTTAGGGGTAGTTTGGGGTGCTCCCACTAAGTGCTTTATGAGTGCTGATGATTTGTGGCTCCAGAATATACCAAAGGTGGGGCTGAAAGTTCCAAGTCTGAGGACAAAAGGAGCAATTGCACATATCCAGACAAACTTCACCGCCCACCTAAACAGATGTGAATTTCCAGGTCTCCACCTAGTGCGGAATGCACAAGCATGAGTGGTTCTGGAATGGAAAAAATGACTCCCCAAGGGAAATCCAGATGTCTTGGTTAATGCAACATGGTCAAGCATATCATCCAGACCGGGTAAAGACTCGTTCAGGCTCACCTGAGCTTACCACAGACTCCTTGTGAATACGTCCTTGGTTCTCAAGCAGCATCCGCGATCTCTGATGCAGAACTGATGATCAGTCCCTGGAATCTTCTGGGCTTCAAGGCTCTATGGTACTCCTTTCTTTTCCAGGTGGTTAATCGGAAACCAAGTGGCTGTCAGTCACAATGGCCTTCAGATAGCTTACACTGTGGTGGGGAGGGAGCACCAACACGGTAATCAGTCACAATATCGAATTTTAAATATCGATATGGCAAAATATCGAGTTTAAAATATAGAATGGACATAATATCGACTTACAAAAATATAGTGGTGCAGAATATCGAAATGCAGGTAAGAAATATCGTTTTTCATAATATCGAAGTTAGTAATATCGACAGTCATAATATAGTTGTTAAAAATATCGATTTTTTTTATAGTGTATTAAGTGTTAGTATATGTGTTAAAAGCATGTATTATTTTTGTAATGTATGTTTGAATTTTTAAAAGTAATGAATTTTAATTAAATACATTTTTGCGTAATTTAATTCCATAGCGGGTTGTGGGTTTATAGGGGAATAGGGTGGGAAGTAATTTAATTGAAATTAATTAATTATTTTATTAATTAATAATTTAGTATTTAATCATTTATATTGTTAATTAAGTTAATTAATTTTTTATTAATTAATTATAAATTGATTAATCACAATTAATAATTAATTGGTAATTATGTTAATTGTGTTATTTTTTTTATTAATTAGATATTAATTAGATATTAATTAATAATAATTAATTTGTAAATATGTTATTTGTGTACTTTTTTTTAGGAGTGGGGTGAGGGTTGATAGGGAAGTAGGGTAGGAAGTACTTTAGTTTTAATGTAATTTTTATTATTTTTTATATTATATTTATTAAAAGTTGGGGGGCGTGGCTTGGCGCCCAGCGGTAATGGCGGCGCACGGGTGAAGCTCCCGGAGGAGTCTTGGAAAAACCCAATTCTAAGACCGAGTGACGACTCGGAGTGGATGACAGATCGTGAATGAAGGTTGGGAGAGCAACCTGAAGCCCTCGCCTTCATCAAACCCTAACAGCAAGTAATTTTAAAACCGAAAATCTGCTCTCTGTCAGAAACGCAATTTCGCGGCCGCCATTTTGAATTTTTGCCGCGATCGCGGACTTTCCCGATTTTGCTTCCTAAACCTCTAATAACTCCTAAGCTGAAGTTATTAACATATCCTTCGCCTGAAAGTCGCTGGGAAACTCATTATTTGATCGAATTGACTTAGGAAGACACAGCGTGTTTAAAATTATATGGAGGTTTGTGACAGGAATGCAGGGCAGCCATTTTAAGACTTTTAAGACGCTTCAGTCATTTGAGTCATCCTTTACAGAGAGCAATGGTTTTGCGTCACATGTTGCTGTAGGGAAGTAAGCGAGATGAGCTCATTATTACATCCACAGACTGTTTTTTGGATGCATTCAGCATAACTCAGCCTCTGATGGGTGTCTGGCCTCTCTACAAGACAAAGTGATGTATTGTTGAAGTACGATAGTAATAAGTAGATGAGGGAGTTCGGAGATTCTTGTCAGTGTTGACCTCAGGTTATACAAAAAATCCTCAGGAGAAGCGCTTCTTGCACTCCCACACTGTTGACCGGCGACGGAGAGACTTATTCAGAGGTTTATGGGCAGAATAAAAGTACCCAGCTCGTCCAGCTCCAAGAAAAACATTTTTATAAAAATTCTAGAATCTTTACTGAATTTTCTAGATTTGAGGAGTCTTCATCATCCTCACATCGACAACTAAGAACAACTATGGATCCCCCTCTGGCCCAGCTGGGAAATCTCTCACCAAGCGTCTCAAGAAGGACCCTCCTTCTCCACCCAAGTCAGCCTCACCAGTATCGATGGAGATGCTGTTGGAGGAAATCAGAGCCCTCCGACCCTTTATGGAAGAGACTAACACCAAGCTGCAAATTCTAACAGACAATTGGTCCCGATTGGAAACGAGAGTTACAGAAGTTGAAAACACTGTTTCCTCCCTAAAAAACACATGTGAAGGTGTTTCTCAGCTGCACTCTCAGGTATCCACACTCCAGAAACAAATCGAGGAGCTTGAAAACCGCAACAGACGGAACAACCTACGCATTTACGGTTTGGGAGAGGGACTTGAAGGTTCGGATTCTCTCACTTTCTTTAGATCCTTTCTCCCTAAACTACTTCACATGCCAGAGGGGACGCAACTCAACATCCAACGAGCTCACAGGCTAGGTCGGATGCCATCTCAAACCAGCTCATCACAGAGACCAAGAGGAGTCATCTTATATTTCTTAGAATATACAGATTTATTGAAGGTGCTTGCGGCGGTTAGAGCCTCTCCAAAAATAACATGGTCAGGCTCGTCTCTATTCTTCGCACAAGACTATGCTAAAGCTACTGCCGACAGACGCAAAGCTTTCCTGAATTTGAGAGCGGATTTACGTTCCTTGGGGGCCAGATACGGTCTTTTCCATCCTTGTCTCTTCAAAGTCACGTATAATAACAGAACAACGGTGTATGAAGATCCAATGTGTTTACAAGACTTCATTAACTCCTGTAAGACACACGAGATGGATTCCTCTGGACCCTCCTCTTCATTCAACACTTGATGGACTGTTTCTTCTCTTCTTCCTCCCACAAGTTCTTCAGTCTCTGTTTGCTTAACAGCTATACTCCGCCATTTTGGATGCGCCTTTTAGCAGTTGGCGATATATTTGATACGATGGCTAGGACGTTACAGAACTATTCACGTTACTTAGTGTTAAAAGCTGGTTTTCCTGGTTCTGTTTTATGAGATAAATGGTTTATAGTTATGTTTTGAAACATCTCCTAATCTTTGATTGTTATTGTCTCCACAGGTTTTTCTACTCGTCTACCGTGGTTTTTCCTTGGTCCTCCGTTTTGTTGATCCCGGTTGTGTTGCCTAACCCATGTGGTCCCATCCATCCTCCCGTATATCCATGACCCTTCCTTTGTAGGTATGTCCTTCTCCCACATTCCCTCAAGTTTGGTGCTGGGTATGTCTTTCGTTTTTTGTCTTTTTTCTTTCATTGCTTGTATCCTTTCACGTGCTGGTGTCACATGTATAACTAATTCTTCACACTTCTTGATATCTATCGCATTCTTGATCATCATAACTCTGCTTATTTCTATTTTTGCATCTTCCTTTCGCCTGTTTCTTAGATCTTTCTCTTCTCTTATTCCTATCTTCAGCTCACATTTTACGCCTTTGTTACATGATTTACCTATTTTTCTCAACTTTGAAGCCGCAGAAAATACTCCTTTCCTGTTTTGCATATCTCTTATTTCACATTGCTACTATAATGAATTGGACTTATGGCTCATAATTTCAGTACAAATTGTTTTTATTTATTTATGTCATTAAAATTGATCACCTGGAACGTTAGGGATTAAACTCCCCCATCAAGAGGCAGAGAGTTCTCTCTTACTTAGCCAAATTAGAAGCCGATATTGTATTCTTGCAAGAAACCCACTTATCGGATGTTGAATCATTAAAGTTGAAAAGGGGCTGGGTGGGGGAGGTCTTCTTTTCCCCCGGGGATGGCAAACGTAATGGAGTGATGATATTGTGCCGTAGATCCCTCTCGTTTACAGTTATATCCCAGGACTCGGATGCTGATGGTAGATGGCTAAATGTTAAGTTATCTTTGAAGGGTGTTCCTGTATCTCTTCTCAATGTCTATGCCCCTACATGCGGAGAACCTTCCTTTTGGCCCACACTGGCTAAGCAAATTACCCAACACATGGAAGTTAATTTCATTTTGGCGGGTGACTGCAATCAGACCTTTGATCCGTTTATAGATAGGAATTCCAAAGTTTCTTTCATTCCCAACAAGTCCCATAGATCCTTTGTGCATGCTATTAATCAACACAAACTTTTGGACGCGTGGCGTCTCTGTAACCCAACTACTAGAGAGTACTCTTTTTATTCCCCTTCCCATCAAACCCAATCAAGGATCAATTACATATTTGTCTCTCACAACATCTCACAAAACCTTACAAATGCAGAGATTGGTCCCATCCTATTATCAGATCACGCTCATGTCTCGATCGACCTAGATATTTTACCTAAAGTTACAGGTTCCAAAAGATGGCGCTTCAACAATACCCTCCTTCTAGACCCAAAGTTTACTGCCTCGTTTACTTCCTTTTTTGATGAGTTTTACGAGATGAATCAAACAGATTCCATATCATGTTCAACCATATGGGATGCTTTTAGAGCCTCAGCGAGGGCTTCATAATTGGCTTTGTTGCAAAGAAACGAAAACTCTTCCGCAAATTAACTAAGGATCTCCTCCAAGATATTAAAAGATTGGAACACTCCTTCTACACTTCACATTCAAAAGATTGCCTCACAGCTCTCATAAACGCCAAAATGCAATTTAATAAGAAGTCAACGGAGGACGCCTCATTATATTTGTTAAAATCCAGTGCAAAATTCTACGGAGGCAAAAATAAGGCTGGGAAACTATTGGCTAATTATTTAAAAGTTAAACAAAACAAGCTGAATATTGAGTCCATTTATGACAACGGATTAAACCTAAAATTTAAAGATAATGAAATTTTGAATGAATTCTCTCTCTTTTACAAGTCTCTGTACGACTCTGAAACACAACCCTCTGAAAATTCTCTTCTGCACTTTTTCTCTGGTATTCAAAAACCTCAAAACGCTTTCCCAAATCTATCCTCCCTGGAGTCCGATTTAACATACCAAGAATTGTTAAAGGCTCTCCAACATCTTAAAAAGGACAAAGCACCAGGACCAGATGGTTTCACCGTAGAATTTTACCAACATTTCTCCAAGCTCATAATGCCCAAGTTACATTCTTTATTAGAATCCTTTAGCACATCAGGTAGCTCTTCAGGTTCTTTTTCAGAAGCTCATATTTGCCTCATCCCCAAAGAGGGCAAGGATTTTAAATATTGCAAGAATTACAGGCCTATATCCCTGGTTAACATAGACTACAAAATTTTTTCCAAAGCATTAGCCATACGATTAGACTCATACCTACCTGACTTATTGGGGAAAGAACAATCTGGATTCGTTAAGGGGAGATTTATTACCGACAATACGAGACTTCTTTTTAATGCCTTGTCTAAATCCTCCCATTTAAAGTACCCCCTGGAAGCAATTGCACTTGATGCCGAGAAGGCGTTCGACAGAGTTGAATGGACCTTTTTATTCTATACTCTCAAGTGGTTTGGCTTTGGCCCTAAATTTACCTCCCTAATCGCTCTACTATACTCCAATCCCCGTGCGGCAGTATGTGCCAATGGTTTGATCTCACCATTTTTTGACTTAAAGAGAGGAGTGCGTCAGGGATGCCCACTCTCCCCTTTCCTTTTAACTTGGCCTTAGAACCCTTTCTCTCCAAATTACGTCAAAATCCTGACCTACATGGATTCCAATCATCTAATTCCCATATTAAACTTGCAGCATATGCTGATGACATTCTGCTTTTCATGTCCAAACCGGAAGACTCAATACCTACTTTTTTGGAGGAGGTGCAGGCTTATTCTAGCATCTCTGGATATAAACTGAATAACGATAAGTGTGAAATTTTGCCCTTAACTAAGTATACTTTCAAGTCGGATTTTTGTGCTTCCAACTTTACTTGGAGCCCTCACCACATTAAATATTTAGGTTTACACGTGACTTCTTCAATAGCAGACACGGTGGCACTTTGTATGACCAAATGCATACAAAAGGTTTCAGATTTAGTAGCTAAATGGCATCCCCTTTATATATCTTGGTGGGGTCGTCTAGACACTATAAAGATGATGTTATCACCTATAATTTTATATACCATCTCTAACATTCCAGTCCCTATTCCTAAAAAGTTTTTTAAGAAGATTAATTCCATACTATCTTCCTTTCTATGGAGCAACAAGAGGTCCAGAATGTCTTTATCTAAATTAACTCGTCCTAGTACAGAAGGTGGGGTTAACTTTCCAGACTTTCAGACATACCAGACAGCTTTTCTCCTACGTCAAGCATCCTTTTGGTTACTTGAATCTGTGGATGATTGCCCTTTATGGACAATAACTGAGCATTCCTTCATATCCCCTTTCTCTTTTCAGGAATACCTCTCATTTTCACGCAAACCACAGGCTATGTCCACTCCCATAATCAAATTGACCTCGAAGCTTTTAGAACCCACATCTGCTTCCACGCACAATACTATGGAGCTATTTCTTAATTCCACAATTTGGCACAACAAAGGCCTAACTATTCGAAGTAAACCTTTCTACTGGAAGACTTGGCGACAGAGGGGTTTGATCTGGATCCATCAGTTATTTGCACAATCAAACTTTTTATCCTTCCCCTCGCTTAGTCAATTATTCGACTTACCTGCCTCGAGCATTCACAAATATAGATTACTTAAAACTGCTGTGATGGATAGATACAATCAATTATCCACCACACCCACTATCTCCACTCCATCAGAACCTTCCTCTATACTTTGCACTTTACTAAAAACTAGACCCAGAGCTTCCACTATATATAAGTATTTACGGGGCGGGGACATTAATAGGCAGAAATCTAAAACAGAGGAGGCATGGGAACGGGATCTCACGTCAACATGGCCAATTTCTTTTGGAATAAAATATGGCTTAAATTACACAAATCATCTAGGGCAGCCAACACAACACAGACGCTGTTTTTTGTGTACAACAGACTTTTATTTACACCAAGTGCTTTGAGCAAGAGATTTGTGACTGTGTCGGATGCATGTTGGACATGTTCCTCTTCAAATGCTGACCTATTCCATATGATATTTTCATGTACAATTGTAAAAAAATTTTGGAGGCAAGTGTGGTCTCAAATTAATCTGATCTTCGGAACTAAATTTTCTTTTTCCTTCACTCATGTTTTCTTAGGTAGTCTCTCGCCTTGTTGGGAGAATGTTACACTTAATGTGAAAATTATTGACTTGTTATTAGCGGTTGCATTCCAACAAATTACCGTAAATTGGAAGGATTTCTCTAAAATCTCCTATAAGGCATGGTGGTATACTGTTTGCCATAATCACAGATTGGATACCTCCTTTGTTTATCCTATATGAATGGCTACGAAACGCTTAGACCTGTGGTCACCTGTTACAGTATACCTAGACGTTTGTGCCAAACAATGTTTCCAACTACAACCATCCCAGCAAGAAGTTCCAAAACCCCCCTGAAACCCCCTATACGTTCCTACAATATCTATTAATCACATTATCTATTAATCACCTACTTACAAGATTCATTTGTACTGCTTAGATTTTCTAAATTTACCCATAAGTCTGGTTTCTCATTTCTTAATCTTTACTGTAGCAAAACTTATTTATTGTACTGATGTGTATTTAATGCTATGAACTCTGTATTGACACCTTTATTCCACTAATAAAATTTTCTTTTTAAAACTTAAAAAAGAGTAGAGACGCTCTACTAAAGCACATGTCGATCAAAGTGTGCCCATAACAATAATATTTCCGCTCCGTTAGACTAAATAAAGTTACGTGGGCAGCAAAAAAAAAAAATATTTATTAAAAGTTATTTTATAGTGTTAATTTTGTGAATTAATTTAGATTTGATGGTTATTAATTTTATTGTTAATTGTAATTAGTTAATTAATTAATTTTTAATTAATTATGTTAATTTATTAATATTTTACAATATTGTTGGTGACGTTTATAGGGGAAAATGGTGGGAGGTAAATTAATTTTGAAAAAATAATTACTTGTTAATTAATGTTAATTATATTGCAGGAGTGGGTATACTAAATTATTATTTCCCTACTGTTGCACTCACTGGAGTGAGAATAGTAATTTTTACCCACCTGCTATCCAACACTTTCCCTACTGTTGCACTCACTGGAGTGGCAATAGTAATTTTTACCCTCCCGCTATCCAACACTTTCTCTACTGTTGCACTCGGTGGAGTGGGAATAGTAATTTTTACCCACCCGCTATCCAACACTTTCCCTACTTTTGCACTCACTGGAGTGGGAATAGTAATTTTTATCCACCCGCTATCCAACACTTTCCCTACTGTTACACTTGGTGGAGTGGGAATAGTACATTATTCCCATCCGCTATCCAACACTTTCCCTACTGTTGCACTCACTGGAGTGGGAATAGTAATTTTTACCCACCCGCTATCCAACACTTTCCCTACTGTTGCACTCACTGGAGTGGGAATAGTAATTTTTACCCTCCCGCTATCCAACACTTTCCCTACTGTACCACTTGTTGGAGTGGAAATAGTTATTTTATCCCCTACGCTATGCAACGTTTCCAAAAATGTTATATTTAATGTAGTGTAAAATATTATTTTTTTAAAAATACTTATTTTAATGTTTTAACTTATATATAATTTATTTTTATATTTATAATATAGGTTTATTTATATATATGTAATTATATTTTAAATTATGTTTTTAACATTTTATAATTAAAAATATTAATTATTTTTAATATTATTAAGTTATTATATATAATAAAAAATAAAAATGCATGTTTTTTTACATTATATTGATTATTTATTAATTTTAACGTTTTTTAATTATTTTTTAGTATGTTTTACTTAATTATATTGATTATTTAATTAATTTTATATTACTTTTAAGACATTTAAAAAAGTCGATATTTTAGCAAACTATATTATTGATAACGATATTTAGGATTCAATATTTTTGTACTTACCTGTTTGTAGATAGGAAGTCGATATTCTGTCATTCTATATTTTTTCATCGATATTCTGGCATCTCGATATTCTGCTCCTCGATATTCTGTCAGTGATCCCACCAACACACCAACACCTGCCTTGTAAGTCAAATCCAGGTCGCTAGCACCCTGAAACATGGCAAATTTGAGGGGACATATTCCCACATGGACAACTACAATGGCCAAAATGCATTTGTGTGGTATATTTTCTTTCACCCAAGGACACAATGCAGTTGTGAAGTAGTAGTGAACTGCAAAATGTATAATACACAGTCTACAATGCAGCGGAATGACAGAAAGAGAGTAAGAGCTATGAAAGCCAAGAAATACAGCTGAAAGTTAGGAAAGTTAGTTTGAAGGCGTGTACCACATTATGTGTGCTCAATGTCAATTGTGACTTCTTATGTAAAAATTGAGGAGGTTGTGTGAGGGAAAATAGTTTAAATTAAGTAAATGCTGAGTACAGTGTGCTTCGGTGGTGTGGTAATTCCTTAGTCTTTTAATTGTTAAATGAGCACTAATTAAAGCTCTATTTGGGTTGCAACAGATTGGTACCTTTTCTGAAAATGTCAACATCAGTATTTTTTCAAATGTGTTTTTTAATTACTGAATCATCATTGATCAATAACAACATACTAATCTGAATGTCACTCAAATTATAATAATAGAAAAATAATGATCCATTTAGTGTATTAAAAAAAAAAACATTTCCGTAAATTATTTGGACAAACAATAAACCATGGCACTTCATGGAAATATTTGGGATCTGAGTCTTCAAGAAGAAGAGGTATACTCAAACAACAAATGCTAAACGCAGTTAGATAAATCTACTTTAGCACTAAGGCCCAAATTTAGTAAGAGTTCACGCAACACAGCGCCGCAAGCAAAGTTTCTGTGGTGCGTTGCAAGAACTGGCGAGAGCAGAACTGTACCATTGCTATAAAGAAAAGACGCAATTCTGCTCTTCATGTGCAGGCGCATTTTGTGCTGCCTAGAGCCAACGCAGGCACCCTTGCACCATAGTACAAGGGTGTCTGCATTGTTGTCATAATAGATTTTGTGTAGGAAGGGATACCTTTCTGCACAAAAAAATATCCTTTGAGGCTTTTTCCTTTTTGTATGTGTGTTGCAGAATGCAGCACACATGCAAAGAGGAAATAATGAGAAAGAAAGATATTTCTTTTTGTTACAACAGCCTCAGGCAAGTGCACCATGCTGGCTCAAACCTATGCCTACACCTCTTTGTAAATGTTGGTTTGCGTCAAAATTCATGAGTGTATGCACGGAAACGTCTATGCACCACCCATGAAATGCCTGCCTGATGCAAAGAACCGTCTGGCAGTGCTGTGTTGCACTACTTCTTCTTACAAACATTTGCATAATCTTTGTAAATCTGGGCCTGAATATTTATTCCGGCGTTTCTGATGGCCCTCGATGGCCTTAGCAATTTGTCCTCTACAACGAGAGTTTTTATAATGAGCCCACACTGGGCCACTGATACGTGGAGGGCACTAGAAAGAGAGGAAGAGGCATTAAAGTTAAGAAATATCCCTGAAATTTAAGAAGACTGTTTTGACGCCATGCACCTACATTATGGGCCTTATTACGATGACGGTTGGACGAGCGTCTAACCGCCATTGAAGCAGGAGTGGTACCACCCGACAAGTAGTCAGAGGTCCGACCCGCCAGATTAGGATGCAACCACTGTGTAGGCAGTTGTAAACTTCCCTTTTTCTACTGCGGCTTGTGCTGCTGCCCAATGTGATGGATGCAATTGTGCTCCCTCGCTCCAGCGATTAGATTCAGGGAGGAGCTATTAATCTGTGCCCACCGAGGGCGGCGAAGCTGCACCAAAGCAATTTTAAGGGAGAGTGATTACTCCACTGCATTGAGGCTGACGAAGCCGCACCAACAGAAAGCAGTGACTTTCAAAAAGCATCAAGAATTGGAAGTGACAGAGGATCTACATTAATTGAACTGCATCCTGTGTACACCAAGATTTGGAAGCCCTTCACACTCAGACGATTGAGAATTACTATTCTTCACAACTAGTGGATTCACTCTACACTGCTCCCAAGTGCTTGTGACCATGTCCGAGTCCTGAGGAGAATCCCAGAACGACTAGGGATTTGAAACGCATTGACCTTTGAGCACGGGGCATTTTCAATGGGGCTTGCTATGAGGAATGAGCTAAACTGTGTTTCCCTCTTTTAGGCAACACCTTGATACTGTGTAACCCCCTATGCTCAAACCACAGGCAGGACAGCAGGCAGTAGCCTGGCTACGAGTTAGTGTCCGCCTAGTGCTTATTCTGAAACCTAGGACTGGTTTAGCTGTTTTATGTTTGTATATGTACTTTTCAACACAAATGTTTTTTGTAATGTCTTTTTCACAAATATGTTGTTTTTTATGTCATGATGAGCTTTGTGTGACATTGCACTAAATCAGTTTTGTACTGTATTGTGTTCTTTAAACACGTGTGTTTCACCTCAAGACATGTATAAATAAATGGAATTGTCTTTTGTATGAAAATAATCCAAATTAAGCTGAATAAAGCTTGGAACCTTAGAATTTTTGGTCTAGGGTCCCTTTTGAATGTAAATGGAACAGTCTGCCTGGACATTTTGTTCGTTTCCAACAGAAAAGGGCCGCAGCACAAGCCCCAATAGAAAAAGGATGTTTTTTAAAAACCATGCACTGTATGCCAGGCATCATGTAGTGCCTGGCACACGGTGCATGGATGTTTGGGGGGGCACCACAAGTGCCCCCGGGCCACATCGCGGAGGCCTACGGGGGACAAGGGCCCTGCTAGGGGCCCCCAAAGTCAGTTTCCGTCATCTTTTCCATGGTGGTAGGACGTCATGAAAAGGCAGTTCGGAAACTGACATCCTAATCCCTACGGCGGTGCATCTGCAGGCACCACCTCCATTGTAGGGATTAGGTTCCAACCGCCACTCCGACGGGCTCCTTCAGCTTGTCGGAGGCGGCGGCTTTCCCTCCGCCCGCTGCGCTCCGACTGCCGGTATCATAATCCAGTGGTCGAACGGCTGCCCTAGAAGTGGGGTGGACCGCCACCAATGGCCTGTCGGTGGCGGCACGCCCAACATCGTAATCGGGCCCTATGTGTGTTATCCCTCTAAAACCTGCTAAGGTGGAGGAACAGGCGCAAAGGCGAGGGCAGCTTATTTAAAGCAATCTCTGTTTAATGTGGTTTCGGCACAGAACCCTGGTGCAGGCTGTTCAAATCTGTAGTAGTCTCTGTTGCTTACTGTGAGTTGCACATTAAGCCATGACTACAATGGTGGGGAAACTAATGATGCCTAGTCACATCACCTATTCAAGGAGATGACGATGGCAGGCCATGTCATATGCCGTGGACTACAAGCCAAAATGTATGCTATAGTACGTATTATAGGAAACAATTAACAGGAGAGCTGCATTGTATCATTTTGTAGCATTTATATGGCACTTCCTACCATGTTATGGGGTGCCAAAGCACATTATGAAATGGGTAACATGCTATACCATGAGGGAGTGCCTGGTAGGGAGAGTGTTGCATTTGTTGTGATACTATGTGAGATGTGTATGGATGTCATGCATGAGTGACCAGAGAGGTGTTCTTACCTTGCCTTGGGGCACAGCGCCGCGCAGTGTGATGGCAGAAGAGGCAGGCAAGTTATAAATATAATTAACTGGTAATTAAATTATAATTGCAATTAAATGGTGATTCCATTTACTCTAGGCAGCTACATAGCCCTGACCTAGCCAGAGGGCCTGCAGGGAGCCATGCTTGCCGAGTCTGGTGGGTCAGTGGACTAATATGTAGGGCCCTGTGTTTGACTGCATGGTCACAGGTTCAAATCCCAGTGGGTCCACTCAACTTTTCATTCTTCTGAGGTCGATAAAATGAGTACCATTGAGTTGGGTAACAATAAACATCGGTTATTCAGCGCCAAGATACCCTTGGGTGAACGTGCACTTGACAAATATGCATGTTATGTGTTTGAACAGAAGAAAGGGTATAATCAGAGATGGCCCAGTCATCCACATGCCTACATACACAAAACAGTAACGCTGTAAAATTATGTAAAAGAGGAAGTTGGCGACATGAGCAGTACCCATGCAGATTTTTAAAGGCAGGTGCACTGCCTAAAGCTGGGCATATACATATCATAAGTGAGCATAAATGTGGAAGAGGAATTGAGCTCTGCAATCTTAACAGAAACTACATAATCTCCAGGCCCAGATTTGGAGTGCTAGAGTGGAGGAGGCCAACATTTTGAGCAGAGCTATGTGCCCCAAGCCCCTCTCAGACTTGCAAAGGCAGACGAGCACCAGCTGGGAAAACGCAGCGTCGACAGATATTGTTTTAAAAGGTGTTTTTTATACAAATTGTGGACTGAATTTTATCATTTTTTGTTGTTGTCTTTATTTGGCCTGTGATATTTTTTAGGATAATAAGGACGAGAATGTTTATTAATAAGATTAATGTAAACATGATTGCGTGATGTACACAGTTTTTAATTTGACTTGAGAGTCCCATATATGATTTTTAATTGCGCTAATCAACTGAATTTTTTTTAAACTTTGGAGGTCATTACGATGACGGGTCCGCCCGCCACCGTAGCGGGGAATGGGACCGTCCGCCATAGGAGCGGCGGTCCCGCCACGAGTATTAGGATGCCACCGCCACGGTGGCATCCCCTATTCCCAACATTGTGGCGGGCGGTGTTCACAGCACCGCCCGCCACATGCTGGGAATGCACGTCGTGCATTGGCATGCACAAGGTGACAGGCACAGCGCGGTGCCTGCCACCTTGCCCATGCCAATGCAGGGGGGCACCATAGGTACCCCCATGTGCACCCCCCCAACATCCTGGGGGCCCGCTACGGGCCCCCAACTGCGAAGACCGTATGCCTTTCCATGGCGGCGTTACCGCCATGGAAATGCAGCTCTCCGCCAGCATCCTAATATGGATGGCGGTGTCTTGCAGACACCGCCACCATATTATTGCCCTTTTCCGCCCGGTCCCCTGTTGGACCGGCGGAAAACCGGCGGACGGTCTTTCCGTCCGCCGGGCTCCCTCCCGCCATCGTAATGTGGCGGGGGGGAAATGGGATGCGGGCGGAGGGGAATGGCGGGCGGATCGCCACCGCCATACGGGCGGTGGCGATCCGCCAGTCATCGTAATGACCCCCTATGTTTTGAATTTGTTAGTGTGTATTCTTAAATATTGATAGATCACTGTATTTAAGCTTGGATGACAACATTAAAAATGCATGAAACTTTTTAAAAAGGAGACAGAGTAATATTTTGCAATTGATGCAAACATATGTTTGCCGCATCCTTCCTGGGTTATAGAGATAAAAGTGTGGGTTACACATAGATTGGAATAGCACAGAAGGGAAACTTTTGTCTTTGGTAGACTCTACCCCGTCCCTTTTGGCTTGAAAGGGTGACTGTTCTTTGATTTGGAAGAACCTTAGTCAGCCCACAGCTCAAACCTTAGCCATACTGGCACCTTGCATATGTGAGGGTGAGAGACGAAATACTTAATAGGTTAGAGCCCAGACAGAACAATAACAAATTAGCCCACCCTGTGTTACCCTTCTTTCGTCACCCCTCCATGTCTGCCCCAATACTTAGATCCCAGAGGTTCTTGTTTTTTTCTACATTACTTGAGGAGGCATCCTCTTGCCTTTTCAAAAATTTCTTCTATCTTCCACTTTCATTATTAGTAGCGAATGACATTCCAATGTAAAAAAGAATACATGTGGACAGGACACTAACACTGCTTCTATTGTTTCGGCTAGAAGAGCAGCATGGCATAGATTTGGTATGTCTCATTTTCTTTGGTGCCAATGTGCCTCATCTGTTCATTTTTACCTGCTCAGAGTACTCGAGTCAGTCAAATGTTTTGAAAAAACTGATATGGGTGTCGAAAGTATGCAGTGGCGTGGAAATGTGAAACAACATTTCCCTCAGATTAAGATAAATGAAAATTTGTAAACCTTCCAATAAGTAACCTAAAGATATATACGCAGACTGATGGCGAGGTCCAAGGTGTCTGCACCCTTGGAACATCAACCATGGTCAGACCTCTAAATTGAGCAGTGAAGCCGCCAGCAGCACAGGTGGAAGGTTCCTTGTTTTGTAGACAAGAGTGTTTTGCTACTCATATTAATCCTTGATGTATGACAAGAGAGCCGCTGAATGACCCCCCCCCCCCGCAGCATATGCATCATTAAAAAGTAATTAAAACATTTTTTTTAAATTGAACTTCCTTCATTAGCTGTTGCTACGGATTGTGGGACGTATACACATTTATCTCTCCAATCACATCCTATTTTCAAAAAGAGATAACCTGGGAGGCTAGATTCTCCTGGGGCCACCTCAGCTGATTCAATCCATAGCTAAACTCCTACCCCTCACCCTATTAGGTATTCCGACATCATGTACATCAAGGTCTACACTTGGGGGTTATGTGGGACTCCGAAATCAACTTTATTTCCCACTTTAGTGCACGGGTTCAAGCAACCTTTTTGGCCATTTCATCTTAGAAAGTTCACCCTTTCATAGATAAAGTTCAGCTCAAAGGATTTGTCTGTTCTTTGATTAATGTCAAAAAGGACTATTCCAATGTTCTGCCCGACTCAAACAGGTACAGAATGCAGCAGCCACCCTAGCTTTAAACATTCAGAAAGTTGGTAGGACGGATTATCTCTGCGGGTCTAATCACATTAGGTCACTGTTTCGAAATGGATGTCTTTCAGACTCATATGTCTTACATTTAGGTGCGTCCATGTAGATGGGCTGACTGGCATTCAGAAGGCATCCTTGGCAAGGAAAGAGGGGGTTCTCGGTTCTGGGGTCTGAACTCTGTATCAATACTTGCTGAAGGTAAGCAGGTGGGGGTCAGCATTGAGACCCGTCGTACCCCCATCCCTCAAGGGAACCCAATACCAGCATTGCAACCTTCATTACAGCAATGACACAATACACCATGCCGTTCTTGCGATAGAGAAATCCTTTCCATTTTCAGGAAAGTATTTATTGTCCATAATAAACATGACATAACGACATAGGACATAACCAAAAAGCCATTAAGAGCAATAAAGGCAAACATTTACTTAATTTAAAACATTTGAAAATCAACAGTATTGCAGGCAACTAATGCAGTTGTATTCCTCTCAAACGTTGTCAGAGTCATATTCAGTGATGGTTCCTCCTTTAGGGGGAGGAGGGTTGACCCACTGAACAAAATGCTGCAGAGTCAAAAAAGAAAAATAGTAAGAAAGCTAATTTATTAGCATTCTATTTTTGACTACTGCCAAGCATCAGGGCGGGGTGGGGCCATTGGTGCTGAGTGGCAGCAGGGAGGAGTGGTGGGCACTTAAGTTCAAAGCACGCATGTCACTTTGGGTGGCAGTCTTGCGACGGGCAGCCTGATATGCGCATTTTAAACCTCTGCAACTGAGAGCAGGCACAGGTCTCTAGCACCTGTAGGGGCGTTGAGGCAGCCCGCTACAACCAATCCTGGTGCTTCTCTCATGCAGGGTAATATTGGCAGCAGCATGAGAGCAGCATCAGGATTAGTTAAGGGAGTGGCTCTGAGACTTCTCTCTGCCTTGGTCTGTAGCAGGACCACAGAGGAACAAGAGAAAGAGGTAGCGGGTAAGTCAACTATTTTATTTTTTGATAAAACTGCTTTTATACCCACTTGTAGGCAGTGTGAGAAACTTGCACTCTGTGCTGATTCTCACAGTGCCTGTAAGTGGGTCAAAACTTTCAGCAAGCCTGTGCACACGTAAAACAGTATCTATAACTCAATTTTCTATGTTGTATCTGGTCACAAAGTAAATGTACAATCACACATGAATACGATGACAACAAAGACGAATAATCATAAGTTGTATTTTTCTTTCTTTTATTCCAGAACGGTTGCCCAGCCAACACGTTTTTCATCTGGGGAGGTACCCCACGACTTCTTCAGGGCTTCTGGCAAAGCAAGATGAGTTAGAAATCTCTCTGCCGGTTGTACTTCCGTCCCGGCTGGCGTGAAGAAAGTGGATATTCTAAAGTTGTAGTCCTGGTAAGGGACATCGACTGGAGCTATAAGTAGTAGCTTCTGTTGAGCGTGATCCGTCCTGTGTATAATCAACGCGCTGTACAAAATATAGCGCCCGAGTGTTGCCCGGAGAGTCAGATATCAAGTAAGGGTATCCGTTACAGCGAGTACGCTGTGTACGCCATTCCGCGGTTCTCTGGTGACCCTTACCAGGACTACAACTTTAGAATATCCACTTTCTTCACTCCAGCCGTGACGGAAGTACAGCCGTCAGAGAGATTTCTAAATCATCTTGCTTTGCCAGAAGCCCTGAAGAAGTCGTGGGGTACCTCCACAGACGAAACACGTGTTAGCTGGGCAACCGTTCTGGAATAAAAGAAAGAAAAATACAACTTATGATTATTCGTCTTTGTTGTCATCGTATTCATGTGTGATTGTACATTTACTTTGTGACCAGATACAACATAGAACAAGCATTGGCATAGCCAATAGGTCTCGCTTTTGGGACCTTATAAGTATTTAGTTAAGCAGCACAATATCCTTGGTGCAACAACATCAACTGTTGCATGGCTAAACACTTATAAGGTCCCCAAGGCGAGACCTATTGGCTATGCCAATGCTTGTTCTTTCATGGTCCAGGTTCTGTAAAATATAGTATTTCGTTTATTTTACTATCTGTGCTTTTAGACCGAGTAGCTTTAATGAGTACTGTCTGTAACCAGGACTTAAGATGCTCGTAGCGTATGTTCTGGCCTTCCTTAACCTTAGGCTATTTTTAGGCTGGGGACTTTGCTAGATTTAGCAACATTTTAAATTTATCAAGAAATATGGATAGAAAACTGGCCAAAACGCGATGCAGCACGTATAGCCAGATAAAAATAGAGCATCTTGGAGCATAATGTTCCGTGGCAACCTGTTATCCAGAATATTGGCTTTGAGGAGCTGAGAATGTTAATGCACGGACGACTTGTGTTTGGAAATAAATGCCGTCTAAATTAATTAGTGTTAATCCATTCCGATTGTTCCATAAGATGCTGAATATGGATGATGAAGAAATATGTACATGTATTTTATATGGTAGAGGCAACGTGAAGTTTGTACTTGGTGATTCATGATAATAAAAGAGGTTGTTGGGTTGGAGAGAGGTAATGCCAGCATTAAATGTTTCTCTTGTCCTCCATCTCCATTGCCCTTTTTAGTAGTTCAACTGCCCTCTTTCAACAGTGCTTGAAAAGGAGCATTTAAGGTGTGATTGGGAGTAGATCATAATGTGCTGTCTTTCTCATTTACTAACAATACTTTGCCCTTGTTGATGTGCTTGTATTTCTGTTGAGCAGGCACTGGGCGGCTTCAAGCAGACTTCATTGCCTGGCTTGCATTGTATTGTAGTTGTATTTATATGGTACTTGCTGCATACTCCTGGCGAGGCGCTGAAGCGACTCCTTCCAATGAGGCATTGCCCTACTCCTCAATGTGTACTTGATTGGAAGGTGGTGGTTGATAGTACGGCCTAAGTGAGAGGTGTTTAGGTGTCGTGGATGATGACCAGAGTTGTGTCCTTGTCGTGTTGGGTGTCTTGGCGTCTCGTGTGATGAAGTGAAGGATGAGTGGAGAGAGAGAGAGAGAGGCCACCTAAAGGTGTAAAGCACCGCTGTGTTTGGATGGAAGGGCATGGAGATGCAGTGAGGTGTATGTGGTGGGTTTTTGGTGTCTTGATTTATTGGCAGAGACTATGTGGTTGTTTTGGTGTCATGAGTTAGTGGCAGAGGCATATCATACCAAGTGACTGCAAATGTGTAGCTACGTTTATGAGTGAAGCGGGGATTAAGAAGATGAAAATCAGCTTGCGCATGTGCTTGTGCCTACTTTCCTTGAGGGAGATTTGCCTCCATTTCCAAGGTGGGCACAGTGCTGCGATCAGTGGCATCCATGTGATACAGCTGAAGAGCCAGCCTGGCTGCACTGCGTATAGTGGATCCCCCAGTAGGCTGGGTACCAGTGTACCAGTATCAGAGCTTCATGCCTCTCAACCCATCCAGTCCTGAGGTGGTAACACACACCCTGCTTCTAAGCATGTACATGACTTGCTGCACGTCACCAGACCCTGAAGTATTGACAAATGTCCTTATCGTTTCTTCAAAGGTGGCTGTCAACCTATTGTGTAAAAGCCAACGGATGTGGTAGATTGTGCTGTAAAATGAATTGTTTCACATTTTTGAAAACAAAAATATTTTAGAGGATCTTGTTGAATCTCTGTAGCCCCCCCAGAGACGGTCAGACTTGATTGTTCCGTACATTGTGGGGCTGTTATTAAAAGATTTGTTTGAGCTAAAAATTCAGCTTGGTGCCACTGTGGGAGAAAATTTATAAATACCTTTCATTGACTTGTTTCTTTTATCTCGATGTTCTGTGAACATGGACGCTTGCTCAAAATGGAAACACATGGTTTAATATGGGAAAATTGTCAAATATGCCTTTTTGTTCTTAGTAATGTTATGACCCCTGCCAAGTCAATCCGCTCCCACGAAACACACACAACAGCGTAAGGCAGATTGAAATTACAAATGAAAGGTGATCTATTGCTAAAATATCTTTCTGAACAATGCACGTGTCCTTTGTTGTATCAATACTTTGATCGATTACATTTGAAACCAAACGTAGTGCGCTTCATAAAAGGGCTTGCACTTAACGGCAACGCCATTCACAAGTACCGCAGAATTGAAGATGTGGCTAAAAAGGTAGAAGGATTCCTCTGGGCTCCTCACGGGCCCGGCAACTCTATAATGTGCAAACGGGAGTGGGTACACACAGATAGGGAGGCGCGTGAAACATTTAAGCATACCTGCAGACAAGCGAGTATTCACCTGTCAATGGAGCACTAACGCAAGTGTTCATAGGCACATCCCCCGGGGCATAGAAATAAAAGATGTTGTGAAAGTTAGCATGGTAAGAATAAATAACTTAAAAAAGAACAAGCGCGCGCTCGCGCTGCATAGATGGGGGCTGCAGCGGGAGAGAGAGGCGGATGGAGTTGTGTGCGCGCGCGCTGCGCGCAGAAGCACTTAATGAGCCATGACGGCTCCTAACTGTATGAGATAAAGGCAGATGGCGGCTGCGCGGTCACGCGCGCATGCACGCAAGCTTTAGGCCACAAGCAAAAGCTTGTGGTCGCATTTCTGAAACCCACTACTAAATGTCTCGCCAGACCAGCGCATGCGCTGGCTCAGGCGAGACCTAAAAATAATACTCAAGGCGGCTGAAAGACAAAGGATCTGTCTTTGTTACGTAATGCAGAGGAGGATACATAATTAGTGAGTGGAGACCACAAGGCGACTTTTCGAAGAAGTTGCTGAGATGTGGTGGCAGAAGCTCTATCCAACCTGTGATGATAACAAAGAAGGTTCCACCAAGCAGAAAAAGATACCTTAGTGGCATCCTTCCAGTTAGAGGTGATTACCTGAAAGGCGATAGCAATTAACAAATCCACAAACAAGCCCATCCTGTGAGCACCAAACCAATTCACAGAGTTGCTATCCAAAAAGATGGAGTAGATATCAAAAGGAAAATTGATGGAACAGATGGAGGAAATTGATTTGCAGACCTTGGTCCAAAACGAGGTAATACTACGGCAAAGAAAAAAGGAGTGTAGGAATGTGCCAGGGGTGTTTTTACAAGACCAGCAGTTCGGGGACAGGTCAGAACTATACTTGGAGAGAGATCATGGAGTTAAGTACAACCTCTGATAAAAATAGTAAAGGGTTTGGGTGGTACTGGCAGTGCAAGAGGTGTGATGTATCCGTGCCCAAATGGAATTCCAAGTATGAATAGAGAGGGAACGCTGCAAATCCGATTCCCATAGAAGTTACATTTTACTCTTAGAGCGGTTGGGAGGAGAGAAGTGAAGATATCTGTAAATATGAGAGGCCCGAAAAGAGGAAGAAGTAGATAGAGGTTCTAAAAGGGGGACAGATGAGGAGGAAGAGGAACCAGAAAGGAGGGAAAACTGGTGAGTTAAAAGCAATCGTAAAGGGTCGTACTTGAGAAGAGAAGGGGCAGGCAGGCTAAATTTAATCTGAACTTCCTGAGGAGAGAGAAAATGTGAACCTTGTATTAAGTTTAACCTGAATTATCTCTTTAGCTGCCCAATCTTTCCAAAAAATAGTGTGGTTAGAAAGTTTAATGGATTTATTATGCCAAAGAGGTGAATCTAGGAACATTTGTAGAGGTGTATGAGATTTGCTAATGACCGGATTATAAGTAGAAGTAAATTGTGAAATGGTTGGGGAATTAAAGGAACGAGGAGGATTAGAGAAGTTAGCTAACGAGGAAAAAGGAAAAGGATGAATAAATGGTTCCTCTAATCTATGCCATACCGATAAAGGGGGATCTTCCGAAGTGGACAAGAAAGGTAACGCTTGGCAGATTAAAAAGGAGGAGTGATACTGGCAGAAATTGGGAGAGTGGACACCTCCCCGATCCTTAGGAGCAGACAGGAAAGATAAAGAGATACGCGCTTTCCGATTGTTCCAGAGAAATTTACTTAAAACACCATTAAGAGTTTTGAAAAATGTTAATGGAAGTTTCACTGGTAACATGGACAGGTAAAAGTTGATCACTGGAAGCATCATCATTTTGATTGAGTCCAATCTGCCCCACCATGACAGAAATAAGGGGGACCATTTTCCTGCCATACTATTCACTTTTGATAAAACGTCTCCCAAATTAAGTTGAACTGTTCGCACAATGGAGGAAGAATATTTAATTCCCAGGCAAGTAATACTATTGATGGTCCATTTGAAACCAGTTCCATCAAACATGCTTTTTAAACAATATTTGTTTAATGGAAGCACTTCGGATTTGGAAAAGTTTAACTTATAACCAGACAAAGCGGCAAAGGAAGATAAAAGTTCTGTAAAGGCAGGCAAAGAAGTAATGGGATCGGATATATACAGCAGAATGTCGTCCGCATAAGCGGTACATTTGATTTCGATTGCCTTGTGTTTAAAGCCTCGAAAGGTAGAGGAATGGCGCAGAGGGGAGAAAAGGTTCAAGAGATAGGATGAAGAGCAGGGGAGAGAGGACAGCCTTGTCGGGTACCTCGTTGTAAAGTGAAGTAGGAAGATTAAGAGCCATTAACAAAAACTGAAGTAGTTGGGGAAGAATATAACAAATTTATAAGAGACAAGATAGAGGGACCGAAACCATGCCACTTAAGAGCGCACATCATAAAGAGCCAGTGAATGCGGTCAAAGGCTTTCTCCGCATCAAGAGTTATGGCTGCAACAGGGGAGGAACTCTTAGAAGCAAGATGAATGATATTAAGAAAAGTTCTGGAATTGTCAGCCAGCGTCCTTCCTTTAACGGACCCCGTCTGTTCAGAGCCAATCAATTCCGGAAGTACCTGATTAATACGGAGGGCCAAAATCTTAGCAAACATTTTACAATCTAAATTGATTAATGAAATAGGGCGATAATTGGCGTATGAAGAGGGATCTTTTTTTGGAATTAAACAAATCATGGCTTCAAGGAAGGAGTCACGAGCTTCATTATGAGAAATAAAGTATTGAAAAAGAAATAGAAGATATGGCAAAAGAATCTGTGAAAAACAAGAGTAAAATTCGGCGGTGAAGCCGTCCGGACCGGGGGCCTTAACCTTAGGTAGCTTAGCTAAGGCTGACTTAATCTCAGAAAGGGACACATCTTTGTCTAAAATAGAACAGTCAGGAAGGGGGGAGAAGATCGAGGAGGCAGCGAATCAAAAAATGCATCCAGGGCAACATCGGAAGGGGAGGATTCAGGAGTGTATAAGGACATATAAAAATCAGTTAAGCATTTCAATATTTCGTCATCCTTAAAATGATTGACACCCGTATCATCAATGATGTTAACTATTCTAGACCGCTGAGATTTGACCTTCAAATAGTTCGCCAACAATTTACCCGCTTTATTGCGGCCACCGTAAAATTTGGAATTAATTTTAAGTAAAGTCCCAGAAGCTTCCTCAGTGGATTTCTTGTTAAAATGCAATTCCGCTCGGACCAACTTCTCAAGGGTAACCTCGTCGTTAGAAGCAAAATAGATATGTTCCAATTGTTTGATATAGGAGAGTGTGGAGACAGATTCCCTAAATAATTGTTTCTTCTTAACGACCACATAATCGATGATAAAACCTCTGGCTGTCGCTTTGAAAGCGTCCCAAATGGTGTGAAAGGATGTATTCGGATTGGCATTAAAAAGAAAAAACTCTGTCACAAAATCTTTGAAGCGCCCAACGAAAGTAGGATCTTTGAGGAGATAATTATTGAACCGCCATCTACGAGATTTGGAAGGTAATGAAGGAAGATCTAAATTAATAAAAACAGGAGCGTGGTCGGAAATAAGTATGGATCCAATTTCAGCATGATGAAGATTAGGGGGAAGATGTGGGCTCAGAAAAATATCAATTCTAGAAGTAGAATTGTGTGGGAGAAGTAAAAAGTAAATTCCAAACAATCAGGGTTATATATCTTCCAGGCATCTACCAGTCCTCTCGAACGGATCGTGCTCGCAAAGGTTTTTTGCATTTTATTAGGGATGTACCTGGAAGCAGATTTCCTATCGATGAAAGGGTCCATGACTTGATCGCAATCCCCACCCACAATGATGAGTCAGCGAGTGAGTGAAGTGTATGTGACATGGAGTGCCAAAACTGTGAATCAATACCTGTGGGACCATAAATGTTGAGGAGAGAGATAGGGGAACCATTTATGAGTGTATGGAGAAGAAGCCATCGTCCATCTGTATCCTTTTCTTCTTTTTCTATAGTGAGGGAAAGGGATTTATGAAATAATATCACCACTCCATTTTTCCTATCTTTAGCTGGGGAACAATGCACATAACCAACCCATTGTTTTTAAGAGAGTTAATATCATTGTCATTAAGATGCGTCTCTTGTAACATAGCAATCTTACAATGTAATCTAGAAAGATGGGTAAGTACCCTTTGCTTCTTGACGGGGTTACGTAGACCCTTTACATTCCAGGAGACAATGCGAACATTATCCGTCATCACAGGAGGGAAAAGACATTAAACAGCACCATGAGCATTTTAAAAATTAATAAAAGTGAAAAATTCAGCATGCAAAAATTTGAAGTCAACAAATAAGTAACTGTGCAATGAAGACAACTATGACAAGGATATGAAAAAATAAAGAGTAAGAACTACGAAAAGGAAGAGAATAGACGAGTGATAGATTGAAAAGAAAAAAAAGAGGAACCATAGGACAGAAAGAAAGAAACAGGGAAAGGGAAACAGGAGTAGAGGAGAGATACAAAAAAGAAAAGGAGGGGAATGTAAATGATAGACAGAGAAAAGCTGACAGGAAGCCTAGAGACTTCAGCCAAGAAGGAAGGAATACATATCCAGATTACAGAAGATATCATGGGGAAGCGGGGAGCCGCGAAGGGAAGACAGACGACAGAACCAGCCAAATCAACGAGAAACGACAAAGACCACTAGATAGAGGAGCAGTAAAAGGGGAACATAATAAGAAGCAGCAGCCAGGGAATACAGATAACATATAAAACCGAAAGTGATAATATTGGAACAGGGAAACATAAGATACAAGGGTACTCAATGAACACTTACCACACATGAGGAATAGATGTGAACATTAGGAGCGGGATGGGAGGGCAGGAAGGAGGAAACATGAAGGAGGGGTGTCCATACGGAACAGAGATATCTGTGGAGAAAAACCACAAAGTTAATAAGGAATATCATCCGAAGAATGCAGACAAACACAGCAACCGACAGTTCAACATATAACAACGAAAGAAGGAAAATATCACCGGAGCCAGTAAACTGGAAGAAATTCAGCCAAGGAAAGTAAAACATAGTAAGGGAAACAGTGATCAAGTTTTTCCAAAGTCCATTTCTTCTCCTTTATGGCGAAAGATAAATTGTCGTAGATCCTCAGGACGATCAAATGAGTAAGTTCTTTCCTTATGAGTGACTTTAAAAAAGCAGGGGTGTACCAATCCATATCTAGCATTCATGGAACGAAGGGCAGGACGAAAAGAAAGGAACTCCTTGCGACGAGCAGCGGTAGCACGAGCCACATCCTGAGAGAAATAAACTCTTTGACCTGACCACAACATCTGTTTTCTTTGTTTTGCAGCCGATTAAAACCATTAACAGTTCAGTGTACTCCAAAAAAAGAACAATTATCCCTCTGGGGCGATTGACTGACGATGTTGAGGGGGAACCTCCAAGCTTAGGACCAATGCGATGGGCACGTTGCAGATTGAGAATGGTCGCTTCCTTGAGACCAGCAATTTTAGGAATGTGAGTTTTTAGAAAGGCAAGCATGTCCGACCCCTCCTCTCCCTCAGGAATACTGTAAATTCGAAGGTTATTACGCCTATTGCGATTTTCCAAATCCTCCGTTTGTAGTTTGAGAAGAGCTATCTCTTTGGACATAGCTGCAACCTGAGGAATCACATCTTGAGTGTTGCTAATCTTTTGTTCCACCGCGGACACCCTCAAGTCTAAATTGGACCAATTTTCCTCGAGCCTCTGAAGAGTAGCGTTGGTGTCAATCACAAACGGTTTTATAAGCTTTATCTCCTCCATGAGTTCGTCCAGTGTTATGGGTAGTGTAGATTTAGTAGGAGAATTAGGCTCTTTCTTTTGACGTTTGGAGGCAGCAGTAGTAGGGTCCTTACGGAGGGAAGACATGTTGGCGCAGGTACTCTTCTGACTGAGGGAGAGAGGAGGATCCATGTACATGAAGGAAAACGTGCTGATATAACAGAGCCTCAAGAGGCAGGCAGTATATAGGAAAAAAGTATGAAATCTATAAAGCTGCAAAAAAGCCAAAATGGGACAGAAACCTCTTTTATATAACTGCGATTCTAGACTTTGCAGACAGGGTAGCGGTATCTCTAATAAGCAAATTAGAGCATAGAGGCTTTAAATTCAGCAGAGGAGTAAAAAACGGCTGAATGTGTCAAAGGGACATTAAGTGCTGGCTATTAAGAGGGGTTAGACCCTTTCCAAATGTAGGCAGCTAAGGAATGCTTTTAATTACATTCGCGTCCCTCTAGAAACAAAATGGCGGGCGCCACCAGGATTCCTGAGGAGAACGCGGCGCGGGGAAAACAGGAACAAAAAACGGCTCAAATAAGTCTAAAAAGACATCTACCTGTGCCCCCGTGCCCGCAATATATTCAATTCATGAAGTCCGAGTGCAGCAGCTACCGCTCCGAGAAAATAAACGGTCCCGGTCGACTCACGGAGCCCTCAGCCGGACGCGGCCATCTTGCGGCGGCTCAAGCCACGCCCTCCTGCCCTTCAACGTTTTGACATTGTCTATGCATGATTGGCTTCCACTACAGTGGAAAGCAGAGTTCAGCCAAAGCATTGATCATAGATGTTTGCTCTCTACTGGCCACTGTAACAGAAACGTTTACCCTTGAATGTACTTCACGCTGTCACCACACTGTAAGAATGCCATAAATAATTCTACAATACAAAGGTGTTCTTAAGTTCATAATTTCTTCTTGATTCAGACGTACAGGTTAATGGACCAACTGCAACTGTTAAAACTGGGAGTACATTGGTGGAAAAAAAAAAAAGAAAAGAATTAGGAATTGAGAAAAAACAGAGGGTCAGTCAAGTGTTGGTACTGACATGCTCCTTTTCTGTAACATGAGAAAATGTTAAGTTTCTTTTAATGATGCAAATGATTTTCTTCTCTTCAGAAGTTGAACACACCTTGCCGTTTTATAAAAATATCAATTAATTTGAAATGGAGTCAGATTAAGGCGGTAGAGTGAGCACAAAATGCAAATGTTCACAATGTCCTGATGGGATTATTGAACCCACATACGTCTTAAGTGTTTACATATTTCTCATATTAACTATGCCATTATTTTCAACATGTTTTAGTAAGTGTAATCACCCCTGTAATGATGAATTCTAAGTTTCTTATACAGGCTGCCACAATAATGTACTGATTGTGAGCTTACTGCGATCCTACGTCACAGCAAATACCAGGAGTGTATATTTAGACCTGCCTATGAATTGGAACTCATTACCTAGAAAATGGGTGTCCTCGAGCAAAACAGGTGCGGATTTAAGCTTGTGGTGGGAGCAGGTGATGAGACCTCATTTAATTTGATCTTGCAGGCCATTAACGTTCCATGTCATAACAGTTTGAGAACTTAGCATCCAACCCATTCTCATCCCCCATCATACCAGTGTGTGTATATATGTCACTCCAGGGTGGGAACCCAAACCCCAGCAGACATGAAAAGACATGTATCAAGATGCAAAACCATAGTCCTATTCTCGACTTCTTCCCCAAACCACAGTGAGCGAACCTCTTACTACTCAATTATGAGAGGTGTCTGCCAGTCTGAGATCCCAGCCATTAGTCGAAAATCATAACTGTGCCACCCAGATATCTACTTTCCCACCCAGACGAATTACAAGTCTGGCAATCATATTGTGCCGCCCATGTTTCAGCCCATCTCCAGGCAACAGATGATTCTGTGAAGAAGTCATTTGCCCTCCACCACAGTCCTTAATTTGGCAAGGAAGAACAACATTCACTTAAGTTGCAGCTCCCTTGGATTCCTTTTAACTGAAGTGAATGATTGGTGTTGCACTGCTAAGGTGAATTCCAGACAGATCAGCAGTTGTGCTCGTTTGATTCGGAACGGACTGTGCTGTATTGCTCTTTGAAATGTATGGTCCTTATACTTGAGCAGTGTCTCAATGAGTGGTCTACGAGATGACCCAGTAGGTGGGGGAGGACAAGTGACCCTCTCATCTGGAATGAATTTTGCTAAACCCTTTTCCCACTATCTTACAAAACAAGTCTTCAAAAAAGAACTTAACACAGAGCCCCTCAGTCTTTTCAGTGATGCCCACCACCCTGCTGTTACTCTACCTAGCATGCCATTCAGTTTCTCCTGCTTGAAACTCCAGGAAGCGGATCCTCTGTTGTAGCTCACCACCTGGCTTGCTCAAGACCTATGCTGGATGCTTTTCCAGTGCCGTTTGGCAAAGTCTTCATTGTTCCTTTGGGGAACTGGCATCACAGGGACCACATCCTGCCACCCCTGCTGCGGCACACTAAGCACATGGGAGAGGAAAAAAGAAGTCTTCAATAAAGAATTTAAAGAACAACTCTGCTGAATTGTCCTTTTGTCTAATTATGAGATTTGATCATGTGACCACCGGCACCGACCATGCGAGAGCAAATTCCTAGAACTCACGCAGGAGAAGGTCCATCAACAAGTGGGAAACAGTCTTTTTTTAAACCTGGGCCAAACATCGAATCACCCGCCGGACAAAGGAGATACCCCACGAGGCAATGGACAAGAAGGGGACAAAACAAAAAAAGTGGTGGAATCAACCAGACCTCAACGAAACCTCAAAAAGACGACGACCTTGTCATGAATATCTCAAAAAGAACCCTTAAATCTGAAGAAATAGCAGTATTAAACAAAGGCATGTCTTTCATTCCATCTTATACATCAAATGCTTTGGAAACAGAAATCTCTCTATTCAAATTCATGCGGAAATTGCGATTAAGATGGTTTTTCTATACTTGCTCACAAGTACAAACACAATCTGAAGCACCTGAGAGATTTCGACCGAAGAGTACCTTCATCGCGCCCTTTTCACACAAAACTTTGGATACTTTTGAACTGCTCGTTAAAAAAGATCTACAAAGCATTAAGTATCAATTACCTAAACACACCAATCTGACCCCCAAAGAACAAAGGATCTTGCGCTCTTTGAGAGAGGACACCGATCTAATTTTTCAACCCGCAGACAAAGGAGGGGCTATTGTTGTAATGGACAAAGGGTACTATGATCGGAAAGTTGATGACCATGTTTTTAATACAGATACTTACATTCAGTTAACATCAGATCCAACAAAAGAATTTATGACTACACTAACACAGATACTTGAACATGCCGAAGAGATGGGATGGATTAAAGAACCAACCAGACGAATTTTACAATCTTCTGCTCCGCAAATACCACACATGTATATGTTGCCCAAGATGCACAAGAACGCTGAGGACCCCCCCATTCCGCCCTATTGTGGCCGGATGTGGCTCCATACATGAACCTATTGGGCAGTATATAGATTTCTACTTACAACCCTTGGTCCAATCATGGAGTACCTACGTGAAGGACACCACGGACTGTTTGAATAAACTTGAACTAATACGGCATAATTTCAATGAAGACACACTATTATGTACTATCGACGTAGTGGCTCTATACACCTCTATCCCCCACGGGGAGGGGTTAGAAGCTGTGGAGTGGAGGCTACTTAACAGTCAACGAGAAGACGTGAACGACATTTTTCTATTAGAACTCTTGCAGTTCTCACTTTACCACAGTTATTTCACATGGAACGGGAAATATTTCCTGCAAAAAACTGGAACATCTATGGGCTTTCCAGGAGCGCCCTCGTACGCCAATACATACATGGCATTTTTTGAAGACAAGCATATTTTGAATCATGAACAATGGCAGAGACATCTAGTCATGTACATGCGATTTATAGATGACATACTTGTTATTTGGCAAGGGAATCGTGCAACACTTGGGAAAAACATTCATCTACTGAATCAATGTAACTCCCGTATTCAATTCACATATGATATTCAACCTCACAAGACGCATTTTTTGGACATTGAAATACAGAACACCACCACCGGTTTACAAACATCCGTGTACAGAAAACCAACTGATAAAAATAATGCTTTACATTTTTCAAGTTTTCACCCTATCTCATTAAAAACACCTCCCAGTTTCCCAATTGATTCGCATTAAAAGAATCTCATCTAATGCATCACAGACGGACAAACTGATTCAAGAACAAGTGGAAAGTTACCAGACACGGGGATATCCAACGAACATACTTGAAGCCGCCAAAGAAATAGTTGCCAATTAGAAACGCGAAGACTTGCTCCGAAAAACTGCAAAAACCACGAAAAAACGCGAAGTGTTTGTTTTAAAACATTCTCGGGAGGCTGGCAAAATCAAAAAAGTCATTATGAAGAGATGGGAAATCGTTGAGCAGTAGACTGATTTCACAGGCGTATTCTTGGATAAACCTCTATTCGCTCACACGCGATCAAAGAACCTAAAGGAACTTTTGAAGGCAACACTTCCGCAATCTACAAACACACACAAAGGCATGAGAAAATGCTGGAATTGTGGACAATGTGGGAACGTAATCACTGGCAACATTTTTCATCATCCTCTTACGGGCAAAAACATCAGGCTAAAACATACCTCAGATTGCAATACAGAGGGAGTAATATATGCAATATGTTGCCCTTGCGGATTAACATATGTCGGAAGAACCTCTCGAAAAATAAAAACACGCATAATTGAACATAAGAGCATGATACGAAACAAAAATAAGAATTCATGTTTACCCGCACATTGGATTGATACACCACATACCATTCCACAACTCAGATTTACTATTCTAGAAAAAATATGTGACCGTGCTGGCATAGAAACCCATACTTTACTAGCACAACGGGAAACCTTTTGGATAAAATATCTTGGAACCCTCATCCCGAAAGGTCTTAACGACCATTATGAAATGCTATGTTTTCTTTAATAAGTTGTTGTTAAATATTGACATCATTGTATTGGTACTGATCATATCTGTTGTCAATGTGATTGTACATCCGTGCTTGCACCCACTATCACTATATGTCACTTGTTCACATCACTTTTTACAGTCACGCAATGTATTTGATACAATCCTCTCCATAGGTCACTGAGCTGCTAGACCATCACACCCTTTTTTTAAGGGCAATTCATCCATCCTCACTTTCGAGTTTATTTCTTTCTTTTTTTAATAGTATTTTAAACGATACTTAGCATCGTTGGTGTCGTTTTGTATTCCCCGTTTAGAATAAAGTTAGATCCTCTTTGAACTCAGATTAGTGTAGTGTGCATAACTTTAAGACGTTAGACGCACAGCCACCACTCACGTGTTCACATCACTTGGTGAACCTTAACTATCGGAGTGAGTATATCTTTAAAAGCACATGATGTGTAGGTACGTTACACGTCCTCACGGGGTCAGATGGGAAGTGATCACGTCAGACGCGGTTGAGTCTGTTCTTTTGGTTTGTTATAATGACGGGTGGTTCACTCGTGGAGAACGGGAGCCTAACCGGAGGTTTTTCTCATTTTAGATAGTACGCGTCAACCGCCTAATATACTTTTGAGATCAATGCCATCACACAATTGGCATAGGTAAGATTTTCACATCTACAATCGGGTACGTCGAGGTTATCACATTATGAGGACGTAGTCGGAGACTTTTTCTTTTTCTCGGTACAGAGATACCTTTATTTAAAACCGGAAGTTCTACTTTTCCAAACTCACCATTTGAACCCTGGAGGTAATTATACAAGCACGACTTTAGTTTAGACTTTATTAAGATAGCACGGACACCTGGCATGTATCACTTTCACTAATTTATAAAGAGACCAATAGCAAGCTTCTATTTAACCACATAGAATATTCTAGGTGCAATAAAATAGTAACCACACTCCACAACATACAAAAAATAATAAACACTTTGTTTAGAAAAGATATATAATTGTATTTATTTCAATTATTAAAAATTCTTTTTTTTGTTCATTTGATTAAATTGTTTTTTTGCAAAATGGTAATTAAATTCGCATAAAATGACAACAGCATCAATATTAAAGTACATAGTATAGAATGATGAAATGAAAAAATCTTTTTAAATTATCTTATTAAACGTTCCATGATCATAATCCAAAATATTGGACAAATTAAATAGAACAGGCAATGGATGAAGACTTGATGATGGCAAGCGGTAGATGAAAACTACGCGCGTTTCGGCACTACTGCCTTCATCAGGGAACCGTCTATTGCAAGACAATCAAATGGATGAAAACTTGAATGGCGATAAGCTGTCGTTAACAATTGCCCAAGAAGATGCCAAAAATGTGTTAAAGGGGAACCTGTCGCTCCTACAGGTAGCTATATTAGTTGATATGGACATGTGACAAACTCCATGATTAATGCAAGTCAATTAAGTACTCTGAAATTCAGACAGAGGAATCTATGTACTCGTTTTGTACTTGAGTGTAAACACGATAAAAACTGGTCATTGCGCCACTATCTGAAGCTTCATGTCTCCGTTTGATTCCGGTAAACGATCCTTGATGTCAGCGATACGCTCTGCTTCTTTTAGGCAACAAGATACCTTGTATCACTTTCACATCTCTATTGAGCCGAGATCAGCCGCTTGTCGGGCATGATTTATATACCTCGCTCTTTATCTTATGGATACATGGCACTTGTTTATCACCATTACACCTTTAGTGGTACCGTGACATCGGACACATGGCATGTATCACTTGCACATCTCCATTGAGCCGAGATCAGCCGCTTGTCGGGCATGATTTACATATCTCGCTCTTTATTTTATGGACATATGGCACTTGTTTATCACCATTACACCTTTCACTGATTTGAATTACATACCTCGAATTTAGCTTCTTTTAGAGACTACTGAAATGCTCGCATAGTGAAACTTGCACTTTGTTAGCACGCACCATGCTTTAGATAACATGATCTTTGATCACATTGGTGTATAGGGGTTGCAAGCACAGATAATAAATGTCGTTTTATGACAGTGTATATCCTATCCAGACTTACTCGCTCGTTGCTTTTTCTCTTTTCTTTGTTCTTGTTACTGTTCCGGCAGGAGGCCACAGTTTACAGCATGTTTGAATGAAATGTATTAATTTCCCCTGACGAAGGGTTACACCGAAATGCATTGGGTCCGTTTTTCAAACATTGTCAAAATTGATGTTTTGAACACTTTATTTCATACAACATATGTGTTTAGCTTTGAACTTTGGACATTACCATTATTGAGCAGACAGCTCATATCTCCGTAAATTTGTTTTGAACCGTATATATTCACGAAGAATCTTTGAAATCAAATTTGTGTATAAAGTTTCTGATTTTTTGAGAAAAATGTTTTAAATTGTTGATGGCACAAAGAGAAGCCTTAGGGACTTTCAAGCAGTGCGCTGTGTGTTAGGAACGGAGGTTCTCTGTGTCCTTCTTTAAACAAATGAATGTTTAAGCCATACCAAGGTTTATTTCTGTAAAACTATTGTCAATTAACTTGTAGATCTAAATTAAGTGTGCTGGACCATTGTGTTGTTTTGGAATTAGGAGATTGTGTATCTCTGGAGGCTTAGGGGCATTGGGTCTCCGGTCCTTAGCACCTTGCACATCTTGATATAAATTACTCTACTAAAAGATAGGTGCAATCTGTTTTGCCTCAATCCCCTTCCAATTTGCATTGTACACATGGGAGAGGAACTTTAAATCTTCCCTGCAACTGGCCTTAGAACACTCCCCCCCTTAGTCTAGTCCCCAGCACCCACCTTCTATCACCACTCTGGTAGCATAAGGCTCAATTGCAACAGATCTCCCTTTTAATGGGTGTGCTCCAGTGCCTCTACTCGTCGTGGGCCTAAAACAGCATCTCTTGCCTGTCACCTTTCCAGTGCTGGCCATTTTTCCTCACTCTGAAAGCCCTCTGGCTGCACAGTCCCAGTGCCAGTGCCCTCGGTGGAGGCCTTGTTCCGGCATAATATTGACTGTGGGTGTTACACTGGGCTGATGAGGTAAGGCTTCCAAAATGTGCCCATGCAACGCTAAGAAGCAGGCCACGGGATCACACAGCCACGATCCACTTTGTTACCCCTCACCCTCTCAGGGACTGACTTCCATGCCCTCCAGAGAGTGATGGTGCCTGTATCTGCATTATAAAAACTGGATACCAAGGTAAGCTGATGCAGCAGTAAACAAAGAATGTTTCCTTGTGGCCAACTTGCTGGCCAAACCCCTACTGGTGGGCAATGTTGAACATATTATTTCTCTCTTTACTGAAGATATTTTAGTGTGCCCGCAGAACCCTCAGATGCAATTCCCAGAAAACTGGGTAAAATCGAAAGTTTTGGTGCTTCTAAGGCAAATTGCCCACTTTGTGGGCTGCTATCACTGATAGCCCACCAATTGCTAGTTCCACCTATGTAGTGAAGAGTGGATTAGTTTGGCTGTCAAAGCATTGAAATTTGGCACCCAATCACCAGGTCTTGTGAATTGAACATGGGGCATGTTGTAAAGTAGCTCGGGCTTAAAAGGTCATGGTCACCCATTGTTTTCATATATTTCATGGGAGTTTGTGCATTTACATTCACATTAGAGCAAATGTGTCGCATATGGGGTTTAAATGAGAAACCACTGCATCCTCTATGTGGGTTAATTCCCTTTTCCTGAGGATGCTTCTGAGTTCCTGATGTCAATAGAGAGGTCCTAAGGGATATTAATAAAAAATATACAGGATGACCTCACACACATCATTGGTCATCCCGCGCTCATCAAATAATAATCTAATGGCGGGTGGACCCTTGGTTGCGTCAAGGGTACTTACAGAGCAAAAAAAGGCAAAGGATCCAGATAAAGTGTAAAAATCTCGATCACCTCCCCATGGATATTGCACTTTATTAGGCGGGTGGTGAGGAGACAATTCAAAAGAAAGGTGGGATGTGCTAGACACAATTATGAGTCTTACATCCATTCAGGTCGACATGTTACAGCCCTCTTGGTAGCCCGAAGAAGGGGTCCAGCGCTTTCTTGAGGACCGGAATCCTACTTTCCCTAAGGTGTGTCCCTGTCTATACATACACATAAATCTCCAGCTCGCATACATTAAATACCATTGGTAATTCTCTGCTGGGAGCGAAAATTTGCTTATCAATTTAAATTCATGAAGTCCTGTTATACAAGACGTAGAACATAGAAATTTAAAATACAGACATTAAACAAAAAAGGTAATGGTACATGACAATGCGGGACATGTAAAAACACATAACAAGTAGGACCAACGGGGTTAGTTTTCCCTGGTAAACCTGCTGTGCCAATCGTGTATGTTTGTAATAAATGTTTATGAGAAATCTTCTGATAAAGAGTCTACTTAGATTTGATAGCCATCATCCAAGAGCACTTGGAAAAACCTACCATTTGGTCAGTTTTTACGCTTTAGACGGAATTGCTGAGACATTGATACATTCAAAGAACATGCAGGTAGACTTTCTGACAAGCTGAGAACCCGTGAGTACCCGGCAAGAATCATAAAACGAGCCAAGAAACGAGCATTGAATAAATGTAGAAAAATGCTCTTGGAAACATCCTAAGGAACAGTCAGAGAGGCTCATTTGTGTGACCACATTCACACCAATTTCCCACACAGTGAAAAGTATCCTCAGGAAAAGGATATTGTCCCACATAGAGGGTTCAGGGGTTTCTCATTTAAACCCCACATGGGACATGTTTGCTCTAATGTGATAGTGATATTTAGCAGGGAGAGTGCAAACGTGCATGGTTCAAACCTGTCTCTAATTCCCTCTTCCCTTCCCTTTGTAAGGGCTGTTTGTGCATGGTGTATGTGCAGTTACCCTAAAGAAATATTCAGTAAACTGAACAGCATACTGACTCGAGCTAGTGTAGTAGTCCCCAAAGAAGAGTAAAGAAGGAGATTATGAAGTGAAATTATGGGTCTATGCCTACCTGACTTTTAATGCTACTATCTTGCATCTATGCTCCAGTATGTAGTATTCTGGATGGAAGAAGGAATAAGTACAGATAAGATGGTAGTAGAAGGGATGTATAGGGATAGAACCCTGGACACACTGCCTTATAACTTGCTCCATTACCTGACAAGACTTTTATGGATATGCATCCATGAATCAAATGTGGGGACCCTTTAATTGCTAGAACAGGTGTTCTGGTAGACCTCTTGTGACATACTGTTCAATCAGAGTGGCCGACATTGTTATGACATGTCAGAGGGAATGAGAAGCAATTGACATTGTTATTGAGAAGCTACAGATTCAACATAACTACCGCCCAGTCCCTGCGCTACCAGAGATTGAAAAATGCAGCTGCAAATACATGAAACTCCTTCTGAGACAGACTAAATAATTAGGCAACATGTAGGGACTGGCGTCTGATGGGAAACGTATTCCCACACTGAACTAGAGCATTGAAAACTGATACGATGGAACCCATGGTTGGAGCCAGATCTCAAAGGTAGTAACAATGTGGTAAAGAATTTGCTGGAAAAGAATTGGGGGACAGTTTGCACACGTGAAAAAAGCACCCTTTAAAGTCAGATTTTAAACTGTTGCAGTTCAAAATTCAACATAGGAAATACATAGATACTATGCTGCTGCACCAGTTTGATGATACGATCAAAGGAAAGTATCTTAAATGTTAACCGAATCAGATGTTGTTATTCCATCTGAAATGGTTGCAACCAGTGATTGAAGAATACCTGAATACAGAAAGAGATCTTATAGAGAGGCACATTTGCAGATGATAGTGATGGTGATTGAGACCACACTGTTTGCCAGCTGGGGATTCTCCCACTCAATATCGAGTTTGGTACATATCAAAGACCACTGTAGGTCCCTGCCCCGCCAGGCCATCCGTTCACTGAGTGGCTTAACATTGTTTAAGAGCTCCACCATTCAGGGGTTCAACTCCACCCCTGAGTGAGTATTGCCCTTCATTTACACAACGATTTGGTTTCTTGGGGTGACTGGCCTCGAGATGTCTCTACACCGTTATTGTCCTGGCGAAACCCTTTTACCCGGTTGAGGTTCGAAATGTCATTGACTATTAAACAACAAACAAACTTCTTTTGATCCGTTGGAACAGTATAATCTGTACAATTTGTGTGTTGTATAGAAACGCACAAAGATTCATGACATTGCACTTGTTTGTTTTCACTGTGGGTTCGTTGTGGTTGTTTTGCACTCTGCACACATTGCACATACACGTTTTTGGACAACGTGACTTGCTTGGTGGATAATTTAAAGTTTAAAAGATTTATTCTAGGCAGATGTATTGTTGGTGTGTTGCAGAATCTTTGATTTGCATTGATTGTATACAGTGACTTTACTGACTATTTAAATATGCTACACATCAGTAGGAACCATTGTTTTCCTTGATAGCAGAGAGGCACAACACAAATAGTCTGTGTATATTTGGTCACGCCTATGTTTGTATGTGTTAGCAGATTAAAGCCAGACCTGTTGGCTTTCCTAGTATTTAGAGTCACTGTGTTAGAGCTGTATACATTTTACGGTTTCCATCTCACATCTAGCACGAGATGGGTGTGTGATGGTCAGCATTTTAAAAAGAGTGAAGATGTGGTTAGATTTAACCCTAGCCTTTGGAGGTTTGTAGCTAGCTTGTTGATCCTCACTGCTGGGAAAATAGACAGGGGTCTCGTCATTGCTGCAGTGGGTGTAGCTCACGATGATGGACCAATATGGAGACCATCTGAAACCTGCCGGAGACTCTGCAGGATCATTTTAGTTATGTTGAATCCCAATCTTTGTTCTGAGAAGCCAAGGAAAACATTATTTGACACTAGCATAGTCAAACAAGCATTGGCATAGCCAATAGGTCTCGCCTTTGGGACCTTATAAGTGTTTAGTTATCCAGCACAATATCCTTTGTGCAACAACAACAAGTGTTGCATGGCTAAACACTTATAAGGTCCCAAAGGCGAGACCTATTGGCTATGCCAATGCTTGTTGTGTTTGAAGTATATTATGGTTTTAAAATCACCTGCTGCTGCGTCCTGACCTCCAGCGATTTTCAGACAACAATAACTGATGATAAACTAAACTCTGGTGATTACTGTTCTTCATAGAGAGAGAAAGGAAGTTTATCTAGTGTCAGTTTTGACTCATGGGAAGGTAGCACAGAGGGTTAATATGCAGGCTGCAAAGAACTTGTACCATTCAGATCACAAAGTGTATATAATGTAACTAGGTCAGTGAGTTGCTGCTTATGTCTGAAAGATCCTTTGTTACTTGCAGTTTATAAGTTATAATCTTAATATAGCACAGTGAGCGATTAAATGTAATCAAATAGCTGCATGCAAACTGCAAGGTATAGATTAGAGCGTTATGATTTTTTCCCGTCTTTTTTTATCCTAACGTTGGAAATAGGGTTCATTTGGATACAAATCAATTCTGATTATTACAGAAAAATTATTAAAGAGAACCCCCAACCATGGTGTTACGTTTTAAAGTCTTACTTTGTGCTTTTCCAGAATAAGCACTCAAACTATCCTGCCTACCAGTATGGATGACATGTGACTCCTTCACCTTGTAGTCCTCTGTCTTCTGTAACATTTCCTATACACTGATTTGCACACCTATGATTGATTGTCTCTGTGTAGTGTGTGAGATGTAAAATACTCTGACACCCTACACTGGTATGAGTAGTGGCGAGCGCTATAAAACTATTTAAATGCATCTGAGAGAGAGCAGTTATGGAGACTTGAGGGACACTGTTAAAAGGTTGTAGTGGTCATTGGGGGCTCCAACACAGCAGGGTAGCTGGAGAAACGCATTGGAGGGTGCCAACTCGCACTGGGCACCACCAGCACTAAAGCCGGCCCTGGTACTGATTGTAACCACCTCGAAAAAAAGGCTAGAATGAGTGTCCTCACCTCTATTCGGAGAAGCTGTGACCATAAGGTCAAACACACATTCCTGAACATTGTGCAGTTACCAAATAATATATATATATATATATATATATATATATATATATATATATATATATACACATACATACACATATACATACACACACACACTATTGTGTGTGAGTAACACACCGTTTTGATACGAACGTTTGTAACAGTTATGTGCATTACTTGTGTGCCATGTCAGGGAAGAGATCAAAGATCTAAAACAACTGGAGAAGGGGCTGATAGGCAGAGTAGTCTGGGGGGCTTTTGGTGACTTTATGGTTTGAAGCGGGGTTGGTCGTTGACTTGTGGGAGTTCAACATAGGGGTTGTTCGACATCAAGGCAGTTGAATGTGGCGAGCTGGACATGGCCGGGGGCGGGTGGGAGGGGCGGTTCAGTAAAACGAGTATGGAGCAGTTAGATATAAAGCCGATTGCTTACACACAGCGGGGGAGCTGGATAAATACCGGAGAAGACTAGCCAGATAAACTGAAAGTGGTGCTGGACAGAAGCAGCGGTTGCCAAATAAACTTAAAAGGGTGTTTGACAGATGCAGGAGGATGATCTGTTATATGCTGCAGATTAATGCTAAGGTTTGTTAGTTATATATTGGTGGGAGTGGTTTGGTTTCGGGCAGTTGATGAAAGTGTAGTGGTCAGACTTCTAAGGCTGGTCTTGGTGAGACTTATAGGTTGGTCCTGTTCAGATGTAGTAAGCGGCTGTTTAGAAGAGATTCGTGGTGGAGTGGTCAGTCGGATTAGGGGGTGGTGAGTCATATGTTGCAGTTTAATATAGATGTGGGATAATTACATTTTGGGTGGGGGTTGACTGTTGAGAGTTGGTTTAATTCTGGGTGGCAGTGAAGGCTGAACGTTTAGAGGCGATTTAATGTGGAGTAGAATGTTGGGTTATAGGAGGGCTGTCATTGTACTTGGGGGGCGGGTGTGGCTGTCAGCTTGGAGAGTTGGCGTTCCGGTGTCTGCTCTGGTAGGTGGAACAGGGCTGTGCTTGCATCTATCACTCACCCAGGTCAGCAGACTTTCGCACAGCTCCACCCGATCCACGGTCTCTGTGTGAAGCATGCTGTGCTCTGTTCGGAAGTTACTAGGGGTTCTAAGGGTGCGGGGCTTCCTGAGTTACTGGTATCGGCTCTCGGGTACGGTGTTCTCTGGCTGCGGCTCGCGTTGTCTTTCGGCCCCGGCAGCTGACACCACGCACACACTGCGCAGAATCACATTCCAGCGTTCCCGATACTACCTGCGCGTCCTTGATCACGGCCAGCTCAGCCCCAAACATGCGTGCGCGCTCCCAAGAGCTTCTCAGAGCCAAGAAACAGCGGTATGCTCGTTCGCTCAAAGTACTGGAGTCACGCTCAGACATTACAATGTTTTTCAGAGACAAACGAGCTAGCTCTACGCATGCGTGAAATGGATCGGGTCCTGGTTACTTAAGAGTTCTGCCGGAGCCTAGACAAGAGCTTTTAAGAAAAGGGTCAAACTGAACTCCTGTGATCGCTCGTTGTTCTTCATCCAAAACAGACGCATTTGTTTCGCACCGACATTAAAATTAAGCATGGGGAATATTGCCGTTTTAATGGAGCGGGGACGAGAGGAGCGGGGGCGAGGGTGAGCGAGCGCGGCAGCCTGCTCAGCTGACCAGACGCTCATGCGTCATTGCCTTTTGCCTGCATGTTTTTCCAATTATCGCGCACGCGTCTGGGCACGATAATTGGAAACACATGTCTGCCGCGCGTAACCATCCGAAAAAGGCCAGCCACGACGCACGAGCGTTTGGACTGCTTCTGAAACCCCCTTACTTAAAGTCTTCGCCTAGCAGCGCTTGCGCGCTACTCGAGGCTCGACCTAAAAATGAGTTATAGACACTGTTTTATGTGTGCACAGGCTTGCTGTTATTTTGTATGACCTTTGGTCTATCTCCTAGGGGGTTCAGAGGACATCCCTCACCTGTGGCACCGTCCTACATAGCATAAGAGAAACAATACGCACACTTAATGTTGGCGCCACTTCCTACCACACCTGATTAAACCCTTTCCCTTTATGTTTCCTCGGTCAAAACTTTCGCCCTACTATTCTAGAATGTAAGCGGCTGCTACTGGTCATATTTGACCACACCTCAGGTCCCATCTCCTGTAGCATTACCTGTTTCAGACGTCCTGGACCAAAGGGGGGAAACCCCCTCGTGGGTCGTCCCATTCACTGTTCTTACAAGGCAAACCCACCTGCTCCCTCAGGATAGAAGAATCATGGGCCAGCATAATGTTGCCCCCCCAAAAAAAATCACCATGCCAGAGTCAACCATAAGGCACCCCCTGGCCACCATTCGGGGTTGGGCCTGGGCATACCTGGTTCCTCCCTATCTCTGCAACCTCCCCCGGGGAAGCGTAATGTAAGACTATGGACACTTGTTGTAGCAGTTGTCGCCAGCCCTCTCTAGAGATTGAGTACCCCTGCCCCAGGTTGGGATATCAACTTAAGGCCAATTCCTCCTTGGATTTGCCTGCATTTATACCTGATGCCAAGGTTAGGTTATAAACCTGTTTTGTAGCCAAAACCAACTCCTCTTCTGCTGACCCCTCCTCCCTCTATGCTAAATGAGGGGACAGGTGGGTAGGGAAAGAAAGTCAGCTATGATGCTGTCAGCAGGTAGGGTGCGTCGGCGTCCATCAGGGGCATCCAAGCAGCAAGGTGCCCAGCTGGTAATGTTGACTCCTATTTTTCACATTTGGCTACCGCTGGTGACAGTTCAGGCGACCTCACCAGCCCGCGGGCAGCCAATGGCATTCACGGGTGGGAACTCGCAGAAATTTGAAAAGATGCAGCCTGTGGAGTGCCCAGGGCCGGACTGGGAACCCTAAGTAGCTCTGGCAGTTTTCTCGGATCAGCCCCTGCCTGGGCCCAGGAGGCTGGAAACTCTTGCTCGCTACTTTTGTTACTGGGACCCAAATTGCAGCACCACTGCTAAACCGTCCCCCAGTAACAAAACCGGCCACCACCCTTCCAGCCGCCCGGGGAAACGCCCGATGCACAGTATGGCCAGTCCGGCCGTGGGAGTGCCCCACTCCCCTGCCAGACTCATTCGATCCTACCGTGGTTACCAGTGTATGGTCAAGGCCTTTCTCTTCCCAAAATCTTTCCTGGGCAGGAGTTTGGAATTGTGTGCTGTTTTCTTCAGGGCACAAGTTTATCATGTATGTTTCACAGCTGCTGCCTAGAAACATAACACATAACATGTACCTTAAAGTTTCTATTTCTTTGCTTTGCAGCATATCAAGCATAAAACAGCATTATTGCACATTGCCTCAAACACCCTCTCTGATTTATGTTACTCAGCCGATCTGTCTATTAAACTGCGGACCTCTGCTGACTGGTGGTAGGACATTTTTGCTAGGATTGCCTTGCCGCTCAGGTAAATAATATGATAAGTAATACTAAAAGACCAGATTGCAGTGACGTGCATTATAAGTACGTAAATAAATAGAATAAAAATACATCACATTCCTGGAAGTGAGGACCATGCAGGGACGACACCAACTCTAATTAGGGGCTCGGACCATGTGCTGTCTTACATGACACAAGTCAGAGCAGCAAGAGACGTGCGGCTCACAGGGGAGACCGCAGGGGCGGCCGCCTGAATCCAAACGCATATGAAAGCGGGGACCCTCTTTTGTGCTCTCTGTGTGTTGCCCCCATGCGTCTTCCGTCTGCAGGTATTCACCGCAGAGACCGGCTCCTTAGCGCCGGCTGGTGGCGAGATGGAGGGTTAGGGGGCAGTGCGGCCGGGCCCGGATACTTAAGCCCACGTCACCGTCGACAGCCCTGCTCTGCCCACGCCGGCCCCACTGTCATCTGTCAGCGCACTTTGTGAAAAGGGCTTTGGCGCAGGAGGCGGGGAGGGGCTGCAGCTAATTAGCCATGTGCATTATTCAAAAATGTAGATACGTCAACTACAAAAACAGAGATGACGCTATTTAATCCAAATGTATCAACATCAGCTGGGCCGGTGCATTCACTAACAGATTGCTTGCAGCAGTTGGCGTTTCCCCGTTTACCGCTGTCACTCGGCGCTGCTGACTTGCGACAGACTGTCATTTGTGGCATTTCTGTTGAGTCGTGTGTGCTGCAGTCGTTTGAGATGCTAATCCAGGCAGCCTCAGAGTGGGGGTACTTGGCATAAGTCTGCTATTTCTTTCTCGGGTGGACATAGACGTCCTGGGTATTTCTGACAACTCCATTGCCCCTTTTAGGACTTACAACAGCCCAATTAGTACAAAGAGAGAGAAAGGGCAGGGTATGCTAATGAGGATCCGTATAAGAAAAAAAAACGGACCAGCAAAGAAACATTAAGCGCTTTGGGCATCTCAAGGGTATTTAAAGCGCTATGGTATTTAAAGCGCTATAGAAATAAATATATGTATAAAATACAATGGCAGCTAGGTAATAAACCGAAGGCATGTCCTCCTAGTGGCTATTGCGGCCTCCTTAGTGTCTCTTTTTCCGGGTGTAGATTTTCTTGCAATGTGTTTTGCATTCTTTTTCTTATTCAATGTTAATTCGCCCTCCACTCCCTCCCTAGAAGCCGCTAAACCCTTCGAGACTTCAGGCACTCTTTCTCTCAGTTCTTCTTTACACAACTACAGTAATAACATAATATGCCTGTGTTATGCAACCAAATGAACTAAACGGTGTCTAGGCGCTAGGCTCACTTAGCTTTAAGAAAAGAGTTACATGATAAGATCTGGGCCTTCAGAGCCCAGCGAAAAGATAATCAAACGTCGGATTTCACAACTAAAGTTTTACAACAAAAAAGACCACAAGGATACCGTGGCCCATTCTCTCTGTTTTTACCTTGTTGCTTGTTCTAGAACAAGTTCCGTGGAAACTAGAATACAGCACCGTTTCATTCATAAAAGTCGGCGCCATTTGTTATATGAAAAAGCAAAAAAACTGAAAACACCCAAATACACGCAGGACTATGATTCTAACGAAAGCTCTAAAGAAGGACCCTGCTAGAGTTCCGGTATTAATCGATGCCATTAGTCGCCACTAGATGGAGCAGTTGCCCTTTACTTGATTTGAGTTGTCCGCGGACCTGTGTTTGAACGCCAGCTTCAAAGTGAAGCTAGTAACTAACCTCCCTTTCAGGTATGAATCCAGCTTCAAGTATAAGGAATACCTTTGATCTATACTCCTAACCGCTCCAATCAGTTTGGGGCTGACCCATTTGGGTGTAGCTCGTTGCTTGCTCATAACTTTGTCACGTTTGATGAATCTCCACGAAACTTTGCAGACCTGGTGGTCTCAAAATACGCGTTTTCCCCAATGCATTTTCCATGGACGTTTTAAACAGAGGTAGGGACAAAATGGCTAAATGGATTTACATGCAATTTGGCAGGACTAGAGTATAGTGTGGAAGGGTTCTTTTTGGTATTTGATCTGAATTAGTCCACTAGTGTTTTTTAACTAATAAGGGACATTAATGTTATATTCAGCCTCAGTATACAAAGGTGCCGTCGCAGCATATCGCAGTACATGTAATGACAAAAACACAATATTATCAATAGGTGAAAACCCTTGCAATATGAAAAGGCAGCCATATTGTTTAGACCACACTTTGTGTGTATTTTCATGTGAAATATAGCTTATTACTTTTTTTCTAATGTTTAGGAAGACGAGTCACTTTAGCAAACTCTGTAGATATAGGGAAAACTTATTTTTATTGATTTATATATTTTTTTAAAAGTTGGCGAAGTACAGTGGTACTTTCGCAAAATTATCTAGAAAGTACCTCAGTACTTATTGAAGTTAAATATCTATATCTATATCTATCTATCTATCTATCTATCTATCTATCTCTCTCTCTCTCTCTCTCTCTTTATTGAGATTGAGGTAGGCTGCTGTGACAGCCGAAACGCGTCTCTCTGTGCTGCCGGGTCGGAGGAGGCCCTATTGAATAAAATGCCCTTAAAATCAGCATTCTTTGTGTGCGTGCTCTCTTCCTTGTGGAGCAGGGTTTTCTTTGGATATATATATGTTCAAATGGAGTTTGTAACTCACCTGCAGCTGTGTGCGGCCTCAAGCTTCTGGGCGTTTTTGGATATATATATATATATATATATATATATATATATATATATATATATATATATATATATATATATATATATATATATATATCTCAAAGGGTGCCTGTGAAGGAAGGGCCCACAGCAGGTAAGTAAAGCTTGATATCTTTATTGAGAGTTGCCGTGTTGCAGTGAAGCTGCTGTCACTCAATTCGCCTCACAGTTCGACGCGTTTCATGCTGCACGCATTTCTTCAGGAACTTAGGCTTGTAACTGCAAGATGGCACACCATTCTTAAACACCTGTATTCAATACGAGTCACCGCCTCCGTGGGCGTGGCCACCTGTGGCATTCTGGTACTCGTGGTGCCGTTTTCTTTCCTCAGTGGGTCGTGAGCCATCTGCAGCAATTCAAGTTCAAGCTAACTCCTGGAACCGGCATCTTAGCACCCTCAATCGTGCTCCTGCCCCCAATTGGCGTTTGGATTTTGGCGGCCTGCCTGAGCCGTGGAAGGTGCCCTGCTGTGTTTACAGACCTGCTGTTGTGCTAACCAGCATGACGGCGTTGGGGGCAAGAGCACGATTGAGGGTGCTAAGATGCCGGTTCCAGGAGTTAGCTGAATGCCACAATCCACTTGGAAATTAATTGAACTTTGAATTGCTGCAGATGGCTCACGACCCACTGAGGAAAGAAAACGGCACCACGAGTACCAGAATGCCACAGGTGGTCACGCCCACGGAGGCGGTGACTTCGTATTGAATACAGGTGCTTAAGAATGGTGTGCCATCTTGCAGTCATAAGCCTAAGTTCCTGAAGAAATGCGTGCAGCATGAAACGCGTCGGACTGTGAGGCGAATTCAGTGACAGCAGCTTCACTGCAACACGGCAACTCTCAATAAAGATATCAAGCTTTACTTACCTGCTGTGGGCCCTTCCTTCACAGGCACCCTTTGGCGTTTGGATATATATATATATATATATATATATATATATATATATATATATATATATATATCCAAGCTCAATTTCCCTTCTTTTTCGAAAGGAAGACAGCACTCACGGGGGCAGTTGCTTAGATTTAATTGCAACACAACAACAGACGCGTTTCGGATTACTCCTTCGTCGGTGTTCAAAACGTCACACCGGAAATCGTCATTGTTAAATAGCAAATTCATTAGGCAAGCAATATAGAAAAGACACCACATGCCATTTTACGCTGGGAGCGCCATCTTAACATGGTTTTGTTTTGTTTCGCATATTGACTATTGCTCCAATGCATCATCAAACCAAGTTATTTACATTCAAATCAATGTATCGAACGTAATTCCTTACATTTTTGTACATGGGAACCATCATACCAGCTAACTGTATTGGACATTACAAGTTTATATACATGTATTGACCACAACGATGGACTAAATGCGGTGAAATCCTTTCTGACCAAAAGACCATTGAAATTTGCCGAACACAATGCCATGCTTATGGAATGTATTGAATTATGTCTAACTAATAACATCTTTTTATTTCAGGAGGATTTCTATAGACAGATCTCTGGGACGGCCATGGGCACCTGCTTCGCCCCCAGCTATGCAAATTTATTCGTAGGTTGGTGGGAGGAGCGGGTGGCATGGTCGTCCGAGAATGAGACATGGATGAAAGATGTTGTGTGTTGGCATAGATATATAGATGATCTGTTTTTGGTTTGGAAGGGGTCAGCAGAGTTGGCAGGTGAATTCATTGAGCATCTCAATCAGAACAATGTAAATCTGAAGTTCACAGGAGAAGTAAGTTCAGTGGCAGTGAACTTTTTGGACTTAAGGGTTTCTTTAATAGAGGGAAAGATATGGACGTCACTATACAGAAAACCCACGGCGAGAAACTCTACGCTTCACGCCACAAGCAATCACCCACCCAGGTTAATTCAAAGCATACCATATGGTGAGCTCCTCAGACTAAAGAGAAATAGCTCAAGGGATTGTGACTTTAAGTCAGCAGCCAGTGAAAGCATTGCCAGATTCTCTGCTAGAGGATATAAAACTGAATTGCTAAAGACAACGGTAAGACAAGTTGAGACAATTCCGAGGGAGCAGATCTTGAAAGGGAAAAATAAGACCAGAAAAAAGAACAATGATGAAGGTAAATTTCGAATGATTACCACGTTTTCGGAGGATGCAAATTCACTAAGGAGCATACTCCGAAGGAATTGGCATGTTCTGAGGACAGACTTGATCATCGGAAAAGATATACCACCGGTCCCTTTGTTGACTTTTAAAAAAGCTAGGTCGCTAAGGGACATGTTGGTTCACAGCCATTTGGAGAAAGCCATACAAAAAAAGGGAATTATCAAGGAAATAAAAGGTTTTTTCCCTTGTGGAAAATGTAAGGCCTTCACTAACAGCAAAAAGGTCTTAACATATGAAATACCTGAAGTAAGAAAATATAGAGCTGTTACCAAATTTTTGACATGTCACACAGCTTATTCAGTGTATTGTCTAGTATGCCCGTGTGGATTAAAATATATAGGCAGCACGAGTCACCCCGTAAAAATCCGCATATTAGAACATATGCGGGCAATAGCAAAGAGGGATTTTTCATACCCAGTGGCCATGCACTTTGCCTACAAACATCAGAGTAACAGGGACCTGTTACAGTATTTTGGCATCGACCATGTACCCACTCATATTAGGGGTGGTGACAGAATTCTGAAATTGCGCAGACTCGAGTCCCGCTATATCATTGATTTGCAAACAAGAGCACCAAAAGGGCTAAACAGCGGGGATTAACTGGCTGTTCACCTTGGCAATTGATTTCAGGGTGTATGATAATGTTAGAGGACATGTATGCCGACTTTCTTTGTAATTGATTAAAGGCAAGTATTGCAACATTGGTTTGGAAAACGCCGATACACGGCTAGATAACAAATGATAAATGAATTAAGTAAGAGATGACGATATGCTGTTTTATTGGGAAATAGCGTTTTGCCGATACACGGCGAAATATCATTCACTGTACAAAAATGTAAGGAATTACGTTCGATACATTGATTTGAATGTAAATAACTTGGTTTGATGATGCATTGGAGCAATAATCAATATGCGAAACAAAACAAAACCATGTTAAGATGGCGCTCCCAGCGTAAAATGGCATGTGGTCTCTTTTCTATGTTGCTTGCCTAATGAATTTGCTATTTAACAATGACGATTTCCGGTGTGACGTTTTGAACACCGACGAAGGACTAATCCGAAACGCGTCTGTTGTTGTGTTGCCATTAAATCTAAGCAACTGCCCCCGTGAGTGCTGTCTTTCTTTCGAAAAAGAAGGGAAATTGAGCTTGGATACATATTGTGGGAGCACCCCCGTGTCTGAAGCACCAGTCCGCGAGTGCTCCGTTTTTGGTGTACTTGGAGTGGATATATATATATATATATGACAAAAGACACTCTAGGACACACTAATCCACTCCACTCTACCACACGCCACGCCACTCCACAACATTCTATTCCACTCTACGAACCTCCAATGCTACTCCACTCTAGATCACTCTACACCACTCTACTCCATTCTACACACCTCTACGACACGCTACTCAACTCTACTCTATAATGCGCCATTCCACTTTACGACAAGCCACTCCACTCTATGACATGCAACTTCTCTCTACGACATACCACTCCACTCTATGACATGCCAATCCACTGCACAACATGCCACTCCACTCTATGCCATTCCACTCTACACCCCTTCACTCTAAGGGGCGTAGAGTGGAGACTGTACTCTTCGGTACGCCACTCCACTCTATGCCACTCCAGTCTACACTACGACATGCCACTCCACTCTACGCCACTCCACTCTGTGCCCCTTCACTCTAAGACAGTGTATGATAGGCTACTCTATGACACGCCACTCCACTGTACGGTACGCCACTCCACTCTATGCCACTCCAGTCAACTCTACAACATGCCAGTCCACTCTACGCCACTCCACTCTACATCACTCCACTCTGCACCACTCCACTATAATGCCACTCCACTCTAAGCCAATCCACTCTAAGCCAAACACTCTACGCCACAACACTCTATGCCATGACACTCTTCTCCATGACATTCTGTGCTACCGAAATTTACGCCACTCCACTCTATTCCACTCTACGACATTCTATTCCACTCTACTCTACTCTTTGACACTCCAATACACGACACACCACTCTAAGACACTCTATTCCGCTCTATGCTACTCCACTGTACAACACTCTGCTCTTCTCTATGCCATTCTATGACACTCCACTCAACGACACTCCACTTCAAGCCATGACACCCTACTCCACAACATTCTATTACATGACACTCTTCGATACTCTGTGCCACTCCCCTCAATGCCACTCCACTCTATTCCACTCTACAACACTCTACTCCACTCTACAACACTGTTCTCCACTCTATGCCACTCTACCACATTCTACTCCACTCTATGCCAATCTACCACACTGTACTCCAGTCTGTGCAAATCTGTCTATGCCACTCCACACCACATTACTTCACTCTATTCTATGACACACTACTCCACTCTATGCAACTCCACTCTAAGCCACTCTATTCAACTCCACTCTACATCACTGTATGCTACTCCACTCTACCACACTGGACAGCACTCTACTCTACTCTATAACACCCCACTCTACAACACTCTACTCCACTCTATGCCGCTCCACTCTACTCTACTCTATGCCACTCCACTCTACTCTACAACAACCCACTCAACCGCACTCCACTCTACGACACTCTACTCCACTCTGTGCCACTCCACTCTACAACACTCTATTCTGCTCGATGCCACTCTACGACACTCTTCTTGATGGCACTCCACTCGGCACTCCACTTGACACTCAACGCCACTATATGCCACTACACTTTACGCCACTCCACTCTATGCCACAGCACTCTATGCCACAAAACATTATGCCACAATACTCTACGCCACAACACTCTACAACACAACACTCTATAACACTACACTCTATGCCACTCCACTCTATGCCACGCCACTCTATTCCTCTCTACCCCCTCTACTTTATGACACTCATCTCCACTCTATGCCACTCCACTCTGAAACACTCTACTCCACTCTGTGCCACTCTACAACACTCTACTCCACTCTAGGCCACTCTACCACACTGTACTCCACTCTGCAACCTTCAATGCAAATCCCTCTACTCCACTCCACACCACTTCACTCCATTCTACTCTGACACACTACTGTACTTTACTCCACTACCCCACTCTACGCCAATCAACTCTACGACACTGTATGCCACTCCACTCTACCACACAATACGACCTTGCTGTACTCCACTCTATGACACTCCAGTCTACAACACTCTTCTCCACTCTATGACACTCCACTCTATGACACTCCTCTCTATGACACTCCTCACTACAACACTGCACTCTATGACACTCTCCTCCACTCTACGACCTCGCTGTACTCCACTCTATGACACTCCAGTCTACAACACTCTTCTCCACTCTATGACACTCCACTCTATGACACTCCTCTCCATGACACTCTTCACTACAACACTGCACTCTATGACACTCTCCTCCACTCTACTCTATGACACACCACTCGATGGCACTTCTCTTTATGACACTCTACTCCTCTCTATGCCACTCTACTCAATGACAGTCTACTTGACGACACTTCACTCAACGACACCCCACTCTTTGCCACTCCACTGTATGTCACAATACTCTATGACACTCTATTACACAACACACTACACCATGACACTCTACGACACTCCACTCTACGACACACCGCTATACGACACTATTGTGTACAACACTCTCTTCCACTCTACTGTACGATTCTCCACTTGACGACACTCCACTCTATAAGATTAAACTCCACTCTATGCCACTGTACGACACTCTACTCGACAACACTCTAGTCAATGACACTCCACTCAAGAACACTCCACTCATCGACACTTCACTCAACAGATTGAAACACGTTTTTCTTTAAAAAAAACACTAAAAAAATATAGATTGAGGATAAGTTATAGTTTGGAAAACGTTATGAATTATTTGTAAACATAACCAATTTAAACTACACAAACATGAGAAATTCTAAAGTTACAGTTATAACATAACGTCGCGCACCTCCATAGAGAGAGAGAGAGAGAGAGAGCGATAGAGAGAGTTAGAGAGAGAGAGAGAGGCAGTAGTCTCGTTGTAGTTATAGTTAGGATTTAGAGAGATAGGAATTTCCCAGATTTTTGACTGGTAATAAATTTGCCACCGTTTAATGAATCTCCACAATACCCAGGGAGAAATCCCCCCAAAAGAACTATGACAACAGACACTCAACAACAGACCACTTCACTCTACTCCATGACATGCCTCTCCACTCAACAACACGCCAGTTCACTCTACGACATGCCACTCCACTCTATGACTCACCACTCTTCTCTACGTCACTCCAAGCCCCCCACTGTATGGCATGCCGCAGCACTCGAACACATGCGACTCCACTGTATGACACACCACTCCAATGTAAGACATGTCTCTCCAATGTAGGCCACTCCACTCTACGCACCTCCACTGTACGACATACTGTACCAATTGAAATAAAAAACATATATATACATCACAAAAGATCTCTACGACACGCCACTCTACGACATGCCACTTCAGTCTACAACACTCCACTCCTCTCTGTAACACTCCACACCACTCCACTGTATGACACGCAACTTCACTCTACGATACGCCACTACAGTCTATGACACGCCACTCCACTCTACTCTATGACACGCCACTCCACTATATGCCACTCCAGTGTACTCTACAACACACTACTCTACTCAAGGCCAACCCACTGTACCCCACTCCACTCTACACCACTCCACTCAGAGCCACTCCAGTGTACACCACAACACTCTATGCCACAACACTCTATGCCACGCATGACACTCTATGCCACAACACTCTACAGCATTTCACTCTCTGCCCCTCCACTGTACTCCACTGTACTCCACTCTACTCCACTCTTTGACAATTTATGCCCCTCCACTCTCTGACACTCAGCTCTATTATATTGCATTTCACTCTACAACAGTCTATTCCAGCGTATGATGCTGTACGACACTCCACCCCACTCTATGCCACTCTACGACATGCCACTCCGCTCTATGACACATCACTCCACTCTATGATACACCACTCGATCAGACGTCACTGCACTATACTCTACAACACGCCACTCCACTCTACGCCAGTCCACTCTACAAGTCTCTACTCTACCCTATGTGCCTCCCCTGTATGTCATTGTAGTCAAGTTTACGACACTCTTAAGATACACCACTCCACTACACTGTACAACATGCCAGGCCACTCTATGACACACCAGTCCATTCTAAAACAGGGCACTCCACTCTACGCCACTCCACTCTACACATTTCCACCATAAGACACTGTACAACAAGCCACTCTATGACATGTCACTCCACTCTACTCTACGACACACCACTACACTCTAACTGCTCCACTCTAGTTTCCAGACGTCACTCCACTCTACTGTGAGACACGCCAACCCACTCTACGCCACTCCACTCCACTCTACACCCGACACTCTCCGTCGCGACACTGTATGCCATAACAATCTACAACACAACACTCTTTGACACTCCACCCTACACCACTCTACTCTATGCCATTCCACTCCACTCTACAATGCTCTACTCAACTCTGCAACACTCTACACTCCTCCACTCTTCGCCACTCTAATACACTGTATGAAATATCATTCTACAACACTCTACTCTACTCTACTCTATGCCACTCTACAACACTCTATGGCACTATATAACACTCTTCTCCGCTGTACAACACTCTATGCAACTCCCTCTATGCCACTCCACATCGCTTTACTAGACTCTACTCTATGGCACACTACTACACTCTACTCCACTCTACTCCACTACTCCACTCTATGCCACTCCACTATTCCCTACTCTATGCCACTAAACTCTACGAAACTCAATTCCACTTTACTCTAACACTCTACGACACTCTCAACGCTCCATTTTACACCACTCTACTCCACTCTATGCCACTCCACTTTACAGCACTCCACTTTATGCTCCTCCACTCTAAGACATTCTACAACACACCATTCTATGGCACGCCATTCCACTCTACTCTCTAACACACCACTATACTGTATTCCACTCCACTGTACTCTATGACACTTCACCCCACTCTATGCCATTCCATTCTATGCCACTTCACTCTGTGCCACTCGAATCTACAGCACTCCACTCTATACTTCACCACTGAGCCCCATGACATTCTACGCCACGACACTCTACACCACAAGACACTATGTCACGACAGTCTACACCACAACACTGTACAACAAAACACTCTACAGTACTTCTCTCTATGTCACTACACTCAATTCAACTCTGTGACACTACACTCTGTGACACTCCACCCTACGACACTGCACTCTATGACAATCTCCTCCATTGTACTTGATGACACTCAACTAAATAACACTCGACTCAATGACACTCCACTCTATGACTTGAAAAACATTTTTATGAAACAAAATTGGAATTCAATGAAAAAAACAAAGGTCAAAGATTAGTTATAGTTATGAAAACTTGATTTATTATTTCTACACAAAAAAATCGTAAACTACACAAACAGTAACAATTTTAAAGTTATAGTTATAACTTAAACTTATAATTTACGGCCCATCCAAAACTTACTACAAGTCACTCAACCCCGTACACATCCCCCCTCCCCTGGGACCAAAGACCAAAGACCATGTGCCCCCCTCCCGGGCCTTATAAAACCTTGAGCCGGCTCTTGAACTGTGTCCTGGGGAGCCCAACCCTGGGACAGTTTTCCCTGCCAGCAGGGTTGTGGGTATGGAAAAAGTGTGGTCCTACCTGCAGGAGATTTGAAAGTGCTCCTGCTGGGTGGGAGCACACTTCTGTTTCCCTGCCCACAAGACCGCTCAGCAGGAGCAAGCAGAAGCAGCTGCTCCCGCTGGGTGGGAGTTATGGCGGCTCCAGTGCAGGACCCAGCTGGGGGCTGCGGGGGCACTGGGGCTCCCCCCGCAGCCCCCAACTTTATATTGGCCCAGGGAGATGGGGTCCCTGTGGACCATTTGAGCTCCAGGAGGGATGACACGTACCCCCCTCCCCTAATATTAATGGATTTGGCCCTAGGGCGGGTCAGGGGCCTCTTAAAGCTCAGGGAGGTGGGCCACGTGCCCACTCCTCTATAGTTAAAGTATGGTCCTAGGGGATGGGGTCCCTGGGACCCATCTGGGCTCAGGGAGGGGGTCCACATGCCCCCCTCCCCTAATATTAATGTATTTGGCCTGGAGGGATGGGGTGACCGGGGCCTCTTTAAGCTTGTGGAGGGGGGTATGCACCCCCCCTATAATTAAAGTATGGTCTGAGGAGTTTGGGTGCCTGGCACCAATTTGTGCTCAGGAAGGGAGGTTGTGCATCCCTTTTCCCCTAATAATCTCTTTTTCGGCCCCAGGGGATGGGGTCACTGGGGCCAATAGTGGTTTGGGGAGGGGAGGCCGCATGGTTCCTCTCCTTTTTTAAAAACAAAAAGGCCTTGGGTGAGATGTTTGTTTTTCTGAAGACTTTTTTCTGACAGACTTTTTTTATATGTAGTGTCAAATTGTGATTTTACATTATATTTGAATTTATTGAACTTTAGGCCCAAGTGGAAAGGTGTTTTGCAGTCACAAAGCCTGCTATTCATACATACAAAGGATTTGTGACAGCAAAATAACTTTTTACAAAACGTCAAAGCCCTTTTGCGAGTCAAAAAAAGCCTTTCTGTCACACAAAAAGCGTTTTAGGGCCCGTTTTGAATCATAAATCGGACGCATAGAATGGATGTCCCTATGATTTGATATTCAGAATGCTATGTATCAATGTTCTGTGCCTTCAATAGCAATTGCAAACTATTTCTCAGTTACTGACTCCAGAGCTGTGGTGCAACAGATCTGGAATGGAGAAACTGTGCCTACAGAAAAACTTCACCTATAAGAATATGACAGCCATCCTCGAGGGGAGCAGACATTTGTCCAAGGGACCAATGCATGCTCCCATCGATATCTTCTGTGGATGACAACATGTAATATTAAAATCAGCACCTATTCCTTTAAGGGATAAAGGCTGTTTTAAAAAAAACAATTGATAAAGGTCTGCTGTCCCTCACAAGCCTCCATCCATACATTCACAGCCACTTTTAAAGGGTCAAAAATTGTACCCTTTTTCATTAATTTTCTGGAGGTTTTTTGATCTCCAGCGAATATTCATTTTGTTATGCAACAGAGTATTAGGTGAGTGACTGCAAAATGAAGAGCAGTTTACAAACACACCAGTGTGTAACTTACACATGCTGGTTTACAGTCTGCCTTTTATAGATCGAGTGCATAGAGTACTAATTTAGCCCATGGATGAAAAGCGTTGTTGCACTCTTTATACACAAGAAACCAGGAAAAAGTATCACATGAAGAGTTTACTCACAAGTAGCGATGAAACATTCCATAACCAGACTTGTGTAGTGTTCCTTCAAGAATTTGCAAATCAACGCACTTGGAATGATATTCGACAATCACCAATGCATATCTTAAGTTTACATGCAAATTGTACAAAGGCCCAATGAAGTCCATCTCAACATTTACTCAGGAGAATTTGGGAATTCAACCGGGGATCAGTGGAGTGTTATATATGCGAAGAGATTTGGCTGCTTCTCTACAATCAGCACAACTACCCACAAACCCCTCCACCTCACTGCCCATTCCCGGCTACCAATAATACAGGTGAAGCCTCCTTTTAGATCTTGCCAACCCTACTTGACCATGATGAGCAAATTTAACTAACAAGATCTCAATTCTGTTGGAGGAATTAATAAATTTCCTCTCAAAATCAAGTCACCTTCAATAGTCAACTCATCCTACACTTTGGAATAAGACCGAACTTCACTTCTTAAATTGTTTAAATTGAAATCTAAAAAAGAAATGAGCCCCAGAGTTATTACCTTCAGGAATATGTCTCACTCTGAAATTAAACTCGTACATTTTGAACAATAACCTCACTAGTCTAGGATTTGCTCTGTGAAGACTCTTCTCAATTAACAAGTAATCTAAAGGCTTATGATCCTTAACTAAGGAAAACTCTCTCCCCCACCAATATGTGTAAAAATGATTGGTTGCCCAAACGCAAGTCAGAGTTTCCCTCTCTATTGTGCTGTAATTATGCTCTGGCTTCGAGTGGCATATAGAAGCATACGCTATGGTATTCTCTTTTCCTTCAACTAACTGAGTTAAAACTGCCCCTAATTCCATAGCACTGGCATCCAGGGTTACTATTGAGCAAACATCATCCCTGTAAGGATGTAGGGCCGGAGCAAATATGATTAGCAATTTCAATCTCTCAAAGATATCCTTTTCCTTAGGCCCCGCATATATTTCACACCACTCCTCAACAATTTTCTAAGAGGTTCAGTTTGTAATACAAAATTGTCAATAAATCAAGAATAATACTCACATAAACCTAAAAAAGATTGCAACTGATCTTTATCTTTGGAGTAGGACTCTTTCTTATAGCTTCTAACGGATCAGCTTTCAGTTTTATACCTTCTGCTGAAATGGGATGACCCTGATAATCCATTTCTTTTAACAAAAACTGACACCTCTCTTTTGAAAGTGATTTCTTGATCTTGTAAAGTTTGTAGAACTTTTCCCAAAATTTCTAAATGGTTCTGTTCAGTGCCTGCAAAAAGGACACTGTCACCTTGATAGGCCAACACGTTTTTTATCCCACCAAAGAATTTGTACATCAATTTTAGAAACACCCATGCCACCAAGGCTATGCCAAATGGCATGCAAAGGAATCTGTAGGCTCCAAATGGGGTGTTGAAAGTGGTTCAGGAGACGGAGTTCTCACTAAGCACTACCTGGTGGCAGGCGGCTCTTCAATCCAATGTGTTTAAAACTTTTGCCTCTCCCAGTTGTGCTAGCATTTCCTGTATCTTAGGAAGAGGGAAACAGTGTACCAGGATGTTTTTGTTCAAAGACCTAAGGTTAACACATAGTCTTATATCACCCTTCTTCAGTTTGGCTACAACAATTGGGGAAATCCACTGAGAAGAATCAACTGGTTCTATAACCTTCTCATCACACAATTTATCTAAACGATCTTTCAATTAACTTCTGATGCTCAATGGAACATTCCATACCTTATGTATGACTGTGACAGTGTCGTCTTTCAAGATGATTCTGTGTTCATACTCCTTCACAATGTCAAGCTTATCTTCAAACATGTTTTCTGTTTGGCAAGTATCTGATCGAATGAAAGTGTTTGCCAGGTTGACATGTCCACCAGAGATATAGGACAATCTGTACAAGGTCTTAACACCATCCCAAAAGTCCCTTGATGTCTCCACCCAAATGCATTGCAGCCCTTCTTTGACACATAAATGTTGGTATGAATTACCCTGTCTTTAAAAGTGACACTTTCTAGGAAATATCCATACATGTAAATATTAAATCCACCAAATGCTATGGTGTGGATGTCAGGAGATTACAACTCCACCTGGCTCCATTCTTTCTCATATAGTTTGTCAGTTATTAAGATAATGGTTGATCCTGAGTCTCCAGTGACTAGAGTCTCTACATCTCCAATCCTCACAAAGCACAGGAGATCCCCACTCTTATCAGATTTCCTTGAAGATGCTACCATCTTGATTGACAAAACTACCTTGCTTCCTTTACTAGTATTTTCCTTACTCATTTGAACCAGCATATTTTGGTCACTAACTAGAACAGCGTTTTGAGTCCTTTTACAAATCCTTGCAAAATGCCCAACTTTGTTGCATTTTAAACATGTTTTCCTAAAGCAGACAATCACTGGACTTGGCTAAGTGTGACTTAAATCCACATGTAAAACAAAATCCAGACAAATTTGACTCACCACTATAAAATTTCCAACTTTCAGTTAGTATACCAGTGTACTTTGGCCTGGGCACAATTGCATTTATATTCTCAACATCAGCTGATGTTTGAATTTTCTCAGATCCTTTGAAGCCATAATGGATCTCTCTATGCCCCAGGCAATTTCCAGAGCCCCCTGTAAACTTGGATTTCTGCAACAGAGAAGTCTCTCTTGTGTTCTTCTTTGGAATGATTTTGTAACCGGTTGACATCTTCAGCAAACACATTCCAAACTACTGATGCTGCAGGGACCATGGGTGGCAAATGGTTAAAACTTCTTTGACCCTCTGAGCCTAAACAGTTATACAATAGATCTTTTTCCATTACGTGACTAAATTTTGTTCCCAGTTGGGCGGTGGCAGTGAAATTACTTCTGGTGCAACGTTGTCATGTGTGCAGATGTCTGGGGTTATCGTGGGCAGCAACAGGGGGCCATTAGTGCCTCAATCAACAAAGGGAGGCCCTCTTTATCGTGCTGGTGTGCCACAATCAGACATATGTGAAGCATTATCCCACCATGTACCCTTTTTTCAGTTGGTTTCACTTCACTTTTTTGGGGGGGTTGGTGCATTAGAGTACGGATCAATTTAGTTATTATTGAGTTCGTGTATAATTTCAAGATCGTTATGTGTTTTATCAAGTCAGTTACCAAATGTTGCATTTTCTCGGTTTTCGGGTTATTGTGTTTCGGGGGTTGTCATGGTTAGAACCACATCCTGCAAGAAGGCTTTCTTTTTCCATCACAGGAAAATTTGAGCACTCATGGCAAAAAATTGTGGGTTTTTATTTTCCCCACTTTTTGGCAGTGGGTTAGGACTGGGCGGGAGAGGCTAGTCTGCCATATCTTCACTGTTGCCCTAATCACTGGTCATCAATCCCAGTGCTGGAATGGCAAATAAGGGCTTCAGGACAGGATGCTTGATGGCCCAGGACCATTCCTCAATAGGATTATATGGTTCTGTTAGTTAAGAAAGGGAGGGGGTACACTGGCACAAAATTATTTTGTCTACCTGGTCTCACAAAGTTTTGGCACAGATGTGATAAATGTTATTTTTGAACAAATAAATGTCTTCATGCATTTCTTGGAAACTAATAAATGCACCCTGGCCCAGATTCATCAAAGGATTGCATTGGCTTTGTGTCACGCAGGACGTCGTAAGGGCAACACAATCCTTAATTCAGATATACCAAGCCGCGCAAGGCCATGCATGCCCCTGTGTTGCTTGGTAAATCTGGAGTAACGCAAGGCAGCCCAAGTCGCTGCCATGCGTTACTCTGCGCCGGGAAGGTGTTACATGGGGAGTGTGGGTGTTCCCATTCATCCACCCATGTTTTTCCCAGATTTACCAAGACTGGTAAACCTGAGAATGCTTCATAATTAAATGTATAGAAAAAGACCCCCTGCTAATATTGACAGTTCCAAGGGCAGGGAAGATACTATTGTACTAAAACGACCCCTGGCAACCATAATCATTAAAACTCGCAATAGACACATAGGGGCCAAGCGAACATGAATACATGAAAAAGAAGACTTATTTATTCATGTATCAAGTGATACAATAACTGTATGTTCGAACCCTGAATTCCATGTTGCTAGGGTTTAATACCAGTTAAATCTCTATGATTTAATAAAATCATCATTCAACACAACAATCACACCTTCAAACAAGCAGTCATACAAACAACATAATTTATGCTATTAAATGAATAGAGATATAGTACTACTCACAACGTGAGCAGAAATGAAACTAAACATTACATGCTACACAAATATTTCACAGAATGATTTCTAAAAATTCATAAATAGAGACAATTCCTTCATATAGAATAAAAAGGCTGTGGCTTGTATTCTTGATTCTTTCGCCAGAAATATAGTCTACATGCGTTTCGGCAAACAGCACGCCTTCATCAGGAAAGCCACAACATATTGTTGTGAGTACCTTTATAGTAACAGTTACTTAAAGACATATGGCCCAGACAAGATGTATAAGTAACGACATCCGCCTCATGAGCTTATTGATAGCGAAAGAAGGATCTCATAGGATCACCAGCTTGAGGACTCCAAAGTTTCATGTTGAATAACGTGCAGGATATACGAGATGTAAGTTAGACGTCTTGCAGAAATGGCCAAAAAAATGAATGACCACATAATCTCAGTGACAGCAAGGGTGAATAAACCTCTCAAGTAGTTCTGGTATCAGCCACGATTATTAGAATTTTGGTTTATACATCTTCAAGGAAGCTGGAAGAGTCAATCCTTTACCGATGTTCTACACTGAGTCGTTGTTGTCTCACATCTAGGCATGGGTGGAGCTCGCGGAGTTCTGCTACGCAAAATTCAGCGGAGTGGCCCAAAAACTCTGCTTGACTCCGCAGAATTCAGTGAGCGGGCAGAGCTGCTCAACCTGCCCGTTTGTGCTACATTTTAGAAGTTCGGCAACATGGAGAGCGTCTCGTGCTCGAAATCACATGCTAATGGCACCAGGCAGTTCACATGGGCGCGGGCATTGTGTTTCTTTTTTCTGTGCATGGTGGGCGGAGCTCACAGAGTTGCACTACCTGGTATTCTATGGAGTTTCATAAAACTTAGTGAAATTCCACAAAGCTCCGCTCCGCCCTAGGAGAGATACCGCGCACCATTACATACTGAGGCCACTCTACCTTCGGCGCCACCTCGACCATTTGAGGGTGCTGATATTACAGACTGCAGAGCCAGGTGTGAACGGGTAAGTGGAAGCAGGAGAACTTTAGCAAAACACAACAGTTACCAGGCAAGTAACAAGTGTCTGTGGGGACGTATCTTTGGGGGACGGACGGGGGAGCACCTGTTTGGTCACTGCTCTGAGCGTTTGCATCCATGCGGGAATCACTGTCACTGGTTGGATGGGCGCTCTGTCATGAGTAGAAGCGTCATGCATAAGAAGTAATGATACGGTTCAGTGTGGTTTTGGGGCTTGTTTTTCTGGTTTCAGAGTGTGTACTTGAGCCTGTGTCTGCAGCATGCTGCTTCACCCAATGCCCAAAAGCAACCCACTTTCAGGCGTGAATTTACCCGTTTGAAATCCGACTGCCGCCTCGGATGACTAACACCGGTCATAAGGTCTGACCATCACTAATGTTCTCCACCTGAGGTCAGTAATGTTTTAAACTGCCACTCCAACTACCATCCGAGTTCCCATCAAACACTGCTCCACTTCTGGGATTTACCCTTAAACTGTGCCCCCAATACTGTTGTAAGAGTCAGACTGTGTTTATACACCGTTGACGCATGTGCATACCTACAGCCAATGAGTATTTCGTAAATCTCTGCTGCACACTACGATTGGCTAAGATGCCTAAGATGCTCCAATCCCAGGTTTCTTTACACATTACGAGACCCACTCACTCCCTGGCAATTTCCAGAATACCTTTTGCTGTGTGGTTGGCTATGATGGGTTCCGGAAGTCACCAAGATTAGCCATTATTTTCTTCTGTTAAAATTAGGGGTGGGCCCGTGCTAGTTAACTCCGCTTCACAGTGGCGGGATGCAGAGTTTTTTGCTGAACTTGGAGTGCGGAGTGGCAAAACTTTGCAAGCTCTGCCAGTGGAGCAGACTTCACTGCCCACCCCTAGCAGGGGACTGTTTCTAATCCACCCTTAATCTTTTCAATTCTCCCCCTATCTGTCTAATCCAACCCTCATTTTCCATACGGTATCAGTGTGTGTTGTTGTGTTTATGTATTCTACTTTTTTTTTCATTTTGTTTGCGTTTTTCGTGACTTTTTTCTGCTTTTTTGGTTTTCCCTTTTAGTCTCTACTTTTTCCTTTCCTCCTTCTCTTATTTCTTCTTTTGCTTTTTTTTTGGATCCCCCCCAGTGCCATGGCAGAGCAGGGCGAGAGAGGGAGTGGCGGCGCCGGGGTGGCTGTTAGCTGCACACCTTGCTGTCGTAGGCGCTGCCAAGGGGTGCAGCCCCATGCCTTTTTCTCACAGGTGGAGGTGTCATTTTTTATGTGTGACGCCACCTCCCCTCCATGCTAGCCGCAAGCGGCAGGCCTTGCAGAGGATACGGCCTCCGGGAGTATCGGCTGCTGTGAGGGAGGGTGCGCCGGAGCTCTGGTGGGCCGATATCCTGGACAGGGAACAGGACCTGCTGGGCGTGGAGGTTGCGGGGCACGGTGAGTAACTATTTATTTGTTGTGTTCTTTTTATGCTAATATTTTGTTCCCAAATATCATGCTGCTCACACTCAGAGGTAAGTTAACTTTACGTTACAAATATTATGGGATCCAGTCAGGTGCTCGGCGCTACCTAATCGTACTCATTGGCACTCGCTTGGGCTGATTATTTAAGAATTCATGCAGACTCCTCTGTCCTGTCACTAAGATAGTGGTAGTAGAAGTAATATCAGGGAGTTAGCGCTCTTTGTGCCTTTCTTTATGTAGCTCGTACAGTCCCAAGCAATCTCTCAGTGATGTGTCGTATGCATCTGTGCATTAAAAAAAAGGGAGACTGTGTTGGCCCGTCAAAGGCGGTTGAGATTGAGAAAGAAGCAAAGATCATTTGTTGCAATGCATTAGTAGTTCCAAAATTTAGTATAGGAAATTTGGAATAGAGGTTAGGTTTAGGAAATTAGGAGTAGGTCAACTCAATACCAGTAGTAGTACAGGCAATCTGATATATAAAAGTACAATGTTACTGTGTTTGCCCTTGCCTGTTAAAATATTTTTGGCGAGATTATTAACTGTACCACTAATCTTTCATATTTTATCTCCTTTATTTCTTACATCAACATCCAGGGGCAAGAAGAGGGCTGGAAGCACGCAAGCGGGTCAGGTAGACGGTACCTCCACCAGTGCCGCGGCGGGTGGAAGTTCTACCTCCACCACTGCCACCAGCACCACGGCCAATCCCGAAGGATCTGCTGGCTCAAGTAAGTCCTCCTGTTAATATTATATTATTTCCCTAACCTACCGCTGTATATTTAGATTTTTTTTTTTTTACTATACCTGTCTCCTGATTTTTTTTAAACTCCTCTTAGTTCTACTTCTATCTATGTTTGTTAAATTTTTGTTATGCTTGCATTATCCTAGTTATTTTCTATATTTCAAGTTTCTGTAGATGACTTACTCCTGTCTGTACTAGTCTGTCTTTAGCTTCCTTTCTTCTGCTTTGTCAGTAAGCTTTCCCTCTCCCCTTATATATCTTGTGGACTGGTACTGAAAAGACTAAGAGAACCTATTTTAGGGCAGGTACTCTACCGTGAAGATTGCAATTGCATGCCAAAAAAAACCTATCTTTATTCCTCGCATGTTCGTCGAGAAGGCTTTCTTTTTCTTGCTCATGCTCAAACAGTAAAACTAGATAGTGAACATGATCATCATCGGTGGGCCCCCCCAATGTTATGTATGTATTCATTTATACAGTAGTAGTATACCAGCATTTTCAATGACAGTGCAGGATAGCTGGAAACTAGTATGAGGACGGTCCCATTGCATTTGCCAACCAAGACTATATGTCCTTCATTGACCAATTATTCCTCCCCTTCATTACGCGCCAATGACTCAAGAGTCATCATAGCTCTGCCTCTCCATTACAAAAAGTTTATGGTTGGCTTGACTACCTGGCTTTTCAAACATTGCCAACAAACAAAATGCACCACAAGATATTTTTGATAGAAGAAGATACTGCAACCGAACTGTAGGGATGTATTGTGGTTGAATTTTATTTAAACACATAATAAGGTGTCGGGCAAAGGGGGAGTCCCAGCAGCATCAGGGACAGGCGGTGGTAAGTCACATTGCTTGCTTATTGATAATTACTAGTATACTGATACTCAATGCAAGGCCGTTGTGAACCAACCACTTTAGCAGCTACAGTGGGGTTGAGTTAATGGCCTCTTCTATCTGCAACTCAGCAGACAAAAGCTCATAATGAATGCTAAAAACAATGGGTTGATGGGAAAGGGAAAAAGGGTGGAAGGAGAAAGGATGGGTGAAATGTTATTTGAGTGAAAGGATGCGTGGGTGAGTGAAGGTGAAAGGATTCATATGTGGGTGATAGGATGCATGAGTGGGTGAAGGATGGGTGAAAGGGTATATGGGTGAAAGGATGCCTGCCTGGGTGGGTGAAATGGTTGATGGGTGAAAGCAATTCTTCTCGGGTTGGTGAAAGGGTAAATGGGTGAAAGTATGCGTGGGAAGGTAAATGGATGTTGGTGAAAGGATGGTTGAGTACCGTGGATAGGTAAATGAATGGATGGATGGATATATATGAATGGATGGTTTTCAATGGTGAAAGACTGAATGAGAGAATGTAAAGCTTAAATGGTAGGTATCAAAGGGAGAAGAGTACTAGAACAATGAAATGATGAATGGATAACTGCTTGGATAAAGAAACAAGGGAGTTCTTCTGGAGAGGGACGTGTACACACATGACCTAACTGCTGCATGGTTCAATTTGGCACTGCAGTGTTGGCTGTGCAATGTGCGTCTGCTTCAGTTATACAAAATTTTCAGTCCATGGCAAAGCAAAAAAAAAGTGTGTCTCCCCCCCCCCCAGTGCCCACTCAGTCACTTTTTAATACTTCACTCCTTTATTCTTTCCTGAGTTCTGTCCCAGCCTGCCCAAAGAATTGAAAATTTCATTCTTGGGATGCGCCACAGTTTTCTGGCCAAGTGATTTATAAAATATTTCATTTCTTCCGTAACGGATTTACGCCTGTTCAAATTTTTCTCATTCAACATTTGTCAACTACAGTGAGTGATTAAGCCACATGATGATGATCAGTGACACTCCACTAGTATTCTGTAATAAAACGTCTACTTACTTACCTGACCTTATCCCTCTAACTTATCCTGCAGTCGAGTAAGTTAAATTTCCTTTCCATACTGCCAAGCAAATGTATTTGTTGGAAACAAATAATTATAAATTGTGGTGGAGGGTGAGGCCAGGGAGTAAAGTGAGACTAAGTGCCTTGAGTTTTTGCAGATGGGCTAGTCTGTTACGAACGTGCCAAATGCAATCGATATATCCTGTTCCTTAATCCTTTCCCTGAACTGCAGTGCATAGTTTTTCCCCACATCTACTTATGGCACAGGATGTATGCATTTTATACCTGATGTGTGTGACATTGCATCACTACTATTCATTTGCCTTGGAGTCATGGTAAAATTATAAGGCATTTGGGAGAAGAGCAGGACCATTGGGATAAGAAATTGTCCATTGCAGCTGGCCTCCGTTAATTTAGCACAACAAGAATACTTGTACTCCATAGTATATATTTATCTTACTTATTAATGAGAGGTAATTTATTTTTATTTTTCCATACAAAGTGTCTGTTTATTTGTTTACTAAAAAGTCCAATAAAAGAAAAAAAATGTTTTTTAATCCGGCGTGCTGCCTTAATTCCTTTCAGCAAAATTCAGCCTTATGTGAGGCATGTGTGGGTAAAAAATGGCTGTGTCTCAAATCACAAAAAAATCGAATGGCCCTAGGGGACCAGCAATGGACTGATATTGTGCTACTATATACTTTAAAGAAGTGCTTTGCACAGAGCACTGTTTACAATTTGTCATTTTTCTTTCTTGCTATAGCTACTCCTGCTGGTCGACAACCTACTAGGCAGGAGATCGCAGCCCAGCTGTGGCAGTAGAGGCTGGAGGTCATACGGGGTGAATTTCAGCACCTGGTGGCCCTGGAGGAGGAGGAGGCAGCTGCTGCTGCTGCCCAGGGCCCCAGCCAGCCGCCAACGCCTCCAATGCCATTGCCGCCAGTAGCTGGCAGTCGCCTATGACACCGCCACTGCTGCCCCCCCTGCACTCAGACTGCATCATGCTTAGGCTGGTTGAAGGAAGTGGCCCTCTATGGCCACCCGGGTTTTCTCACAACCACCTGCTAGGCCTTCCCAAGAATGAAGAGTCAGTCAGACAGTAGAGAATATGAACTTACATGTTTATTGCAAATGCTCTGCAGAGGAGTCTTTCATGACCTGCACTCTAAGATGTCTGCCGAGGGACTGGCCCCCCAACAGTCTAGAGTGAGTAATCATTCTTCCCCAGTAGTCTGCAACCCCGCCCACCATGGAAAACTACCAGCCTGGGCTGATCACGAACAAAGGAGGCACAGTAGGATGAGCTCACACCTGCCAGATGGGTACATGTTATCAGGGATCCAAGGCCACAGTGCTGGGTCTCAGCATCTCCTAACGTGGGAGCAGAAACTACACAATCAGACGAACATGCAAGGGCCGAATGGCCTATTCATTAGTGTCGAGAAACAGCCTTGAGCGAAGAGAAGAAATAATAGCAAAATACAGTATTCTGCTGAGGCAAGCGAAAATAATAATAAAGCCTAACTCGGGCACAGTCTGAACAGTCTAATAAGGGTTACGAAATACAAAATGGAGTCACACTCACTAACTAAAGCCTGCACATTACGAGGATAACTCAGTGGGTTGCATAACGCGAATGCAACTGGCATGCATTTAGCCACATAATGCTAACATAATATAACACAGAGAGTATATATGGTAGGGATGGGATTTTGAAACCTAACAGACCCTCCTTTTAGCATGTGTGGCTAAAAGCTTTATTGCTATCCGGTAGGGTCTTTACAATTCTAAGGGAGGGGAAGGAAGTACATAGGCACACTTGTAGCAAGGGAAAGGAAACAAACAACACACCATGAATAAAATTATTGAGTAATCGAAGATGTTCTCATCAATGAGCATCATTCCCTGTATCTCCTGCATCATCATAACAGAAATCTTGTTATCACTCCGCGGCAAGGGAGGAGGAGGGGTGAGCTTACCGATACAATAAGTGCAACAGGCTGGGAGGCAGTTGATGCATAGGCAGCAGGCGAAGATGACTCCTGCGATGGCTATCAGGACAAGTAATATCATCCACCCCCATGTAGTCACTAGGCCCCAGAGCCACCCTGTAAGGGACTATGAGCCATTATCCTGATGAATTTCTGAGGCAAGTTTGTGCAACTTCTGTATTGCAGCATACACAATAGGGCGCTAACAGGGATATACACACAGCAACTACTTCCGATGACGCAACAGGCTCCACCCCTATCAGCCAGGATGACGTCTAAAACCATCCGGTTTTGGAGAGAAACAAGTCTTGTGGCCTGAAGCTCAACTGTAATGTTGGTCAGGATACAAGCAGTTGTGTTGATAACACCCTCAACTACCCTAGCAAGGCGACGAATATTACGACTATTGAACATGGGACCCCAGAATGGCAAAATGCCCTTCATTATGTCGGTGAATTGCTGCAAAGAGGTATCAGTCTGATCTAACTCATCTGGATCAAGCACCCTCCTAACTCGGTGTACCTGAAGATCCCTACGCTGCAATTTATGATGCTTGTGGTAGTCGGACGGTGCAATGTAAACGGGAGGCAAGAGAAAGGATACATAACACCGGCCAGACCATCCTCTCGGAAGCCACTTGTAAGCCTGTTCCCCACAGATGAAGTATACATTAGGAGGTGTGAGCAGAGGTGGGCTGCTGGTAGTGTTCAATCGGTAGGTGTAGTTACAGTGACTCTGTCCTACCGAAATGTTCCCTATTCCTTCAACATAGAAACTAGCTGTTGAGTTTATTACAGGGACAGGCACAGTAATATTGCGTTCCTGGAAACATTTAAAGTAGGCGGTGACATTAAATCCTTGGAAATCTAACAGTTCATTTCGCAACCAGGTGACGTTTGCATAGGCCTCAAATTTATTCATACAAGCCTCAGGGTGCAGGGTACCCTCCTTACCATCTGGTCCGGGGGTATATCCCTGGTGTACCACTATGTATTCCAACACTGCCTCGTAATCAGCCTGTATCATTTTCATAGCGTCAGCGTAATAGTGCATATATACCATAGAGAGCAATTGAAACCACGCTTCACAGCTACCAAAGTATGACAGGGGCAACGAGTCTAGCAGATCGTTCTTATGCAAAACGGATGGAAGTAGACCACACACCCAGCAATTCGTAGAATTAGTGGTACTGTGTACCTGATGGAGCATCTGAACAAAAGCATTCTGCACATAGGTCTGTCTATGTCTCTCCTTATGTGGGGCCAGTGTGACAAACAAGTGTTCGTTTGAAACCGGTGTTGTCTCTATCAAAGCGTGCACAGGGTGTTGTTCCTCCAAGTACCAAACCACCCCAAATACAATGAGCAGGGAAAGGAAGATTATGGCAATAAACACTGCTTTACTCTTAGTAGACCAAGAGGACCAAACAGGATCATTTGAAATAGGATGCGGAGCCGCAAAGGGCTGCTCCTCGTCAGGGACGAGAAGACCAAAAGGATACATGTGGACAACTTCAAGGGCAGTCTATCGGTGTTAGGAAGGGGAAAAGGAAATTCACAAGCTAGAGCCACTTATTGCAACCACAGTACCAGGGGCACAAATCACCCAGCGTCCGTCAAAGCCTCGCTGGCAGGCTTCTATCGTTCATCAGCGATGGTGCTGTGAAGCACTCCCACGGAGAAGCTGCACGATCGCAACCCTTGCAGACAAAACAAATCCTTCTTCTTTCAGGATAGGGCACCCTTCCTCTGGGGCCAATGCCCTCAACTATCCTGTCCAGTGTCTGGGGCAGTGCACCAGATCAATCACCCCTACCTAATACAAGCACCTCAGGCACAGTACCCGCGCACTAAGCTCAAGTCCTTCCCTAACTCCTAAACTGTTCGGCTGGTGCACCGTCCCTTTTTCCGGGGCCTCAAATTGTACCTGGTAGCTCCAGGCTCCGTTTCATCAACAAAGAGAGGCAGAAACTCAGGACCAGATGGGCATCGAGACTCAGATTCCAGTGTGGTAGGAACTGTGTCATCCGAGGCGGCCCTTATCTCTGGTGGGATCTGCATCACTTTCCTCATCTGTCTGCGCCCACCTCACTCGGGCATCAGAGAAAGGAACGAAACGTGGTGCAACAGCACATTACCAGGGGGAAGCTCCAAAGAATCTAGTTGACTTTTTAATGCTTGGCTATAGATACTAGGGCTTTCAGTATAGCCTTTTGGAGCACAACAGAATCTAAAGCTCCGGCCATCTGTATGAATCGGGATGCTGAAAAAGGCATTCTTCAAGTCAATGACAGAGAAAAACTTCGCTGAAGGGGGGATCATTGTTAAAAATGTGGTAATGTCCGGGACCACTGGGTATTGGGGAATGACTATTTTGTTCACCTCCCGGAGGTCAATCACAAGGTGGTTAACATCAGGGTGGGCATCAGGAGAATCCGAGGGGGCTTTCTTAAGAACAGGAAGATTAGGGCTATTACACACATTCGCCGTAGTCTCCTCAACCACACCAGACTCAATCAAGTCCTGTATTATTTGCAATAAGGCCTTCTCACCTGCCTGGGATATCTTGTACTGGGGAACACGTGGTAATCGAGCCTTGTCTTTGATCTGGATGGAAACTGGCGGTATTTGGAGCAGCCCCACATCCGTGTCTCCTGTAGCCCATAACGTACATGGTACATTTTTAAATTCAGCTGGAAGGGGAGCATCTTTCGCAAAGCACTGTTTAGCACTAGTAACTGGTGGGCCAATGGACATATAGACACCCTCCGGTGAACAGGAAATAGTTGCATGCAACTTCTTCAGCAAATCGAGTCCCAACAAGTTTTCCCCACAATTCGATGTCAGTAAAAATGGTGAATCGACCGTAAAGGGACCAATCGTCAAGGCAAGGGGCTTGGAGATGGGGCTAATGACTGGCACGCCTGAAAAACCCACCGAGACATTATTGTGGCCAGACAGAGCTGCCCCCGGGACCTGTGAACGGGAAAGAGAGCTATTCATAGCCCCTGTATCAACCAAAAATCTCTTAACAGCACCCTGCAAATCAGCAAGGACATAAGGTCCATCCTGATCTACAGGCACTGGAACTGGTCCCTCACTCTGTCCTTGGCTGTCCTAGCTATGAGATAACCCCGTCACTTCTTCCATGTCATAATCGACATGATAGTACTGCCGTCCTCTGCGGTCGTCAAAATAATTCCCACTTTGCCTGTTGTGTGACGTATCTCCCAACTGTGCCCCCCCTCTGCCCCCTGCACCTCGCCCACGTCCTCTGGACCCCCGACCTCTTGGGGCCCCGTCCTTCTGTAACAATTCCGGGCACTCGTTCCACCAATGTCCCTCCTGTTTGCAGTATGCACAGTGATTGAGCCCAATGGGCGCATTGGACGCGCCACCTCTACCAGACTGCTGCTGGGTCGGACCATAACCTCTACCTCGTCCGTTGCCCCACGCAACCTGCTGCAGTAATACGCTTGTCTTCAAATACTTTGACTTTTTCTCTGCCTTTTCCTTATCCTTGTTCTCTCTATGCTCGTAATATTGTGCCATACTCAATATCACAGATGGGGATGATGTCGTCCAAGTACTTTCCGAGGCCTGCAAACGTGTCGCAATCTCGGGAAGTAAGTTGGTAACAAATCTATTGAGTAACAAACGAACACCAATCTCCTGTGGCACGTCCTGTCCGCTAAAGTCCAAAAATACCCCTTCAAACCTGGTAAAGAAATCTGACACACTTTCATCCTTCTTCTGACGGCATGCAGTCAACTTGTCCCAATCCACTCTTTTTGGCGGAATAAGCGAGTGCATGTAGGTGATAATACGCCCTGGCAAAGCGAGAAGCTCTGCTTTAGGCTTGTCTCCAGGCTTACGCTCCTTGTCCCAAGTCCTGATCTCGTCCCATGTTCCCCCCAACTCTAATGCATGATCCTTTGTATGGACCTGTCTCCATATGTCCACCGGCATCAATAGGCCGAAAAACAGCTCTATGTCAGCTAACGTCATTACGGTGGAGGAAGCCGCCTCCGTCAATTCTTTATAGTATGCGGTAGGGTTTTTTTGGGGGTCCGGCAGCTGGCTCTTTAAGGATAGGACCTCACTCCTTTTCCAAGGAGTATAAATCCATTGCTCCTGAAAGCGAGCTTCGACCCGTGGTCTAATCACTTCATTAGTGGAATTACGCTGTTCTGGGATTTCAGGGTGGTAAATGGGATGGACTTCCCTCATGGGGTGCTGCGTCCCCATTATAGGAACTTTCTGGAGCAATCTACCTTGATAACCCACTAGTGTCGTTATATTACTAAAAACCTCATTGGGGGCCATACCTGCCGCATATACCCTATCCCGTATGTCGTATATTATTTGCGGTGTAACACCGTTAAAACACTGTTCCCATAATTCTATCAGCATCTCTGACGTGTTTAAATGCATGCTGCTGTATGAACGGCTCGTAGTCTTTCATCACACTCCACACATCCTCCACACTATAGCTCGGGTGTCGAGCCCACTGAGCTGCTTAATTTGCCACCATTTGTTTCTCCTCATCACCCACTGCAGAACACACCAACACCTTGTCCATTCGATCGCGCACTGCCGCCCAGTTCACATCATGCACTCCACGCGCAGGAGTTTCAACATTCAACCGTGCCTGGTGTGTCTCACTAACGGGGGAGGGGGCAGATGCAGAGACAGGCACCATCACGTAGGGGGAAAGGGCGGTAGGGGTGTACAGGGGGGTATCAGTAGAGCTAGTAGACTGGGCAGGGGAGATGATAGCACCCGCCCCAGTGACTGGTGTGGATGGAAGGGAGGCGAGAGGGGCCATAGCTGAAGCGGTAACGCTGGAAGCGGGAGGGCTAGAGAGGGCTGCACTGGGGGCCGGGGACTGGGAGGTCGGGACTGCCGGGTATATCCGTTCGGGGGCATAAGGAGGAGGAGGACGAGAATCCAACAGCTCATCAACAAACTCATCCCCTTCCTCTCTAGCAACATAGCACTTATCCGTCTGTAACCAAAACATTCTATCTGCACACTCTATACCCTTCTCTACCTTCCCTCTTTCATAGGCCACTGCCTTCTGTGTTATCGTTTGCGTCTGTTTCCTCTGTGCCTCCTTCTCTGCCCTCATACGTCGCTGCTTTGCTTCCTTCTGCCATACTCTCAAAGAATCAAACATCGACTGCCTGCTCCTCCTAGCAAACAACTTGTCCTGCAAGTAGTTTAATTTCTGTTCATCAAATGAGCTGGTGAGCGGCCACAGCAACTCGGCATTATCCTTTGTATATTTATGCCACAACGTGCTGAACATAACAGGGCCAATACCATGTTTAACATACATATAAAAATTTGGGGTACCCTTCGGAGGTGCGGGCTGGCTCTCTTCCAATCGAGCATCAGTAGAACAACATCGACACCCAAAACACCCTAATTTACTGAAACAAGACATCTTAATATAAGACACAAGTACTGTCCCTGCCGGACAAGTGTAACACCAACAATCGACAAACGAAGACAAGACAAAGTAATGAACATTGGCCACAAAGTCAAACCAAACGGTCCAGAGACCACTCCCTACAGTCCGAAGACTGTATCAAATCCGAGAAGACAGGCACCAGCCCCAGACCTTTTCAAATATTAACCAAATTACCAGTTGGTCTGGCAGAGTGTTCGCGGGCAGTCCCGGACCTTTTTGAGCGTGGGCCAAATTTCCAGGTGATCCGGCAAACCGCTCGCAAACGCTCTGTGTCTTTTTCCCAAGGGTCCGCAGACCCACCAAGTGCAAGACAAGCGGTCCGGAGACCGTACCAAGACACAGCCCGTCGGCTTGTGCCGTTCAAGACAAGCGGTCGAGAGACCGTACCAAGACACAGCCCGTCGGCTTGTGCCGTTCAAGACAAGCGGTCCAGAGACTGTACCAAGACACAGCCTGTAGGCTCGTGCTGTTCAAGTATGGCGCCATTTTTCCAAGAATCAAATCACTCACCTGGTGCACACAGGTCTAGTCAAGCTATTCTCCACTGCCGACTCTTCGGACCAAACGGTCCACTGCAAGGTTTTGCCTTCTCAGGACCCCAGCTGGTGACCACTAGACGAGGGGGCGCCCGATCAGCCGGGCGGGGCAGCTGCGAGAATCAAGCTCGGTCTTGTGTGGGGATCCCCGATCCGCCCAACCGACCAAACGCATCCCCCAACCCTGCAACCCGATTACGGGCGAGTCGTGTCACCTTGCGGGGTCCCTGTTCGGGCGCCAACTGAAGGAAGTGGCCCTCTAGGGCCACCCGGGTTTTCTCACAACCACCTGCTAGGCCTTCCCAAAAATGAAGAGTCGGTCAGACAGTAGAGAATATGAACTTACATGTTTATTGCAAATGCTCTGCAGAGGAGTCTGTCATGACCGGCACCCTAAGATGTCTGCCGAGGGACTGGCCCCCCAACAGTCTACAGTGAGTAATCATTCTTTCCCAGTAGTCTGCAACCCCGCCCACCATGGAAAACTACCAGCCTGGGCTGATCACGAACAAAGGAGGCACAGTAGGATGAGCTCACACCTGCCAGATGGGTACATGTTATCAGGGATCCAAGGCCACAGTGCTGGGTCTCAGCATCTCCTAACGTGGGAGCAGAAACTACACAATCGGACGAACATGCAAGGGCCGAATGGCCTATTCATTAGTGTCGAGAAACAGCCTTGACCGAAGAGAAGAAATAATAGCGAAATACAGTATTCTGCTGAGGCAAGCGAAAATAATAATAAAGCCTAACTCGGGCACAGTCTGAACAGTCTAATAAGGGTTACGAAATACAAAATGGAGTCACACTCGCTAACTAAAGCCTGCACATTACGAGGATAACTCAGTGGGTTGCATAACGCGAATGCAACTGGCATGCATTTAGCCACATAATGCTAACATAATATAACACAGAGAGTATATATGGTAGGGATGGGATTTTGAAACCTAACATGGTGAGCATTGAAAGTAGACAGGCGCGCATGGAGCTACACATGGAGTGGTACTTGAAGCAGCTTCTGGCCTGAGTGTACTGTCCTCTTCTTTAGCTACATTTTAAATATTTGTTTTGGTGGGAGGGACTTGCTATGGGTGGAGAGGGTGGGAATTATGGGAGTTGGGACAAAGACTGTTTATTGGACCTTTTTGTTAGATGTTTTGGACATTGGATGGGGAGGAGTACATTTGTTTGGGCAGAGGGGTGGGCCAGTTGTGCGTGGAAGGGGTGGATTTGATTGTTAAAAAGGAAAATAAATATTTATTTATGCCTCAGATCTTTTTTGAGTGTTTTACTTTGCACTGCTGCCTTTCAGCGCAGCCTGTTTTTTAAAGCTGTTTAAGAAAAAGTATACCATACGGTACCATAGTCCTACTACCCTCTGTAACTATATTGACCACTGGGGGTATTGGCATTGCCTATTTTATGACAACGCTCCATAGGTCTCTTACCTCTATAGATGAAGCAAGGGCTGCTACCTCTCTCAATTTTTTTACTGCAGGGTTTTCCCCGGGTGCCATCCTATGGTGGTGGTAGTAGTAGTAGGCTAGTGCGATAATGGTTGGAATCACAAGAGAGGTCCTACTCCCACCTTGGTGAATGCCAACTGTAGGATTAATCAAAGTATTATCCATTACAGGCAACTAGATTGAAAAAAACACAGAGTTGGTGGGTTTTTATATTACTATATTATCATCAAAACTTTAGAAAGACTGAGACCAGACTACCACCATGACACAACAAAGAAGACCTGATATAACAAAAACTAGCAATAGTAACTTCTTCTGAGCAATGAGGAGCTAGTTTTTAAAACTAAAGTACTAAACTTACAAAATCGTTGAGTCAGGAGGAGTTGAGTCAGAGTCAAGAGTGGCCAAGGTTAAGTGTTTATGCCACACCAGGCCTAAATGATGACGTTGACAAATTATGTTCTTCTTTATCTAAAATATGGGTCACTTTTATATGTGGGTTGATAAAATAAAATAGAGCAACGTGGGCTATTGCTCAGGTAAGAGAAGATCCTGCAGTGAGTTGGTCTCGCTTTCACCACATCCACCCCACCAAGTGTGTGATCTATGTATGGTGCAAATTAAGTCACGCCTCAATAAATGACACAGGCCGGGGGAAAAGGGTTAGGGGTGTGCTGAATGGATGAGAAAAGGGATCTGGGAAAAGGTGTGACAAATCCAAACTCTACAGAACAACACATATTCATCGGGGCAATGAGCAGCACATCATCAATCTGTTGTGGAAGGAAAAGAAGGAATGAGTATGACACAGTTCAGTTAAATGCATTGCAAACAAAAACAGTCCGTCAGCCCCAGAGACCCAAATTATTCATATATCTAAATATTCTGCCATCTAGGTTTGAAAAATAATATACAAATTATAGAGGAGTGAGGTGAACCGACACAGTTCTAAAAAGTGATTCTTAAAAGAAAAATGATACTGTATTGCCAAATTGGGTGGTGCATCTGCATTCTTCTCGGATTGTCTGTCAATCGTGGGTGCCTGGCTGTAGCGGTCAGGTAAGTTAAGTGTTATAGAGATTTTGCCTTTTTATGCAGGAGAAGAAAAGGCCTGCAGACTGTAAAACAGAAAGGATATTGCAGAGTCAAGGAGAAGGACAGAACCAAGAAGACTCCGAGAGGTAGAGCAGGAGCATAGCCTGCTGCAATCAATCATTTTATGACTCATGTGCGATCGATTAACTGAGAAGTGAGAGCAAATTACAACCAATCACAGACAAGTGGCTGATTGCACTGGGCTGATCAATCTCCCAACTGTCATCATAATGTTTAGCCAAGTGCGTGCATAATGTGATGACATCCCATGTCTGTCTCCAGGTGCTTACAACAACAGCCCCCCCACCCAACCCAAACCAACCACATAATAGAGGAGTTTCAAATGTGAACCAGCACACACACACTCAGTAGCATTGCATTTCCCAAATTAACATATCTCGCACCAGTCCGCAGAGCTGAGAAGGCCTTTTAGAGTCATCATCATGTTGGTTTTCCTGATGTTGATAACTTCCTGCTTCTGACTGTGTGCAGAAAGTTTATTAAGGTGCACCTTCCAGCGGAGTGTGTGATGCTTTTTCAAATGGCTTGCTTGACCTCCAGTACTACAGTTTGTACCGAGCTTACTTCGATGAACACTAGTATTGCAAATGGAGCATATTGCAATGTTGCTTGCTAACCGCAAAGAAGTCCCAAACTGGGGTGGCGGCACAAAATGGCCACCGACACATGGTCAAACAACAGCTAGCAAGGAAGCATGGCCACAACAAGGAACACATGCAGGCCTATGGCAAAAGCGTACTGGCTGGCCACACAAAATGGCTGCCAACCACATGGTCAAACAACAACAACCAGCAAGGAGGCATGGCTGCAACAAAGAACACATGCAGGCCTATGGCAAAAGCACTCTGGCTGGCTAAACAAAATGGCTGCTGACAACATGTTTAAACAACAACAACCAACTGTATGCCCCAGATCTCCCCCTTGAAGTGCTCCCTGGCTCTTACATTTGCCTTAAGCGACCCGAATTGGAAGTATGACAGGAAGAAGGACTCGAACTTATGTGATTTCGATGTCTTGATGGACGATTACGGAGTGCCACCAGGGACATTCCTGAGTAACGCGACACTGACTAAACAACTCCTCCAGGTATGGGGCAACGCGCAAGCTGAACCCACTACAACCATTAAACTACAAACACTACTGACACATGGACAGGGCAGAAAAGCAATCACAGCAATTTACAATTCCCTCAGACTCGACCTGATCCCCCTTCTGGCACCACTGCATGAATATTGGGATTCAGCACTGACAATCAGCATCACTGATAAGCAGTGGATACAATGCATTGGACATCCTAAGACAATATTTATGAATGCAGGATTGAAATATACACAATTGAATTATCTCCTTCACACATATTTAACACCTATTCTACATCCACTGACATCTGCCCTAGATGCCAAGCCACAGACGCCACATTCCCCCATATGGTCTGGGCATGTCCCCAACTTAGGACATTCTGGAATAGCGTAGCAGAGATACTAACGGCAGCAGTGGGAACCCCAGTCGTAGCCCAGAAACTACATTTCATACTTGGTATCACAAAACGCAATGCTCAACGCAAGAACCTTAACAAATTTTTAGATCTGGCACTGGGCTTGGCTAAATGCAAACTAGCTATGTCCTGGAAGTCATCTGCGGGCCCCAGCATGCATGAATGGCTTTTAGACCTCCGCAGGGCATCAGTGGCAGAGCACGAGAACCAATTGACTAATGCTACATGATTGCCCCCATCGGCGATCCCCATGCAATAGCAAGATTATGTAAACACCATAGAATCAAAGTTGAACATCACAAATCCAATTCCATTGTGAGACACACAACTACACTACGCCTCCACAGCGACATATCATGAGTGTTATCAAGATAATACATATGTATACTGGTCATACTCGAGCTTCCAGGTTCAGTACAGGTGGAACCATATATAACGTCACAGAACACAGACCTCACTACTCTACTTTGCTTAGTAGACACACATATACACCCGATTACGCATGGTTGGGCGCACAACATAGACACATGACAGACACGAACGGGAAGCAACGGGCAGGTACCACTGTTAATGTTAATAATGTTAGAGACTACATATATGCAGCATAGAATGACAATACTGTTGCATGATTAATGTTATCATTGCGTGGCACCCCAACATGGCAGCATTTTTAACTGTATGTGAAATAATGTGCATATTGTCACTAGCCAAACATTTTTGTACGAACTGTTGAAACTCAATAAAAATCAATTAAAACAAGCATTGGCATAGCCAATAGGTCTCGCCTTGGGGACCTTATAAGTGTTTAGCCATGCAACAGTTGATGTTGTTGCACCAAGGATATTGTGCTGCATAACTAAATACTTATAAGGTCCCAAAAGCGAGACCTATTGGCTATGCCAATGCTTGTTTACATAGTAACTGTTGAGTATCAGCTACGTCCTACTCCCAAATAGACAGCTAGCATGTCAACCGACCAGAGTGAGAGAGAGAGAGATTTAGAGAGAGAGATTTAGAGAGAGAGAGAGAGATTTAGAGAGAGAGAGAGAGATTTAGAGAGAGAGAGAGAGATTTAGAGAGAGAGAGAGAGAGAGATTTAGAGAGAGAGATTTAGAGAGAGAGACCTAAAGGTTTGCTACATTTTTGAAAGACGATAATGTGACAAGAGTACATTGACAACGGTTAAATACTGTTTTCATTCTCTTCATTCCACATTGCTTTGAAAAATGGAAATGGAAACTTTAGAACTTCAAAGCAGGTGGTGGTTTGACATGTGTTTACGTCAATGAAAGCAGTACTATCGTGGAAAGAGTAAGGACTTTGTTGCTTCCCTACATGAAGAACAGACCAGTAGCAGTGGTAGGCATTTAAGCCGTGTGTGTGACATACACTGAATAGAAGACCATCTCACTTTAGATCTGGAAAGCAGCAACTACATTCCGATTGAAAACAATCCTCCTTTTCGCCCAAACAATAACTGTTTTGTGCTAACTGATAGATGTTGTTGGAAGGATCTTTAGTAAGATGTTTATAGCGCATGTCTGGAAGACATGCATTACATAGATGTTAAAGGCATCAGAGCTTCAGACAGGTTTTTATACAATGTATACAGCCATTGCCTAGACCAAAAATATTATGCATGAGAGGAGTGAAGATATTTCAACCAGACCCACACTTGGAGGAAAGAAATATATGGAAAGAGAGACGGGGAGATACAGAGGGAAAGAGAAAGTAGAAGACAGCCGCAAGAAAGGACAAGCCCGGCAGGGAGTGGTGCGCGCGCGTACTAGGGTAGAGGGGAGACAAATGAAGAACAAAAGAAGGGACCTGGCCATGGGAGAGGGACAATGAGGGAGAATAAGGATAGGAGAAAAATTGTTTTGGCGGAGAGACAGTAGATGCAAAGAGCTCCAGGGGAAAGAGAATATAAAGCTGGAAGGGGAAATACTGAAATCGGACTATGGTGATGGATAGGAGTAGTGGAGAGAATTAAAAAAAACTAGATATATGACGAGAAGAAGGGCTGAAGAGCAGGGGGCAGAGAAGGTGTGAGAGAGGGTGACAGTACTGCCAGTAACAGTAGGGGAGAGAAAGTAGATTACAAGAGACAAAGATAGAGACACCGAGAGTGGCAAAAGACAGAGACAACAGAGGAAAGAGGGGAGAAAGGGCGAGAAAAGAGTGGGGCGTGAGGACAGTAGAAGGCACACGAGTGAGTGGCAATAGTTTACGAAACAGTAAAGGAGATACAGTTGGTGAGAAGAGAGAAACGGACTGATGACAAAGAAGATTATGAAATATCTAGAGACAGCAGAAGAAGGGGGCAGCTGAAGAGATACTGGGTGAAATCAGACCTGAGAAAGTAGGGGAGGCAGAGGATTAAAAGAGACATCAGAACAGCATAATGGAAAGAAGAGGTGCCAGGCTGGGGGAGTGGAGACCTGAAGACAGCAGAGTGGTGACCACAGACGTGGTCTGACAGCAGACAAGGGGGGAGGGAGAAGAAATGAAATTGCCCTTAAAGGTGAATGCAGACATGCATAGCCGATGGGACCGACAGAGGAGCGCGCGTTACAGACAGGGCTGGTGGAGGGGGTAGAAGAGAGGCGGGGTGAGAAGATCCCTAGGGTCAGGAGAAGAGACAGAAAGGAGAGGGAGTTGAAAAGAGATCGAAAGGGCGCATACAACAGAGGAGAGAAGGGCACGAGAGGATGGGAAGAGCACAGGGGCCGATGGAAGGAGACAGAGAAGGCAACAAGGTGTCCACGGTCACTAGAAGAACCAGAAATGGGGAGAATAGTGAAAACAGTTCTAGGGACCGCAGGGGAGATGCAGAGTGACAAGTGAAATAGAATCAGTGGAGGAGACGGGGGTTGACCAAATACATGGAAAAAAAATCAAATGACGAAGCTGACGAAGAAAATAAGAGACAGGAAAAGACATTGGGTGAATAGACGAGGAACCTGGAGACGGAGGAGACCACTGGGAGGGAGGAGGGGGCAAGGAGGGGGTAGAGAGGAGGAGGGCGAGATGCATGAATGAGAACGAGTCCTGAGAGAAAACGGAGGAAATAAGATGCAGTTTTCAGAGAATGAGATTTGAGAGGAACAGGGAGGCGTTCGGCGTCGAGGGAACGGGATCAAAACGCTGTGCAAAAGTGCCACGTGCAAGGATTAGGCTATGCTATGTAATATGTAACTTCGGGCACTAGAGGGTTGCTGCAACTGAAAGAGAAAGGAGTGACAGGAGAGGAACAGAGTAGCAAGCGACGAACAAAATGGGTGACAGATCATAGGGGAAAGGTAAAATAATAGAGACTAGAAGGGACGAGGCAATCGACAGGAAACGGTACAGAAGACACTACACAGGAGAGCGTGAAAGCGTAGACAGTAGGACACCGGGGGAGGAGAAACAGCAGGAAAGGGAGGAGAGAAGGACTAAAGGACATACAAGAGGGAGAGCGAGCAGGAAAGGGAGGAGAGAATGGCTAGAGGACATACGGGAGGGGGGGTGGGAGAAATGCAGTGGGAGGAGACGGAGACTCGATTCCGGCGGTTGTGTAAACACGGAAGTAATCCACGCATTAATGTCCGTATGTTTAACGCACATCAAAGAACTCGGCTGGTAGAGAGCCCGGTGCTGACAGACCCGTTACCCGCCTTTACATAACACCAAATTAGAACATTTCCTGCGAGTGAAGTAAACTAAAGTAATAAAAAACAAGAATTAAAGCCCTGTTTTAAAGTCAGAGGAAGCTGCCACGTGCCTTTCTTTTAGCAACACGGCACCCGCTTCATGGCCTCTGCACTTCATGAAACATGACAAGCCCGGCAGGGAGTGGTGCGCGCGCGCGTGCTCGTGTTGCTGGTCTGCATGGAAGGAACAAGCCCGGGAGTGGTGCGTGTGCGCGCGCGCAGTCTGCTCTTTTTGGAAGCACACACTCGTGCTTGTGGCGCGCCCCTGCTCGCTCCTGCAAGGTGGATGCCGCCACAAGCACGAGTGTGTGCTTCCAAAAAGAGCAGAGCGACGGCTAAAGGTCCTCCTATGCAGCGCATGTGCGCTGCGTATGCGAGACCTAAAAAATAACCAGCAAGGATGCATGTCCCACAACAAACAACACATGCAGGCCTATGGCACAAGCACACTGGTTGGCTACACAAAATGGATGCCAGCCACATGGTCAAACAAAAAGAAAGGAGGCATGGAAATCAAAGAACAGATGCAGGCCTATAGACACTGACTATAAAAAATTGCCCCATGCCACATGACATAGGGAACAAAGACTAATGGTGGGCAATGGCAAACACATCACATACTGGCCAGACAAAGGAGGCATGGTAACACAGGAGAAAACAGCATTATTTCAGCAATGTCAATGCCAAAAACAAAAATTAATTGGGCTATGAAATTTTACACCATCACACATCCTTCAAAGGCATCAAATATATATTACCCCACCTATACACAGTTTGCAGAAAAAACATGAAATAACTAAAAAAAAGCACATTTTGTAATTTAATCCAATGCCATCCATGACCTAAATGATGTTTCAATTCAACAGATACCACAGAAACAGTAGTTTCATGCACCCATGACTAGTACTGTGCCTATTGTAGTGACTAAGCCACATAGTGAATTAAATGAATATTGCAATTTTTTTTTTTTAAATGGAGAAAATGTACTGAACTGTGCAACATTTTTCCTTTACAAAAAAATTTAAAATTAAATGCAGAAAAATAACTAGGCCTCTACTGAAACTGCAGGCCACCCACCACAATCAGTTTTAAAAATCAAATAAAAGTACAAATAAATCCTGGTGCATGCCCTCTATCAAACAAACAACACCCTTAGACAACAGTTTTTAAACTTACTTGTAATTAGGCCTGGGAGGAGCTTGTGGAGTTTCACTCCATGGAATTCTGCGGAGGTACCAAAAAACTCCACCCCTAATGAAGTCCCCTTGGATGCTGAGTGTACTTGGGGGCCAAGAACCCCTCCTGTTACCACAAGTGAGTCCCACACAGCCGGATTGCTGAGACCTCGTCGGAGGCCCTGCCCCCCTTTTCAGCCACTCTGCAAACGCACCTCCTGGCGTACTGCTGGTTGGGGGAAGAACTCCCCTTGGCTGCTGATGCTCGTTGGGGGCCAAGAACCCTTATTGTTGCCACAAGTAAGTCCACCACAGCGGGATTGTAGAGATCTCATCCGAGGACGCGCCACCTTTCTCAACCATTCTGCAATCGCACCTCCTAGCACACTACTGGTTAGGGAATGAAGTCCCCTTGGCTGCTCAGGGTCGTTGGGGGCCAAGAACCCCTACTGTTGCCACAAGTAAATCCCCCATCGCGGTATTGCTGAGACCTCATTGGAGGCCCCACCCCCTTTCTCATCCACTCTGCAAAGGGGCCTCCTGGTGCACTACTGGTTGGGGGATGAAGTCCCTTTGGCTGCTAAGGCTCGTTGGGGGCCAATTACCCCTATTGTTGCCACAAGTAAGTCCCCCATAGTGGGATTGCTGAGATCTCGTAGGAGGCCCGCCCCCTTTCTCAATCACTCCACAAACACGCCTCCTGGTGCACTACTGATTGAGGAATGAAATCCCCTTGGCTGCGAAGGGTCGTTGGGGGCCAATAGCTCCTATTATTACCACAAGTAAGTCCCCTACAGCGGGATTGCTGAGACTTCATCAGAGGCCCTGCCCCCTTTCTCAACCACTCTGCAAACGCACCTTCTGGCACATTACTGGTTGGAGGATTAACTCCCTTTGGCCGCTGAGGATAGTTGGGGTCCAAGTACCCCTATTGTTGTCACGATTAAGTCCCGTACAGTGGGATTGCTGAGACCTCATTGGGGGCCCCACCCTCTTTCTCAACCACTCTGCAAACGCGCCACCTGGCGCACTATTAGTTGGGGGAGGAAGTCCCTTTGGCTGCTGAGGGTCGTTGGGGGCCAAGAACCCCTATTGTTGCCACAAGCAAGTCCCCCACAGCGAAGATTGCTGAGACCTCATGAGAGGCCATTCCCCCTTTCTCAACCACTCTGCAAACGCGCCTCCTAGTGCACTACTGGTTGGGGGATGGACTCCCCGTGACAGCTGAGGGTTGTTGGGGGCAAGAACCCTTATTGTTGGTACAAGTAAGTCCACCACAGCGGGATTGCTGAGAGCTCATCAGAGGCCCCACCCCCTTTCTCAACCACTCTGCAAAAGGGTCTCCTGGTGCACTACTGGTTGAGGGATGAAGTCTCCTTGGCTACTGAGGGTCATTGGGCGCAAAGAACCTCTATTGTTGCCACAAGTAAGTCCCCCACAGTGAGATTGGGGAGACCTCGCAGAGGTCCCACCCCCTTTCTCAGCCACTCTGCAAACGCACCTCCTGGCGTACTACTGGTCAGGGGAAGAACTCCTCTTGGATCCTGAGGGTCATTTGGGGCCTAGAACCCCTACTGTTGCCACAAATAAATCCCCCATAGCAGGATTGCTGAGACCTCATTGGAGGCCCCACCCCCTTTCTCAACCACTCTGCAAAGGGGCCTCCTCGTGCACTACTGGTTGGGGGATGAAGTCCCCTTGGCTGCTGAGGGTCGTTGGGGGCGAATAACTCCTATTATTACACTCAAGTAAGTCCCCAACAGCGGGATTGCTGAGACTTCATCAGAGGCACCTGCCCCCTTTTTCAACCACTCTGCAAACGCACCTTCTGGTTCATTACTGGTTGGGGGATAAAATCCCTTTGGCCGCTGAGGGTCGTTGGGGGCCAAGAACCCCTATTGTTGTCACAATTAAGTCCCGTACGGTGGGATTGCTAAGACCTCGTTTGAGGCCCCACCCCCTTTCTCAACCACTCTGCAAATGTGCATCCTGGCGCACTATTGGTTGGGGGATGAACTCCCTTGGCTGCTGAGGGTCGTGGGGGGCCAAGAATCCCTATTTTTGCCACAAATAAGCCCCCCACAGTGAGATTGCTGATACCTCGTTGGAGGCCCACCCACTTTCTCAACCACTCTGCAAATGCGCCTCCTGGCGCGCTACTGGGTTTTTCTTTTTCTTTTTATTGCCATTTTCAATGAAGAAAACATATAACAACAATGGAGCACAGTCACAATATTCACTTGCTGTCAAAGCTTCACATTTACATAGTACATACATCACAGAGTGCATACAAATTAAGGCCCGAATAAACCAGTTAGTGTCAATGATACATATTATAGTATGACATATTTACCCGCAACGCATCAGTCTAATTCAAGTAGTTGCCTTTCCGCCATGAATATTCTAGCATCCATGTAAGAAACAAAAGAGAGAGCAAGGACTATGTTTGGGGAACGTCCTTATCCCCTAATTAATATTCAAAAACAACGTGGACGAACCCACTAGTAGATCAATAAGCAAAGACGACTCTACTGTAAATGTTGGAGTGCCAAAAACCACATAGGTTTGTAAAAAGAACCCTCACCCACCAACCTAGTTGGTGGCATGCTTCATCATCGGGTTCCCAACTGGGTAGCCGAATGCTACCCAGCTGTGCTTCGACGCCTGAGTTACAGCGGATCGGGTTTTTTGGTTTGTGGGAGTGGTGCTCAAAAGGTGGTGAGATTAAAAATGTCTCTGGGATTCCTTGCTGATCAACTTTTTATTCCCAGCGGCCCAGGACATGGTTAAAAAGAAAACAAAGGGATAAAGTGAAGACTAGCAATTAATCTTCATTATTCATCTGGTCGACATGTTTCAGCCTCAGAAAAATATTTTAGAGAGTTTCTTCAGGACCAAACAGCGTGAGAAAGTGGTGTTGTGGCAAAAATAAGCCACGCATATTTTTTACAGCACACACGCTAAGGTGTGCTGTGCATGCAGTGGTGTGACCGTACTTACGGACCCACTGGTTGATTTTAAAACCTGTAAGACAAAAGAAGGAGAAATAAAGAAGACATACAACATATATGAATTTAAATTGCTCCGTTTTGGCTCAACCTCCTTTTGCTCGTAGGTGCAATTGCCATTAGCACTCTCTGAGTCGTTCAATCAAATGTGCCAACACTCATACTAAGAACATGCAACACACTTCTAGTGTGTGCTAAGTCATGCATAGTGGTTTTGTGCGGGCCTGCATGTCTAGTATAGTTGGCGATTTATTGGCATGTTCATTCACATGTTATAACGTTGCACTTTTGTGCTTAAAAAACAGTGGCAGGGCCATTGTAGATTGTGAATGTGTTATTTTCAAAACATGGCGGCCAGCGTGTACTGTTGGTGCGCAAAAACAACTTATTTAGGTGTGTGCGTATATATCATTGTCACATGAAGATAAAACTGTTTAGATGTCACAAAGAGAAAGAGAACAGAATTACACTGGCTACGTATTTCTTGTAGCTTTTACAGATCCCAGAAGGGGCGAACGCCTGTAGTCACACACTGTGAGGGAGATAATGAAAAGCATTATGTAGCTAGAGAGGAACACTCAGTGTCGGGTCAGATAGCGTTAGAGACTGGAAACTTATTCAATCTCTTGAATCTGGCCTGGTCTTTTGCGACAACCTTAAAAGGAAACCTTACTTCGTCAAGCTGGACGCCCGCCTTAAACACCTATTCCGGTCTTCTCGGGATCGCGACGATACCCGTGACTGGAGCCGACGTCTTTTGAAGTCGGTTTTGCTGGAGCGGCTGGGGGCGAGATCGCGTCACCGCGTGAGTGTGTGACGTGGGACGCTGGTGTAGAGACTAGTGAACACTAGAGCGCGTCCTAAAATTGGTTGCGCTGGATAGTGAAGTCACCCGGAAGTGCCATGTCAATGAGAGCTGAACCATGTTGCTATTTCACACACAGTTTGCACCGGGAATAATTAAATGGAAAAACAGCAATAATGGTTCTGCATATCATTACTAGTTTGGTCCTTAGTTTAGAGGTACTAGAAATGGACATTATATATGGAAAGGTTGACTAGAGTGCAGTGTGTAGCAGCTTGACGGATTTACAAAGAAAGGAAATAAAAAATTGGAGTTGGTATTCCAAAATCAAAGGGACATATGTTATTTGCAGACTTGTTAAGCGTTGTTCTGGTGGACGCCCAACAATGAATTAAAAGGAATATAGTAGGTGTTACCAGTTGTTTACTGGGTGGTATAGTCGATGTACTAGTGTGTACTAGACTGCATGTGACATGTGAATTCAAGGGAATTTATTCAGAGAATTCCATGGAATATTATCGATCATTCCATGTAAATGTGTGGACAAACAATAGATCCACCGTTGTTCTTTTTCTAGAAGGCGGCTCTGGAGGTTGGTGGTATTTGGCTCCAGTTGTTCTATCACCACCCAGCTCATGTCATTGGTGGTGTGTCCCGCTTCTAGGAAGTGGTTGGTCATGCGTGTGGTGTTGCGTTTACAGCGGATATTACTCCGGTGTTCACAGATATGTGTTTTGATTTTTCGGCTGGTCATGCCGATATATTTCAAGCCACACGGGCAGGTGATCAGATAGATGGCGTTCATGGAATTGCAGTTTGTGTGTATTCGAATTTGCCAAATTTTTCCAGGTTCCAAATTTAGGCTTTTTGTGGGTTTTGTAAGATGGCACACGCTGCAATTCCCGCATGGGAAATGGCTGGTCACGTTAGGGAGACCCCAAGCGTTTAGTACAGTGTTGGTTGGCCTGATATGCTGCAGTGGGCGTGTTGACACCAAATTGTCTCTTAGGCTTCTTCCTCGTTTGTAAGAAAATAAAGGTTTTTCCCAATTTAGTTTTCCTGTGTTCAGTATCCTCCAATTGTTTTGTATGATGCGTGATATTTTATTGGAGATTGAGTTGTAGGTTGTGACACATGTTAAAGGGATTGTCGATGATGTGCATTGTGGCTGTTCCAGCAGACCATCCCGATTTTGGTTGCGTGCTCGTTTTCTTGCTGTATTGATGACCTTATCAGGGTAACCCCGCTCTTTGAGCTTAGTTGTCAGGGACTGTGCTTGGTCCTTGAAATCTTTTAAATCACTACAGTTTCTACGCAGACGGAGGTATTGCCCAAATGGTAGGTTCTCCCGTAGTGTTCTAGGGTGGAAGCTGGTAAAGTGGAGAAGGGAGTTTCTTGCTGAAGGCTTGAAATGAGTTTTTGTCTTGAGCTTGCCATTTTCAGCCATGATATCCAAGTCAAGAAAGGTGATGTTTTTTTTGTTCACGCTGTGGGTGAACTTAAGGTTGCGATCACATCCATTGATCCACGTAAGAAATGCTTGTAAGGAGTCTTTCAAACCTTCCCAAATGAGGAAAACATCGTCAATATACCTTTTGTAGAATTTCTTGTTTGATGAAAAAGGCATACTAGGGTTGAAAAGATGTGTTTTTTCAAAGTTAAAAACATAGAGCCCTGCCACGCTTGGGGCAAAGGCGCTCCCCATAGATGTGCCGTACGTTTGTAGGAAGAGATCCCCTTCGAACTCGAAAAAATTGTCTTTGAGCGCTAATTCCACGCATTGGAGCACAAAGGATTTAGGGGTGCTGTAATCCCATGTTTTAGAGTCCAATGATAGTTTTAGTACTTTTAGAGTGTCATCTTGGGAGAGACTGGTATAGAGACTCTCTATGTCCAAGCTAACTAGAAATTATGTCACAGGATTGAAGGAGAGTGTTTTTATTTGTCCTAATAGGTCCTTCGTATCCTTCAGGTAGGTAGAGGTGGTCTGCACAATGGGTTGAAGGAAGAAATCACTAAAACGTGAAAGGGGTTCTAATAGTGACCCAATGCCCGACACAATGGGGCGGCCTGGTGGCGGATTTTTGTTTTTATGGATCTTCAGGATTTTGTAGAAGTACGGGATCTTGCCTGTGCCTGTGGTCAAAAATTGAGCTTCCTGTTTGCTGATTTTACCCGAACTTTCCACATCTTCAACTAGGTTCTTTATTCTGGTTTTCAGACTTGCGCTGGGGTCTTGCTCCAACCGCTTGTAATTTTTTGTGTCACTTAGTAATCGTCTGCACTCTTTTTGATAATCATCTCTATTTTGTAGTACTATACCCCCGCCTTTATCAGCTGGTTTTATGATGATATTTTCATTGGATTTCAAGGTCTGTTGTGCGTCGAATTCTTTGCCACTGGTGTTCATGAAGTGTGGTTCTTCATGGGTTGCTTCAATTTCATAAAAGACAGCTTGTTTGAATGCGGTAATTTCTACCGGTATGTTGTTGGGAGGAGGAATAAATGTGGACTTGAGCTTGAATTTAGTGTCTCCCTGTCCCTCGTTGACCGTCTCAGTTGGTTGGTTTTGGAAAAAAGCTTTCAGCTTTAATTTGCGAAAAAATTCTGCCAATTCACAATGTAATTTGAATTTGACTAGTCTAGCTGTGGGAACAAAACCTAGCCCTTTGTTGAGGAGAATTTCTTCTGTCTGTGTCAATACATAGGAGGAGAGATTAGTTACTAGGTTCTGTTTGAACTGGGTCCCGCTTGTTGTTCTTTGGCTTTGCTCAGTGTATATGCTGCTGGATTCTGATCTTCTTCCCAGTGAACCTGGGTCTGTCTCCTTCGTCTGCCTCAACCTCGTCTGCCGCTCCCTAAAAAAGGAAACCTTTGGTTGGCATTCATGAAGGGAGGTTGGGGTTGGGCAAAAGGTGGGTTCCATCAATACATCATAGGTGGATTCATCTGTGGGTATGGCTTCGGGTAGTGTACCTGGCCTCCGGGTGGAAGTTGGGGCCATGGTTGTTGCCAGTTGCTGATTCTTCCTCTGCCTCGTTGTCTGTTGCGGTAGCTTCCTCCGCTTGAACCGCTGCTCGCAGATGAGTCTTCATCAGATGAGCCTCCTGACAAATCGGTACGTCTTGTAGGTTTGTAATCTGCTTCGGCATAAGGGTAGGTCTTCACGTAGAAGAATTTCTTCAAGTCTTTTTGAAATTTGTGAATTTTTGATTGTGTAAGATCTTCTTTATACTCTGCCATCTCTTTATTGACTTCGTCTAGCTTCTTTATAAATGATGTAAGTGTAGTTTTGAAGTGATTTTCTGTGGCTTGTATATCAATCAGGATAGCGTCAGATAGTCTTTTGGCTGTCTGTATGATGAGGATAATCCAATCTCGGGTACAGTGTCATGCTATTTGGGCACAGTCTTTTCTGAAGGCAGCATCTTTTTTTTAAATTTTTTTTTTATTTTTTTTATTGAGCGTAAAATAGCAGACATGATAACCAAGGTACATAAAGCAGACAAACTTACACAATATCCAATCTCATATTAACATAGACAAGAAATAGGACAAGTTCATAATCCATTTTACATGATAAATATGATAAGCAAGATATATAAAAAAGATTAAACCTGTATAATATCCAGTCTCATATTTAAAAAGAACAATAAAAAGTGCAAATTCATATTCTAATTTACATGATATACAAAACCAGCACTGAAGGCAGCATCATCAAGAAAAATGCGGGGGGCATTTGTTACAATCAGGCCCTTTGGGGCAGTGTTACTCCTTAAGTATTCAGTAAGAATCACGCCGTGTAAAATGGTTCTGATGCAATTTCTTTTCTTCTCAGTCAAGTTCTCCCAGTCTGCACTCTGGGCTATGGTTTGTGCGACATTAAGGTCAGCCATTAATGGGGGTGCTGAAAGGATGATGTTAACATCTTCCTCTCTAAAAGTGAGTCCAGGGTTCTCTGCCATGATTGATGTTGAGTGACAATTATACTATATGAATATAGCTCTCACAGCTGCGCGCTGTCTAATATGTAAGAAACAAAAGAGAGAGCAAGGACTATGTTCGGGGAACGTCCTTATCCCCTAATTAATATTAAAAAACAATGTGGACGAACCCACTAGTAGATCAATAAGCAAAGACGACTCTACTGTAAATGTTGGAGTGCCAAGAACCACATAGGTTTGTAAAAAGAACCCTCACCCACCAACCTAGTTGGTGGCATGCTTCATCATCGGGTTCCCAACTGGGTAGCCGAATGCTACCCAGCTGTGCTTCGACACCTGAGTTACAGCGGAGCAGGGTTTTTTGTTTGTGTGAGTGGTGCTCAAAATGTGGTGAGATTAAAAATGTCTCTGGGATTCCTTGCTGATCATTTTTTTATTTTTATTCCCAGCGGCCCAGGACATGGTTAAAAAGAAAACAAAGGGATAAAGTGAAGACTAGCAATTGATCTTCATTATCCATCTGGTGGACATGTTTCAGCCTCAGAAAAATATTTTAGAGGCTTTCTTCAGGACCAAACAGCGTGAGAAAGTGGTGTTGTGGCAAAAATAAGCCACATGTATTCTAGCATCCAAACATGATCACGATGGTACCTATATGTCAGGTAGCCTAATGCCATCCTGTATAGTATGTGACCCCGGATCTGACTCACCAGCTGTTTGTGAATGGGGGTCCTGTTGACGGAGAAAGGAGAGAAAAGGTTCCCATATGTCTATGGTATGGATTCACAAGGGCATTAGCTCCCAGTGATTTGCTAGGTGTTCCTGACAATATGTAACATCACAGGTCCACTACTGGTTGGGGGATGAAGTCCCCTTCGCTGCTGAGGGTCATTGGGGGCCAAGAACCACTATTATTGCCATAAGTAAGTGTCCCACAGCGGAATTGCTGAGACCTCGTCATAGTCCCCACCCTCTTTCTCAACCACTTTGCAAATGCGTCTCCTGGTGCACTACTCTTGGGGGATGAAGTGTAGGGGTGAGCGTGCCGGTAACCTCTGCTCACCCGGCTGTTGGCGGAGTTTTTTGCCAAACTCTGTGTTCTAAGTGGAGCGCAGAGTGGCAAAACTCCGCAAAGTCTGCAAGCGGAGCCGAGTTTACCGCCCACCCCTACTTGTAATGTCACAAAACCAAAGTCCTTAAATCCAATGGTATATATGCAGCAGACAAAAAGAGTGATCATTCCAGCTCCAAATCCAAAGTAAAAGTGACTAGGAGATGGACAAAGCACTTGGAGGAGCCTGCTGGACAGGAACAAGAAGTTGGAGTCTCTGGGGCACCTCCTCCTTGTTGGAAAAAAAAAGTAAACTAAAAAAGGCTCCTCTCAGTATATAACAACTTAAACGGTCCGTTGGAGAATATTAACTTGAAAACGTCTCCTCGAGTAGATTTAGCGGCTTCTCGAAGTGAAAATCTCTTGGAGCATAAAGCCAAGGTCACTGGCCTTCTCTTGCGCATGCTGTGTTTAGAAAAAAGGCACCGGTTGTAATAGGCGTGGCCTAAAGCCGAGCTAGCAGCCGGCAAATCTGCCTGGCGCTCGCGGGCATCCCGCAAATTTGCCGTTGCTCTCGAGCACTCGTAAAAACCCAGTTTGAGCGCTTCAACCAAAAAATAAATTCCACTACGTTGCGAAATGTGGAATTTATTGGGAACTCTGCGTTCTCCGCAGAACGCGAAGTTCCTGAATTCCACTAATTCCGTGAGCGGAACGGAATTTTTACGCCCAGGCCTACTCAAATCTCTTAATGGGCTTAAAAAACAAAGGATTCGGCATCTCCTCTCCACTGATTACGGGTTGCAATGATACTTCATAATTATACACCTTCCCAATAGAGGCGCAATGAGGTGAAATATCTTTATTTCTCCTCTTTCTAAATGTACTACATTGTGCAGCGCACTTAGAAAGAGGAAAATGCCTCTGTGGATAGTTTTTGTAAAGGAAGGTATCCCTCCCTTCACAAAACAATCATGCCTGCAACGCAGGTACCCTTGCACCATGGCGCAAGAGTGCCTGAATTGGCGCTAGGCAGCCAAAAGTGTTCCAGTGCAAGGAGAGGGCAGGAATGAGCCATATCTTGATAGATATGGGGCATTCCTGCCCTCTCCATTTGATGCAGCACAGCAAGTTGTCTTGCTGCATTGTGCTGCATCAATTTTTGATAAATATGGGCCTCTGTGTTTTCCACAAAGCACTGAATGTTTCCTTTCGTTGTGTGGGAAGGGGGAAGCTAAACCCATAGCCCAGCTCTGGCTTGACTCTCTTTTAGGCTTGGGCAGTGAACTTCACTGAGTTTGCAGAGTTTGCGGAGTTTTTCGTACTCTGCGCTCTGCAAAGTACACGGAGTTCTGAAAAACTCCAGTTTTTTCCTCGCTCACGCACGCCAACGTCAAGTTGGTGAGGACGAGCAAGGAAAATCTACCTCCTGGCAAGATTTCTCAATGCGGGCGGTCAGATTTCTCAACGTGGCGTGCGCGGATAATCGCGACCGCTCGCATTGAGAAACCTTCTGTTCGCGTTGAGAAAGCTGCCGCTCGGGTAGAAAATCTACTTGAGTGGAAAGAAAAGAAGCAGCGCCCTCTTGTGCTTCGCATGGTGCCATTCGCGCTGATTTTACAGTTTGGGACAAACACCCGGTGCTGAAAATCAACGCGAACGGCATGACCAAATGCACTCTGGAGCTTGCGGAACTCAGCGTAGCGTGGCAGAGTTTTTTGGTCACTTCACAGAGTTCCGCATAGCAAAACTTCGCAAACTCCGCCCAGGTCTACTCTCTTTATTAGTTTGCTGGGTTGCTCACCTTTTAATTACTTACCACCTAATACCCTCAACTTTCCTAAGGGTGACTCTACCAAAAAAACATTTGAGGCCACATTCATATTTGCAAAGATGGCACCGGGGCAGCTGTGATTTGTCCTAGTCCTCTGTGGGCTGCAAATGCAGTGGGTCACAGGGGCTGAAGCAGCTCCCAACTCCCTGAGCATCCTGTTTTCCACTGCAATCAGGGCGTTGGAGAAACTGTAAGCTACCATGGTCTTCCATGGCCCACTAAATGCTGCAGATCACGGAGGTCCATGACAGTGCACAGCTGTTCACAATTGCGAGAATAATACTGGGTCAGCCACTAGCTCACTGAATTTGATATTGTTTTAATGTTTTGTAGAGTCCCTCATTGCCCTGGGACAAGGAGGGCAGTGAGACTGTAAAAAAGGTAAGAAAGTTTGGAAAAGAAGAAAAATTGTGTGTTTTCCACATATGGGTAATAGGTGAACCCAAGTGGAGAGATGAATTCATCACAGTACGTGTTGAGGAGCAAATAAAGCAAAGGACCCAGGACAGAGCCTTGGCGAACACCACCAGGTGATATGGACATGATCTGATAGATTGTCACTCCATAGAGAATGACCAGTCAGAGAGGTAGTAAAAAATCAGCTTAGGGCAAAGCCTAAAAAGACTGGCAGTTGGTTGTGGCACAAAACCGCTACAGCATTACTAAGGTCATTTGATGGTATACAGCATTATGATTTAGTATTAGAAGATATAACGCCTATTGAAGGAGAAGAAACACTTTTTTTCCTTCTGGCAACAAGTGTAGCAACAACAGCAAACCTCGTCTTCACAAAGTAGAAAATCCTTCTTTCACCAAGCATCCAGAAAACAACAGTAGCCGTCTCAGCCATGTAAGCAGCAGGGTAAAGAATTCTCTGGTTGTAGCTCCAGAAACCCATCAGTTTAGATCCTGAGTAATTGCTCCAGTTTACCAGTATGAATGTTAATCCAGCCCTTCCTAGAAGCTTTGGAAAGATTATACTTCAAAGTCATGGTTACTTTAAGTGGTCAGGGAAGGCATTTCCCCAGTATCAAAAATCATATGGACTCATTGGCCAAGATGCAATGGAGAAGAGAGTCAGAATCTTCAGCCCAAGGATGCTGACACCCACTGAGGAAAGAGAAATGGGAATGTATAGTACAACATATTTCTAGTATCGAAACTGTCCGGAGGCTTCAGGATGGTAATATATCGGAAGAGCCTAAATCAGTGAGTAAAATCAATATAATTCAAGATAGAATGCCACAGAAAGTAATTACCTTGATTGTGTCACAGGCAGGAAACCGATATAATAGTTTTCCCCAAGAAGGGGAAACCGGCAGAGATGCCCGGTTCATATCACCCTATCTCCTTGATAAATTCTGATGCCAAGATTTACTCAAAAGCTTTAGCTAACCGATTGCAGAGGGTCATAGTCAAACTAGTCTCCCCATGGCAGCATGGATTTATCCCAGGCCGAGGAACTACCAATCATATAAGACAGGTGATCTCCCTATTGGATATAGCAGAGGCAAATGGGGATGGAATGGCTGTGATCCTCTTAGACGCCGAGAAGGCCTTTGATCGCGTGGCCTGGCAATATCTATGGGACTCGCTCTTAGAACGGGGATTCGGCCCGCGATTTATCACTGCCATTAGGGCGATGTATTATAGACCTGTCGCAAAACTTCAGGTGATGGGAAATGCATCAGGGGCAATAGAGGTAGCTAGGGGAACAAGGCAGGGATGTCCCTGTTCTCCTATTCTTTTTGCTATTTATTTAGATCCTTTTGTTTACCAACTGCTCTCGAATCCCAGGATTAAGCCAATAATAACCAATGGCTATGAAACTAAGGTATTGGCTTATGCGGACGATATCGCCATCATTACGTCCGAGCCAGAGATAGCAATCAAAGAAATTGAGAGGATGGCGGGGGAATTTGGGAGTAGGTCAGGATATCTGCTTAATAAGGGCAAAACGCAGATAATATGTACACGGCACTATAATATGCAAGATCAGCGGCAGACGGAATCTGCAGTATATTTGGCGATTAGGATAGGATCCGATCTGGATGCTTTATGGTCAAATAATCTTGATCCAGTGCTGGATGATATAGGTATAGAGCTAAGGCGGATGGATAAATTGCAGTTAACAATAGTTGGCAGAATTAATATACTGAAAATGAAAGTCTTCCCGAAGATTCTTTATCTATTTCGCTCTATTCCCTTGGAACTGACGGTTACAGCTGTCCAGAAAATGGATTCAATGTTTTCGAACTATGTGTGGCAATATCAAAAAACTAGACGTGCCCTAAGATTATTAACACTCCCGCAGGATCGAGGAGGCTGGGCTGCCCCTAACTTGTTATTTTATTATTGGGCAGTGACCCTGCAACAGATGGGGGCCTTGTTAACAAAGGACAGGCTTAGGAAAAAAGATGATTTACCTTCTATCTACCATCTAGCCATAGGTCAGGAAGCTACGGGCCTGTTTTTAAAGCAACTTGAACCTAGTTATTATAAAAAAACCCGGTTCAAATGCTTAAAAGCGACTTGGAAGGTATGGACTAAAGTTCATAGAGCTATGAAAATCCCAAAGTACAGCGGGTATACCCCTCTATGGGGCTCCTCAGCCTTTCTAATAGAGATGTATGATAGTATGGCTAGAGGGTGGGAAAGGGCCGGCATAGAAACGATTGCTAACTTGTATAATAACGAATTAGAGATTATACCCTTCCAGGAACTGGTTCAGCAAAAGGGGATAGATATGAGGTCCCAGTTCAAATACATCCAGATCTGGGGCCGTTTGAACTCTCTGGCTAAAGGGTCACTTAAACTCGGGGCAGTACCAGTACTCGACATGGTTTATCGGGGTATTGCGAGGATTGGGGATTATTATAATATTCTGATGGAAACTCTTCCAGACGATCTGGGTAAAGTTGAGACAAATTGGGCGGATAAATTGGGGGTTGAGGAGATAGACTTAGATATGTCACTGGAATTGGGTATAAGGATTTTTCTCTCGGCAAATCTCAAATCTCAGCATTATAAGACCCTGTTTAATCTATACTATACTCCTGCGAAACTGTTCAAATGGGGGAAACGCAAAAATGATAAATGCCCAAGGTGCCAAGGCAGCCCAGCAGATATCATACATATGTTCTCCACATGTTGCAAATTGATACCGTTAAAATTTGGTATGGAAAATTTTTGGTTGCAAACAATTAATAAGAAGATTACTTTAAACTCATCGCTTATGCTATTTGGATATGACACTCGAGCCGGGTTGACAACGTCTCAAAATGATTTTGTGTTTATTACAGTGGCAGTAGCTAGATTGTTGATAGCTACGGCTTGGAAGGACTCTGAACCCCCTGAGTATACAGCATGGTTTCATAGGCTACTGAGCATCCGTAATCAGGAAGTGGCTTTATATGAGAATAAGGGGAGACGAGCAAAAGAGAAGGGATATAAGATTTGGGCACCAATGACCCAATGGCTTAATAGGAATATGGGCTAGGATGGATGTACAGAAATTTATGTAAAAGCTATATAATGTAAAGAGCGGAAAGGCGGCTCACAGAATTGGTTAGGTTATGCTTCTCTCCCTCCCGTGTATTTTCTTTTCTTTGTGTCTCTTATCTTCTTTTTTCTGTATCAGATTGTATATACCTTATTAGAATGTTTCAAAACGCAGTTTATATGTAAGGAAAAATGTTTTGTAAATAGTCAAGCTCTAATAGAATTGAAGTTGGGATGTATATAAATTTGCACCTTGCGGCTAAATAAATAAAAAAAAATAAAAAAAAGATTGTGTCACAGAGCTCAAGATGACAATCGCATCAGGAACTCCTCAGATTGTGTGCCTAAGATTTTCACTTTCTGTTCTGGTTCTCTCACTGTGGCCTTTGATCAGCTTACAAAGATGGTGGTTCCATTAGCTTAAGAAGAATTCACACAAATAAATAAGAATAAATCAGTCGCACTGAGGGTACAGGATTTAAAGTGTGTTCAAAAGTTAAATTATTCTGTTCATAGTTGTAGTATTACCATCTCCTTGATTGAAAAATACTCCTCACAATGTGGATCAAGGCTTAAGGTGTTCATCGTGGCGGGGATCCTTAGAGGCTAGAAATACAGAGCAAACTATGAAGGGAAGAAATTGACTTTTTAGGTCGACTCTAGACAGTGCTTGCACAGTCTCTTCCAAACATGTTGTATATACTTTGTGGGCTTACAGCCTGCTCATTGCTTTTCATTTGCTTCTTTCAGTGTCTTTTAAAAATCCTTGCTTCCAAGAGGTAAATCTTTCCTATTTATCCCTCATTTTCATCGGTAGTTCATGCCCATGGAGCATCGCCCCAGTACTTGGAGCCTTTCACTTGTCCCATTTTAGCAAAGGTAAAAGGGACTACTTTTCCTTCGTCCAAGAGCACTGCATGCGAGCACTCGATCTTTTCAGTCGCTCTGAGCTACGACTTCCATTTCTGTAAACAGGGCTGTAACTCTTGTTATCTACTTACATTTGCTGTGCATTCAAAGACCGAGATCGGATGTCAGACGGTGTTTTCGAGGGTGCCTCTTTAATTTTATATCTCTGACTTCACAGTGAGAAGATTTCCCCTGTTTTCCAAACCCCTCCAGCTTTGCTGTTTGTTTATACAGGTCAGGGGAGAGAATGGCTCCCATTTTTTTAAACATCACCACTATCTTGGAACGGAGACCCTATCTTGCTGAACCAATTTTTTTAAACAATCCGCTTCATGATAGTAAATGATTCTCAAAAATGTGCTGTTTCAGAATCTGGTCTCACTTGTTAAATATTGCTGCCATCTTGGAACGGAGACCGTATCTTGCTGAATCGATTTCTTTAAGTATGCGCTTCATGATAGTAAATAATTCTCTAAAAATGTAGGGTTTCAGAATCTGGTATCACCTGGCACAGATTGGGATTTTGCCCTCAGTATGTAGTCACTCCACCCCGGGTCTCTGTGGGGTGCGCTCTTATCAAGACTCATTCAAAGATGGGGGGTGATTTCTTCTGGTCTAAAGATTTATTTCCGGCAAGGGCAGTGCATGTCGAAAACATGATGTCCGCTGGGTTGCTCCGCACGGTTGCGGTGGCTGGTGGTTGCCGCAGGCCGCTATGGGACGGATTCAGGTACCGATCCAAGTCCAAAGGGAATTAAGAAAGGGTCGGGAGGAGTGACAACGTGTTGGGTGCAAGGATTACATGGTTCTAAAGCTCACAGAAGTAAGATTTGAAGGTTGTCATCTAAAGTTATTCTGATAGCAAAATGAAGGTGCCAAGGGGTGGGACTCTGTAAAGATGCTTCACGACACACCAAATCTTTATTGGCAGCCCTAAGTGGTGGGCATCCACCGTCTAGACCATGGGTCTCCAACCTTTTCTGGAAGAAGAACTACTTATGTTCAATAAAGAGGATCCAGAGCTGCTAATATTGTTAGTGTTATAACAATGGCCACATCAAACTAGATTATATTATTGGACACCACATTCAAGATTACCAACAGTAATTATATAGATGAAGCAGGCGTGGTTACTAGTAGTAATGTAAATTAGGGATTTATCAATATGCAATGCATCTACATTGGTAATACATAACAGCCATAGTTGCAATGTGCCTGGCACCAAGATAATATTATTAGTAATAGTTCTCCCCAACACTGCTTGATTTATCACTCATCTATCAGCTTTAAATATATTATGAATACTACACTCCATTCTATGCCACCCCACTCTACGCCACTCCTCTCTAAGCCATGCTACTCTACTCCACGCCACTCCACGCAATGCCACTCCACTCCACTCTACGCAACGCCACTCCATGCAACACAACGCCACGCCACTCTATGTAACGCCACTCTACTCTACCCAAAGCCACTCCACTCAACGCCACTCCACTCTACAGCATGCCACTCTACTCCACACCTCTCCATAACACTACGTTACTCAACTTTAGAACACTTCACCCCACACCCCTTTACACCAATAACATTTAGCCATACAGAATAGCAGCCATAGTAGAGTACAACATAGCTAAAACATATTCGCAAAGCCCTAGGTGAGACCTATTGGCTATTCCAATGCTTGCTGAATGATCCGTAACTCCTATACCCTCAGCCGGATTGATTTATTCTTATTTGTTTATGTGAACTTCCTTTATCAAACATATTCTATAGTATCAATCCTTAGGACTTTGTATCAATGTATTTCTTTTATTTTTGTGTTGTACTTGTACTAACTAAATCAATGTTTGTGCAGGATTTCATGTTTCTCTGGTGGAGAGGTAAATCTGGTATTTTCGTGTCTTTTAAATGATGCCTATTGTATAGAAGTTCTTGCCCTATTAAGTAAGTGATAACAAATAATCTTAAGAATAGAAATTAGCCAAACACAAGTAAAAGTGTTGGACTTAGATATAAGGCATGATTGTTGATTTATGGATGACTGGAGACGCATATTCTTTGCTGTATCGAGTGGCCCCACCTCCAGCGATGAATGTATTTGTAAAGCGCATGTTCACTCAGAAGGGTATCTTGGTGTTAAATAATAGATGTTTATTGTTACCTAACCCAATGGTACTCATTTTACCAACCTCCGAAGGATGAAAGGCTGAGTAGACCCCACGGGGTTTGAACCTGTAACTAAGAGGTCAAACACAGGTACTTACAGTGGACGCATTAGTCTACTAAGCCACCAGACCCTTTAAGGGTCAAATCCCTTTTCTGCTCCTATGGTAACTTACTGGGTCACTGTATTTTGTTTAGTAGCCAAAGTTCAGGCTTGCTTGGGTATAACTCAAAAGAAAATACAAAAACGTAGTGATAATGTCCCTATTACTTACCAGTAATCTTCATTTATCAGACTTTACAGTCATTGTATTAACAGTACGACTCCGCCATCCCTCTCCAGATTGTTTGGCCTTCCTCTGGGTTTGAGTATTTCAGAACGATGCTCGGAAAATTCGACCTATTTATGGCGCCCAGGTGAAATGGGCGGGCTGTCATTTGCAACATTTCCTGAATTTTCTAGACTTGAGGTGCATTTCTTCTCAGAAGTAATCATTGGCATTAGGGCTGTTAGATCTAAGAGTAATGAAGATTACTGGTATGTAATCGGGGCATTTTTTATTTTTACCAGCTTGACTGCTACATGCATTGCTTAATTTGTAAAATAATAAGTGACGGAGCTCAAAACTCAAAAACCTGTGGTCGCTGCTGTCACGGGGCCCAAAGCTCAGAAGTCTGTCGGTGAAAGGGTACATTTTATAAAGGGTTACATCTAAAATAAATATGTACTATTTTTATATATTTTTTAACATTAATTTATATTTATTTATAATTTTAACTATTTTAAATAATGTAATTTAACATCATTCCTATGGGGTTTTATTTTAAGTCCCTACTACTTCATTATATTCTATAGAAGGGTGTTGCAATACCAGTGATTTCTCATGTGTAGAGCTGGACTTACTATAAAAGCGTAAGGTACTACAAAACTGTAAGTTACTATAAAAGTGCAGTTTGTGAATACTGAAAAGTTGTAAACTTACTCAAAAGTGTAAATTTACTCAAAAGTGTAAGTTAACTTTGTGAAAAAGGCCCGGTGTGTTTACTTACAGCCTCCAACCATATGCTTTTAAAGTACAGCTCAATTCTCAGGCTTAATTGCAAGTTGTTACATACTGCATGCATTTCAGAAGTGAAAAGATTCCTTCTGTTATTGGCTCATAAGGGGAGTTGGGTGGGTGCGGCCACAGTGTCAACACTCACAAAGTGTTTTTCGAGTTGAAAAGATTCCTGAAAACAAGGATCACCCATTATTTTGATAGTGCCTACTTTCCACTATCCTTTTTATCTTACTCTGGAGCAATCTGACTGTGAAGGAAAGTGAATCAGAATATTTTTCTCCAAGGAACACCGTCGCATTCATTCATGGGCCAGCCTCGCTATCAGCCACGGTCCGTCCTTATGGGCGGAGGGCCATGCCCCGCCCCACCTTTTCACCAACAAGAAAAGTGTCTGTCAGGCTAAGCAAAGGTCAGCCTGACAGACACTCTTCTTGTTTAGGTCAGGCGCTAAATGAGCAGGTTCCTGGCACAGGCACGTTGTGATGTGCTGTGTTCACAGGCAATAGCTAGGCACCTTCAAAGAATAAATACAGATGCAAACAGGAAACAAGCATTGGCATAGCCAATAGGTCTCGCTTTTGGGACCTTATAAGTATTTAGTTATGCAGCACAATATCCTTGGTGCAACAACATTAACTGTTGCATGGCTAAACACTTATAAGGTCCCAAAGGCGAGACAGATTGGCTATGCCAATGCTTGTTTTAAGTTGGTGTTTTGACAGCACAGCTGTCTTATAGACAGACCTATTAGTGGGATATACGGGAGCTTTCTTTTTTTGTTGGAAATTATTTTTTATTGTTTTCAAATGTGCTTTTTCTATTATTACCCAGTGTTTCATTTTTTACCATCTATCCCATCGTGATCACTGTGACTAATTAGCATTTTATTTCAAAAGGCACATGGCCAGTGCACCATCACAGTTGTTGCAACTTTGCATTTTATTTAATTGACTATGCAGCGTTAAGGAACTGAACATCCAACGTTGGCTTGAGAAATTCTGTGACATCATGTCTGCACGGCAGTCTGTCAGCTCAACCCCACGTCTGTGTTTTTACCCCTCCTAAAGACGCAGGGCGAGTCCAAATGTGAGCATAATGCACTCCGGCAGAAAAGTGTTTACTCGAAGCACTTCCGGACAGGCGCACGTGACACAGTCTTTGGGTGTGTTTTGAAATAGAAAAAAAAGAAAAAAAATGCGCCGGGTTGGCCCCGGCTGATCAGTGGAGCTGCAGAAGCCCGAGCGGCGGCCAGCGAGCAACAGCTGCGCCCTGGAGAGGTGGAAGGCGCCGCGACATGGACAGCACTTAAGGGGCCGCTGTACCTTCACCCTGTGGCATGGCGAGGGGCCTCGGTTTTGGGGGGGGAAAGGAGGCGTCCGGAGATTTCTCAATTGAAGACACGAGAACAGGTAATTGTGAAGTAAGGCAGCCTGGTTCAGTCCTGCTCTGGCTGGTGAGATAACGGAGCCGTCGTGCGTAGTGATCACGGACCGGTTCCCTCGGTGGCTGTCTCCACTTGCGTCTCCTGTGGGAGTGGACCCACCCGCCTCCACGCAATGCCTGGCTTACAGGGTATCTGAGGCGCAGGGATCTGGGGCAGTGTTTGCTTAAGATCACACAGTTTGATCAAGAGGAGCGAAGCCCTTGCTTTCACAGTCGAGAGTTGCGATAGTTGTCGGAGCGCTGTGGCAAGTGTACGGTTGCGTCATTGTGTTCTGCGGGCGCAACGTGGGGTGGCTGGATTTTAGAAACTGGTGAACAGGGCAAGTCCAAACAAGAGAGGAGCGGGGGCGAGCGAGCGCGGCAGCCTGCAGAGCTGACCAGACGCTCGTGCGTCATGGCCTTTTGCCTGCGATTACACGCACGGCAGGCATGTGTTTCCAATTATCGCGCCCGCGTCTGGGCATGATAATTGGAAACACATGTCTGCTGCGCGCGTAACCGCAGGTAAAAGGCCATGACGCACGAGCGTCTGGTCAGCTTTTCAAACTCCCTAACTATAAGTCTCGCAGAGCAGCGCTTGCGCGCTACTCGAGGCTCGACCTAAAAATCGGCACACTAAACCCATTTACTTTTTGCAGCACTTCTGTTCAAACTCACGGCCATCGCGTACCTCAGCCAATTTTGCAGAAAAGCAGCTTTTCACAAAATCGTTAAATGCTGGTGAGTCTGTTGAATGGTCTCTCCAGTTAAGAAGGCAGAGGTTGAATCCTCTCAACATGCTCTTCCTTTCACCCCATTAAGATTATGTTTGGCTTTCTCAGAATTAATGTTAAGCTATGTTATATTACGTTACATCAAGTTTATACTAGTGCATTTGTGTAAAAACTAGGGGACATAATTACAATGAAGTGACAGAGTGCGGCGTTAGCCTTCCTGGCTTAACGCAGCACTCTGCCACTTCAGAAACGCAGGGCTGCACCATATTTACAACAATATGGTGCAGCCCTATGTTCCCCCCTGCGCTGGCACTAAACTTAGCAGCCTAGCGCCAACGCAGACACCATTGCACCATAGTGCGTTGAGGGGAAGTTGTTTATGTGCAGGAAGGTCTCCCTTCCTCCACATAAACAATCTTTAAATGACGTTTAATGTAGCACACATAGAAGTTGCAAAATGTAATTTCTTTTTTTTTATTGTTTATGTGCAGGAATGGAAACCTTCCTACACATAAACAATCAATGACAATTTACTGTTTCTATGTGTGCTGTACAACTTAGCACACATGGAAACAGCAAAAACGAGGAGAAATAAAGCATTTCTCCTCGTTTTGCCTGTTTAAGACAAGGTTTTCCCTGGTCTTAATTTTGGCGATGCCTCCTATTTACGCCACCCTGAGTACAGCGTGAAAAGGTGCCTTATTTACAAGGCAGTGTTAAGCCACGTTACGTGGCGTAACGCTGCCTTGTAAATAAGGCTAAGCCACTGAAAGTCCCATTGTGGTGGGGGTAGGGGCTTGTAAATATGTCCCTAGGTGTCCTAAAAGGCAATCCATGCACTTCCCAACAACTATGGAAATACCTACCAGGCTTTGAATCAAAAGTTGCAGAAATCCACAATCAAATCTCCAAAAGACTGCCCAAATCTCCCTTTTCACCCACTTCAACTCCACTGTTACATTCTGCCTTCTACTCCTTCACTCAGCTGAATTGCTGAGCCTAGCAATCAAGATAAATACCTCCCTTCCCTCGGAGAGAACGCTACAAATATGATAAATGTCTCCTTCAGCTCTCGAGGGGTACCTGACTCTTTGAAGCACAACACCAACAGGGGATACTAAACAATTGTCCAACACAGAGTTAGTCTCCAATCTCCCACTTTCAAGCAAGATCGAGGAAATGGTGACGACAAGACAACTACAGGAGTATGTTGAACTAAACCATATGATCAGTCAGTCTGGAACTCGATTCTCAAATGCAAACTCAATCAGCAATAGCCAATAGAAGGGGAGTGCTCCTCCTTTCCGTGGACGAAGATAAGATAATAACTAGCCTTTATACTCCCCCACAACTCTGCAGGATTCAACTTTGTTGATAGCATAACATTGCTGGAAATGTTGGAAAACTGGAGCGTCTGGGAACTTTTTCGAAGGTTCCAGGGAGTAGGGGGGGGGGGGTTACTGGGTAAAGATTGCAACCATGAGAGACTTTCACTATTGCTGTTCTTGGGCTTTACCCTACTTTTGGACCTAAAACTGAGCATCAAGTACACCCTTTTAACACTTGTTTCTCAGGTCAGTGAAGTTGAGCATTCCAACGCTTCCTCATGGAGATGGTGTTGTGTAGAGACTCAGAAGTTCTTACTTGAATGAAGCTGCCAGTATACAGTCAGAGGTTGCAATCTCTGACTCCTCTCTGGGTGAAAGCAATAAATCCCTGCTTCTGTCCTTTCTTGGCTAGCCGCTCTGTGAGTCATCTCAGAATTCAGCTTTATTCATTCACAACTTGTTCATTCATATTACTCGATGAGGATATGTCCGACCTTAATGAATAGCTTGTGACTCTTTATGGTGACGAAATATGACTAATTTGTTAATTCTTTGTGTATATTAGACATCCATATTACAGTTTTGATTACGGCTGTCTATTGTTCCCAAAAGCCTTACAAAAAGGGGATTGTTACACTTCTCCTGAAAAAGTCCCTAAATTCTGATAATTCATGGAGGTGGATGTATGACGTAACCACGACCACTGGGACAACGACATACCTTTACAACGACACCTGAACAACGAATGCGTCTTTACAACAAAAGTCTTTGCAATTACTTTTTTTTGCCAAGAATGTGACTTTACACAAAAATGTATTTTACAGTGAAGTATAAACACTTTTAATATGTGTGTGTGTGTGTGTATATATATATATTTATATATACACATATATAAATACACACACACGTGTGTATATATATATATATATATATATATATATATATATATATATATATAGATAGATAGATAGATAGATAGATAGATAGATATGTGTATATATAGATATGTCTAGATATATATGTATATATTCACTGAAAAAAAAAAGGGTTACAGAGACATTATAGTTAGGCTCAGGTTTCACTCGTACAAAACGAGAGAAATTCAGCAGTTATACTGAGCTAACTATAACTCGCGCCCCTGCAATGCACTGCTTATGACCTCACATAATACATCACTCATGACATGGTCAGTGACATCACTCATGACATCACTGATGACATCTCAAATGACATCACTGATGACATTATTCAGTGACTGTGAGTGTTTTAAAAAGTTTATGAGTGTTAAATATATATATATATATATACCAAGGTATATTGGTTAATCATTGGGTGTATGAGTGCCTGTAAGGATGATTCAGTCGGCGTGTGACTGACTGTATAAGTGAGTGATTAGGTGTCTCAGTGAATGTATGGATGAGTGATTAGATTGTGTGAATGTCTGTATCAGTCTGTCAGTTGCTGTCTAAGTGGCTGTATGGGTTGGTGAGTGGGTGCGTAAGTGGCTGTATGGGTGATTGACTGGTTGTCTGAGTACCTGTATGGGTGTATGAGTGTCTGTGTGGGTGGGTGAGGGGGTGTGTGACTGCCTGCATGGATGAGTGAGTGCATGGATGAGTGAGTGAGTGGGTGAGACTATGGGTTAGTGAGTGCGTCTGTGAGAGGCTATATGGGTGACTGAGTGTGTGTATGGCTGTGTCTGTGAGTGAATGGATGTGTCAGTGGAATATGGGTGAGTAACTGCATATGTGAAAGGCAGTATAGGTGAGTGTTGGAGTATATGAGTGACTATGTGTGAGTGAGAAAAATGTGAGAGTGGCTGTATGGGTAAGTGTGTGCTTGTGTCAGTGACTATATAGGTGAGTGAGTATGTGTTAGTATCTGTATGAATAAGTGAGTGTGTGTGTATAACTGTATAGGTGAGTAAGTCGCTGTGTGATTGACTCTATGGGTGAGTGAGTAGGTGTGTGAGTAGCTCTATGGGTGACTGACACTGTGTGAGTGGCTGTATGGGTGTATGAGTGGATATATCAGTGGCTGTATTAGTGAGTTAGTTGGTGTTTGTATGGCTGTATGGGTGACTGAGTGGATGTGTGAGTAGTAGACATATGAATCAGTGAGTGGGTGTGTAAGTACTGGTATGGGTGTGTCAATGGTTTTGAGAATGGTAGGGTGGAAGTTGGAGTGGTTTTTTTTTTTAGAGTTTTATATACCGCTGGCTAGACCCGTAGGTATCAGAGCGCTTTACATTAGGTTACACAATGTTACAGAAAAATGATAACAATTACACATAACATCAAGAATAATCAACACATTGAGAGAGGAAAGGAAGGTGAGACAAATAGAGCGGAGGGGGGGAAGGGGGAAGTGTGAAGGGGAGGATGAGGGAAAAGACGGCAGGAGAGACGAAAGGAAGTCTGCCCAATGACCGACTGGGTAGGTGACGTCCTAGGAGGGAATCCACAGTCCGTCTCCCCTTCAGCTAAACAGGGTAGCTCCATCGGGCATCAGTCAAAAAGCTAGGTCTCAACTGACGAGGGAAAGCTCACAGAAGAAAGTCCAGTTGGTAATCAGGGTGGGAACTATGAGCAAGGACGGGAGAGGGCAAAGGTCAATAGCTGGAAAGAGAAGAAGGGTAGAGCGGAAAGGGGTAGGGGGTAAGGTGAAGGGGGAGGAGGGAGATAAGGACAGGAGAGACGCAGGAGAGTTTGCCCAAAGACCGGCTGGGTAGGTGATGGCCAAGGAGGGAGTCCAAAGCCCATCTCCCCTTTAGCTCGCGAGGTAGCTCCACCGGGCATCAGTCAAAATGGCTAGGTCTCAGCTGACTAGGGAAAGTTCTCAGAGTAAATGTCCTGGTGGGTGAGCAGGAACAGGGTCAGGTGAGGGCTGATCAAGATGGCAGGTGCTACAGTACTTTACAGGGAAGGATGGGCCAGTCTCCCTTAGCTCTTAAAAGGTCACAAGATCTCCCAAGCGCCAATATGTGATCGGGGGTAACGCAGTCCATTAAAAGCCCGCCTGGACGCATCTCCCCTGTCGGCGGGACAAGCGTGGTAGGAGCCGCCATTTTGCCTCGCGCTGGGGGGGGGGTCCGCTCACCTCTGCCTTCAGCTACAAGTGAACAATAGATTAGCCACAATAATAATGGCAGGTCTTGGGGCACTGTGGTAAAATGGTAGGTGGATGGCAGGGTATCCGCAGGATATTTTAAATGCTGATGATCTCGGCCGTGGGAGTATCTTAACCAGCTACAGATCGGCGGCCATCTTGGTAATGACCGACTAAGTGCTGAAGGTCCTTGGAGTTTAATGGACCAACTCAGACTCAGGCGTGAAAGCCTTAGGGCGATGATCCTGGATCTCCTGTGCGGTGAAAAATGCTCCACCTCTTGACCAATAAAGCGCGTCGCCGCCTGTGCCTTCTGGTTGTGGATTCTGCTCTCCCAGCAATTATGGCCTGGATCGTTGGGGGCAGTCACCTCCTGTACGTACCAAGAGCAGTGAGGGGAGAGGTGCAGGGAACAGCTCCAAAGCCTGCAGGCCCTCCCTAGTCTTGTTGAAAAACAGTGCGTGTTAACTACTTGTGCAGGATCTTAATGGTGGGGGGACCCTGGGAGCCTCAGGGCCCGACAGTGATGCCGCTATACAGAGAGCGGTGGGCTGCCCTTAAAACTTCCCTCCATCCACGAGGCGCCGGAGTCTCAAAGCTCCCAAAGGCTGCAGGGCAGGGCCGGACTGGCCGTTGCGGGCACCGGGCGTTTTCCTGGTAGGCCGCCAGGGAGGGGGCCGGTTTTAGGTCCTGGGGGGCCGTTTTTGTTACCGGCGGCCGGCAATATCGGCCCCCTGTAACAAAAACGGCCGAAATCGGCTGTATCAAACAGCTCGACCGCACCCCCCTTCTCACCCCCAGGGGGGCCGGCCGAGCTGTTTGGCAGGGCCGGTTTCATTTCTCAGTCCGGCCCTGCTGCAGGGAGAGTCCGCTGGTGACGGCGCTGGTGAAGGTTCACCAGACGGTATATGATGCGGAGCCGCCTCACACAAAGGGGTGCTTGCCGTGCAGTGGAGCGGCGCGCAGCTCGCGCCAGTGTCCCTATGTTTCCCGGCCAGGACTCGGTCCCGAGGATGGGCCCGGCTGCGGGGGAAGCCGCAGGTCAGATTCGCGGGCCCCTCCCCCTCCGGCAGCACCCATACCTCTCTAATGGCGCAGACAGGCGGGTTCTTCGACGTGGAGTTTCCTCCCCAGGGGAGTCAGCTGGCAAATCAGTGCAGGGGGGGCCGCCATCAGATGGTAAAGTGGAGGTCGGCAACATCGCGGCTCACTTCTCCCAGCCCCCGGGCGCGGTCCCGAGGCTCCCCATGCGCCATCTTAGCTTAATTTCTTACGGTGATGTCGCGGTTCATTTCTCGGCGATTCAGGATCGGAGCAATGCGATTTTGAGATCCAAATAATCCGCCAGCATTCCGATTGCGGGATTGTTGTTTTCGGCGAGATTAGAGCGCGGCGAAGCGCCGCTCAGGAAGCTGGTGTGCGGGTTCACCAGGGATCTTCAGCTCCGAGCGGCCATCATGGTCGCTGGTCCGGCAGGGGGGACGTATGAAAGGGTGTATGAAAGGTTATATTGGGGTGTGAGCGGGTGCGTCCGAGATTCTATGGATGATGTCATCAGTGATATCATCAGTGATGTCACTTGAGATGTCATCAGTGATGTCACTGCCCATGTCATGAGTGATGTAATATATGTGAGGTAATAAGCAGTGAATTGCGGGGGCGTGAGTTATAGTTAGCTCAGCTAACTATAACTGCTGAATTTCTCTGGTGTTGCATGAGTGAAACCTGAGCCTAACTATAACGTCTCTGTAACCTTTGTTTTTTTCAATTAATTTCTAAAAATTTTTTTTATCAATTTCCTAACTATAACGTCCCTGTAAACTTTGTTTTTTTCAGTGAATTTCTATTGTTTTTTTTAACTAGTAGTCGCTTTTGCAGAGTGGTGGAGAAAGGGGGCTGGGCCTCCGACCAGCTCTCAGGAATCCTGCTGTGTAGGACTTACAGGAAGTACCAGGAGTAAAGTGGACTTCATCCCCCAACCAGTAGTGCACCACGAGCCGCGTTTGCAGAGTGGTGGAGAAAGGGGTCATGGCCTCCGAAGACCTCTTAGCAATTCCGCTGTGTGGGACTTATTGGAGCCAACAAGAGGGATAGTTGGCCTTGGGGGCCAACCACCCCTCCTGTTAACTTCAATATGTCCCACACTGCAGGAGAGCTGAGGGGTGTTCGTGGACCCACCCCTTTCTCTACCACTCTACAAACATGCCTCCTGGTGCACTACGAGTTGGGGGATGAAGTCCCCTTGGCTGCTGAGGCTGCCCTTGGGGGCCAACTACCCCTCTTGTTACCTCCAGTAAATCCCACACAGCGAGATTGCTACAGGTCTTTAGAGGCCACGCCCCCTTTCTCCACCACTCTGCATACACGCTTCCTGGAATACTACTAGTAAGGGGATGAAGTCCCCTTGGCTACTGAGGGTCCTTGGGGGCCAACTACCCCTCCTTCTACCTCCAGCAAGTCCCACACAGTGGGTTTGCTGAGAGGTTTTTGGTGGCCACGCCCCCTTTCACCACCACTCTGCAAATGCACCTCCTGGCGCCCTACTAGTTGGGGGATGAAGTCCCCTTGGCTCTTGAGGGTCCTGGGCACCAACTAGCCCTCCTGCTAACTCCATTAAGACCCACACAGCTAGATTGCTGAGAGGTCGTCAGAGGCCACGCCCCCTTTTTCCACCACTCTGCAAATGCACCTCCTGGCGCACTGCTGTTTGGGGGAAGACATTTGCTTTAGTCTTGAGGCCCTCGGGAGGCAAGGGGACCTCATCTCCCTACCAGCAGTGTTCCACTAGGCGCGTTTGCAGAGTGGTGGAGAAGGGGAGCGTGGCCTCCGACCACCTCTCAGCAATCCCACAGTGTGGGGCTTACTGGAGGTAACAGGAGGACTTGTTGGCCCCTAAGGACCCTCAGCAGCCAAGGGAACTTCATCCACCAACCAGTAGCGCACCAGGCGGCGCATTTGCTGAGTGATGGAGAAAGGGTGATGGGCCTCTGGCGAGTTGCCAGCTTTTTTCTTCTTATCTTTTTTAGGAAGGGGGGCCGCGTGGCTCCCCTTCCCTGGACCATTTTGGGCCCCAGGGACCCCATCCCCCTGGGCCTCCCCCTTTTAAAAAAAATGTTGTTAAAAAAACAGGGAAGGGGGTCGCGCGGCCCCCCTCCCGTGCCGATTTTGGACCCGGGGACCCCATCCCCCTCTTTTTTAAATATTTTTTTTTTAAACCAAGGGAGGGGGCCACGTGGCCCCCACCCAGATTGATTTCGGCCCCGGGGACCCTGGGGCCTGGCCTGCAGTGTGGGTGCTCTTGTCTTACCCAGGGCACCCACTTTTACAATGTTGGGGACTACAGGGAGCCTCAAGGCCCTCGTGATCCCTGCCGGCTCACCGCCTCCTGCAGGAGCCGGCATTGCTTTGAGTCCCATGGTGCTCCTGAACATGCAGCTCCCTGGATCTCAAAGCAATGTCTGTTTCCCTGCATTTTCTACTCTCGCTTGCTGAAAGCAGAGTGTTTGCTATGGCTTGGCGGGAGCGGTGCTCCCACGAAGACATAGCAAACTGCAATTTATATATATATTAATAACAATGTCTTTTGGGTAATAGGAATAATTGCCCAGCGCTATATGTCTCAGTAACTTATCCCCACCAGTATGGTAATACAATACTTCACAGTACTGAGATACTACCTCATGCAAACAATAATCTCTTGCTCTTTTGAACCGGATGTCAAGACGATAGTACTGAGAGGAACAACGACCTGTATCAAGGGGACTCAGGATTAAGAATAACAATTCTGTGTGACGAGTGACTGCCGTAATGGATATTTGAACAAGTTGAGTTATATGATTCCACTACAGCCCTGAAGAAGCGCAAATGTGCGCGAAACATGTGTTGGCTGTTGTGCTGTATTCACTGAGACATCAAGACTGTATTGCTGTATTTATTCAATCACCAAACGAAAGAATAAAGAAGTTAAATGAATTGACACAAGACTTTCCATTATTGTTTGCATGTGGTAGCATCTCACTACTGTGATTTAAATATATATATATATATATATATATATATATATATATATATATATATATATACTTGATGAATCACCCCGAAACTTTCAAGACAGGAGCTGACCGGAGCGCCCCACTAGTTTTGAAAATTTCGCAAAGATTCGTCAACCGGCGCCAAAGTTATTGGGAAAAGAATGTTACGAATTTCCTATGGATAATAGGTCCTAACTATAACTATCTACTGGCGACCGCCAGTAGATAATATATATATATATATATATATATATATATATATCAAAGCTCCAAGGTGCCCACAGGACAAGGACGCACTCTGCAGTAGTTCTCAAAGGCATTTATTCGGGTAAAGGACAACACCGCAACCCGATGTGATTACAGCCCTCAAGTCAAATGATGTCAGCCTGACACGTTTCTGAGCCGCCGCTCGTCTTCAGAGGCTTTGACTGAGTTCGTGTTTGGACACTCCCACATAATTACACAATTAACGCCCTCAGATGGGCTGGTCGAATTAATTCCACACACAATGTCTTGTGGGACTTGCAGTACGTGTCCCAATCATCCCTAGATGGGTACACTTAATTAAGGCTGATTCCAATGTGAAGCCCTACCATGGGCCTCGGGGTGCGTGTAGTCCATAAATCCCTAACTGCTGCTCCACTGAAAGGCTCGGCACAATTCCGGGCCTCATGACCCCCAATCATAACGGGGTGGTGCATCCTTCGCGGCTGGGCTGCCGCGCAATATCAAAGCTCCAAGGTGCCCACAGGACAAGGACGCACTCTGCAGTAGTTCCCAAAGGCATTTATTCGGGTAAAGGACAACACCGCAACCCGATGTGATTACAGCCCTCAAGTCAAATGATGTCAGCCTGACGCGTTTCTGAGCCGCCGCTCGTCTTCAGAGGCTTTGACTGAGTTTTTGTTTGGACACTCCCACATAATTACACAATTAACGCCCTCAGATGGGCTGGTCGAATGAATTCCGCACACAATGTCTTGTGAGACTTGCAGTACGTGTCCCAATCATCCCTAGATGGGTACACTTAATTAAGGCTGATTCCAATGCGAAGCCCTACCATGGGCCTCGGGGTGCGTGTAGTCCATAAATACCTAACTGCTGCTCCACTGAAAGGCTCGGCACAATTCCGGGCCTCATGACCCCCAATCTTAACGGTGTGGTGCATCCTTCGCGGCTGGGCTGCCGCGCAATATCAAAGCTCCAAGGTGCCCACAGGACAAGGATGCACTCTGCAGTAGTTCCCAAAGGCATTTATTCAGGTAAAGGACAACACCGCAACCCGATGTGATTACAGCCCTCAAGTCAAATGATGTCAGCCTGACGCGTTTCTGAGCCGCCGCTCGTCTTCAGAGGCTTTGACTGAGTTCGTGTTTGGACACTCCCACATAATTACACAATTAACGCCCTCAGATGGGCTGGTCGAATGAATTCCGCACACAATGTCTTGTGGGACTTGCAGTACGTGTCCCAATCATCCCTAGATGGGTACACTTAATTAAGGCTGATTCCAATGCAAAGCCCTACCATGGGCCTCGGGGTGCGTGTAGTCCATAAATCCCTAACTGCTGCTCCACTGAAAGGCTCGGCACAATTCCGGGCCTCATGACCCCCAATCATAACGGGGTGGTGCATCCTTCGCGGCTGGGCTGCCGCGCAATATCAAAGCTCCAAGGTGCCCACAGGACAAGGACGCACTCTGCAGTAGTTCCCAAAGGCATTTATTCGGGTAAAGGACAACACCGCAACCCGATGTGATTACAGCCCTCAAGTCAAATGATGTCAGCCTGACGCGTTTCTGAGCCGCCGCTCGCCTTCAGAGGCTTTGACTGAGTTTGTGTTTGGACACTCCCACATAATTACACAATTAACGCCCTCAGATGGGTTGGTCGAATGAATTCCGCACACAATCTCTTGTGGGACTTCCAGTACGTGTCCCAATCATCCCTAGATGGGTACACTTAATTAAGGCTGATTCCAATGCGAAGCTCTACCATGGGACTCGGGGTGCGCGTAGTCCATAAATCCCTAACTGCTGCTCCACTGAAAGTCTTGGTACAATTCCGGGCCTCATGACCCCCAATCATAACGGGGTGGTGCATCCTTCCCGGCTGGGCTGCTGTGCAATATCAAAGCTCCAAGGTGCCCACAGGACAAGGACGCACTCTGCAGTAGTTCCCAAAGGCATTTATTCGGGTAAAGGACAACACCGCAACCCAATGTCATTACAGCCCTCAAGTCAAATGATGTCAGCCTGACGCGTTTCTGAGCCGCCGCTCGTCTTCAGAGGCTTTGACTGAGTTCGTGTTTGTTTGGACACTCCCACATAATTACACAATTAACGCCCTCAGATGGGCTGGTCGAATGAATTCCGCACAAAATGTCTTGTGGGACTTGCAGTACGTGTCCCAATCATCCCTAGATGGGTACACTTAATTAAGGCTGATTCCAATGCGAAGCCCTAACATGGGCCTCGGGGTGCGTGTAGTCCATAAATCCCTAACTGCTGCTCCACTGAAAGGCTCTGCACAATTCCGGGCCTCATGACCCCCAATCATAACGGGGTGGTGCATCCTTCGCGGCTGGGCTGCCACGCAATATCAAAGCTCCAAGGTGCCCACAGGACAAGGACGCACTCTGCAGTAGTTCCCAAAGTCATTTATTTGGGTAAAGGACAACACCGCAACCTGATGTGATTACAGCCCTCAAGTCAAATGATGTCAGCCTGACGCGTTTCTGAGCCGCCGCTCGTCTTCAGAGGCTTTGACTGAGTTCGTGTTTGGACACTCCCACATAATTACACAATTAACGCCCTCAGATGGGCTGGTCGAATGAATTCCGCACACGTCTTGTGGGACTTGCAGTACGTGTCCCAATCATCCCTAGATGGGTACACTTAATTAAGGCTGATTCCAATGCAAAGCCCTACCATGGGCCTCGGGGTGCGTGTAGTCCATAAATCCCTAACTGCTGCTCCACTGAAAGGCTCGGCACAATTCCGGGCCTCATGACCCCCAATCATAACGGGGTGGTGCATCCTTCGCGGCTGGGCTGCCGCGCATTATCAAAGCTCCAAGGTGCCCACAGGACAAGGACGCTCTCTGCAGTAGTTCCCAAAGGCATTTATTCGGGTAAAGGACAACACCGCAACCCGATGTGATTACAGCCCTCAAGTCAAATGATGTCAGCCTGATGCGTTTCTGAGCCGCCGCTCGTCTTCAGAGGCTTTGACTGAGTTTGTGTTTGGACACTCCCACATAATTACACAATTAACGCCCTCAGATGGGCTGGTCGAATGAATTCCGCACACAATGTCTTGTGGGACTTCCAGTACGTGTCCCAATCATCCCTAGATGGGTACACTTAATTAAGGCTGATTCCAATGCGAAGCCCTACCATGGGCCTCGGGGTGCGTGTAGTCCATAAATCCCTAACTGCTGCTCCACTGAAAGGCTCGGCACAATTCCAGGCCTCATGACCCCAAATCATAACGGGGTGGTGCATCCTTCGAGGTTGGGGTGCCGCGCAATCTCAAAGCTCCAAGGTGCCCACAGGACAAGGACGCACTCTGCAGTAGTTCCCAAAGGCATTTATTCGGGTAAAGGACAACACTGCAACCCGATGTGATTACAGCCCTCAAGTCAAATGATGTCAGCCTGACGCGTTTCTGAGCCGCCGCTCCTCTTCAGAGGCTTTGACTGAGTTCGTGTTTGGACACTCCCACATAATTACACAATTAAAGCCCTCAGATGGACTGGTCGAATGAATTCCGCACACAATGTCTTGTGGGACTTACAGTACGTGTCCCAATCATCCCTAGATGGGTACACTTAATTAAGGCTGATTCCATATGCGAAGCCCTACCATGGGCCTCGGGGTGCGTGTAGTCCATAAATCCCTAACTGCTGCTCCACTGAAAGGCTCGGCACAATTCCGGGCCTCATGACCCCCAATCATAACAGGGTGGTGCATCCTTCGCGGCTGGGCTGCCGCCCAATATCAAAGCTCCAAGGTGCCCACAGGACAAGGACGCACTCTGCAGTAGTTCCCAAAGGCATTTATTCGGGTAAAGGACAACACCGCAACCCGATGTGATTACAGCCCTCAAGTCAGATGATGTCAGCCTGACACGTTTCTGAGCTGCCGCTCGTCTTCAGAGGCTTTGATTGAGTTCGTGTTTGGACACTCCCACATAATTACACAATTAACGCCCTCAGATGGGCTGGTCGAATGAATTCCGCACACAATGTCTTGTGGGACTTGCAGTACGTGTCCCAGTCATACCTAGATGGTACACTTAATTAAGGCAGATTCCAATGCGAAGCCCTACCATGGGCCTCGGGGTGCGTGTAGTCCATAAATCCCTAACTGCTGCTCCACTGAAAGGCTCGGCACAATTCCGGGCCTCATGACCCCCAATCATAACGGGGTGGTGCATCCTTCGCGGCTGGGCTGCCGCGCAATATCAAAGCTCCAAGGTGCCCACAGGACAAGGACGCACTCTGCAGTAGTTCCCAAAGGCATTTATTCGGGTAAAGGACAACACCGCAACCCGATGTGATTACAGCCCTCAAGTCAAATGATGTCAGCCTGACGCGTTTCTGAGCCGCCGCTCGTCTTCAGAGGCTTTGACTGAGTTCGTGTTTGGACACTCCCACATAATTACACAATTAACTCCCTCAGATGGGCTGGTCGAATGAATTCCGCACACAATGTCTTGTGGGACTTGCAGTACGTGTCCCAATCATCCATAGATGGGTACACTTAATTAAGGCTGATTCGAATGCGAAGCCCTACCATGGGCCTCTGGGTGCGTGTAGTCCATAAATCCCTAACTGCTGCTCCACTGAAAGGCTCGGCACAATTCCGGGCCTCATGACCCCCAATCATAACGGGGTGGTGCATCCTTCGCGGCTGGGCTGCCGCGCAATATCAAAGATCCAAGGTGCCCACAGGACAAGGACGCACTCTGCAGTAGTTCCCAAAGGCATTTATTCGGGTAAAGGACAACACCGCAACCTGATGTGATTACAGCCCTCAAGTCAAATGATGTCAGCCTGACGCGTTTCTGAGCCGCCGCTCGTCTTCAGAGGCTTTGACTGAGTTCGTGTTTGGACACTCCCACATAATTACACAATTAACGCCCTCAGATGGGCTGGTCGAATGAATTCTGCACACAATGTCTTGTGGGACTTGCAGTACGTGTCCCAATCATCCCTAGATGGGTACACTTAATTAAGGCTGATTCCAATGCGAAGCCCTACCATGGGCCTCGGGGTGCGTGTAGTCCATAAATCCCTAACTGCTGCTCCACTGAAAGGCTCGGCACAATTCCGGGCCTCATGACCCCCAATCATAACGGGGTGGTGCATCCTTCGCGGCTGGGCTGCCGCGCAATATCAAAGCTCCAAGGTGCCCACAGGACAAGGACGCACTCTGCAGTAGTTCCCAAAGGCATTTATTCGGGTAAAGGACAACACTGCAACCCGATGTGATTACAGCCCTCAAGTCAAATGATGTCAGCCTGACGCGTTTCTGAGCAGCCGCTCGTCTTCAGAGGCTTTGACTGAGTTCGTGTTTGGACACTCCCACATAATTACACAATTAACGCCCTCAGATGGGCTGGTCGAATGAATTCCGCACACAATGTCTTGTGGGACTTGCAGTACGTGTCCCAATCATCCCTAGATGGGTACACTTAATTAAGGCTGATTCCAATGCGAAGCCCTACCATGGGCCTCGGGGTGCGTGTAGTCCATAAATCCCTAACTGCTGCTCCACTGAAAGGCTCGGCACGGTTCCGGGCCTCATGAACCCCAATCATAACGGGGTTGATGCATCCTTCGCGGCTGGGCTGCCGCGCAATATCAAAGCTCCAAGGTGCCCACAGGACAAGAACGCACTCTGCAGTAGTTCCCAAAGGCATTTATTCGGGTAAAGGACAACACCGCAACCCGATGTGATTAGAGCCCTCAAGTCAAATGATGTCAGCCTGACGCGTTTCTGAGCCGCCGCTCGTCTTCAGAGGCTTTGACTGAGTTCGTGTTTGGACACTCCCACATAATTGCAGAATTAACGCCCTCAGATGGGCTGGTCGAATGAATTCCGCACACGTCTTGTGGGACTTGCAGTACGTGTCCCAATCATCCCTAGATGGGTACACTTAATTAAGGCTGATTCCAATGCGAAGCCCTACCATGGGCCTCGGGGTGCGTGTAGTCCATAAATCCCTAACTGCTGCTCCACTGAAAGGCTCGGCACAATTCCGGGCCTCATGACCCCAAATCATAACGGGGTGGTGCATCCTTCGCGGCTGGGCTGCCGCACAATATCAAAGCTCCAAAGTGCCCACAGGACAAGGACGCACTCTGCAGTAGTTCCCAAAGGCATTTATTTGGGTAAAGGACAACACCGCAACCCGATGTGATTACAGCCCTCAAGTCAAATGATGTCAGCCTGACGCGTTTCTGAGCCGCCGCTCGTCTTCAGAGGCTTTGACTGAGTTCGTGTTTGGACACTCCCACATAATTACAAGATTAACGCCCTCAGATGGGCTGGTCGAATGAATTCCGCACACAATGTCTTGTGGGACTTGCAGTACGTGTCCCAATCATCCCTAGATGGGTACACTTAATTAAGGCTGATTCCAATGCGAAGCCCTACCATGGGCCTCGGGGTGCGTGTAGTCCATAAATCCCTAACTGCTGCTCCACTGAAAGGCTCGGTACAATTCCAGGCCTCATGATCCCCAATCATAACGGGGTGATGCATCCTTCGCGGCTGGGCTGCCAGGCAATATCAAAGCTCCTGGGTGCCCACAGGACAAGGACGCACTCTGCAGTAGTTCCCAAAGTCATATATTTGGGTAAAGCACAACACCACAACCTGATGTGATTACAGCCCTCAAGTCAAATGATGTCAGCCTGACGCATTTCTGAGCCGCCGCTCGTCTTCAGAGGCTTTGACTGAGTTCGTGTTTGGACACTCCCACATAATTACACAATTAACGCCCTCAGATGGGCTGGTCGAATGAATTCCGCACACAATGTCTTGTGGGACTTGCAGTACGTGTCCCAATCATCCCTAGATGGGTACACTTAATTAAGGCTGATTTCAATGCAAAGCCCTACCATGGGCCTCGGGTGTGTGTAGTCCATTAATCCCTAACTGCTGCTAACTGAAAGGTTCGGCACAATTCCGGGCCTCATGACCCCCAATCATAACGGGGTGGTGCATCCTTCGAGGCTGGGCTGCCGCGCAATATCAAAGCTCCAAGGTGCCCACAGGACAAGGACGCACTCTGCAGTAGTTCCCAAAGGCATTTATTCGGGTAAAGGACAACACCGCAACCCGATGTGATTACAGCCCTCAAGTCAAATGATGTCAGCCTGACGCGTTTCTGAGCCGCCGCTCGTCTTCAGAAGCTTTGACTGAGTTCGTGTTTGGACACTCCCACATAATTACACAATTAACGCCCTCAGATGGGCTGGTCGAATGAATTCCGCACACAATGTCTTGTGGGACTTGCAGTACGTGTCCCAGTCATACCTAGATGGTACACTTAATTAAGGCTGATTCCAATGCGACGCCCTACCATGGGCCTCGGGGTGCGTGTAGTCCATAAATCCCTAACTGCTGCTCCACTGAAAGGCTCGGCACAATTCCGGGCCTCATGACCCCCAATCATAACGGGGTGGTGCATCCTTCGCGGCTGGGCTGCCGCGCAATATCAAAGCTCCAAGGTGCCCACAGGACAAGGACGCACTCTGCAGTAGTTCCCAAAGGCATTTATTTGGGTAAAGGACAACACCGCAACCTGATGTGATTACAGCCCTCAAGTCAAATGATGTCAGCCTGACTCGTTTCTGAGCCGCCGCTCCTCTTCAGAGGCTTTGACTGAGTTTGTGTTTGGACACTCCCACATAATTACACAATTAACGCCCTCAGATGGCTGGTCGAATGAATTCCGCACACAATATCTTGTGGGACTTGCAGTACGTGTCCCAATCATCTCTAGATGGGTACACTTAATTAACGCTGATTCCAATGCGAAGCCCTACCATGGGCCTCGGGGTGCGTGTAGTCCATAAATCCCTAACTGCTGCTCCACTGAAAGGCTCGGCACAATTCCGGGCCTCATGACCCCCAATCATAACGGGGTGGTGCATCCTTCGCGGCTGGGCTGCCACGCAATATCAAAGCTCAAAGGTGCCCACAGGACAAGGACACACTCTGCAGTAGATCCCAAAGGCATTTATTCGGGTAAAGGACAACACCGCAACCCGATGTGATTACAGCCCTCAAGTCAAATGATATCAGCCTGACGCGTTTCTGAGCCGCCGCTCGTCTTCAGAGGCTTTGACTGAGTTCGTGTTTGGACACTCCCACATAATTACACAATGAACGCCCTCAGATGGGCTGGTCGAATGAATTCCACACACAATGTCTTGTGGGACTTGCAGTACGTGTCCTAATCATCCCTAGATGGGTACACTTAATTAAGGCTGATTCCAATGCGAAGCCCTACCATGGGCCTCGGGGGCGTGTAGTCCATAAATCCCTAACTGCTGCTCCACTGAAAGGCTCGGCACAATTCCGGGCCTCATGACCCCCAATCATAACGGGGTGGTGCATCCTTCGCGGCTGGGCTTCCGCGCAATATCAAAGCTCCAAGGTGCCCACAGGACAAGGACGCACTCTGCAGTTGTTCCCAAAGGCATTTATTCGGGTAAAGCCCCGCGAATCAAGGGGGCCACGCGACTTGGTATTGACTGAATCGTATATGTGGGGCAGCAGCAGAGGATCTAGGACGGACCTGTCTGCGGGGTCCATTGAGGACTTTGAATTCAACAGAACATTATGTGTGCATCCATCTATGGATTACTAAGTGCCGAGACTACAGCTCCCATCATGCACAGTCTCATAGGAGCGGCCCATTTGGGGGCGTGCAATATTTAAATGTGAACTGGGACCGGTACATGCACGCATCCTTACCGTTAAAGCCTCTGAGGAGACGTTGAGGAACTTCAAAACGCGTCAGGCAGTCCTATACGGAACGGCTGTTTAAAGTATCCGCAGGCGGAATACCGTTCATACCTATCAAAGGCTGTTGTCTTGCTGCTGTTGTCTGAGTGCTGCTCATCTGGTGGACAACTTTGGAGCTGAATCTATACGCGGCCGTCCTGCCGCGGAGCGAGCACCACCCCGCGAATCAAGGGGGCCACGCGACTTGGTATTGACTGAATCGTATATGTGGGGCAGCAGCAGAGGATCTAGGACGGACCCGTCTGCGGGGTCCATTGAGGACTATGAATTCAACAGAACATTATGTGTGCATCCATCTGTGGATTACTAAGTGCCGAGACTACAGCTACCATCATGCTCAGTCTCATAGGAGCGGCCCATTTGGGGGCGTGCAATATTTAAATGTGAACTGGGACCGGTACATGCACGCATCCTCTCCGGTAAAGCCTCTGAGGAGAAGTTGAGGAACTTCGAAACGCGTCAGGCAGTCCTATACGGAACGGCTGTTTAAAGTATCCGCAGGCGGAATACCGTTCATACCTATCAAAGGCTGTTGTCTTGCTGCTGTTGTCTGAGTGCTGCTCATCTGGTGGACAACTTTGGAGCTGAATATATATATAAATATATATATATATATATATATATATATATATATATATCCACAAAACCTCCGGCGAAGCAGAAGGAAGAGGCCACACGGGGATACAGGAGAAAGCCTTTAATTGGAAGGCAGAACAGGCATGATGCATTTCGACATAAGTGTCTTCTTCAGATGCCACTGCTACACTGAGGCAGCCCCACGCCTCCGCTTTTGAATAAGTCTGCAGTCCTCCCGTAATTGGAAGGACACACCTCCCCTACCATGTGATCGTTTACCTGCTGCAGTTCGGTAAGTCCTACAGCTCCCAGAATACATCATCCCTGGGTAGGTAGTACGAGGGGATATTTTCATAGAATTAAGTCCATGTGGCAATGGTGTGCTGCAGAACAGGGCGCGCTGTATCCAGTGCAAATGAAATCCTCAGGCTTTCTCAAGTCCCCGCAAACGTCCTAACCTCAAAGGCACAAGTCAGCTGGGTCATGGGTTAAATTCAATGAATCGTACCTCCTCGTGAAGTCACGAGCTGCCGGCTGGCAGCGTCCCTTGCTTGACCAGTACTGGAGAGGTGGGTTGGAACAATCCGATACCTCGGAGGAAAAAAGAGCAAGCATACGCTTGCACAGACACCAGTAATAGCTCCAGCCAACTTTTCAGAACGGGGCCCCTTAGCGCGTCCCTGGCTGACGCGAAAATATCCACAAAACCTCCGGCGAAGCAGAAGGAAGAGGCCACACGGGGATACAGGAGAAAGCCTTTAATTGGAAGGCAGAACAGGCATGATGCATTTCGACATAAGTGTCTTCTTCAGATGCCACTGCTACACTGAGGCAGCCCCACGCCTCCGCTTTTGAATGTCTGCAGTCCTCCCGTAATTGGAAGGACACACCTCCCCTACCATGTGATCGTTTACGTGCTGCAGTTCGGTAAGTCCTACAGCTCCCAGAATACATCATCCCTGGGTAGGTAGTACGAGGGGATATTTTCATAGAATTAAGTCCATGTGGCAATGGTGTGCTGCAGAACAGGGCGCGCTGTATCCAGTGCAAATGAAATCCTCAGGCTTTCTCAAGTCCCCGCAAACGTCCTAACCTCAAAGGCACAAGTCAGCTGGGTCGTGGGTTAAATTCAATGAATCGTACCTCCTCGTGAAGTCACGAGCTGCCGGCTGGCAGTGTCCCTTGCTTGACCAGTACTGGAGAGGTGGGTTGGAACAGTCCGATACCTCAGAGGAAAAAAGAGCAAGCATACGCTTGCACAGACACCAGTAATAGCTCCAGCCAACTTTTCAGAACGGGGCCCCTTAGCGCGTCCCTGGCTGACGCGAAAATATCCAAAAAACTCCGGCAAAGCAGAAGGAAGAGGCCACACGGGGATACAGGAGAAAGCCTTTAATTGGAAGGCAGAACAGGCATGATGCATTTCGACATAAGTGTCTTCTTCAGATGCCACTGCTACACTGAGGCAGCCCCACGCCTCCGCTTTTGAATAAGTCTGCAGTCCTCTCGTAATTGGAAGGACACACCTCCCCTACCATGTGATCGTTTACCTGCTGCAGTTCAGTAAGTCCTACAGCTCCCAGAATACATCATCCCTGGGTAGGTAGTACGAGGGGATATTTTCATAGAATTAAGTCCATGTGGCAATGGTGTGCTGCAGAACAGGGCGCGCTGTATCCAGTGCAAATGAAATCCTCAGGCTTTCTCAAGTCCCCGCAAACGTCCTAACCTCAAAGGCACAAGTCAGCTGGGTCGTGGGTTAAATTCAATGAATCGTACCTCCTCGTGAAGTCACGAGCTGCCGGCTGACAGCGACCCTTGCTTGACCAGTACTGGAGAGGTGGGTTGGAACAATCCGATACCTCGGAGGAAAAAAGAGCAAGCATACGCTTGCACAGACACCAGTAATAGCTCCAGCCAACTTTTCAGAACGGGGCCCCTTAGCGCGTCCCTGGCTGACGCGAAAATATCCACAAAACCTCCGGCGAAGCAGAAGGAAGAGGCCACACGGGGATACAGGAGAAAGCCTTTAATTGGAAGGCAGAACAGGCATGATGCATTTCGACATAAGTGTCTTCTTCAGATGCCACTGCTACACTGAGGCAGCCCCACGCCTCCGCTTTTGAATAAGTCTGCAGTCCTCCCGTAATTGGAAGGACACACCTCCCTACCATGTGATCGTTTACCTGCTGCAGTTCGGTAAGTCCTACAGCTCCCAGAATACATCATCCCTGGGTAGGTAGTACGAGGGGATATTTTCATAGAATTAAGTCCATGTGGCAATGGTGTGCTGCAGAACAGGGCGCGCTGTATCCAGTGCAAATGAAATCCTCAGGCTTTCTCAAGTCCCCGCAAACGTCCTAACCTCAAAGGCACAAGTCAGCTGGGTCGTGGGTTAAATTCAATGAATCGTACCTCCTCGTGAAGTCACGAGCTGCCGGCTGGCAGCGTCCCTTGCTTGACCAGTACTGGAGAGGTGGGTTGGAACAATCCGATACCTCAGAGCACGGTGTCGGTTGCAACCTTCAATAAACATGGAGATACTTTACCTGCGTTTGGCGTTTCCATCAAGGGCAACCTTTTTTGTGTGGATAAGTAATTGCGGCGCGCCTCGTCGCGGAGACGCCCCGCCGCTGAAAAAGCGGACCACGGCCCTGAAGCTTTGGGGCCATGTGAGGTGTAAGTTCCAGTATTGCGGGACTTTATATATGCAGGACAGTGTTGCTTTCACCTCCATTACGACCCACTTGGGGAAAGAAATAGTTTTTATGGACGCAACAAATCACAAGCACCCACTGTGGAAATGCAGAACTACCTGACCCAAAATGCAAAGTAACAGAAGTCCCGTATGGGCGGGTCGTATTGGCTATGTTTGCACAGCTGTGATGTGGCGCTCATAAGCCAGTGATCAAGGGCAGGCTGCCCGAAACATGTTTGGCGCTATGTGTGGAGGAGAGAGCACGGTGTCGGTGGCAACCTTCAATAAACATGGAGATACTTTACCTGCGTTTGGCGTTTCCATCAAGGGCAACCTTTTTTGTGTGGATATATATATATATTATCTACTGGCGGTCGCCAGTAGATAGTTATAGTTAGGACCTATTTTCCATAGGAAATTCACAACATTCTATTTCCAATAACTTTGGCGCCAGTCGACGAATCTTCGCGAAATTATCAAAACTTATGGCCCGCTCCGGTCCGCTCCTATCCTGAAAGTCTCGGGGTGATTCGTCAAGTGGGGGCCGAGAAAAAAGGGGGGTCCCAAAACGTGTTTTCCCCATGCAATTTTCCATAGGAAATTTTAGACACGGCTACAGCCCGAACTGCTGAACGGAATTACACCAAATTTGGCAAAGAGGTAGTTCTTGGTTCAGAAAGAACCCTTTTTGTTAAATGGTGTAAATCCGTTCAGTAGTTCCCTAGAAAATCAAAAGTAAAATCACATATATATCTGGGCGGAGCCTAACCACACATGTCATTGTGAGATCTTATTGGCTGTCAGCACTTCATCCTGGAATTGCTGGCAGCCATCTTGGGACCAATATACATGATAGTACCCCATTGAAATGCATTGTAGTGAATCAAAGATTTTGAGGGTTACCAAAAGGAGAACTATAAAGGGTGATAACAGACTTTAGTTACATTAGAATTCATTTGTTGATGGTACCATACTAATTTCAGGAATTGTGGTGTGTTCTAAGGTGATTTTACCCTGTGAAAAACCTTCTGCTGGGATATCATGAATCATGTTTGAGAGAAAACTATTTTCACATGCTTGTCCCATAGAGTTTTGGAAGGTGCTCCAGAAGCTAAAATGAGAGCATATTTTCTGTAAATTCACATTATCTTTCTCAGTCATGTGAGAATGAAGTCTGACATTCTCAGTAAAACATGTACATCCAACAAGGGCAGAGACTGTCAGTTGATTCCTTTGTGTTCTACTGCAGCTTCCCAGAGTGTTCCAAAGAACAACTAGAGCGCTAACAGCCTTACTTATGACAAAAGTATGGCACACCTGAAGCCATCTTGATTGGAATAAACTGGTAACACTTAAAACATTTAATTTAAAAAGGAACAAAATGATGGGGTTCATTTTGTCATAGAAATTATGGTTAGTGCTGTAGAAAGAAAAATGAGTACATGTTTCAAGTGTGATCTCAAATATCTTCCTGTTATATTTCAACAGGAGCAGCCTGTCAGTTGATGCCTTTGTGTTCTACTGCAGCTTCCCAGAGTGTTCTAAAGAACAACTAGAGTGCTAACAGCCTTACTTATGACAGAATTATGGCACACCTGAAGCCATCTTGATTGGAATAAACTGGTAACTCTTAAAACATTTAATTTAAAAAGGAACAAAATGAGGGGGTTCATTTTGTCATAGAAATTATGGTTAGTGCTGTAGAAAGAACAATTAGGACATGTTTTAAGTGAGATCTCAACTATCTTCCTGTTATATTTCAACAGGAGCAGCCTGCCAGTTGATTCCTTTGTGTTCTACTGCAGCTTCCCAGAGTGTTCCAAAGAACAACTAGAGCGCTAACAGCCTTACTTATGACAAAAGTATGGCACACCTGAAGCCATCTTGATTGGAATAAACTGGTAACACTTAAAACATTTAATTTAAAAAGGAACAAAATGAGGGGGTTCATTAGGTCATAGAAATTATGGTTAGTGCTGTAGAAAGAAAAATTAGGACATGTTTCAAGTGTGATCTCAAATATCTTCCTGTTATATTTCAACAGGAGCAGCCTGTCAGTTGATGCCTTTGTGTTCTACTGCAGCTTCCCAGAGTGTTCTAAAGAACAACTAGAGAGCTAACAGTCTTACTTATGACAAAATTATGGCACACCTGAAGCCATCTTGATTGGAATAAACTGGTAACACTTAAAACATTTAATTTAAAAGGAATAAAATGAGGGGTTCATTTTGCCATAGAAATGAACAACATTCCCAGCACGACCCCCTACACTACACAAGCACCACTGCACTACCCTAAACCCTAAAACACTACCCCGAGCACGACCCCCTTCACTACCTAAACGCAACTGCACTACCCTAAACCCTAAAACACTACCTCCAGCACGACCCCCTACACTACACAAACACCACTGCACTAACATAAACCCTAAAACACTACCCCCAGCATAACCCCCTACACTACCCAAACACCACTGCACTACCCTAAACCATAAAACACTACCCCCAGCACGACCCCCTACACTACGCAAACACCACTGCCATACCCTAAACCCTAAAACACTACCCCCAGCATGAACCCCTACACTACCCAAACACCACTGCACTACCCTAAACCCTAAAACACTACCCCCAGCACTACACCCTACACTACACAAACACCACTGCACTACCCTAAACCCTAAAACACTACCCCAGCACTACCCCTACACTACCCAAACACCACTGCACTAACATAAACCCTAAAACACTACCCCCAGCACAACCCCCTACACTACACAAACACAACTGCACTACCCTAAACCCTAAAACACTACCCCAGCACGACTCCCTACACTACCCAAACACCACTGCACTACCCTAAACCCTAAATCTACCCCCAGCACGACCCCCTACAGTACCCAAACACCACTGCACTACCCTAAACCATAAAACACTACCCCCAGCATGACCCCCTACACTACACAAACACCACTGCACTACCCTAAACCCTAAAACACTACCACCAGCATGACCCCTCACACTACTCAAACACCACTGCACTACCCTAAACCCTAAAACACTACCCCAGCATGACCCCCTACACCACCCAAACACCACTGCACTGCCCTAAACCCAAAAACACTACACCCAGCACGACCCCCTACACTACCCAAACATCACTGCACGACCCTAAACCCTAAAACACGACCCCCTACACTACACAAACACCACTGCACTACCCTAAACCCTAAAACACTAGAACCCAGCACGACCCCCTACAGTACACAAACACCACTGCACTACCCTAAACCCTAAAACATTACCCCCTACACTACACAAACACCACTGCACTACCCTAAACCCTAAAACACTACCCCCAGCTTGACCCCCTACACTACACAAACACCACTGCACTACCATAAACCCAAAACACTACCCCAGCACTACCCCTATACTACCCAAACACCACTGCACTACCCCAAACCCTAAAACACTACCCCTAGCATGACCCCTACACTACACAAACACCACTGCACTACCCTAAACCCTAAAACACTACCCCCAGCACGACCCCCTACACTACCCAAACACCACTGCACTACCCTAAACCCTAAAACACTACCCCCAGCACTACCCCCTACACTACACAAACACCACTGGACTACCCTAAACCCTAAAACACTACCCCCAGCATGACTCGCTACACTACCCAAACACCACTGCACTACACTAAACCCTAAATCTACCCCCAGCATGACCTCCCACACTACACAAACACCACTGCACGACCCTAAACCCTAAAACACGACCCCCTACACTACACAAACACCACTGCACTACCCTAAACCCTAAAACACTAGAACCCAGCACGACCCCCTACAGTACACAAACACCACTGCACTACCCTAAACCCTAAAACATTACCCCTACACTACACAAACACCACTGCACTACCCTAAACCCTAAAACACTACCCCCAGCATGACCCCTACACTACACAAACACCACTGCACTACCGTAAACCCAAAACACTACCCCAGCACTACCCCTATACTACCCAAACACCACTGCACTACCCTAAACCCTAAAACACTACCCCCAGCATGACCCCCTACACTACACAAACACCACTGCACTACCCTAAACCCTAAAACACTACCCCAGCACGACCCCCTACACTACCCAAACACCACTGCACTACCCTAAACCCTAAAACACTACCCCCAGCACGACTCCCTACACTACACAAACACCACTGGACTACCCTAAACCCTAAAACACTACCCCCAGCATGACTCCCTACACTACCCAAACACCACTGCACTACACTAAACCCTAAATCTACCCCCAGCATGACCTCCCACACTACACAAACAACACTGCACTACCCTAACCCCTAAAAAACTACCCCCAGCACGAGCCCCTACACTACCCAAACACCACTGCACTACCCTAAACCCTCAATACACTAACTCCAGCATGACCCCCTACACTACCCAAACACCACTGCACTACCCTATACCCTAAAACACGACCCCTACACTACACAAACACGACTGCACTACCCTAAACCCTAAAACACTACCCACAGCATGAGCCCCTACACTACACAAACACCACTGCACTACCCTAAACCCTAAAACACTACCCCTACAGTACACAAACACCACTGCACTTCCCTAAACCCTAAAACACTACCCCCAGCATGACCCCCTACACTACACAAACACCACTGCACTACCCTAAACCCCCTACACTATACAAACACCACTGCACTACTCTAAACCCTAAAACACTACCCCCAGCACCGACCCCCTCACAACACAAACACCACTGCACTACCCTAAACCCTAAATCTACCCCCAGCACGACCCCCTACACTACCCAAACACCACTGCCATATCCTAAACCCTAAAACACTACCCCCAGCATGAACCCCTACACTACCCAAACACCACTGCACTACCCTAAACCCTAAAACACTACCCCCAGCACTAACCCCTACACTACACAAACACCACTGCACTACCCTAAACCCTAAAACACTACCCCAGCACTACCCCTACACTACCCAAACACCACTTCACTACCCTAAACCATAAAACACTACCCCCAGCATGACCCCTTACACTACACAAACACCACTGCACTACCCTAAACCCTAAAACACTACCACCAGCATGACCCCCTACACTACTCAAACACCACTGCACTACCCTAAACCCCTAAAACACTACCCCAGCACGACCCCTACTCTACCCATACACCACTATACTACCCTAAACCCTAAAACACTACCCCCAGCACGACCCCCTACACTACTGCACTACCCTAAACCCTAAAACACTACCCCCAGCACGACCCCCTACTCTACCCAAACACCACTGCACTACCCTAAACCCTAAAACACTACCCCCAGCACGACCCCCTACACCACCCAAACACCTCTGCACTACCCTAAGCCCTAGAAAAGAAACCCCCACCCCATGCCCAATCCCCCTTACCTCTCACTCCTCGTGGTTCCTCTCTCCTCGTGGTTCCTGCTTCACGTCGTCTCTGAGGGGCGGTGCACGTCGTTGTGAGGAAACGGAACAGCCTCTCTTTCCTTACAACGACGTGGATCATCTACATGTTTTTTAGAACACATGGTCATTTACCATACATACCTTTACAACAAAATTCGTTGTAAAGGCATGCGTGGTAAATGACCATGCGTTCTAAAAAAATGCGTAGTAATGACTTCGCGATGTACAACGCATGCGTGGTAATGCATGCGTTGTAATGGTATCGCGAAGTAAAAAAGTTGTTGTAACGGCTGCTTACCGATCGAAGCTGGCCCTGTTCTTCAGTGAGACGTTTATTTGATTAATTAGGAGGAAGGAATGTGGTTTTTGTACCGAAAAGTGCATTCCCGGCTGTTGTATTGTGAAAGTGTCCGCGTGGCCTGGTTTCACTTCCGGTGAGAGAGTGAAAGAGTCTGTTTGGATCTAAAGGAGTTCTGTTGTTGGACGGGGCCGGCGCGAAACGTCATCAGAAAACATAGCTAATGGAAAGCGTCCTCCCTGAAGTGTGGAGCAGTGCCATGAGAGGTCAACGAGTGTGCGTCCCACCGCAGTATGACCGTACCACGTGACCCATGTGCCGCCTCCAGGGTACGGGAGGCAGAAGCGGCATCGCAGGTCCTCTTCAAGACCGTTGTAGCACTAATTCTACATTTTGGTACTAGGGCATTTTAACATCGTTGTTCCTGCCAGATACAAAGAGAAGATCCTGTGTTATTCAGTGCCCTCGTTACCTTTTTTGTGGGTTGTGGTGCTTGTCACTTCGCTGCCCCGCCGGTGCACACGACTGGGCACCCCACCTCGTGTGCCATCTGCAGGGCCTCTGCCCTCTGATCACTGGTTTTGGTTTCTGGAGTGGCAACATAAACAGTTGCTCCCAAAGGACTAGCCTGAACACTTAGGTGAATATCCCCTGCACCAGCATTCCACTGAAATTCTTTCCTAGCTCTCCCACGTCAACGAGGACGTCATATTAGCACGGCTCCGCCGCGACACCGTATGACATCATCGGAGCCATAAGAGGACCTCGTCGGCGTGCTGACGTCAGTTCCACCCATTTTTTCCGTGCCACCGGGGCAAACAGGCGGACCGAGACATTTTCACATGTATACATAGTATAATAACTATATATATATTCACTGAAAAAACCATAGGTTTCAGGCACGTTATAGTTAGAAATTAGCATTTAAAAAACCTTAGAAATTCACTGAAAAAACCATAGGTTTCAGGCACATTATAGTTAGAAATTAGCATTTAAAAACCTTAGCAATTCACAGAAAAAACCATAGGTTTCAGGGGCGTTATAGTTAGTTGGACATTTCACTCGTACAAAACCATAGAAATTCCCCGTTATAGTTAGTTCAGCTAACTATAACTCGCGCGCCCGCAATGCACTGCTGATGACGTCACATATTACATCACTCATGACATGATCAGTGACATCACTCATGACATCACTGATGACATCACTGATGACATTATCCTTGTGATAGAGTGGCAGACCTCCTCTCACCCTAATATAACCTTTGATACACACACTCAAAAATACAAACTGACATTTTCAAAACAATGGACATACCAATACCAGTTACAACACACCTATTCAAGTAATTCCAAGATCTACACACACATCCACTCATTCACCAACAGTCCCTATACAGTCACTCATACATGTACTCACTCATCATATGTACTCATACACCTATACATCCTGTTACACACCGCCACTCATCCTTAGAGTTACTCACACACATAGTCACACATGCAAACAAAGTATCAAACATCCATTTACTTGCATATACAGTTATACACACACTACCACACTTACTTCTACAGAAACTTACACATACTTACTCTCGTAAACAATCACTTATAGAAACACCTACTTATTTGTACAGGAACTCTTCCAATCTCTCACTCTCACATATACTCACTTATATAAACCAATACTCACATATACTAGTTTCAAACATATGTAGTTACTCATAAAGACACTATTGAGACAGTCATTCACTCACTAACACACCCATACACACACTCATCCACCTATACAGTCCTGCACACATGCTGTCTTCAACACATACAAACAGTGAGTCAACTCATTCATGCATCTATGCACTAAGTAATACCCCCCACCGAACCATACAGACACTCAGACACTCATACTGATACTCAAAAAACCAACTAATAACCCATATAGACACTCATGTAGCTACTCACCAACCCATGCAGCCACTTATACACAAAGTGAGAGTCTGATACAGATATTTTCATATTTAAACATTACTCACTAACCCATGTATTCACTAAGATACACTTAATCAGTCAGTTATACAATCAATTTTACAAAAACAAATCATCCATTTAGGCACTTAAATACCCATTTATTCTTCCATCGACCTTGAGATATACATATATAAAACATATTTAATTTTCAGAAAAACACACATTCACTGGATGATGTCATCAGTGATGTCATCAGTGATGTCATTTGAGATGTCATCAGTGATGTCATGAGTGATGTCACTGACCATGTCATGAGTGATGTAATATGTGATGTCATCAGCAGTGCATTGCGGAGCACATGAAAGTTATAGTTAGCTGAACTAACTATAACGGGGGGAATTTCTATGGTTTTGTACGAGTGAAATGTCCAACTAACTATAACGCCCTGAAACCTATGGTTTTGGTTTTTTCAGTGAATATATATATATATATATATATATATATATATATATATATATATATATATATATATATATATATATATATATATCAAACGTGAACACACTCCTTCTGGACTGCATGGGACCCTTGGAGAGTGAGCGCGCACGCCGGCGGAGCACACCGGCTGTCTTAATCCTTCCGTACAACACACAATTCTGCGCGCTCTCAGAAAAGGAGGACTCTGTGGTCGTAGTGTCCACTGCTGTGTTTATTCACAACGCGTTTCGCTTTCCCTGAAAGCTTGATCACGTGAACCGTGCAACCAATGTGGGCAACAATTATAGAGAGTCGATGGCAATGAAAATAAACAACGGACATACATATGAGTAGCGGCAGCCATCTTGGAATGGTTAGAAACTAAATAATACATTCCTATTGTACTACACACATGGATTGTAGAAGTATCAGACAGAAATTGTAAAATACAAATAACAAAACGATGTGCCCAGTCAGTAGCAACAGAGATCGAAATAAGACATGCTAATGATTAGCAACAAATTGCACAACTAAGTGAGACATTTATAGGTAGTCAAATAAAGTTACAATTGAAATGAGTTACTCCGCACACGGTCTTCTAAAATGTAAAGCGGCTGTAACTAAAGTACCTCTAATCAAAATAATCCTTGATGCATCTCTCTATCAGCTGTAAATTATATATATAACCGTGTCTGTAAAACCTACTGCTGAAAAGGTATCAGATGTACGATATGTGCGTTAACATGGAGATGTCCGCCCAGACCTTTTACCTATGCTTGACCAGTGTCAAAATAGTATCTACAGTGAGATAGATCCCCAAATGGGAAAAGTCGTCGTCCAAATAGACAACACTCAAGTCGGCCAAGCAGTGTCATCGTACATTGTCAATAAAGTTACAAAGTTGTGAACACACTACCCTGCTCAACACGCAGTCTTCTACAATGCAGAATGGCTGTGCCTGTGCTCACCTATGTAGCGCGTGAGCATACAGACACGTGGAGGACTCAGAAAAAAATATATATATGTGCTTTCAAAACAACAGCTGAGTAGAAAACATGTGTGCCCTCCTATATCATGCTTGTTGTAGGCCCTCCTGTATCATACTTGTTGTAGGTGTAATACAACAACATCAAAAGCAGTTCTCCTATGTGCATATGGGCAAGTGCCCAATGTCCATCTCACACATGTATGCAGGTCCAAATGGAACACCAACATAGCCATAAACTCAAAAAAACGTTACCGACATACTTCAATGTGACAATGTGCTCATGAAGAGAAAAAGGGTAGGTGGCCCGTGCTGGTGAATACTGGTGAATGGGCCCTTCCTTTCCTCCTGTGAACGAAACAAAAGAACAAAGTGATTAAAACCAGGATCATCTGTCCTGTAATATTGACATAATATAACATCTACTCAAAACCTTACATTCATAAAACTTGCTCAAAATTCCAATGCTTAAATGGTCATAGTTATGGAAGAAAGATCAGAGATTGACGGAAATCATGGGAAAAAATGTGTATACACAAGAAATGAGGAGAACATAAATCTATACGAGAGAGAATGGAGGAAAAGGGGGAGAAAAGAGGGGGGGAAAGGAAGAGAAGGGAGGGGAGAAAACTGAATGATCAAATTATATGAGAGGCGGAACAACTAACAATTGTGCGAATATGACACACCCCGCAATGTTTCATGACCACTATTGTTCTTTCAAGTGTATTGAGAGTTCTTCCTCTTGGTTCAATCCTCCCGGGTTCTTGGTTTGGAAGTCTATGATGTACCTAGACTCCCTTTGTCTCAGATGCAAAACCCTGTTGCCACCTCTAGGATGTTTCACTATCTGTTCCAAGATGAGATAACTCATCTCTCTAGTATTGGAGAAATGTTTTCCCTAAAATGGCGTGCCACAGGGTATTTGGGGTCAAAGTTGGTGATGGCCCTACCATGCTCTAAGATGCGCTTTTTGGCCATACATGTGGTACTCCCTATGTACCAAAGTTTGCAAGTGCATTCTATGGCATATATCACAAACGTGGAGCTACACGTGAGGAATTGAGTAAGTTCCTTGCTGACACCGTTGTACACAACCTGTTTGTGAAACTTCTGTTGTTACATGCCTTGCAGTGGCCACACGGGTAGAAACCCTTGAGACCATGTTGTTGTCTTTGCGGATAGGTGGTGATGTCACTATGAACTAACATGTCCCTGATATTCCTGCCTCTCCTGTATGTAATACTGGGTCTATCAGGGATAATGTCACCAATGACATTATCACTTTTGAGGATATCCCAATTTCTGGTCACAATCCGTTTGATGTTACAGGCATCAGAACTGAATGTCATGATCATTCTCGACTTATTGTCCTCAGTGTCATGATTCTCTGGCTCATCTGAAATGGTCGATGTTCTATCTACCAGCCCCGCTCTCTCACATGCTCTCTTCAGCACCCATTTGGGATAACCTCTCTCTCTAAAGCGCTTTACAATGTTGTTACTTTCCAGCTGGTAGGTTTCATCAGTGTTACAATTCCTTTTAGCCCTCAGCAGTTCCCCGTAGGGGATGCTCCATTTAACGGTCTCAGGATGGCTGCTGAGGGCATGAAGAACACTATTGCCAGCGGTGGATTTCCTAAACAGAGATGTGTGTACTGTATTCTGTTTTACTTCCAATTTGACATCAAGATACTCAACATCAGTCCTACTGATGTTGCCACTCAGGATGATGTTAAGATCATTCTCATTGAGTTTCTTAATAAACTCTCGTGCCTCATCTTCAGACCCTCTCCAAATGATGAACAGGTCGTCGATGTAGCGAAGCCACATCGACACATGTTCAAAATCAGATTGAAGAGCAGGGTGGACCAAAATGCTCTCCTCCCAGCGTCCCATGAAGAGATTCGCAAAACTGGGAGCGAAACACGATCCCATAGCTGTCCCAGTCACCTGCCGGAACAGAGTACCATTGAACATAAAGATGTTGTTGGTTAAACAGAACTCTGTCATGTCCAACAACATCTGTGTATGCTCTCTGAATCTCACCGGTCTGGCATTCAGGTAGTGCTTGCAAGCCTCCAACCCCTGCTGATGATTAATGATGGTATAGAGACTATGCACATCTAAGGTGATAAACAGTGATTCCTTATCCCATTCTAGATCCTTTATCTTTTTGAGGAAATCCTTTGTGTCCCTGATGTAACTGGGTAGACTGATCACATACTCCCTCAAAAAATGATCAATGTATTTGGAAATATGCTCAGCTACACTCCCTCTGGATGAAACAATGGGACGCCCGGGGGGTCTAATAGGGTCCTTATGAACCTTAGGGAGAAGGTAGAGTACTGGGAGGACTGGATAATCTCTTTTTAGATACCCATACTCCTCTGATGTGAGGATACCTTTATCCTTCCACATCATGAGCAAATCCCAAATGGTAGTAATGCTCATATTGTAACTGTCAGTGTTGATGGGTTCATAAAAGTTCCTATCATCAAGTTGTCTGCCTGCTTCCATGATGTATTGTTCTCGATCAAGGATGACAACATTGCCCCCTTTGTCCGCCGGACGAATGACAATGCTGTCATCCTCCATGAGAGATTTGAGGGCCTGTCTCTGATTGTACGTGAGATTGGTGTCCCCATTCATGTTATATCTCCTATTTTTGTGTCTGGAATCGTTTAACGCTTTACTAACACACTCGTGAAAAGTATCAATGCTGTCATGAGGTAAATTGGGCAAAAACTGGACTTGGGTTTAAAATTGGTGACCGAGGAGGCATCAGTAGTAATATCCAACTCGGCAAGTAATTGTGTTGGGGTGATGTCTTGGTCTGTTGTCACATCACACTGACCTAATTCTAGCATAGTATTCAAAACATCAATATCCCCAATGTTGAAATTACAGTTTGCGTTGTCAATATCTCTACATGCAACTCTACTGTTATCACTACCTTTAAGTTTATGCCATTTAGTAAGTTTAAGTTTTCTGACATATTTGAAAAGATCAATTCTTACGTCTGTATAATTCGAGGAGTAAGAGGGACAGAAGGAAAGTCCAAGACATAAAGTCCTTTTCTCAATGTCACTCATAGATCTTTTGAAAGATTAATGATAGTTTTGTTGACCATTGTGTCATCCATCAATAGGCTCTTCTTGCACGTGTTTTGTTGTTTCCCATGCCACGACCTCTGCCTCTTTTGATACCGTTGCCGGATTCTTGCTCGCCGGTTTCTACGTGTCCTCTTCCTCTGCCTCGTCCCCGTCCCTTCTGGCCTCTTGTCTTTGGCATTGGGGTTTCTCTCGTAGTCAGTCGGCCCCTTCTCAATGTCCGATACTCGTCTAAAAAGTCAGTTGACGAGTGTTGCGCTCCTCTGGTATCACACTATTGACAGATATGTCAGACTCACTCTCGCTTGTTGTGGCGATCTCAGCCCCTGATGTTGCTTTAATGGTGTTGTCATCCTCGCCTTCAATTGATCCTTGTTTATAGAGGTGATCATATTTGCGACTGAAGGTCAGTATTCTTCCACTGTCATAATCGTTGTAATCACGGATAAGTTTCCGCTGTTTCCGTGCCTTTATGTCGTCTTCGTGTTTTTGAGACGTTCCTTTATGGTAGTTAAGGATTTGTTCAGTGCTTCGGTCTCCATGCTTTTGCTAAGGTCTTCCATTAGTTCTTTAATTTCTTCAAGGATTACATCGCGATCCAGCCACGCTTATTTAATCAAAATCTCCAGCATTCTTCTGGAGCTTTGACAAGAATTCACTGACCATTCCTCCAACATTTTTGGATTCGGTTTCTCATACGTTGGAGTGGTAAAAATCCTTAAACCTCTAGGTACCATATCTTGGTCCACATAATTCTGCAATGAAGTCGCCTCCCACCATTTTGCAATCTCTGTTCTCTTTAATTTCTCATATTTCCATAATTTCTCTTCAATGGGTTGTACCTGAATTGTATTGTTTTTAGTATTCACAGCCAGATCTAACTTCCTCGTGAACAATGCACGGGCCGCCGATCTGCGTTCCTCGTCTTCTTCCATGTTGCACCACAGCAGTGAAAAGATTGCAAACTCACAGAGTCCACCAATCCCCTATAAATAATACGTTCCCTCTGCCATCCGACTTGCCAAAATGAAAACCGATGTTTCCCAAGGCACAGTTGTCAAAGCAACAAAAAAGAGGTAAGAGTGTCAATTATGTTAGTCTGTTTGCCAACATGCTGGTGTTAAGACCATGGAATGGGAAACAGCCAGGCACCGCAGTATGTCCGTAATCCCCAGCCGTCGTTGGGCGTCCCACCCTTCTCACACTAAGGACGGAAGAAACAGACACCCGCTTACCTTAAGCTTCACGCCTCCCGTAGAGTCTACACCGTCCTCGTTCCTCTCTTTGAAATACGTCGTGGCCGGTCCAGGCGTAGTCCTCAATAAATACCAAACGTGAACACACTCCTTCTGGACTGCATGGGACCCTTGGAGAGTGGCGCGCACGCCGGCGGAGCACACCGGCTGTCTTAATCCTTCCGTACAACACACAATTCCGCGCGCTCTCAGAAAAGGAGGACTCTGTGGTCGTAGTGTCCACTGCTGTGTTTATTCACAACGCGTTTCGCTTTCCCTGAAAGCTTGATCACGTGAACCGTGCAACCAATGTGGGCAACAATTATAGAGAGTCGATGGCAATGAAAATAAACAACGGACATACATATGAGTAGCGGCAGCCATCTTGGAATGGTTAGAAACTAAATAATACATTCCTATTGTACTACACACATGGATTGTAGAAGTATCAGACAGAAATTGTAAAATACAAATAACAAAACGATGTGCCCAGTCAGTAGCAACAGAGATCGAAATAAGACATGCTAATGATTAGCAACAAATTGCACAACTAAGTGAGACATTTATAGGTAGTCAAATAAAGTTACAATTAAAATGAGTTACTCCGCACACGGTCTTCTAAAATGTAAAGCGGCTGTAACTAAAGTACCTCTAATCAAAATAATCCTTGATGCATCTCTCTATCAGCTGTAAATTATATATATAACCGTGTCTGTAAAACCTACTGCTGAAAAGGTATCAGATGTACGATATGTGCGTTAACATGGAGATGTCCGCCCCAGACCTTTTACCTATGCTTGACCAGTGTCAAAATAGTATCTACAGTGAGATAGATCCCCAAATGGGAAAAGTCGTCGTCCAAATAGACAACACTCAAGTCGGCCAAGCAGTGTCATCGTACATTGTCAATAAAGTTACAAAGTTGTGAACACACTACCCTGCTCAACACGCAGTCTTCTACAATGCAGAATGGCTGTGCCCGTGCTCACCTATGTAGCGACGTGAGCATACAGACACGTGGAGGACTCAGAAAAAAATATATATATGTGCTTTCAAAACAACAGCTGAGTAGAAAACATGTGTGCCCTCCTATATCATGCTTGTTGTAGGCCCTCCTGTATCATACTTGTTGTAGGTGTAATACAACAACATCAAAAGCAGTTCTCCTATGTGCATATGGGCAAGTGCCCAATGTCCATCTCACACATGTATGCAGGTCCAAATGGAACACCAACATAGCCATAAACTCAAAAAAAACGTTACCGACATACTTCAATGTGACAATGTGCTCATGAAGAGAAAAAGGGTAGGTGGCCCGTGCTGGTGAATACTGGTGAATGGGCCCCTTCCTTTCCTCCTGTGAACGAAACAAAAGAACAAAGTGATTAAAACCAGGATCATCTGTCCTGTAATATTGACATAATATAACATCTACTCAAAACCTTACATTCATAAAACTTGCTCAAAATTCCAATGCTTAAATGGTCATAGTTATGGAAGAAAGATCAGAGATTGACGGAAATCATGGGAAAAAATGTGTATACACAAGAAATGAGGAGAACATAAATCTATACGAGAGAGAATGGAGGAAAAGGGGGAGAAAAGAGGGGGGAAAGGGAAGAGAAGGGAGGGGAGAAAACTGAATGATCAAATTATATGAGAGGCGGAACAACTAACAATTGTGCGAATATGACACACCCCGCAATGTTTCATGACCACTATTGTTCTTTCAAGTGTATTGAGAGTTCTTCCTCTTGGTTCAATCCTCCCGGGTTCTTGGTTTGGAAGTCTATGATGTACCTAGACTCCTTTGTCTCAGATGCAAAACCCTGTTGCCACCTCTAGGATGTTTCACTATCTGTTCCAAGATGA